>CM031244.1:149363650-149992077 GCA_018340775.1 Taxus wallichiana var. yunnanensis | reverse complement strand
ATGACCAATGGACAACTCTATTTTTGTCTCTAGGCTAGCAACATATCCCGATTGGGCATAGTCCGATCCTTGTGGTTTGACCATTACTTTAAAGCTTAATCCTATAGATGGTATTTTCTTGTAGAATTTCCTCCTGAATGAGAGTTCTTGCAGGCTAGGGTGCATAAATATGGGGCACGCATGGTTTTACCTCTATAAGCAACTCGGTCTCCTCCAAAATTGCACCCTCTAGAGCTAACTAATTTTCCTCTAGAACAACTATCCGTATAATTTCCTCTCCTTAGTCAAAGTCACATGAGTCACGCCATTCTTCAACTATTCTGTAGTTGTTGAACATGATGATGTTGGTTGGGAGAGGCACATTGGTAGCCGAGGACTATTCATTTATGGTACAACTAAATAGAGGGGACTCGAGAAAAAAATGGGAGGATGGACGCAGAAGGGATGGAAGGTGTGCATGCAAGAGGAGCAGAGGCACACGCAGGAAGGGGAATGGAAGAGAAATGAAGGTGAGATGAAAGTGAGGGAGAAGGGATGGAATTCTCAGTGGGGGAAATGCCGAAAAAGCTAGTAACATGCGCATTAGGCTGAGATGATGTAGGTTGGTGTGGAGGATAGGGAGGGCTGTAGGATGGTAGTGTAGGGTTGTCCCATTGACACGGTTTCCACACGCTAGATTTTTGAGCCTCCATTTCTTCCACCCACTCAGTAATCTGGGACAACATCTTAATGATGAAGTACATCTTTTGTTAGGTGCTAAACTAGAAGATAGTTCCAAACAGTAAGATAGCCGTGTTAAGAAGAATATGAAGGAGACAGGTATAGGGCTGACCCATGGACAAAGGACCTTGTAGCCAACTTTAGCTTCCTTTATAGAGAACTTGAATCTGAGCTACATCATGTCCATCTCTGTCTCTTGCACCTGCCTCTCAAAATCAGCTTCGGCCAAAGAGTTTCCACCATTATCTGCATAAAATTGTTCTTCATAAACATTTGGGTTAGAAAAAGTGGGTTTTGTGCACTTTCGGGATAATGGGGCTTATAAAAATTATTTGGAGGAGGATTTTAAAACTGTGGTGATGGAGGGAAATAGTTCTGTTGCTGTAAATGAGAATTCCATGGTGGGAAAGAAGTCATGATTGCACAACTTCAAAAGAGGAATGTGGAATGGTTAAAAAGGAGAAATGAATGGAGGAATGAGGGGAGACTGGTTTGCACATGAGATAATGGGTGTGTTGAATCAATGGAGTCACCAGATGTGTTGAAAAATACCTCCAAAGGCTAGATCTCAATAATAACACATCAAACTTGTTGAGATAAAGATGTAAAGCTATTTAATCTAGTCCCACTCGGCATGCTAGAAATTGTTGGTTTCTCAAACGTGCACCTACATCTTGGATCTCGAAAGGGCCAACATGTCTGAGACCACAATGGAACCATCCCCAAGTTGTGGGACCTTGCGTGCTTGGGATGGATCTCTCGGAGAAGGCTAGTTCCTCTACCTACCTCTAACGCTACTACTACTCCTTATGCTTTGAAAGAAAATCCTAGACTAAATATGCCAAGGGACAAAGGATAGAAGGATGTGTAGAAAGGGAAAATACTTAGCTAAGGAAGGCGATAATGCCAGAAGGAAAGGGTCGATCTATCTCCATGAGAAAAAAAGGAGACAGAGAGGGCACAGGAGAAGAGGGCAGATGGCGCGCACCATAAATCAACACACGGGGTTTTCCTTCCAATGTGTACAACACATGAACATGGGGAATGCAAACATAGGAGTATGCACAACATGCTAGAAAATGTAAATAGAGAGGTGAGATGCAATTAAAATGAGAGAGGGAAGACAAGAGTTCAAAAACATGATTTTATTTCTTAAGGGATGCACAGTCATTTACATTCATGGAAGGAGGTGAGAAAACATTTCAGAGAGCACGCTAAGGTCTGAGACCCATGGGAAGTCAGCCACCATTTTGGCATGGTGCCATTACAATAAGGAGAGATGATTTTACAAAGCAGAACTCTACTATTTATAGAAGAAGAAGGAGAGAAGAGAAGGAGAAAGGGAGGGAAACTTGGATTCAAAATTTAATCACCAAAGAACCAAAGTGATAAATGCTTGTAAATCTTCATGTAAGGTTGTTAGATGTACTTCCCCATGTCTATTTGGCATGTGGAAGAAGGAAGAAGGCAAGATCTGATGAAATCTGGTAGTTGAGGTTGATTGGATGTGCATTGATGAGATGAGAGACGTTTCCTTGTTTTCACCTAACAAATCCTACCTAAATTTGAATTTGAATAGTCCAACATGTAGCTTGTGTCAAAGAACTATCTCGAAAAGTCTAAGAACATGTCCGAGCTTCAGTAGGAAAATATACGATTGTCGAAAGATGTCGAGTCATCGGCACATGTAAAACATGTGGCATGCATAGGTTGGCTGAAATGATGGCCAATTGTTCATTTTTTTGTCTTTTCTACCATGTGTCATGCACTAGTTGGTTTTCTAGATTTGGCGCCCTATTGGTGCACTTTGATTGGTCATGCATGACACACTCAAGTCTAACAAAAGATAAATTGGCATAGAATGGCTCAAAGGAGAAAGTGCAAGGGCATGCATAGAAGAAAGAGGTGTGGGAGGAAAGCAAAAAGTGGCGAATGAAAGTGTACATGACAAGCGGGAGAGAGAAGTAAGTGCATGAAAGGGAAACAAAGGGGAGGTGTAGAGGGGTGCACATGATGTGCATAGGGATACGAGGAAAACGGTGAGCAGAGAACGTATGGTTAAGGTGTAACTATTACAAAGTAATGGGTACAGTGCGCAAAGGGCCAAAGACTTAGCTGATAGAAGTAAGTGTGAGGCGTGCGGGAAGTGAAAAATGGAGGAGAGAAGAATTAAAGGGGATCACGAAGGTGTGCAAGGGAGCGCAGAGGAACTAAAAGCTGTCTCAAGGTGTGAAAGAACAATCTTGAGTGCACGTAACCTAGAATGTGAAACACCAAAGTTAGGATGAAAATATAAGTTATCCAGATAACTAGGAGAGTTATTTGGATAACAAAGATATCCTTTGAGGCCAATTTTGCTTGTAGTTTTCTATTGTTTTGTCATTTTTTCCATCTAATCCCTAGTGACTTCTTCTCTTTCGTCATTATTATTTTCACATTTGTGTACTCTACTTATTGTGTACATAAGAAAAAACTCTTAAATTTTCTCGCTATTGTCATAGATTTTATAACATCCATCCGAATCGATTCTCTAATTTTTATAACATTTTCCATATATTTTTTACTCTTTCTCTCAACATTTTTAATATTCAATTAGTATGAGAAGAATAATAATACAATCTAGCACACTTTGGTTCGAATAACTAATACTTTAGAATAAATATCGCTAGACAAATTTTAAAAAGCACCAATACCAAATTTTGCATTAAAAGGATTAATGGTAGGAATAGGTGATAGAGTTGATGAAATATGGAATGGGTATGCACATTGACAAGGGAAATATTATGTGCCCTCCATCTTTGCGTGTATATTTTATTCCATTGACATCACATAGTTGTCTAATATTGTTTGAGACTAGATGGGAAGAACTTCGCCACCGGTCCTTTTTTGTTTCTATTTTTACCCTAGTTGGGAATCATATTTTATCTTTCCTTTTGTCTCTTAACCCAATGGTATAGACAACTGGTGGAATTTTGATTCATATAATTTAAAATTTTCAATTGCATTTGATTCACTTTTTCTCTCATTTTTCTGTCTCCTTTTATTCTCTGGTAGTACGAATCAAATATCTATGCTATTACACCTCCCTAAACAGGGGATAGTCAAAAAAATATCCCTTGATTGTACTTTATCTGCGACTATCGATAGTTCTTCATTTTTCATTCCTATAGCATCCTTGAATGAATTGGATATGAATCTTGATAATGAATTTGGATGAAATTTATCTTGATTACCTTTAATATGTGAACAATCAAGACCATCTAATCTAAACAACTAAAATACTTGGTGTCTATTTATTCTATATATCATCCGGTAACAATAGAAACGTCCATTTGTTGTATATATATTTTGGTTTCTCCACTTTGAAAATCAAAAGGCATTGATTCTCAAATTTCTACATTCAAAAGACAATTATATGTTTTATCTTTTTCTATAAGGAAAGCAAATATTAATAACAAATGCAATTAAATTAAAATCCATTATCTTCCACTCTTTTGTTTTGGTTTTTTTCAATCTGGGATGTTGAGGATATCCAAGCGATTTCCAAACTGATCTAGCTTTGTACAAGAAAATAATAAACTTAGTTTCTATCAAAGTTTTTTCACTTCATTCTATTAATTGTAAATATTAGTAATGGCTCACATTAGTTGCATTTGTAGAAATAATGCAAGCCCTTTAAAACCATAGCCTCTTATGTAAATATTTGTAAGTATTTGAGCCCAAAATATTTTTTTGTTCACACAAAGTGTATGTTGGTTCTCAAGTATATAAAATTTAATGTCATCCCTTTCCAAGGCTTTCAGATCTTTGATCTCCACAACTTTATTCATAGACTGTAAGAAGGGAAGAATAATTGCATCCCTATATGTAGGAATAACATTTATCAACATGGAATGCACAATAAGGTCAATATTCTCATCATCTATAGGATGGTATTGATATTACGAGGTGTTACATGGCACTGAAACATCAATTGAAAATAATTAACCATTGAACAAAAAATAATCAAACTTCTGAATAGTTAAAGGTTTTATTTTCATGAATATGGTGGTTTCTTTCTTCAGTAATGCAGCTAATTTAGTATTCTTTTTCAACCCCTCCAACTTTGATCTGGATGGATAGATATCCAATTTATCCAAATATGTTCAACTGAACATAATAAACAAATTGGCATGTTTAGGAGGTGAAATTGAACCTTTTCTATTCAAAAAATTACAAACAGAAGAGGTTTTATTAGCTCTAGATAATTTTTTGAGTACTACAAGCATGCCACTATAAATGTCTTCTTCATTTGAACAACCAATTTTTACAGTATCTACTAACAACCCCAAATCCCAACCATATATTGAACAAGAACATTTCATTTTGTCTTCAGAGGCATTCATTTCCCATTTCCTAAATAAAGAAACATACAACTCCATATCTAGAATAAGGAACTTATTATCTTCATAGTCAATGCATTCAACCTGAATACATAGTGTACTGGAATAAAAAAATGCTGAGTATATAACCATACCAAATTCCTTTTGTTCATCATCTATAACAAAAAACAACCATAAGTCATCATAGTATTTTTCAGGGTTATGGATTTCAACAAACCATTCCTTTTCTCTTTTCTTCTAGCATTCATTGCCTTCAATGAATGGAATTGTCAAGAATGGAGTACGAACAATGGAATAAATTTTACCTACAATTGGAGTAGAATATATTAATAATTGCTTCACATATGGAGTATTTTTTTTTACACAAAAGGATAATGAATGTAAGTATTAACCTTTGTAATCACAAATCTCTATAGTACATTAATTTTTATCATTAGAGAGTAATCAATGTAATGGTTAGTGACCATTAGGATTCGACCAGACATGATATCTAACCTTCAACTAGTTACTATAATTCATATTTTGTGGATCACATCATTAATAATAGAAACTATGAAAAATTATTCTCGACAATTAACACACAACATATTTTGAAAGGATTATCTCATTATCCTGACAACCATCCACATTGCATAGATAGCATGAAAATAATTTTTTAAATTAATAATTACTTCGCATATTGAGTAAAAAAATCACATTATATGTTAATGAATGTAAGTATTGGACTTTGCAATCATCAATCTCTATAGTACATTACTTTTTATCATTGGAGAGTAATAAACAAAATAGTTAGTGATTGCTAGGCTTCGAATGAACATGATATCTAACCTTCAACTGGTTGTTGTAATTCGTATTTTGTGGATCACATCATTAATAATAGAAACTATGCAATTTTTTTCTTGAAAATTAACACGCAACATAATTTGGAAGGATTATCTGATGTCTGACAACCACCACCTTGCATAGATAGCATGAAATGAATATGTGAAAATATATATGTTAGCAAGAGGTAGGATTTACATCCACATATAAGTGGATAGTTTTTAACATTACTTGTTGGTAATTTACACCAATTGAATGGACTAGTGTAAAGGCCATTAAGATTTATTTTTTCATATTTTGAGAAGAGTGTGTGAGAAAAAAATCACAATAACAGGTCAAGTCGCTAAGTAGTATTTGTTAAACATAAAAATCTTTAGTTGTTCCATAACACATATTGCAAGGAAAAACATAGTGGTCGCTATGACCTAACAAGTTTTATTCAAAATTGAGAATTAGAGTATACAAGAGTTCACATCTGTTTATATCAAAGAAAATGCATTGCGACCATGAAGTTTCATTACCAATTAAAAGGAATGACATAAATAACACTAGGATTTTCACTTTCTTGATTTAAAAGAGCAAATAATGGTCTAGCTTAGTGCTCACTAGGATCCTATCATTACGGCTTGGCATTGTAATCACTATTTGTTCACTTTGGACTGATACTTTTTCATTACTAGTAATTTTATTGTATGACTAGATTTCACATGGTAGACCTAATTACCGCACTACATTCCATCGAGAGGGATCAAGACTTATATATTTCTCCTAATATATATCTTTGTAAATTATAATTCAAATTTGTTCATATGAAAGACAACTCCTAGTGACCACTAGGCTCAACAATTTCTTAATTTCAAAATAGCTATTGATTAAAAAAACCATGGTATAGCTTAACAAATTCTTGCTAAGATCCAATCATTACCTTTTGTCGTATTAATAACTATATTTACATATTTAGATGGATTATAATTTTTAATGATTATAATTATATCAAATTTGTTGCACTTTACCTTGTGGAGCCAATTCCTACACTAATTTCCATCGAGAGGGATCAATACTTTTGGTTCGCATCAAAGAAAATTATTAGCAATGACTAAGCTCCATTACTAGATGAAAGGAATATCCTAGCGGATGCTAGGCTCAACAGTTTCTAAATTTGAGAATAGATATATAATAAAAAACAATGGTCTAACATAGTATCAAGCTAGGCTTCTATCATTACCACTTGTCATTATAATTACTATCGATTTTGCTTTGGATCGATAGTGTTTTTCATTGATTGTAATTGTATCATATTGGGTGGACTTTACATGGAAAACCCAATTGTTGCACTACATTCCATCAAGAGGGATTAAGACATATTTATCTCTTATAAGATATATCTTTGTAAATTGGAATCCATATTCGTTTGTATCAAATAAAAATCCTAGTGAACGCTAAGCTCCATTACTAATTGAAAGGAATGACATAGCAACCGCTACGCTCAATAGTTTATTGATTTAGAAATAGTAATAGAATAAAAATCATGATATAGCTTAGCGGTCGTTAGGCTCATACCAATACCTCTTTTCATTGTAAACACTATCTTTACAACTTTGGATCACTACTAAATTTCATTTATTATAATCGTATCATATTGGATGGGCTAGCCTTGTCATAACTTGGTGATGCACCATATACCCCTAAGAGTAAGTGATCTCTTTTTTTTTTTTATAAGATATATCATTGCAACATATAATTCACATCGGTTCCTATCAAAGAAAATTCTTTGCGTCCACTAAGCTACTTTATTTATTGAAAGAAATGACATATGGGCCGTTAGGCTCAACAATTACTTAGTTTTAAAATAATGATAGAATAACAAATCATGATATAACGTAACAACCGCTAGGCTCATAAAAATACCTCTTTTTATTGTAAACACTATTTTTACAACTTTGAAGCGTTACTGTTTTTTGTTGTTTAAATGCAAAAAACACCTTTTGAGATTTCATAATTTTCATGCCACGTGTCATCATTTTACTAGGTCTTATTTATATTATAATATCACAGTTTCATATAGGTTATAAAAATATTTTATACTCATATATATATATATATATATATATATTATATAATAAATGTATCAATTCTAATATTTTCGAACTATCATGTTCAAACCATTTATGTGGCACAGAGTAATTAGAGAATTATATTTCATTAGCGCACTACATCTAACATTGTCTAGGTCGATTTTGATAAAAATAAAAATAAATGTGCCTATACATTTATACAATTTATTTCTTCTGTTTTATTATAATATTATATGTTTTTATACTATTTTAAGGTATATCCAATAAAAAAGGCATGGTTTTCAATATTATTTATTTTTTTCGATATCTTGCACCTTTTCTTAATGAGTGGTAAATTCAAAATTTGAATTGTGAATTCCCTCACACACTTGAGAGTATTTGAAATTTGAATATACTCTCAAATTCCCCCACTCTTTTGCTTAATGTTCAAGGAAGTCTAATTTTCAAATGTTCATAATCTGCACTTTTTTATATTTTCAAAATTTCTAACATGGAATGTGCCAAAAAAATTATTAAATACCCCGAAGAACTATTTTTAGGGTTTTTGTTTTTGGTCTTGCAGAAAAGCATCTCGTGAAATCATAGAACAATACAAGCAAGTCATAGATTATATAGCCGATACAAGAATCCCAACTATTTTGACAAAGGAACAATCAGAAATAATTTAATCTTGTTTATAGAGTAGGCATGCAAAATATGCACACAAAGGAGGCAAAAAAGGGTGCATAGAAACTAGGGAAGGAAAAGGGGTTGCAGATAAAATAATGCAGATAGTTAGTTTGATGCATCGAAGGAGGTTTGAATAAAATCACCAAGCATGAAATAATCTCATATCTAAATCAGGTATTTATAAAAAACGTATATTATACTAAATGTGCACCTTTTTTATTGTGAGCTTGTTCAGTCATTTTGTCTTCGACTAGTTCTTATATTTTTCATGTCAATCAAGCCCCGCTTTTCCCTTCAAAAAATAACTTTGTGGCCCAACTTTGCTTACCAGTTCCTTCTGATCATTTTTTCAAACCACCTTGTTCTTCAAGAAAACAAGGATTATGTTGTTCCCTAACCAAAGAAAATTTAATCCCTTTTTAGCTCTAGTTTTTATTTCATTTGAACACTTTCAAGTATCCGTCATTCTATGTCCCCTTTTGGATTGTTTTTTCCCGATAATGATGGCCTATCACATAATCACTAGTTTTTAAAATTGTAATGGTTTGCGAGACTCAAGTATTGTTTAGGTATTCGTTACAACTACCTTTTCTTCCTTTTATTATGATGATAGAAACAACCCGAGGTAATTATTTCATTGTACATTGTTTATATGGTTTCTGTGTTGACTTTGTGAGAAGATATTTGAGGTTAAAAAATGATTTAAAACTATAAAATCATATTAATTTTTCAATTGTGTGATAATTTTTGTGTAATGGAAGGTAAACATATTATATATGTGTAAATTTTATAATATAAATATTTTAATCGCTATGTATTTAAATTTATATTTTAAGCCATGAAAAAAATCATAGATTTGTAGTCACGATGATATAATTATTTTTAAAAATTATTATTAATATGCCACGTATTATTGGCGAAAGATAGAGTGTTGTCATATATATTAATTCATGATTCTACATGTATTTCTATGTATTCAAATGGAAACTCCATATTTTTTTATCTTTTATACCTTTTCAATTTGATTTTAAATCAATACAATCAATAAACAAAAAGTTAATGTATCTTAACATCCACTAGGCTATAATTTCCTTTTGAAGAAAACCTATTTGAATCTCAACGATGATAAAAATATATGTATAATTGTATAACACATAGAAGGTTTATGTTTAGTGCTTAGTGGTCGCTAGTATAACACTTTCAATTTCAGAATTTGAAGTAAGTTTTTTTGAGGTTAGAGGTCGTTAGGCTATGATATAATATATATATATATATATATATATATATATATATATATATATATATATTTGGAGCTTAGCGTCCTCTAGGTAATGTGATTGAATAATATTTTGAGTAATGTGGTGGTGGTGATTTAAAAAAGATTAATGTATTATGATCTTATCAAACACTCTGATTTGGAACAATATTATTTGGAGCTTAGTGTCTACTAGGTTATGCTGCAACATATTATTTGGATATTAGTTGTCATTGGGATCTAACAAAAACAAGAAATCTTTTGTAAGCTTAAAGGTCGCTAGGTTATAACACAATACCATATTTGTAGCTTAGCGATCGCTAGGTAGTTATGGATATTTTGAACTTTTAGGCCACTAAGACACTACCAAAACATAATATTTGGAACATAGCGGTCGCTAAGATTTAACAAAATAAAGAAATATATTTCAAGACTAGCATCCGCTAGGTATGGCTACAACATATTATTTGAGCTTAGCATTCACTAGGATTTCACAAATTACATTAACGTAGTATCAAATTAGCAGATGCTACATACTGCCACAACATAATATTTAAAACAAATCATTCGACAAGATTTAACATTTTAAATGAAATTAAATTTTGCTTAATAGTCGTTATTATTTACAACTATATAATAATTTAAGCTTATTGATCATTAGGATTTAATGCATAATATTTGGAGAATATCAGTCATCAGGATTTAACACATTAAATTAAGAATCTAGGAGCCTAGTGAATTCTAGGATATGCATAATCATAATATTTGGAAGTTATCGGCGGTATGCTTTAACAAATCAAAAAATATTTTGAGCTACTTGGCATCTAGGTGCTTCCACTATATAATATTTTGAGCTTAGATGTCACTAACATTTAACAAGACAAAGAATGAAATTTTTATCTTAGCATCCACTAGCTTATGTTGCAACATATTATTTGAAGATATGTTGTTGCTAGGATTAAAAAAACAAGTAAGATATTGTGAGCTTAGCAGACGCTAGGTTATGCCTCAAAACAATTTTATGAGCTTAGCGATTGGTACTCAATAAAAATATCTTGAATTTTTACACTGCTAAGAAACTACCACATCATAATAGTTGGAACATAGCAGTTTCTAAGATTTAACAAAATATAGTAAGATATTTCAAGACTAGATCTGCTAATTATTACCGTAACATATTATTTTGAGCTTAACGGTCGTTAGGATTTCACAAATTTAATTAAGGTATTATGAAATTAGCAGCTGCTATGTAATGCCATAAAATAATATTTAAAACAAATCATTTGACATGATTTAACATTTTAAATGAATTTAATTTTTGCTTCGCGGTCGATAGTCTTTACAACGATGCAATAATTTAAGCTTAGCATTCATAAGGATTTAACGCATAATATTTGAAGCATAGTGGTCGTAAGGATTTAACACATTAAATTAATATTCTAGGAGGCTAACGTTTACTAGAATACACATAATCATAATTTTTGGAAGTTGTCGGTGATATGCTTTAACAAATAATAAAAACATATTTTGAGCTACTCGACATCTAGGTGCTTCCACTATATAATATTTTGAGCTTAGATTTTGCTAGCATTTAACAAGACAAAGAATTAAATTTGTAGCTTAGTGTCCACTAGCATAGGTTGCAACATAGTTATTGAGGATATGTTGTTGTTGGGATTCAACAAAAAACAAGTAAGATATTATGACTTAGCGTACGATAGGTTAGGCCTCAAAAATAGTTTCGAGCTTAGCGATTGCTACTCAATAACGGATATCTTAAAGTTTTACACTTTCTACGACACTACCACATCACAATAGTTGGAACATAATAGTTTCTAAGATTTAACAAAATATAGTAAGATTTTCAAGACTAACATCCGCTATGAATTTCCGCATAACATATTATTTAGAGCTTAATGGTTACTAGGATTTCAAAAATTTAATTAAGGTAGTATGAAATTATTGGTCACTTTGTGTACTACAACAACATAATATTTAAAACAAATCATTCGACAGGATTTAACATTTTAAATTAAATTAATTTTTTCTTCGCGGTCACTAGTCTTTACAATGATATAATAATTTAAGCTTATCAATCGTTAGGATTTAATGCATAGTATTTGGAGAATATTTATCATTTGGATTTAACACATTAAATTAAGAATCTAGGAGCTTTAATGAGAGGTTGCTAGGATATGCTTAATCATAATATTTGGAAGTTATCATTGGTATGCTTTAACAAATAAAAATAATAATTTTGAGCTAATCGACATCTAGGTTCTTCCACTATATAATATTTCGAGCTTAGATGACATTAGCATTTAACAAGACAAAGAATGAAATTTCTATCTTAGCGTTTTCTAGCTTATGTTGCAACCTATTATTTGAATATATGTTGTCGCTAGGATTCAACAAAAAACAAGTAAGATATTGCAACATTAGCAGAGACAAGGTTATGCCTCAAAAACATTTTCTAAGCTTAGTGATCGGTACTCAATAATGGATATCTTGAATTTTTATGCTGTTAAGACACTACCACATCATAATAGTTGGAACATAGAAATTTCTAAGATTTAAAAATATATAGCAAGATATTTCAAAACTAGCATCCCCTAGGTATTGCCACAACATATTATTTGGATTTTAGTGGTCACTAGGATTTCAAAAATTTAATTAAGGTATTATGAAATTAGCAGCCACTACGTATTGCCACAACATAATATTTAAAACAAATCATTTGACAATATTTAACATTTTAAATGAAATTAATTTGTGCTTCGTGGGTGCTAGTATTTACAATGATGTAATAATTTAAACTTCGTGTTTGTTAGGATTTAACGCATATTATTTGAAGCATAGCGGTAGGAATGATTTAACACATTAAACTAAGATTCTAGGAGAATAACGCCCTCTAGGATATGCATAATCATAATATTTGGAAGTTAGCCATGGTATGCATTAACAAAAAAATTAAAAAATTGAGCTACTCGACATCTAGGTGCTTCCACTATTTAAAATTTCCATATTTGATGTCACTAGCATTTAACAAGTCAAAGAATGAAATTTTTAGCTTAGCGTCCACTAGCTTATGTTGCAACATATTATTTTAAGATTTGGTTTTACTAGGATTTAACAAAAAACAAGTAAGATATTGTGAGCTTAGTAATCGTCACTCATTTATGGATATTTGAGCATAGTGTGCGCTATTTTATGCCACAACGACATATTTGGAGCTTAGTGTATCAAAAAAAAAATGCATGTTTATACAAGTATAGCATTTGGAATATATACATGAACATTCAATAAATTATAAATATTTGTATATTTATATGTCATAGATATTATGGTGCTTTCCCACCTATCTAAGATACTACAATTTATTATTCATTATGGTTCTTCATCAATTATGTTTTTTTTTATTTGAGTCCGTAGGCCCAATTGTTTCCTAGGTTTGTTGCTCTCATCTAGGACCTATTTTATCATCTCGCTATCATGCCTCCTAAAAATATTTTTCAAAGATATTAGAATCTCTAGTTATCTTTCCTATGTCCACAATCAGGCTTCTATATTACAAAATAGACTTGTCAAACAAATCCTTTTGACTACCAATTGTTTTTTTGGCAATTCCTTTAGATTATGTATTTTCTATATTTTTCCCCATGTTTTGTAAACAATATCAATGACATGTGAAGTTTATATTTCATCTAACTTAGTTATTTTCCTTTGAAAATTAACTAATAATTGTTTAAGGGATGTCATGGACTCTTCATCAGAAACCAATTCATAGTTTCTGTTAAATATTTCCATGGCCAAAGATTCTATGAAAATTTGATTTCCTCTCAAAATAATGTAATCAAACTGAAAAGATAGTCTTCTTACTTGTTCATTCCATCCCTAAGCCTTTCCTTCATATATTTATTATATGTCTGGCATATATCGATATCCTCCATGGTCATAATTGAAAGGTCTTTAGAAATTCCTTGTTTAATGACCTACCCCATATGTATTAATGTTTTCTACAATGATATCGTTAATGTAATGATTATTTTTTTCTTTTTCAAGAATGCTTATTCTTCCTACTTTTCATCAATGCATTTATTTATCATATTGTATAGACCATATAATGCCTCTTCTACATCAGAAACTGTATGCTGGAAGTAACTCATGAGCTTTAATTGAGTTTTAAGATCTTTATTTCTAGCATGTACACCTCTCACTAGTTCTACAACTACTTCTGAAGCCACTATCAAGGATTCCAAATCTTCCTCATATTTTACCTCTTCAGATCCTTTGACTTTCCATTTGTTTATAAGAGTGAAGAGGTCTTCTTGTGTTTCATGCCAAACAATTGCTAGTTGCATTAACATCTTCTCTTTGGCTACCCTTTTCAAGTTTATCATCCTTGGATTGAATTCAATGTTTACTAAGGGCTCTTCTTGTGCCTCCCAATCTAGATGTTCTTTTTGGGAAATTACAAATTGATCTACCCAATCTTGTCTCACTTCATGTAAAGTGGAGGGAAATATTGAGAGGGTTGTATTGGGGATGCATTGGCTGAAATTTTAGTTTAAATAGTCTCATATTCTACATCTAATGAAGTTAACAAAGATCCCACCAAATTTGGAGCTTCATTTGGTTCAGAAAAGACTTCTTGAAACTTAGATTGAGTTTTAATTAGTGGAGATAAGAGAGCACATGTATTTTCTGAATGTTCTAAATACAAATATGCCTTTCTCTTTATATCCTCCTTTTAATAGTTTGTCTCAAAGGTGGAAATATCCCTATCTCCTTCATATTCTACTTAACAAGGCTATATTCTATTTGGGTGATCCATACCCAGTCATTGACATCAAGCATGTGAGCATACAATATATTTAATTATTCTCTATGTGACTTAACGTGCTAGGAAACCCTTTTAATTTTTCATATTGCCTTAGTGGGTGTTAGGGGAGATGAAATGAATTTCTATGGGATGAGGTAGCATTCAAATAGAGCCACCTATTAAATTTTCTACATCCCATAGTCACTGGGAGGGGTTTTTTGTAAGCTTCTTCTCCTTACAGTTTCCAAAAATATCATTGCAAATATGATATGCAACATCTTGTTCTAATAATTTTTCTAGAACATAATATGGAAACTGAAAATAATTTGTAAGGATCCTCTCAATCATGATAACTTTATATTCTTGATAGAAGAATATGAATTCCATTTTTCTTATGGAAGTGAGGATGTCAGTAGATATTCTCGGTGTCATTGTTTCATGTAATTTTTTGGTAGAGATCAGGATACAAATAAGTGCATATATCTTGAATATGCAATCTGAAATGATGGGTATACAAGTTTCAATATTATTCATTTATCTTTAAAGGGCTCGAAGGATAGAATATTTTATAGAAATCTAAACAATATAAAACACCACAGACAATATCGAGAAGATAATAAGCCATGTAAAATGATTTTTGATTGTGAAAAATTATTTCTTTGTCTCACTAAATTTAAATGGATCCAAGAAACATCCACCTTAGAGATAAATAAATTTACATATATCCTATTCATGGGGCCATGCTATTATAGACTCCTGGTCTAAACCTTTTAATAAGGATATCGAGAAGATGGGATTCATCCATATTATTTAATGGGTCAGCAACACAACTCTACAAAATATCTCTTTCTCTCCTTTGGCCCATCTAGGACTTGGTTTTTTTGTGTTGTACAAGGATTCCAGCTCTGGAAGTTTATAATAACTTTTGTATGCATTCCCAAAAAAAACCTATTATGTTTTCCATGATTTAGAAAATAAGGATATCTCCTTTGCCTTAGCATGAATTATATAGGAATCGATCACTTTTGTAAATGGAAGCACCTCTAGTTTAGTGGCAATTAAACGGAGACCAACTCTTTTTATCACCTTTATATCTCAGAACCATAGTGCTTGATCTTCTGATATACCCTTTTGTCTATGAAATTAATATCAACACTTTCATCCTATACTATGGAAAATATAGTTGATTAATCATGTAAGGTAGCTGGATCGAACACGGTATATTTAATTGCTCTTTTGTCCTCATAAGAATATGAATAATAATCTACCATCGAAATTACCAATTCTCCTTCCATGTTGAAAAATTAAAGGGCCATGAATGCTACATACATCATCAAAAGAAATAATTACTGATACAAATGACATACTTTAATTTATCACAACATTCATATGTCCCTTATTCTGAATATTAGGTAAGCTTAGAAAATAATTTCCAAATAAATGAAAGAATTTTTTATCTTAATGTCGCTATACTCATCATAACTAAATATTTAGAGATTTAGTGGTCAATAGACATCATTCAGAGACTTAATATTAATGAAATGAGAAAAGTGTGGTATTACATGCACCTCTGAGGGGTCAAGATATATGTATTTTTACTCATACTATTTTCTAGGAAACACTCACAGTAAAAATATAAATGCAATTCCTAAAGTCCACCAATACAAGAACTCTTGAGGCTTCAAGACTTAGGTAATGTTGATCCTAGTGGTGGTTAAGTTTGACCACAACAAAATATTTAGATATTCACCATATCTAGGCATTATTCACGGGACATATTTTATTAGAATGAGAAAAAATTGTTAATCTTTGCACTAGTTATGGGTAAAGATATACATAATGTTGATCCTAGCGGTCGCTAAGTTTAGCCACAATGAATTATTTAAAAATTGGTTGTATCTATGCTTATTTCTAAGGATAATTATTATTGTGATGAGAAAAAATGCCAATCCTTCCATTACTAAGAGGTACAGACATAAATAGTTGTAATCCTAGCAGTTGTTAGGGTCATCTACAACATAGTTTTTAGAGCTTAACGGTGGATAGGAATCATTAACAAATAAATATGTACTTCTTATCCTAGATGTTACTACGATCATCCACAATGCTATATCTATAGCTTAGCAGTTGCTAGGCATCATAAACATAAAACTATTAATGCATTAACAAGAAAAGTTCAGTAATACATCCATTTTTGAGGAGTCAAGAAATATGTAATTTTGTTCCTAGAGTTCACTTTAGTAAGCCACAACAAAATATATAAATCTTAGTGGCCAATAAGATCTGCCTCGATAAAATATTTTGAAATTAGTGTTAGCTAAACACCATTCAATGGACATCATTTATTGAACGAGAAAATAGTTGTAATACATGTTTTCTTAAGGGATCAACCTTTAGTTAGGTCTGATTAGTTTGTTGCAGGATGTGTATACATGTCTTTATTTATTAATAATTGTACTATATTAGTTGGACTTTCCTTGTGGAGCCAAGTCCAAATACATACCCTCGAGAGGGATCAATCCTTATGTAGTTCTTATAATATATATTACAAGTTATTTAGAAGGGATTTACTTTGTATACATACGTATTTTTCTTGGTATTGTAGGTGATCTTGAATTATAACTCCTTTGTGACCATTACAATTTTAAAACTAGAGAAATTGTAAAGAAATGAAAACCTCTATGACCATGTTCTTATGTGCATCAATTTATCCATATAATACATGGTATAATGAGTTTAAATATAATGACCACACTCTTTCTAGTGTTAGTATGAATAAAAAACACCAAACTTTATGTATAATCTCCCTGGTCATTAAATATCACAATTTCCATATGCTTCCACCCACCAAAGTAATTTCAATAATCAATTTTTAATGAAATGTGTAGAGAAAACATCTAATAGTGGTCCTAAAATTAGCTTTAGTTCAATTTCCTACAAAAGAACTGAATGAATAATATCCCTTTCTCGAACAAAAATCTATTTTCCTTCGCATTTTCAAGAACAACCAATTTTTAGCTTCAAGTAATCATTGTTATCTATGTCAAGTATTTTACAAATCAGTTCTTGGTCCTCTTGCGAGAAAAATCCCATAATATGTTTGTACATTTCTTACAATCATGCTATACACATGTTGCACAATCACAATCATTTAAGGATCATCAGATTGAATGACAAAAAGACACCAAAAAATTGAATTGAGAATTTTTTGTTAAAATGCATGAAAGAATATGGTACCATGGAGAAAATTTACTATTGGAAGGGAACACTTTTTTTGTTGAAAAGTCTACAAAAATTCTAATTTTACAAAATATTAATAATTGGGAAGCGATAAAAATGGATTTCGTTTTGCATATTTTTTCCCAAATAAATATTTAGAGCTTGGCGGTCACTAATCAACATTAACATGAAAAATATTAATGCAATGAGCTATGTGTATTAATAGATGCAATATCGAGGGGTCACGACATACATGCTTTAGTTCTAGCGATGCTAATACGAGAAAAAATGAAATATTTGTATCTTAGCGGTCGCTAGGCATCATTAACAATAAAACTATTAATGAAAAGAGAAAAATCTTAAAATACATGAAATCTTGAGGGGTCAAGACATACGTTATTATGATCCTAATGGTAGCCAGGATCAACCATAACAAAACATTGTGAGTTTAGTGGGTGTTAGGCATCATTACCATGAAAAAATCAATGTTACACTATCATTTTGAGCTTAGTGACACTAGGAATATTTACTTATTTATAATTATACTATATTGGTTGGACTATCCTTGGTGGAGCCAAGTGTTGCACTACATACCCTTGAGAGGGATTAAGCCTTATGTAGTTCTCATACTATTTACTATAAGTTATTAAAAGGAATATATAAATTACACATTTTAATGATAAATGAAATCTCAAAATCCATGGTGGTCTATAATTAATAAGTAAATGAAGTCTTAAAGGACATGGTTTAATGAATATAAATATAACAAGCACACTATTTGTAGTTTTATTATGAACATACAGACTCGAACCCTATGTATAATATCCCTTGTCATTAAATATCACAATTTCCCAAGATATCACATCTCCCTATTTCCATATGTTTATTTTCATATTAAGAAAGAAAATCCATGACATCTTATAATTTTTAGCGTCGATATATCATTAGCTTATTTAACTAAAACAACCAGAGCCTATAATTTTAATTTGTAATTATAGCATATGTCTTTCCGAACTATCTAGTAAGTGAAACATTACTCAAAATCTTGTTTAGTATGACCTCTCAAATTGCATGTTTTATAGTTCCCCAGATTCACTATTTTTCAAGGAGGAACCTACACAGACAAAACTCTTTGTATTTTTCCTTTGGTAGTCACATATATGTTTTTATAAAAAAAAATTTATCACAATTTTCTTATCCGAGAAAACAATTACTATAAACAAATAAAAAATTATTTGTATTACTATTACTATTTCATCTATTGGTTTATTACTTTAATTTAAAACAAAATTTCTATAGAAATCGCGGCGATAGCGGTCTAAAATCCCTAAATGAATAACATCCCTAACTAAATAAAATATAATTTCCTCAAGTGTTTTCAAAAACACCCATTTTTTTACTACCAATAATCATTGTTGTCCATGTCAGGTATTTTATAAAACATTTCTTAGTCCTCTTGCAAAAAAATTCCATAACACTTTTTCCATTACTCGCAAGCACAGTACACACATATGTTGCAAATCATTTAGGGATCACCATATAGAATGAAAAAATGATGTCAAACCCTATTAGTTGAGAAGTGTTTGTAAAATAACATTAAAGAATCGACAAATTTGACTACTGGAAGTAGAAAAAATAGGGTTTCATTGAAAAGGCTATGGAAAAACCTACATTTACAGAATTTCAAAATTTGAAGGAATAAAGGTGAGAATGCATACCAATTTTTTATACTTTCACGAAAAAATCCTTTCTAATATTTTTAGAAATCAAACCATGATTATATTTTTGATGGATGATTATGCTTACGGATTTTTTCCCTTACACCAATGTTCTTGCCAAAAGCTTCACAAATTTAAGTGTCTAGGAAATATACTAATAAATGACAATCTATAGTTACATGGAACCGACACTTCCAACTGCCACTTTATTCGGTAGGTGAATTGAATAAGACACATGTATGTCATTAAATTGCTTTATATTTAATTTCAAATTAATGGCTAACAAAAGGTGCACATATTTTGAATACCGCTAGAACTTTACATTGTTTGGTTTAATTCCCAATTAATGTTGGTGGAACCACAATATTAACCATATATGCTTCGCATGCAAATATTATCAACATTATCATAAAAAAACACCATGCTCATTGTCAATATTATCATATATAAATTACATAGTGAGTATATAAGTATTCCATACTTTTACTATAATACCAATAATATGTGGTTCAATTGATGCCTCACATATTGAATTATCATCTTTCAAATATTGCACGAACTTTACATTGTCCGGTTTAATAGCACACACAAATATTAACCATATATGCAACACGGAAATATTATCATCATTATTAACAAAATAACACCATGCTCATTGGTAATATTAACATCTATAAATTACATAGAGAGTATATAAGTATTCCATACTTTGACTATACTACCAATGATATGTGGTTCAATTGATGTCCCGCATATTGAATTATCATATTGTACTAAAAAAATATACATGTTTATCGACATCAGTATCATGGGATGTGTGTGTCAATGATCTTGGTGGCACCCATGATTTTGATCATTGGAATTATCCTAAAATAAAAAAGAAAAATCCAAAATAGAGAAGTATTATTTAACTTGAATGCATGATATTTTATCTTACATAATTTATACCATCTCTTTATAATTGAATGAATGATTCAATAATGTATTACTATATTTAAAAATTTGTGATTTACCCGGGTAAAAATACTGTGAATTGAAGTTGTACATCCAATATTTTCTCCATTAGCTTTCTCTCTTGTTCCATTCTTTCACGCTCAAGTTGAAGTCTTCCCTGCTCAATTTCTTTCATTGTATGACTAAATAGATGCATGTTATTTTTATTACCTCTTTAAAATATCAATAAGAGTTTATTTTTCTCTTTACACGTTTTCTTTGAATTCTATTTTTATTCAAAGGGGTATCTTGGTTTTCTCCTTCTAAATTTTCAATGTTGATAGAAGGGATTTCGATTTCCCTCTCATGTCATTTTTAGAAGTAGAAGTGGTTATATTAATCCTCTATTTTCCATTAAAACCAATAAACTTGTGTGTTTTGCGTGTAATATGATACATATCTTCATAGAAATTCCATGTTGAATGTGTTGCCAACGTTGTGTTTTCCAATTCTTTCTCCTTCTTTAGGGTTTTTTTCAACTGTTCATCTTATTTCTACATTGCATCCCAAGAAAATGTTTTTCCATAAACTTGATTCAAAGCATCTACTATATTATCCCAATGTTTCTTGTCAAGTTTTCCACAGTTTAAATCTTCATACACCTCTTCATATTTTGAAATAAATATTTTCACAACAGATTTTGACCAAAGATCTTCTTTGTATTCTTTCATCAGCTCCTTATTGTTTCTATCTTTGTCATATATTTGGATTACTTAAAATGTTTCTTCCAGTTTTGAATCATCAACAATATATGGAGAATTTAGATCAATTTGTGAATGTGGAATGTAATGACCCAATTTATCTGCGTCCCTTGTATTCTCTTCAAAATTTGAGACATTATTTCCTTCAAAGTTCTACATGCAGAAGTCCTTTACATAGTAGTTGCTTAGTTTTATTGAAAAACCATATTGTCTTCATAGTTTCTGGAGTTGATTTGAGACCTTTGGATTCAAAATGTGAAAACAAGGAAAATGGTGATTTTTTCATGTCTTGCAAATTTATTAGTTACTATAAACATTCACAAATGAAACAATTTACTTACTCCATCTTTTATCTAAACTTAATTTCATTTTTCATTTTCTAATAATAAATATACAATGGGTGTTGTGCTCTGTAAATTCACAGAATCAAAACTTGTGGAGAAACATTAAAAATTTAAGTACCTAATAACAAATTCAATATTTACAATCACTATGAAATGGGTGTATAAAATGAAATTATTCAAAATAAAATAACAATGCTTTACCTCTTTTAATTTTTTGTAACTCTTTTCTTCCTTTGTTTGTATATGTGATCCCTATTTTGGTGTTGTTACCTTCAAATGACTATATGGCTTTCCATTTTATTGCATTAAAATGCATACATTGACAGATTTTGTGTGGATTAAAATTTAATATTGTACCACTTAACATTACATTTAGTACAAAAATTAAAAAATTACTCTCAAGTGGTGCATTTTACATTGTACGGTTTAATGTTCAATTAATTTTTAGGGAAGTGCAATATTAATTAGGTAACATTTGACCTTACAAAAAGTGTAATTTTTTATTATAAAGAATAAAGGTAAGATTTTTATAACATAATTTTTAATGTATGAAAAATTAAATTTGACATTGTTTGAAACTTAAATTTGACATACATAAATTTAAATGAAATTAAGTCTTTAATATTGATAATTATTAATAATAAACTACATAACATGGGTTACTTCTACTCAATATTATAAACAATTATTAAAAATAAACTTATATTGATAAAATATTACATAAGATATACAAAAGTTAGAAACAATTAATACATATAATTGAATCAAAGCATATAGCATCATCGTTAATCAAATAAAGACTAAACTTGAACTTTATACCATTAAACAAACATATATATACAATTAGAAAATAAAATACATGAATGATTTACTTTGACACAATATTAATGGCCCTAAATTTAAGTCCAAGAGGCTACTAGGATAGACAAATTTTTACTAGAATGGCAGGTGAAAATGTTAGTGATGGCCCTTCGATATGTGAGTGATCACTATTCCAAGTGTGAATTCTTGCACTTCATCATGTGAATGTTTGTACTTCTTTGTGCGAGGGATTTTACTTCATCATGTGAGGGATCTCATGTCGTCGTGTGAGGGATCGCACTTTGACATGCAATGGATCGATCTTTGATGTGTAAGGAATCACACTTTATAGATGAACGAGGCCAGAAATCACTCGCTTTATGATGAGAGATCACTCACACATCCAAGTGTGAGTTTTTGAACTTGGAATTACACTCACTTGCACATTTAAGTGTGATCACCAACATTTGACCTCCCATTCATGTCAATATTTGAATTTTTTCTTGTAGGAACAATAATTAAGCCGCAATGTACCGCTAGGATATACAAATTTCAAAAGCCATACACTATGTGCTTTATGGATAAAAATATACACACAACAACGAGATCTAAGGTTGTAATACAATGTGTTATATGTTCAAATATTTGGATTAAATGAGGTTTTAAATATGTTCATATAAGATGTATATTTTTATTTTCTCATTGTGATTTCAATTCTCCATACTAATGTTAAAGATTTAAGTGTCCTCAAAGAATAATTTTCTCTTTTTATTTGTGGATATAGTTGAAAATAAACTTTTTTTAAAGATGGAACACATGTGGATTTACTATCCAAAGGTGTGAAAGTTATGGAGGTACTATTTTATCCATCCAAAGATACACTCCATTGTAGAGACATGGGGTCTAGCTTATTCATTATCATAATAAGTATTGTATTCCATATTAGAGCAAGACTACCATATACGATCGATGATTGTGAAACCTTGGAAGAAATTGAAAACAAGGTATATTTTATCCCATGAGAAAGGAAGAAAATGATTAAGCATTTGATTTTAAGATTTTCACATGTGGGGGTGATGGCATTCAAAACATCATTAGTAGTGACTCGGATGATACATTTAATAATGACGAGGGTTTGACTTCTAACATTGATAACCATTGTTTCACAACTCCTAAAGATAAGGATGAATTTTCTACAACCTACGTTGTGTTAAAACATAAGTGTTCTTGGAAATGGGGTGACATAGATCAAGGGTTTATATCCTGGTATAAGAACAACATGTGATATCGGGAGTAGTGTTGGGACCCACATAGTTTGGTATTTTTGTGGAGAATATTATAAATACATGCAATGATTGATATCCAAGTATACAATGCAACAACGAAGTTGCACAGCGCCAATCAAAAACCTACTTTATCTAAAAAGAACAACACTTCATGTGAATGAAAATTATGAACTCCAAGAAATAACCACCACGTCAAACATTGACTTCAATTTGAAGTTCAAGGGGGTTACTATGAATTTGATACATTTTTGTTCAAAAGAACACAAATTTGTTACAAAAGCAATAATTACAAATGTTTGTGAAGGAGACATGGTGCACTTTAAAAAATTGGATGGAAATACATTTGGGGTGCATGTTGATAAATTAATTAGGCCTTTTTGGCAAGGGATTCTCCATATCATAAGGATATCTCATCCAATGGCATGCAAGCCAGCTGTCCCATCTAGATGGCTTCGTTATGGAATTAAGGCTAAAAGAAATTCTAGAAGAGGTGCTGCTAAAAAATTGGAGTGCATTTTAAGATCCATTTCCTCAACTGGTATACCCAAATTTATATGAATCCTCCATATTTAGTAGCAATGAAAACTTCGTAAAAAGACCTTACAATGCCTATAAAGGCCAAAAGATAAATTCTACTCCATCTAGTAGACCAAAGGCAAGGGAAAATGATGAAAAATAAGAGAATTTTTTTGTCTCGAAGTTGAGAAAAATCCTCATTTGAAAGAAAGGATGTCTCTCTCGATCTATCTCTAAGAACTTTTAATCACAGTTGGAATTTAACTCTAGATATGAATGAACCTGCCATCAAAAACTTTGTACTTAATACATTCACTATAAATGTTAGCGCTTGATCAAGGTCAAAATTTTGAACATACTATAGATAATTTGAAGTTATGTGGAAGGGATGTATGTCATAATTCATAGTATAGATGTCATGGAATCCCAAAAAGAACTTATTACTGAGATACAAACAATCTTGGCTTAATGGAGAGAGGAGGGAAATAAATGGAAATACATGAAAAAGAAAAAAAAATCTAAATAGTTTCGTAACTATTGCTTTGATATCCGAAATGGTGGAGAATAATTATGATATATCCTAGAACTTGTCTCGCTCGGTGGGACACGATGGTACTAAATTAACAATGATATTGTTTCCTTTATGTTATAGTTTTTCTTACATCCTAAAAAATTTTAATGAGGGACTTTCAACTTTGGACCTTCCTCCAACATCATAGTAAAATCTCAACAAAATATAGAAATACCATTTGTCCCATGTTTCGATCACCAACAACAACTTCTTCACCAAATGTGACGAGTTCACGAACTTAAAATGAACGTGCAACCACCTCATGTCTAGAAACACTTACATAAATATATCAATGCCAAAAATGGCACAATGATTACATTCAAATTACTATGCACATAGATTGCAATCACAAAAAAATCCTAATAGATATTTGAGAATTGTACATGAAAAAATGCACAAGATGAAAAATGCAATACCAAGGATGGGTAGAAAAGAAAAATCAATAAGAAATGTTATTAATCTTCCTGTCACCTTGATTTCCATGCTGACACATGGGAACAAATTTGGGAAGTTTTGGCACTTTGGTCTCCCTTTTGTTGAGTGAGGAGAAAACTTTTCAATACCATCATTGGCACTATGTATCAGGAAGCTAGAAGAACCACTTACGATCAGTATGGTGATTTTTATATAGTAGTGGGATGTAAAAACACCCATTACATAAAGCATTGTTGTAAAATGATGTACATGACAAGTGCAAGAAATACAAGAAGAAAAATGAGCGTGCTCATAAAACTAATATTTTAAGTAGATGTTCGAGTTCATTTATAAAACAACCACCAATTCTCTACTTGCAACTAGATAATGTTGTAAGTGGAAAAAAAAAATTCACATTGTTTGCATTTTCATCCATGCTAACAGCTAAAAGGGTTTTCAACATAGTGTTTGTGAGTTCTCTTCCAATGGGTCGCACACATGAAGACATAGGTGAGACATTTGGCCGATTATCAACAGCCTTATGAAAATTTGAAACATTATCTTTGCCAAAAATAATGGACAATTACTGAGAACATGCCAAGAGTATTCCAACACATTCACTCTGTACCTTATCAAGTAATTCCACAACTTTAAGGCGTTTTTGGAACCACACCTATTAGATGATAACCACAAAATCATGGGTACTAGAAAACCAATTATGTTTGAATGCCATTTCATCAACACTAGGATCGTCATGTAGTATAAAGCATCAATCACAAATTCGAATGGTAGCACTCAATTGAGATATTGAAAATAGTGGATGGGAAACCTTTCTTTCTTGAATGGGATCCTCCATTGGCACCCTTCAAAGAACTAAAAGAGATGGAAAACATGTAAAGAGGAATCTAGGCATACATCACACACTAGGAAAATATTTCAATAGTTGATAGAGAAGCATACGGTGCTTTAAAGATTCCGTATTGGAAAAATATTTTATGTGCCCTACGAATCCCTTTTTCAATTGTAACATAATGAGGGGATATTATTTTTGGCCAAAAAAATTCAGGATAGCACAATGTATGATCAAATAGTGGGTGCACCACATTTTGACATGGATAGCTATTATAGTCAAAATATCCTTTCAAATAAGGATATACATGTTGGGCCTATTGTTTATAGACCTCAAGAGGAATTCAACCCAGTATTGGATGTGAATTTTGAGTAGATGATACTAGTAAGACTAGTTGATGATAACGTACCCATATGGATGGGCAAGGAAAAATGAATTCTAATACAGGATGTTCACACAAAGGAACAAAATATAAGGGTACACTAGTAGGAACCCATAGGAAAATAAAATACAAAAAAATAAAGGTACTAGGAATACTTAAAGAAAAGGAAATGGTGGTGAAAATCAAGGGACACATCAAATATTGATATAGACAATGTCATCTGGGAATGGAGTCCAAGAAAAATATGGAAAGGAGATCAAATTAAAATATTGAATCGGGGACACAAAGCTATCCAGCATACCTTACACAAATTCAAGAACAATAATTAATACCCTTATGAGGGATCAATTCTTATGTAATTTTCCTAAAGGAATTGATTTCCTATGGAAATACATTTTCAAATCCATTTCTTCAAAACAATTTTTTAACGTAATTCTTAACTCTTTGTTGTTCTTTATGATTTACAAAATGGAAAATAAAAAAATTAGTTGAATTTATCACACGTAACTTGCATATTTACAATATCACTATCATTTTTGTATAGATTTAAATTAAAATTATATCAATATATAATATACATAAAATATTTAAAAATAAATTTTTGAAGTATTTAAATAACTCATTATTTTGTAATTTTAAATGGAACTACTTAAAATTACTGTCATCTATTTTTTGTTTACAAGCATAGGTGGCGATCCAATTTAACCCATGGGATAATGTAACTTTGTGGTGGATAGGCTTATGTAAGTTAGTGGCCGCTAGGCTTATGTATCTTAGCAGTAGGTAGGTTTATGTAACATGCTACCGGTAGGCTGGTGTAACTTTACAACCACTAGGATTATTTCACCTAGAGGAATCTAATGTTGTGCAAGTTAGAAGCCTCTAGGCTTATGTTAGTTAACAACCTATATGCTTAAGCCTTATGTAAGTTAGCTAATGCTAGGCTTATGTGGGGGAATAAAAAATAACAAAATAATAATCCTAAAATAGAAAAATTGAAATCCAAATTTGGAATTTAGAATTTGGATTCCAATAGTGGGGAAATAGGAATCCAATAATAGTGTTATTGGAACCCAATAATATCTATTTTGGAATCCAATAATAGTGAAATTAGAATCCAATCATAATAAAAGTGGAGCTAGAATATGTCCAATAATGACAATATTGGAATCCAATATTATTAGTAATGGAATCCAATAATAGTAATAATGGAATCCAAGTATAGACAAAAATGGAATCTAATAAATTCCAAAAAGGAGAGATTTATTCCAATACTTGAAATTTTGGAGTCCAAATTTAGTGAAATATGTGTTAGATAAAAATTTCCATTTACGATGATAAACAAAATTATATAAAGATGACTTAATTGGAAAGGAAGATTAAAATTAAAGATAACTTTAAAGATAGAATGAAAACTAATCAAACACACATATGTAATGTCTCAAGAGTGTTTATGACCTTTACACCAAAGATATTTTTTGATAAGTAAATGCTATAAGATTACGAACATCCTTATACTATTTACATCTATGTATATAGGAAATTGGATCAACAAATCCTTCACCCACTCAAACGTCGATTCGGAAGAGATTTCTATGATTTTGATCAGCTCCAATGCAATAGACCCAACCTCATAAAAATACTTGACACCCGCCTTTGACAAAAAAAACACCAAATCTCCCACAAGCAAGGAGGAATGGAGAACAGAGCATACATGGACATTAAATCAATATAAGGTAGCTTAAAGACACATGGTTCCTTTTTCTTATAGAAATTAATCACCTATTAAGAGAATGACTATATAATTTTCACTCTCCTTCCTAATTCCATGAAAGTAGACATGTCCACCCAATCCACTTGATGAGCTAAGTTAGCTAAGAACAAGGGCCATAGAGGAAGACATGCTTTCTCAATAGTCGTATCCACACCAACTCGGTGTTTTGGGTGAATCTATTTTCAAACCATAGTGAATTCATTACATTTATCTAGATTAATAATTAGAATGAGCTTAATAAACTTAGCAGCTATTTCTGAATTTACATGAGCACGACAAGTTAGCTACATATATTTCTCTCCAAAAAATATTTTCAATGTATGTCATAGATTATTTGTAATTAATGGAAAATATTAAACGTAATATATACTTTTAAATACTAGAATAAAAGGCCATCTCATGATCTATACTATAAAAAAAGAAGTATCGAAAGCATGGGTGAATCCATTACTCAAAAAATATAAAATAGAAAGCTCGACCAACACGTTAAAAAGCCCCCCTATGCTCGAGAATACGTAAGAATAGAGCTTAATCGTTAAATGGATGAACGAGTGACATTAATGATACAATCCAATACAATATTTCACACTTGACCATTTCCAATCCATCAAGGACATTATGATTAATATTAATTAATACCCTCATGGAAAATATGATTGATATTCCATAATTAAAAATGCATGAATAACATTTAACACAAACACAAATAAAATAATTAAATACACAAACACATCATTGCATGATAAAAAACCAAGGATATACATGTATCAATGATGTGGACATTGAAGTATTGATGATATACTTGTCACCTTTCCCAATGTATTAAAATAATATCATATAAAAAGTGATCACATAACCATATTCATAACCACAGTCATAAATCAAATCATGGTAATAATATAAACGCGGTCATAAATATAAGCATGCTCGTCAACATGGCCAAAAGAATATATATTTCTAAATATTAGGTGCTAATGAACATGCCCATCATGAAAAATCGGGATCGATTAAGCCTTTGCTTTATGACATAGGACTGAAAGAGCCTTTGGATCATGATCATATTTTCATTCCTCTCTAAAGATAAACCGCTTAGTTATGGATTAGAAGTAATGTCTTTGCAAACACTAAGCTCTATTTCTTACTAGAAGGAATGGCTTAGATTTTTCTAAGGTCGATGTTTGTTATTTTCAAAATATTGAATGAATATAAAATCATAGTAAAATAGCTTAGTGATCACTATACTTTTATGATTTATAAATCGGATGAGCAATATGTGTGTAAAGGCTATTTCAAACTCTAGAATTTGATGCTAAATTATGGATATGTAAATAGATAATGATATAAAATATTATGTAATTTTAACATATGTTGATGGCGGTATTCAATAAAAACTCACCCAACAATATTTTTGATGATTTCATGCTCTCAAGAAATGCAAATAAATTTTAATGGTCATATGAAGTTATGTATTAAAAGCATGTGGAATGAGTGTGGTTGCAGATGGTGAGACGACTAGTTGTCTTTGATTCTTTAAAATTTGAGCGACTCAAACCTTCCCCATAATACCCTCAATGCTTGTTATTTTTATTGGAAAATCAATTTCTTTTCTATAAATTTCCAGGGATTTTCAAAATCTGTAAGTTTTTAATAATAACAGATTGTTTTTGTGACTTTGACATGCATATTTATCTAGTGATCCTTACACGAATAGTGTTCAAATATCATGCATGAATTACATAATTTTAATAGTCCCTTTAAAAATTTGATGTAGGTGAGAGTTTTTGTATACAATTCACTTTCAACGTACCCAAAAGCACTCTTACCAATGCACCCTTGATATGACTCATCTCACGGATTTTTCTTGATTTACCTGTCATGAGTAGTGTTACTTATCTTTTACGTGTGGCTTGCTTTTACTAATTTTAGAATATTCGATGCTCCCACGCAATGATCGACGATTGATCAAAAAACATAATGATAGATAAGGTAATAAATAGTCTAGCGGTCGTTAATCTCAAATGTTTGCTATGTTGCATTAACGCAATAAAATAAATATTTAGGTTTATTATCCTTACAATTAGAATATTGTGTTAGGATATGAAAATATTGAAATTGTGATGCGATCTTAGGTGGGGATCGATTATGGTCGTAATGGCAAGGTGACTAGTTGTATATGTTTAATTAAATGTTGAGTGACTCAAAAGTACCTAAAAGACTATTTACTAGAGAGATCCAAATAATTCATGCTTTTGCGTGACTTCAAGCCACTAGGGATTCCTCTTTCCATTGTCATTCCAGGAAGCTGGTTCTCAACACTATTTTATCATCCTTGTACCAACGTTGAATTCTAACAAAGTTGTAGATGAATATTATACTATTATTCCCAAACTACCACATGAAAAAGGAAACCTTTGGGTCTTTCAATTCCATTTTAGTGTCAGACATGCATTTGATGTCATCATTTTTAAACTCAATCGTGGGTAGTTCATTTTTTCATGGAAATTTGTATAGTAGCTCCACTAGAATCAGCATATATATGTTGTTGGTTACCATGGCTATCATTTTGGCCTTGTGATAGGAGGACCAAAAGGAGGCTGGGTTAAACACCTAGCTTTAATTGTTCCTAATTCCCTCAATCCATCATATGTGTGGGGGTTACGTTATGACACAACCAAAATCACCATGACAATGTTATTATTAGCCATGGCTCTCACTTTGGCCTTGTGAGAAGAGGACCCAAAGGAAGATTTGTCAAACACCTAGCTGTTTTGTTCCCAATTCCTAAATCGACTAAGGGGTGGGGGTGCGGTGTGGTGGGGTGCTTTGCGGTATGATACCACCAAAATCAGCATACCAATGTTCTTCATGGCCATGGTTACTACTTGTTCCTTGTTAAAGGAAAACCGAAAGGAGGTTGGGTCGAAAACATAGCTATATTTGTTCCCAATTCCCTAAATCCATCCGAGGCATGGGGTGCACTATGGATGGGGGTATAATGAGGTATTGTACCACTAACCTCAACATGCTAATTTTGTTTGTGGCCATAGGTATCACTTTGGCCTTGTGATAAGAGGTCCTGAAGGAGGTTGAGTCAAACACCTAGATATATTTATTCTTAATTCCATAAATTTTTTTCTCCCCTGTAATTTTAAACTTATTTTATCACAAACCGCATGATTTAAAGAAGCAAAAATATGTGGGGGAGTGATGGAACGAGCCATGTTGTTCTAAAATATAACTTATTTTTATGTAGATCCCTTTTTGCATTGTTTCTAATGGAAAATCCATGCTTTCTTTGGTCGTGACTCACCCTTTCAACCACTTCCTACACTGTGTGATGTTGGCCTGGTGAGTGACCCACATAGACAAATATGAAAATGGGAAAAAGGAATGGGTGATTTAACAAATATATAATTATTCTTATTATTAAACCTTAGATATTGTAGAGTCACATATGATAAATAAATGCTAAGCAACCACTCAAATATAGATAACACAAGCAATAAGTTAAAGAAGTATGAAACCCTAAGTGCAAAAGAGAGGGAAAATGACTTATCTGATTCCTACTTAATCTGAGGCTAAGAAGAATGGGAAAATTGATGAACAAGAAGGAAAGACTATCGCATTCGTACACTTTAAATTTTTGAACTGTCAGATCTACCTAGACTAGGGCACCTAAACTAGGGTGAGGGCACATAGGTGTCAGAGACCTTTGGTGGGCTCCTATGACTTTGCAAGAGATCATAAACTTGTTTTTGTTTTTTCACACAAGTTTTGTGAACCTTTACCCTTTGTCTCATGTATAACATTGTATGAGCATTGAATTCTCCTATAACATGCAAAGAGAATAAGATCTGTAAAACCATCAAACTACATCGAGCCAAAAATAATATGTAATTTGGGGATTCGGATGACCACTTCGGAGGTCACCTAGCCGAGTGAACTTATGACCAAGTGTTGTACTACATCTTAGACTCCATGTGGTTCTTGTGAGTTTGTGAAATAATTGTTCCCTAGTAAGCCCTTGTGTAAGTGAATTTGATAGTGGGCGTTAGCTAGATGTACCAATGTAAATATATGTGTGGATGAAAAAATTAACTTCCCCTTCCTATGAAGTGTATGCATGAAATGTAATCCCTTGTCCCTTATATGAATTCTAGATGGATTATTTTAGTGCTCTTATGTGCCTTTAGAATACAAGATTAGTTAATGATATTAATGCTTAGATTTTGGTACTTTACTTTTATCACATATCATTGTATTTATGTGATTCTCTTGGTTAAATTTTATAATTGACAATTGGAAATCTGACTCGAGTGAAAATAATATTCCCAAAAGATAAAAGAGACCCAAAGAGAGTGAGTGAAGTGAAAATATTACATGGGCACGAAATGGGATGATTTACACCTAGGCACTTGGTGCCCGGGGTCATAAAATATAAAGAAGTATTGATATGGTTTTAGGGTGTGAAAGACATGAAAGAAGATAAGAAACAAAGTAAAGAGACCAAATATAGTTGTCAATTACTATTTTTCTCATTTACGAATCATATGAATTCAAGTATGTGCTTATGACCTAAAACCGAACCCAAGTGTGTGATTTTTGTATACAACAGGATGCTTCCAACTTCCTTAAATTTCCCTTCCCATTCAACACAAGATGCTTCCAAATTCCCTAAGTTTCCTTTCCAATTTCCAACTTCTATTTTTTTAATTCTATGTTTTTGTAAGTACACACCAAACTTGTTGACAAAAATCTCAAACATATCATCTTTCAAGTTCCACTCCAATCTTCCCTACCCCTTCTTCGGTGATTGATCATAATTTATATTACAGAAAGGTAATTACTGTCCTACCAGTCACTAATCTTTTCCCTTCTTCTCCTCAACACTCACCTAACTAGATGTAATCTTGTAGAATTTGGTGTGAAATAATGTTACAAGAGAGATCCTAATAAGTTTCTAATGATGGATGTGATTGGTTCTTTTAATTTTGTTTAAGTTTTAGACACACATTTGATGTCATTTTTTAAAACTCATGTATGGGGATCCGTTGTGGCATATAATTGATTATAGCAGCACCACCAAATAGAGCACACCAATGTTATTCATCTCTATGGCTATCACACTTTGACATGATGACCAAAAGGAGGCTAGGTCAAACACCTAGCTATATTGGTTCCCAATTCCATAAATATGTCCGCTCAATTATAGTTTTGAATATTTATTCTCACAAACAACAAGAATATTTGGAGGATTAAGTGATGGGGCAATGGGTTCTAAAATGTACATTATTTTTGTGTAGAACCATTCATGCATATATTTTGATAGAAAATCGATGCTTTATTTAGTCACGACTTTCCCATTCACCCACTTCTTTGGTCAGGTGTGTGACCCACATGACAAATATGAGAATGGGAAATGCGAATGAGACTCCTCCAACTTCGTATACTACCCTTCCATGTCAACTTGACATCTCAAAGGCCATCCTAATTTCACTTCACCTATTTATAATGTTACCCTATCACTTTTAACTTGTTTCATCTAACTTTCTCCTTTCCATACACAATACAATCAAATGCACATTCACTTAGACTCTCCACTTAAGTATCTTTAACCATTTACTATTAAAACTTGTTATTACTATGCATTACATTACAACTATTTATAAATACACCTTGTTTTATTTGTTCCCAATTCCCTAAATTCGTATCGGGCGTGGCGATTATTTTTGGCCTATGTTTTTCACCGGGTTGGGGGATGCACTTTGGGGGTGTATTGTGGTTTGGGGTGTATTGAGGGATGCATTGTGGTTGGGGGTGTATTGGGGGTGGATTGTGGTTGGGGGTGCACTGTGACTAGGGGTGCATTGTGGATGGGGGAACACTATGGTCAGGGTGTGTCAATTGTATGGCATCACCAAACTCAAAGCATACCAATTTTGTTCATGGACATGGCTCACTTTGTCCTTGTGACAATAAGAACAAAAAGAGGTAGGGTTGAACACTTACTTATATTTGTTCCCAACTCCTAAATATATCTCGGGCATGTGGGGTGTAATGTGGTTGGGTGGTGCATTGTGGCATGGTACCACCAAAATCAACATGTAAATTTTTTTCATGGTCATGGATATCAATTTGGCCTTCCGACAAGAGGACCGAGGAGGAGGAGGTGGGTCAAACACCTAGCTATATTTTTCTGAATTACCTAAATCTATCTTAGATGTGTGGGGTATGTTGTGGTTGAGGGTACATTATGGCATTACACCACCAAACTCAGCTCACTAATTTTTTTGTGACTATGGCCATCACTTTTAATGGAGGACCAGCTGAAGTTGGGTCAAACACCTAGCTATTTTTGTTCCCAATTCCCTAAATTTGTCTCGGTCATGATGGGTGCACTGTGGCTAGGGTGCGCTATCGCATGACACCACCAAACTCAGCACGCCAATGTTTTTCGTTTTCATGGCTATCACTTTGGCCAATGTTGTTCATGGCCATGGATATTTCTAATTTCTAATTTCCACCCACTGCTAAATTAAATTGGAGGAGATAACAATTGTCGAATAGAGGAGAGGAGAGGAGAGGAAAATATTAACCTTCTGATTTGGTTGACTTGGTTGAGATAGCAATTGGAAAATAAAGGAGAGGAGAGGAGAGTAATTTTTTAACTATTTTATCTCTTTTATGTCAATTGATTTGGTTTTTCCTTAATTATTTATATTGACTTCATCTATGATTTTTGTAATTTGGATGTAGCTCGTGCTGGGTCGATATTTTTCATGTCCTACATGTTAAGAGTTGTTTTCATCCTCCTATCAAATATGTTTTAGGCTGAAGTTTTGAATTAGGTGCATAAGTAGATTATTATACTGACATCCTCATCTCAGATGCCTCACAATGTTTTTTATCTGCTCTTTTTAGGTTGAAGATTTGGTTTATGCACATAAGTATATTGTTTTATTATTAATTTTTTCTTATTAATATTTTTATAATTATTTCAACTTATCTAATTGTATCTAAATCTTGGGAATATTAGATGAAATTTTAGAGGTTAAAATGGTATTAAGGCAACCTTCCATATGTTTCAATAAGATTTTTACATGAAGATTGTTGTTTTCTATGGTGGTTGATGTCATTGGTTTATGGTGGTGAAGGTACTAGATTTTAATCTAAGCAAACGTATTTGATTAGACACTTCATTATGTTAATAAAGATGGTACCTAATGACTATACCATTAATCCCATAGTCATGTTCTCCTACTTTTTGCAATACTTTCCTCTTCTTATGTATGACACATCATTTGTGTTATTATGAGATACATCTATCATCACAGAACTCAGAGCATGATGAGATGGAATTTGAGTTCTTAGGAATGGGAAGATCTTCGTTCTCCAAACCAATTTTCTCAGTGGAGGGAAAGATACGAGGGAGAAACATATATACCTCTAGTTTGACCTTACAAAAGATTTCAATTTTTACTCTTTTCTCTGGAACATGCATAATTGATTTGGATCATGTAATTTCAGTTCATCGATTTGGATCTTAGATTATTTGAAAATGATATTCCAATCAAATTATTCAAGAACATCAAGGTCCTAGTAGTTAGATATCAATTGAATCAAACCATGAATATCTACTTAACTTAAACAAGGATAAGAGAATGGGATAAAAGAAAGGAGCTTGATAAAATAGATTTGAGAAAAACGTCATTCCACAATGAGGGGTGTGATGTAAATTTGGCTCATTCATAGTGCCCAACACTGGGCAAAAGGTGGTGTAAATTCTTAACTCACAAAAAGAATACAATTTTGGAACAATGTTTTTTTGATTAATGTAAACCATACAATATTGGTTCAATGTATCTCTAAGGGCGTTTGAATGTGTTTCTCACATTAAAATTTTGCTTGCATTGTGTTAAGGATTAATTCATTTTCTTCCTAATGGAAGTAAGCAACTCGTCATTTATATGGAGGATGGAATAATTTACAAGCCTAAATTCTATTTTATTTCACATTAATTGAATTTGTGATATAAATTTCTCCTAATGATGTTATCATCTTTTAATAATAAATATGAGATATAATTTATAATAATAAACAATAGTGAACTTAAGGATGTGTACAATCTAATAAAAGAAGACTTGAGTTGTTTCAATGTTATGGCTGAGATAAGAAAACTTAAATGTCTACCAAAACAAAATTACTTCTACCAGGTATCTTCAAATGATTTTAACATTTAAGCCAAAAATAGAATTACCCACTTTGGAAAAAGTTTCATATTTTTCTTGAATAATTTCACTATTATAATATCAAACAAAAAGGGTCATAATTTGAGAAAATCATAACAAATATGAGAAATTAATTTTATTATAAGTTTGACTAGAAATCGAAATAACACCATTAGCATTTGAGGCTGATGCCAATATTAAGGATGTGTATAATGAATCCAACATTGAAATTGTGAGTCCTCACACTTTGGAAGTGTTATCCTCACAATTTAAAAGTGTTATGCTCTCATTTATGAAATTTCAAGGATAGCACTTCAAAAGTGTGAGGCTCACACATTGAATTGTCTTTTGCAGGAATTTATTATTAGTTTTTATTTTAGTTTTAAGACAAAGGGAACATGCCTTATAATAGTTACTTTCCACTAACCTTACATTGATAATTTCACTTTTAAAATGTGAGGAAAGTGTGAGCATCGCCTTTTCATATTACGAGGCTTGCACTTTGAACTTGCTTTTATAGAAATTTACTAGTAGTTTTTTATTTTTATCAACCCAATGGGCTCATGCCTTATAATAGTTAGTGGCCACTATCCTTACATACTCCCAACATGAAAAACTAAAAACAAATAAATTGGAATCCAATAATAGCAATATTATAATCCAATAATAGTGAAATTGGGATCTAATAATAGTGATATTAGAATGAAATAATAGCAAAATTGGAACTCGAATAAGTCTAATAATGACAATATTGGAATCCAATATTTATACTAATGGAATATAATAATAGTAATAATGGAATCCAGTATAAACAAAAATGGAATCCAATATATGCAAAAACGGAGATATATTTCTTCCAAAACTTGTAATACAAGTCAATATTCAACTGGAATATGTATAAATCTACTAAAATAAGCATTCTATGGATTTATAATTGCTAGAAGAGGATTTGAATTTAGACTCGGGTTTGGGTTTCTTATATTTGAATTTAACCTTACCATCTTTGTGAATTTCTAGTTTATGGGAAATGGTAAAGGCTTCATCGAATGTATGGAAGGATTGGATTTGAAGAGTTGGTGATATATGCTTACCATAGGATCAAGTGAATAAATCAATAAACTTAGTTTATGGAAGAGAGAAGGATAATTTATTTATGATCCCCCACCATGTGGTTAGAAAATCTGCAACAGACTCATCTTTTAATTGTTTAATTCCATAGAGTTCAATGATGGAGATTTTGCAAGCAATGTTCATGGAGAAATTATCTAAGCGAAACTATGTGAGTTATGTGAAAGAGAAGAGAGAATATTGTGGGATGTTTTTATACCAGTCAAGGGTGGGTCTTGTTAAGGACATGGTAAATTTCTTTAACATGAGATCTTGGTCATGGAAAATGAGATAGCATGCATAAGGTAAATATCGATGTGTTGTTTGTTGGTCCTACTTACCATAGATTTTGATAAAATTTTGGGATTTCCCATTGTGTGAGATAAAATTTAAAAGGTAATGATGGGTGGATAGGTTTTTATAAATATTTTCATAGGAAATGGTGCTCTTAGGACCCATAGTGGTGGATTCAATACTTGTAATCCTATTCATGAGTGCTTGTAAGGGATTTTTTTGAGATGGTTGTTGAAGGCTTAAGGATGATGAGCTAGGTTGATTATAAATATGTGTGTTTGATTTCTTGTACAAATGATATGGTAAAGAGATATTATGATGAAGAGGGGCACTTATTAGGATATTGTAGGCATTCTAAGAGACTAAGGGTTTTGAGGGTTGAATGTATTGATAAGGAATAGGAATGGAATTGTTGATAAGAGGTCGGGATGGTTGTGGTATATATTAAGAAGGGATGGTGTTATATTGTGAGATAGGGGCATTGGATGCATATTTTAAAAAGGGATGATTACTAGTAATTGAAATTGTACTTGATAAGGGGTCTAGATGTGGGATAGGTAAGACTAGATTCTAGATTGAGGATGTAGGTTGCTATGATGGGATTATTTGAAATACAATAGGTGTCATAATGAGAGGAATAACAATTGAGATTACATGAGTTGGAGGAGAAGCAATTAAGGCTACACAAATGGATATAAAAGGATACATTGTTGTGTTGGTTTGTGTGCATAATGATCTTGATGAAGGAGATTATCATTGATGATGTAGATGTTTTTAGTTTTATGTATCTTGTTATGAGATATCATTAAGATCGAAACTAGCAATATGAGCTAATGAAGCAAGGATTGATGTTCTTGATTCATCGAAGTGGAGTAGAGGTGGATTTGTTTGATGATAGGCTCATGATTGGTTTCAATGATTTGAGAATTATCAAAGGTGACCATGGTAATGGGAGATCGATGTTCGAACTCCATTTGATGGATGAGGACACCTCGGGAAGAAAGGTAAACAATAAGGGACGTTGGGTTAGAACCTAGAAGTTTTGTAAAAGATGGATCACTATTGTTGAATAATAACGTGTTAGATGGATCTCGTAACCTATTATGTAGCTAACTAGGTACTAATAGACTATAATTGTTCTTGTTTGGACTCTGGAGGTCATTTGAAGTATCAATTATGTTTGGAATGTCTTGAAGGTGGGGCTCGAGAAACTCCGGGGATAGTTGGAGATGTTTTTTCATATTATTAGGGTTTTGAAGAGGGGATTGTTATCTAGTTAAAACAATGAACTAATCACACAATCAATGAATAAAAAGAGAAATGGTTGTTTAAAACAACTACAAACAAGTCACACAAACAAATTTTAATTATCTTGATTAATTTAAGAAAAGTATGAAATAAGAAAATGGATGAAAGAGTACTAAGAAAAAGTTAGCTAAGGTTGGTTTCAGGAGAGTGTAAGGTTGGTGTCCTAAATATACCTAAAGGTGCATGAGGCCAAGATTTGTTTTAGTGTCAGTATGAGGCATGGTATTAGGGCTACCCCTTCACTTCATGGTCCCATGATGATAATCTTTTAGGTGCTTAGCTTATATACCACACACAAAATTGTTTATACTTGTCGAAAACACTCGAGTCATCTTATCCTCTTGGTGATGAAATCCACATAGGTCCACCTCGAAGGCTTCATTAAAATGCAAATTTAATGTGATGTGTGGTTTTTTTGTATGTGAATGGTTTTTGTGAATGAAATTATTTCAACTCCTATTTATACTAGATGAGAAATCAAAATGTAGGTTCATTATTAAGACCAAAAAAATTATTTACTTTAATAATAACAAATCACACAAAATGTAATGTTGAAAGGAAGAATGAAAGGAAAAGGACTTACATGTGATCACTATAGCTTTTTATTTTAATTTTACTTTATATTGTGTTTTCAAAATAATGAAAATGAGGGACTCCAAGCTGAAAGGTTAGATGATATTGAAAAAAGGAAACAAAAATATATAAAATCTAATAAAAAGGGAATAAAATTTCCACCGGGTGTGCCATGTTATTTGTGGTGAATTTTAGTTAATATACTATTACATTGAAATACCAAAAACTATAAATATATTAGGGTTTACCAATACCTACAATGTCGGGATGAATGTCTTTGGTGCTTGTTTTAAACTCACCCCTTTTCAATTTGAAGTATGCCTCAAAACATTATCATGTCCTACTTACATAGGTAATTTCCATGTAAAATGCATTAAATAGCCATATAAATCCATAAAAATCCCGTAATGTGTTGTGTTTTGTTATTATTTTTGAAAACTACATTCTTCTTCCCAACACATGAAAGCAAGTGGTGTATTATTTGTTTTCTTTGCTATATCAAACATAAAGTTTGGAGTTCGTGAAGGTAATGTAAATATGCAAGGCACAAGATAGTTCCCGAAGTCTGATAAAATATTCCAAGGAGCATTCATGTAAGTACAATGTAAAGTGTGGACACATCCCCATTCCCCGAAAGAAAACACATGTAAAGGTATTATTGGAGCGGGGAGATAGGCCTTCATTTTCCTGGGCACTTTATACCTGATAAAGTGCAAGATGAAGTTGTAAGTCTGAAACCCGAAGGAAGATGTATGTCATCTCGCTGGTAAAAGTCAACAAGTAAAAGGAAAGCAATATGCAAAGAGGAAGGATGGGAAGTCGGGAAAAAGGGGGAAAAAGTATCATGATTTTTAGGGATGTTTAATGGGAAAAATCAAACCCGAGACCCAAATATTTAAATCTATGGACTCGGGAACAGAGAAAGAAAGAAATTCTACAAATATGGTATGTGGGTCACTTCACAAAATTCTTGTGAAACCCGTTAACATCAAAGGAGGCGAGTTCATTAATACATTAGTCATACAAAAGTAAGGCCCATTAATGTGAAGGACTTGTGTAAGGTAGATATGCGAGATGATATGAATCAAAATATTATAGCAATTGAAAATATTAAAAGATAAGAATTAAAAAATCTCCCCACGAATGCAATCTTCGACATTAATGCATAAATCTATGAGTGGTTAAAAAGGTAAATTTTCTTTGATGTTATCTATAGATATTCCCAAAGTTTGAAATTCTAAAGAGATAATACTAAAGGATAGTTGAAGTAAGAATCAAACCCAAGGCTCGGTTTTGCTTGCAAAATTTTTCAATCAAGTTCCAAGAAGCACCCAAAGAGTTTGTAGTAAAAAAATCACACATTTACTATTACATTTATACTATCGGGTATGTTAATTTATATATGGATCTTGTATGATAAAAGTACTCACTAGTGAGCCATCTCTAGGTCTTGTGGTCAATTAGTCAGGTGTCATTGTGTTTTTTCTGGTTCAGTCATTAGTTGTCTCTACAGTTTTGGCCATCTTTCAGGGTGTCTCAGATGTCATAATTTTTTCAGTTGTCATTTCAGGTCTACACTTTGGGGTGTCAAGGGTTGCAATGGGGTGCCCTAGTCCATGATTTTAGGTGTGCGTGTCATCATAATTTGTGGTCTTAATTTCTTTATTCAAGGTCAATCCTAATGGTTAACCCCTCTATTCCCTTAGGTCATAGTCGGTAGTTTTGTGTCACTAGTGTCGAAATTTGAGCAAGAGATCCCTAGATAAACAAAGCATACTAACTAAATTATGGGAGGAAATTTCACACATCAAGTGTAGTTATCTACTAAGGAAAGGAACTATATTTGGGGTTATTCTACATTTTCATCGCACAAGCACAAGGGGAAGGGTTGTATTATTTCCATTTCATCCATTATTTTGCATTTTACATCTAGTTATTGCCCCTTATTATCACGTCATTCACGTGACGACATCCTAAGCACAAAATTACACACAAACGCACTAGAACTACATCAAGGTCTGTAATGTAGTGCAACTCTCAATGATAATTCCACTAGTTTGGTGGTAGAGGATAGTTTGACCGCACTAACCTTTAGTTTTACAGAGTCATTATTCGCCTTCATTCGACAAATCCAACATGAAAGATAGGCAGGGTTTTAGATATCCTTGTGACATTTCCAAACATAAATCTTGAGCTTTTTCATAGTTCCTAGTGCCCATAATTAATACCAGATAACCCTTGGGTGCCCCGATACACTCCCAAGTGCCTCAATGTAGAAAAAAAGTCATCTTTTGTCCTTCCTGAAGTCATTCGGTCATAGTCTTCCCAGTGCGCACACCATTCTTCTACAGTCCAACACACACTGAGATAAGTTATTTACAGGTTAGTAACATATCCCTCTTATTTCTATTATTTCAATCCATTCAAATATAAAATCAAAATATTTAGATCTAGCACTTTAATATAGCACTTAGTTTCTATTTAGATTAACTTATAAAATAGTAAAAACTAGCAAAACACTATTTTTAGTTAATCATTTTGGTGAACCTGTCATTTTGAACATTGTTGCTTTTTGATCATATTTCATTAGCATAGCTCTTCTTTTATTATCATGTCACATTTTAGTGTCAACCCTATTTATGATGAGGCTACCATCATTGAACTTACAACTTTATATAGTGCTCCTATGACCTTACCTAATGCCACTCAACAACTCCTCTTGGAAGGTCAAAAACATGTGCCAACTAATTCGTTGATTCTCCTATTAGCATATGCCTTGTTGATGACCCTGTTGCTTTTACTCATTGTATGTCATGCCATCCGGTGGCCTGTGATCCTTCTTATTCTTCTTCTGATATGCCACCTGATGTTTTAGATCCTTCTATCATTGATTATCTGTTAGGCATTGATTCCCAACTTGGTCTGCCTTCTACCTCTCCTCCGGCCACTCCTATCACTACTCCCATGTCTCCTACCACTTCTCATTGTGTTTCTCCAACATCCCATTCTAGTTCATCGACACATTCTTATTACCTTGATGATCCTATTGATAGTAGTGTTTCAGATTAGCCTTGACCATATTAATTCCTCTTGAATTCTCCTTCATTTTACACTGCTCGTAGTGCCTCCCCTCTCCCATCCTCTTCTTCTCGTGAGATTGATTCTAATATAGTGCATGAGTCTCCACCTTATGTTGTTCCTTCTCATTCTACTCCTACCTTATCTACATTTCCTTCTTCCTCTTCATCCACACCGCATATTCCTTCCCATATTGTTATTGATACTTCTCCTTCATCATCTCATGTGACTCCTTTGACACACAATCCTCATGCATCTTTAGCATCAGAACCTACTATATCACCTCTTGATATCCATATGATCACACACAATGGCAAGGTCTAACCTCTTAATACATTTTTTCATCTTCTTCTTTTCGATCACAAGACATTTTATCCCTCATGCATGTTGTAGGTCAACTTCAGTCTCAGGTTCAATCTCTCACCTTAGAAATTAGGGCTTACTATGTGTCTATAGATAAAAATTCCTTGCATGGTAATCTCGTTCCCAAAAAAATCCATAACTCGGCCTTTCCTAAGGATTTCATCATGCCCAAATTTACATTCTTTGATGGTACCGGCAACCCCCATGTTTATATTTCACATTATCGCACTCTTATGGTGTCTTTTTCCAATGACCAACTCTTGCTTAAGGCCTTTTGGTTTAGTATAGTTGATGATGCACTTAAATGGTATACACATATCCCTTTTGGTTCTATTAGCACTTTCTATGACATGGAGGATGCATTCCTTCATAGGTTCATTATCAATACTAGTCCATGGGTCACATATGATCACATTCCCACTCTCCATCATGGCTCTTCTGAACATATCCAGGATTGCATCTTACACTTTAATGCATGCATACATCAACTTATCTTTCATCCCAGTCACTTGGAAAAGCAGTTCCTCTTGTTTTACAGTCTTATTGCTCCTCTATAGAAATGCTTACAGAATGATACTTTTGATTCTTTTATACTTTTGTGTTATAAGGTTATTTCTCTACAACAATACATTCTTGATTCTCCTCTATTAGAGCCTTACCAAATTTCTCTTATTACTATTCCCTATTCTCTTCCACCTACACCTCCAGTTGTACATCCTCAAAAACCTCCATCCTTAGCTAAAACTCAAAAAAACCATGCTACTCCTACTCCACCTCCTAGAAACAATCCAAAGAAACCCTTATCTCAACCCAAAGTGCAAATGAAATCACCTCAGTCTCCTCCTCCATCATCTATACATGTCTCTCCATATTTGTGACTAATCACTACTACTAATACTTCACCTCGCATAGTGAGCCTCTGCTTTTCACACCTAATGCTCGACCTCATGATGTCTTACGTATATTACTTGATGAGCAATTAATTTATATTCCTTCCAATCACCACCACCCTCCACACCATTTACAATGCCAACATGATCAGTATTACTATAATTACCATCATATTAGTGGCCATCGTGACAATGATTGTCTTGCTTTACGTGAGAGGTTACAACATTTAGAGGACATTGGTGTCATATATTTTACATCTCATGAGTGATCATTATCTCCTTCACCATGACAACGTAGGCATACACCCCCTGAGTCTTCTCCACCTGATACTTAATTTTTTCATCAATCACCGTCATTGCATGCACACTATCCACCACCTCTATTGCTTCCACCTCCATATTCATTACATCTACCTCACTCACACTATCCATCACATCCATCCCATGGGTTTCCACCAGTCTTTGCATATCCCATGGTCACTCCATATGACACACACTTTGGTCCATACACTCATGCTCCATCCATTTCATATGCATCCACCTCCACCCGTCATCCTAGTCGTTGGTAGGTGATCATTATCACCCTACCCCCGATGACGCACTTGTGTTCTTATGGATCTTACATGACTATTGAGGGATTAGTTTTAAGAACCTTTCACCATGCACTCCATCATTCATCTAGCATACCTCAATCATTTCCCGATGACACACTCTTGCTTATGTGGCTCATCCTTGACTGCTGAGGGGTCTTATCACATGAGCCTATTCATCCATACACTAGGGGAATTGTTAATCTCCTATTTTCATCATTGTATCATATTACCCTTATATTACATTTCCACATCTTGCTTATGCTACGCTTATCTATTTTCACATTTATTCTATTATCACCATTACAGTACCTACATACTTTATTCATCTTATCAATCATATTACATTACTTATCTACATCATCATATTTTATCTACCGTTACTAACATCATCATAAAAATTTATATTCATCACATACACCACAATACACATGCTAGAACAATAACCATACAACCATACGATATCCATTACATCACAATAACAAAACATCTCAAATATTGATCTTGCATATATATCAAAAATAGGTGTCCATACATATAGCGTTCATATGATCATCATCACAAAAACATGTTTCATCACTAGGGGAAAGGCCCCCTACATCATATACAATCATCACTATCAAATCTCATCATCACTATCACTCTCATGTATCATGAGATCCCTAGAATTTGATGCCTCACCACCGACGTGATGCTACATTTCGTGGCCATGAAACTTCTCCACCTATCTCCGTCACATGTAAATATTTGTGTCTTGCTCTAAAAACTAACACTGCAACTCCACATAGAGGGAGAACATGTCCCGAGCTAAGGAACCAACACCTACCACCTCTCGGTATGACAAGTCTCCACATGTCCCTCATCCCTCTTCTAAGTAAAACTACATATGTCACCTATACTATGGATAATGGCTCAAATAGAGGGGGCATGCTCACTCACAATGGCATCCACACACTCTAATATCCCTCCACATAATACATCATTTGGCACATTCCATGTCAGCATGTGCATTTATGTATCTACTATCAAGCAACCAATAAGCATCTCCCGCACACACAACATACAACCTCATGTTAGTCAACCATGTACAAAACATACATAAACAATTCATTAACCACATTAGCATACACAAATACTTAAGAGTTGTCATTGTTGTTGCTATAGGGTTCGGGGACACCTACCTCACTTGCTCCACCTAATGGTATCTCCATAACACCCGCATATACTAGGTATAGCAACACAAACTAGTGTGCTACCCACCATGGTCAATAGTCCTCTGTACTCCCCACATTTTCACCATCCATAGTCATTATTGTTGGGTCTACCATATCTAACCCATGTGGTACCAACTTCTCCATCATGAGCCCTAGCCTAACACCTACCCTCTAAGGGGCTCTAACAACCCATAGCCATATATATAGCTCTAGGGGAAGATCATAGGCATCCCAAACTGCCGTGATACTCTCTCACGTAAAAAAACTCTCTTCTACAACTAGAAAGAGGTCCTCTAACCACATGGTCCTTCGTATACATTACAACTCACACATCCTCAAGCCACCCCTCGAATCATGATATGGCATCCATGTCACCAACTCGGGTCCCATTGTGTATATCAAGGCCCTGAAGCTATCAATGTCCATCTTCCTACCATGAATATCCACCCACCGTCAAGAAAATATCTATGGCCAAGCCCACTCACCTTGTGGCCCCGCAACAGGTCTCAATATGGCTATATACTTATATGCCCATACATGTAGCAAGTGTAATGGCCCCTATATCCCCACCATGTTCATCACACGTAAATCGATACAAGTCCCTATACATGTGGTCCAACACACATTGTGCCCATGCCCATATCATCCCATCATCCTCTATCTACTGACATATGTCGCGCATCTTATACAATATTTTGACACCTCCTCCATCCACTGCTATATAAGACACTATCACCATTTGCGATGAACTTCTAAAAATTCAAAGCCCTCAACTACAATATCGCATCCAAACTAATATGGACCTTCATATGAACTCCGTGCCCCTATAAAATATCGTGCAGTCAAGCACATCTCGCTGCTCCATATCTAATACCACCATCACCTATACTCTCTCCCCAACCACCGTCAACTACAAGATGCGATATACGTCTTCCAGTGTTATGGTCATATCTCCCATAGGAAACCAAAATGTGCATGTGTCTGCACACCATCTCTCACATAATGCAATCAACATAGGTATATTATGGGGCATATCCACCATTTGTGCTAAATATCATAGGCTGTCACGGTCCAAGACATCCCACTCATCATCTGAGAAACCCAATCCCAGTAGTGTACTCAAGTGTTGACCATTGCAAAACTCCCTTGAATGAATATCCCTCTGCATAGATAAAAACTAAAAATTTCTGTACTAGGGTGCCCAACATCAGGACTGTGGCACCCAAGAGTAGGACAATAGCATCTGGATCTAGGGACCCCAGTCCCAGGGGTCACTAGTGCCCTTACCACTCTTGTCCAGATCCCAAATGGTGAGAAAGCTAAAAATATAAAAAAATGCAAAAATTCACCTCAATAGCCTATTCCACCCTACATTTAAGAAAATATAATGTACTTACCAACCCCGCAAGAATACACGATTCTACCGCATCCACTACTCTCTTAAACTAGGTCGACTTAATGGTATTTCTTGAGGCATCCATACTCACTCAGTATAAACTCTTATACTCATGCCAGAAACAAATGAAGTGATAATTTACCTTTTCAATTTATTTTTTATAAGCCCATTACAATTTCCACCTTTACTATGGTCTACTTTTCATGTTTATCACAACTAATAAATGCAACACCATTTTGGTCATATCTTGAGCGTTTTTACTCTGATTTGCACCCCATTTGTGGAATTATTTTCAGAAATTTTCCTACGAATGTACTACACATGTTTAGATCATGTTATACACCTTACTGTTCTTTTCTAATCATTACATCCACATTTTAACCTTTTTCGTTGCTTTCGACTTAGATTCTATTTCACTCAACACTTCCTCTTTCACCGAAAGGGGTATATCATTGGGGAGTCCCCTATAATCCCCCTTATGTCACCACGCATCCCAATATTGTGAATCTAACACTTTACAACTTATATCATGAAACTTCACCATCAATCCCCCTAATGATCTAATCTGGGGACAATAATTGCTTAAAATTTTCCAAACACCTTCACACATCATAATTTATCAATTCCCCCTAATGACCTAACATGGGGATAATAAGTGACTAAAAATCATTTTACGCATTATCTCATCAGTTTCTAGAAACTTTCCCCTAATGACCTAACCTAGGGGAAATTAGCAAAAACCTCGCCATGAGTAACCAATCAAAAACAACCAATCAACCAATCAAAATCAATACATTCAAATCAAGACCATTCAAACCCACGAGCAGTCTCTCGATGACCTAACTTGGGAGCTACATTCACCATTCCATTCCTAGATGACATAACTTGGGATTTTATTCTATACTCTGTGTTCACTTCCAAATGACCTAATATGGAAGCCATCTCATTTTCTATTGCATTCGCTTCTAGATGACCTAACTTGGAAGCCATCTCATTCTCTATCATGTTCTCTTCCTCATGACCTAACTTGGAAGCCTTTACATTACGGTGACACCCTTGAAGTGGGGGAAAGAGTTCCTTTCCCCTTATCACTCCTATATGGGTCAATTATTTTAATCGAAATCATCTGGATCCAAAATTCACCACTTTTTGATTTGAGTCTGTTTGCAGCAGCTAGATCTTGGGGATGTAGTTAAAGCTTGGAGAATAACAAACTTTTATCCCTACACTCTTCCTCTAGTGTTAGGATGCTAAACTCATCCTATATTTCCATTCATATACAAGTGTTCAGGTTGGCAACTCATCGCTTCCTACACACCTATTTGTTATTTAACCACATTCAAAATCGTATAATCATCATTTTCATTTTCCAAACTTCATCATGACACTTACACTTTTACGTTGCATGGATCAATTCATTGATCCATGGTTTGACACAATTGTATAGTTCTATCATCACGATTCTAATACACATCCGTGAGTTGTTATATAACTTGGGATTCTTTTGTTTTTATCATGTACGCATCTATATCTACTTTATGTTACCGAGATTTTCACTCACCAACATAAAGTGGGGGAAAATGTAGTCACAAAATCACACATTTACTATTACATTTATACCATCGGTATGTTAATTTATATATGGATCTTGCATGATAAAATTATTCACTAGTGACCCATCTCTAGGTCTTGTGGTTAGTTAGTCAGGTGTCATTGTGTTTTTTCTGGTTCAGGTCCTCGCTTGTCTCTGCAGTTTTATCAATCTTTTAAGGTGTCTCAGATGTTGTAATTTATTCAGTTGTCATCTTTAGGTCTACACTAGGGTGCCTAGGGTTACACTGGGGCACCCCGAGATGCCCCAGTCCGTGATTTTAGATGCATTTGTCATCATAATTTGTGGTCTTAATTTCTTTATTCAAGGTCGGTCTTAATGGTTAACCCATGTATTCCCTAGGTCATACTCGGTAGTTTCAGGTCACTATTGTCGAAATTTGAGCAAGAGATCCTTATATAAACAAATCATAATCACTACATTATGGGAAGACATCTCACACATCAAAGGGAAGCTATCTACTAAGGAAAGGGATTTCATTTGGGATTCTTCTACATATGCATCACACAAACACAAGGGGAATGGTTGTATTATTTCCATTTCATCCATTAATTTACATTTTACATCTAGTTATTGCCTTTTATTATTGCTTCATTAGTGCTAGGGAATCCTAGGTAAAAGATTACACACACATGCACCAGAAATACATCAAGGTCCATAATGTAGTGATGTTGTCAGTGATAATTCCACTAGTTTTACAGCTGCGGATATTTCAACCCCACTAACCTTTTGTTTTACAGGTCATTATTCAGTTCATTCGTTGAATCCAATACAACACACAAGAAGGGTTTTAGATCTCCTTGTGACACTTCTAAACACAAATCATGAGATTTTTCACTTTTCCCAATGCCCATAATTTAGACCAGGGCATCCCAGGTTTCCCTGGTACACTCCTAGGCACCTCACTATACAAAAACAATTAGCTTCTATCCTTCCTGAAGTCATGCGATCATAGTCTTCCCAGTCCGCACACTAGTTTGCTATAGTCTAGCACATAGTGAGATAAGTTATTTACAAGTTAATAACATAACCCTCTTATTTCTATTATTTCAATCCATTCAAATATAAAATTAAACTATTTATATCTAGCACTTCAATATAGCACTTAGTTTATATTTATATTAACATATAAAATAGTTAAAAACCATCAAAACCCTATTTTTAGTTAATTAGAGTTTTAAAAAGCTGAGTTCATCAGCCCCCATATCTTCTGTGATATTTTGAAATTTAGTTTAAGAAGTCTGGATTTTTGTGAAAGGTGTGATAGAACTAAACCAAAATCATAAAGATTCTTGTGTTTCCCTAAAAAAAGCTCCAGTCTCAGTTCCTCTCTAGAAAGAATTACAGAATCTTATATTACATCTACCGACTTAGAATATTTTAAAGAGAGGATAAATTTCTTTAAAATCAGTAATGCCATTACTTAAATAGCTAATATTTGCATTGACCTCGCTGATGTTTTCCCTCCCACTATGCCATGCCTAGAATTTGTATGGGTATGTGCCCAATATTAAAATCCCGAGACCGAGAGAAGTATAGGGCGTAAGAGGAGAGTTTGTTTTTTCTTTCCAGGAGTAGGCATTTGAAATAATGTTGGGTTTTCCTCCCATAAGGGAAGAAGGGGATATTATAGAGGATTTAGAACAAGATTATTGGAACTATCATTTGAAAGGTGGAAAAAAATTATGAATGACCATTGGTGAATAATCCTTTAACTTCTACCCCTAGAATGACAAAGAAGTGAAATAGAGATTAATTTATTGTGGAATTTGGGGATGTGATTGCATTATTGAACAGAGTAATGGGTATATTGAATCGAATTCATTTTATTAGGAATGGATGTTCCAATTCATTCAGGTGACACTTACTAACAAAAAAGCTCTCCCCTGCGCTGAGATCATAAGTACCTGTATTAATGAGAAAATGAAGGGAGTTTCCCAGACAATGAGAGGAGAAAATCCTAGAATGGGTGTATTTTCCATGACCTCTTACCTTGTCTATAATATTTATTTCCATAGAAATATTATTGAATTGCTAATCAACGAGGACCTTGATAGCTCCAAGGTCTATAATGTTTTCTATCAGTTGAATTTTGTAAGTTATGACATGCACTACATAAATATTTCCAATCACTTATTTGCACCTACAATTTGTTTATACCACCTAGATTGGGAGATTGAAAGTTTTTCCCCTAATGCCAAGAGAGTCATTACTACGTATGGGTATTATTTAATCTAGTTCAAAACATACTCATATATCATGTTTAGTGGTTTTGATGGGAAACCCTATGTGCTACCTAGATGTGTAAATGACAAGTGGGCATTAATGGAATTGGTCGAAAGTTGCTATCGGTTCATCTGTTCATTTCTTTGAAACATATAATGTCCTAAAAAAATTCCCATAATCATACGAATTATACTTATCCGATATCCAAAAGGAAAAAAGGATGGAAGGAGAGATGAAAAAATGCATGAAAGATAAATTTGAGGACAGAAAAAATTATGATATAAAGCATATATTACATAGTATTTTTCCCACTCAAGTAGAGAACAAACCTCATTATGAGGATTTCTGGATGAACTGTGAAGATGAAAGAGAAGTTAGATGAAGAGAATATTCAAGAATGATGTTATTTCAGATGAGTTACTTTGGGGTCATCCAAAACTCCTAAAGGGTTAGAGGATGATGGTAATATAATTAGTGAATAATACATCCAAGACAATAGTGCTTCTCAACCTTTGTCACCAATTAATTGTAACCTCAATGAGAAGAAATATAACTAGGAAAATACTAAACATCCCATATGACTTTCAATAAGGTACTTATTTTCAAAAGGAGTGGATCTAAGTTACCACCAGATCCTATTGTTGAGAGAATATAGGAATAGCTAGATCATTTATGATTTTCTTCCCCCATATCAAAGGATTCATGCCACTAGAGAGGTTCTCATGGAGAAGGAAGATCAAGAAGTTTTATTCATCGCTAGTAACAGGTGATGTAAGTGCATAAGGTAGTAGAATCGAGTTTCTTCTCCTTAAACAATGATAATAACCAGAGGAAGGCTTCAGGAAGGTTTGTTTGAGGGCCCTATTATTAACACTACTCCATTACAGATTGTTCCCGTATCAACTTTAGGGTCCAAAGGAAAATATAAAATAATGGAATCCACTTTTAAAAATCCTAAGGAAGAAAAGTTATTTGAAAATCCTAATGATTTTCAAACACCACATCTTGACCTACAGGGGATCAAAGGAGGAGAAGCAATTCCATCTTAGAAAGAGAAAAATAACTAAAACTATTGAATGGGTTGATTTAGAGGAGGAGAAGACCCCTAAACAAGTAATGAATCTTGATGTTCCTATTGTCTTATTTGCTATCACCTAGTCTCCTACAACTTTACCCATTGAGAAACCTATACCTATGATGGTAACCCTTTCCATTCTGATAACTACAGTTGCTTCACCCACCAAGGAACAACCCCTCATGAATGTTCTTGTAATTGATGCTTCAACTACTCCACAACAACATGTTGAGACCACCCTAGAAACAACTCTAAGTACAGGCCTCATAGGAAGAAACTTCAGATGTCACAACTTTAGTAGTACCTCTCATGACACTGAAGTGAGTTTAGGGATTCTTAAATCTCACATTCCCACAATTGAATCCATTTCCCAAGGACTTAGTGAAATAATATCTATTCCTGGTGAGAGAGTAGGTGAAGACTTAGTACAACCAAAAAGAGAGGTGATGACCGAGGAAACCCTTGGTAGCTAAAGAAATATGGGATCAGATCAACCTATGGAAGGAATTAAAATTCAGGGTAGACCTATAGGACAGAGTGTTCAGGAGGAACCAATGTTTGCATTTTTATAAGATATTTCAATGCCTTCATCTTCCTCCGGGCCCTTATAGTTGTACCTAAGACCCCAGTTCTACAATCACTTGATGAAAATGAGTCTCATATAAGATAATGGATCAGAATTTGTCTCCCAAAGAAGAAGAAAGTGGAAATACACTTGGATGATGATGATTTATAAATTTTGGCTCTCCTCACTCCAACAAGACTACCTAAAAAGTCAAAAGTCATCTCTAGGGCATCCCTGAGAAAGAAAGGAGAACAGGTTTATAGATATTACAATTCCCAAAGATAATATTCCTCAAGGAGAAACATCCCCATAAGATTTCCAAGTTTTTCCAGGATCTCGACTGGGTAAGCCCTCTCTTGAATAAATGAAGTATGATTTTTCTATAGTAGTAGATGGAGTATTCCAAAAGATTGATGAGTTGAAAGAAACAAAAAATAATTTAAAGTCTGAGAATGAGAAATTATCCTTCTTAGTTATAAAATTGACTATAACTCACCAGGAAGGAAGAACTGAGGTCCCAGATATCACTAGTGATGATATCAGGATAGTAAGTGACTTGAGTGAAAGAGGGGAGGATACTATTCAATGGGAAAATGATTTGGTCACCAAAGGTGAAATAATAATCATAGAATTTGTAAAAAAGTATTCATGTATCTTAGGAAAGGTAAAAGCAATCCATTCATTGATGGATAAATGTGAGGTTGAGTGGTTAATATGGCATGATATGATACCTAAAATGGAATTTATTAAAAAATTAGATGATGACATAATTTCTAAAGAAGGTATTGTATCCCTTGATTCTATGGGTAGTTAGCATGAGTATTACAACATGGAAAAAGTAAGAGTGGAGATCTTGGAAAAATCTTGATAAAGAGACACATAAAATAACATATTATATCAATCGTCTTCATGATCTAATAGATAGAATGATTGGGATAGATAGTGGAGAAAAATTAGAATGGAGAGCACCAAAAATTTGATTAGAATTTTCAGGGAATATGTTATGGGTAAACTAGGAGAGCCAAGAAATTTTAGTGTATCTCTTATGAATGATTGGGTAGGTGTTAAGTTAACAATTGATAAATTCATAAGGAGGATGAAGAAATGAACATCATTCTTTAATGAGATTGATGAAGCAAGTATGAAACACGAAGTAATCTTAAACTACCACTCAGGACCCGATGAAGAAAGCTGTAACTCAAATGTTTGAAAGGTATGATGCATATAAAAATAGGGTAGGAGAAAGCTCAAGTCAAATCCATTGAAAAAGGATATAACAAGTAAAAAGAGGAACGACAGAAGTCGTTAGAAATAAAAGAATATCTTTTCTATCTCCTCCAAATGTCATCACATGTTTTTCACTCAGCCCAATCAGAAGCAAAAGGGAATCTTTTCAGTTAGTAGATATTTCCTCTACAAATTTTGAATTACGTGAAGTGAGGATTCAAAAGGATTTCTAAAAGATGTTTTTGGGGCAAAATCATATAAAATAGTTATATAAGTATGAGGGGTTTGTCCTCATACTAGAGGGGTTTGTCTTTTGAAGATTTTTGAAAAAGGCAAGAATTGATATAATTTACTATGACATTACTTATTTGTCTCCTAAAAATACATTTTAAGTTTTTACTCTTTCAAATTCAGATGTTAAGATGATTACAGTGTATAGTCATTAACAGGCATTGAGATCTGCACGTTGTCTTATTCCCTTATCAAGAAGTTTGTTGATTCTTAAAAATGAAATTCATCTATGGGTTTCATTTTTATGTTCTAGATTTTGAATACTAAACATTTAATTGATCAATTACATTTTATACTGCAATTATGTGTTTCTTGCTTCTCTAAAATACACTATGCCCATCCTTAGTGATTAAGATTTGGTTATTTTTTCAATATTTTTGTGAACTTTTACTTTATAATATTGGATACAATTATAAAATCCTTTCTAAAATCATTTTATCGATGGATTTTTGTAATATTTTGAGTGTATCTTAAGCGTATGAGATTAGAAGAAAGAAAAGCTTCATTAAAATATTTGCATGAGCTTTTGTGTTGGGTATTTTAAGGATTGTGTGAAATATTTGTCTTAATTGAGTATCAATGAATGTAAATATTTCTTCAAGTAGAAGTTGTGATGAATTGATAAATTGTTCTTTATTATTTTGAAAGTCATATGTGTCCGAATGAGCTACTATGAGTAGTTTTATGTAGTGATTTATCAGGTTTGTGAATCCCACATCGGATAAAAATATTAAGTCTCATCAAATGATATAAATTTTCTATCAATTACCTTGTTGTATCATTTACAAGTGCTATTGAAATGAAACCTTGATTTTACTTCCTCCTTTCATAATTATGTAGGAGCAGACAAAAGTTTCAACTGTCTAGAGTAGCTTGAGTCCTTCTCAAGTGACATTTGCATTACTTAGTGTGGCAACTCGTAAGAGTTAAATAGTGCATACATTGACCATGTTCACTCAGGAACTGATCCTTAAATTCCAAAGAAAAGACTAAGAAATTGTGATTACACCTATTCTTCTTACAAATTAAGGTTACATAATGGGTTCTCTCACTTTGGTCAAAGGTAAGACCTAAAGTAGTAGGGAAGGTCATCCCCTTTGTACATGTCACACAATCCCGCTAAATTAATTTCCAAGTAAGTTTTTCAGACATCTTCCTTGGCTATAAACGACATACATTTCAGTTTTCCATTCTTAAATTTCATTGACTCATCTGTTGATACTACATATCCCTAAGGGGTGTGATTCTAGGTACCAACACGCTCTTAGCACCATTTTTGGGGACTATTTCCTAAAATTGAGTAAAATACTTGTCTCTGGTGATGTTTACGGTGTGTCTCGATTCCAATACATGTCTAGAACCCAATCCTTTGCTTGAGATTTGCTAAAATAGAACCTGATTTGAACTTGTTTGCTCTATATTTACCTAGTATAAGAAATCTTTCCATTAACTTTGACTTCACTAAGGAAAATATTGAAAAAGGTTGAGAATATTTATAAATATTTGTTCGTTTACTTTTAATTCCATCTTCTAGTGAGTTATTTCAAGTAGTCAACACATCTAAGGTGCAAAACCTTAGTGGTGGTTCCATTTTCTGTGAGAATTTTGGTAAGAACTAGTGCAAAATATTTAAATCTTGATTATTTTACTTGACAATTTCATAAAGCTGGAAGGAAGAAGATAGTTTTTAAGTCGATCATGCCGAAGATTGTTCCCAGAATTAGGAAATACTAATCCATGGAGAAAACAAGTCTGGAGAGCCTTAGGTGACCAAAGGTCGGAAGAGTAAGTTTTACCTATTGTTGAAAGTGATCAAACTTTGGTGGAGGATTATTCTAGTACTTGAAGGTTTTGGATCAACCAAGATTTGCTTGCACAATTTTATGCACTTCAACTCAAGAGGGTCCTTCATTTTCAAGTGATCTGGGTATTCCTCATCTCCCTCCTTTATTGATTAGAAATAATAGAGTATTTTGTGAAACAGAATCATTAAAGGATCATTACTTTGAATATCACACTCCATTTCCTCAAATACCCCTGGTTCCCTATCATTTTAATCCTCATGTTGGAACACCTCCTCCAAACAATATGGCACAACCTCTACCTAGACCTCCTTTTATAGTAAACACTTACAAACCCATAGATTTTTGTGGAATGATTGGTTATCCAAATGAGGTCCCACATGAGGTCCGAAATAGATTGTCCATATTTTAGGGAATAATGCCATAAGTGGGGATCAACATCTTATACTCTTCTTAAATGCTATGGAATATTTTGAAATTGAACATGAGGATGTGTATATGAAATTTTTATACATACTTTAGATGAAGATGCTAGGGAATGGTACAAGTCATTTCCTAACAATTCAATTGATTCATGGTTGGAAATGAAGAATGCCTTTAAGCTACAATATGGTGATAAAAATGATCCTAGATTCCTCCTTTCTGAGTTTGAAAACATAAAGAAAAATCCTAATGAACCTATTCAAGATTTTAACACCAAGTTTAACAAAACTTTGACAATACTACCCATGAATCTAAGACCTAGTGATGATTCATGTCTAATTAAATACTTAGATGCATTTGCCAAGAAGGTAGCCTACTACCTAAGAGATAAGAACCCTTGAAATATAAAGCAACCTTTTACTATGGCGTATAAATCGAAAATAATATCAAATAAGCTAGAAAACCTCTAAATAGGGAGGGTATCAACTTAGTAAACCCAAAAAATAACTCAGAAAAGCAATTCAATAGAGCTAGAGGAAGTAGTTAAGACCATAGTAGGGGAAATTAAGGAAATTTCTTACAAACTTGCTAGAGCTGAGAAAGGCATAGGGGAAAATTCTCAAGCTCAACATTAGCCACAAGGACATAATAGATTTATAAATCACCCCACAGAGGTGATCATAGAGTTGATGATAGAGGAAAATAACCTATCGGGTCAAGGAACAAGTAGCCAAACCATAGAGAAAATAAACTAGTACCTGATCCACTAACTATTAGGGTATCTTTGGTTGAAGAAGATCATGTCATTGACTGGTGTGATAAATGTTTTCTACCACATTCTCCTTGTAACTCTAATGTTGATGATGATGCTAATGATGAAGCTGCTTTTGGTGATGTTTTTATGTTGGAATGTTCTGACACTATACCACCGTAGGTTACTTCTACTGAATTTTTGGGTGTCAGGACTGTTGTCGAATCATTTTGGAATTATTTGGAATGGGTATATTTTTCTCCTCTTACTACCAATATTGATATAGACATGGTTTAGTCTTCTTTCGAGTTACCTAACCATGATTTTGAATATCTGAGGGCTTTAATGATTAAAAAGTATGATGGAGGTACCCCTTTTGAAGAAGATATAAAAATTTTGATGAATGTGGTGGTTTCTCAAGAAAAGGATTACAACCTCCGTAGCAGATTGGTTAAAGGGTCTTCCCCATCTTCCAAAAATAAAACACCTGTACTGACCAATATCCCTAAGAATGTCCCTAAGAAAGATGTGCCAAATAAATGCCCTTTCTATGCTAATAAGCCAAATAACAGTGATGTTTCTCAAGTGGAAAAAATTCTCTTCCCATCAGAAACAAAAATTATTGTGTATCCCCATACATCTCCGCCCAAGTATGTCACATGTGATATGGCTCAAATCTTGAGTCAAAATTAATTTATTGTTCCTATTGTTGAGTTTTTTAGGATCCCTGAGCATAGTTAAAGAGATTTTGAATATTTAGGATTCAAAGAAGAGACAACGGTTATAACCAAATATGTAAATAATGTATATGTCTCATCTATCATAACTAAAATAGAATTGCCTTGGGAATAGGAAAGCATGGGGGAATTCTTGAAGATATACTTAGGTACTTTGTTGGTTGAATCTTAATTGAATGTTGATCCATTTTTTACCTCTTTGATTATTGGTTATAGACTTGTTCATAATTGCATGTTTGATTCGGGAGCTTTGTGCAATATAATGCCACTTGAATTCATGAATGAACTAGACATAAACATAATGACAAATTTTGGAAAATTTCATGCTATGGATTCAAGAGAGGTGCCAGTTATCGGTATGTGAAAGGGCTAGTTTTTCAGTTGATGATTTTCAAGGTAAATATTTGACCATGAACATGGTTATTATTGATTGCCTTGCTAAACGGGGTATGATATTATCTAGGAAATGGGTTACAAGTGTGGGAGGTAGTGTACAGATGGACATGTCTTATGCCACCATACCTATAGAAGGAAATTTGGTAAAACTGGATGGAGAGAAAAAGATGCTCCACATCATTGAAGATCCTATGAATGCATCTTATGAGCTACTATTTGTTGATACTAATTTGGACAATTTTATAGGATATGATGATTTTTAAGAACAATGTATAAATATTGTTACTCATTTACAAGATGTTGGTATTCCTTGGACCATGATATTTTATGGAGCATGTTCATTGTTGGGAGTGGAGCCGAAATTTTCCTCGCATCCCTAGAAAATGAATCTTATAATTTAGCATTCAAATTAAATTTTGAATGTACCAATAATATTGTAAAATATGAATCATTTCTCTTAGGTTTAAGAGTTTCTTAGAAACATGGAATTAGAGATATCATTATTAAAGGAGATTCTGATTTGATTATGAATCAAGTAAGAAAATTGTATGTAACCAAAAATCAGTAGATGAAATAGTACAATCATACAGATTTGGAACCTTATCAAAATATTTGATTCATTTAATATCTTTTATCATGAAAGGACTCAGAACACAACAATTGATAAATTGGTTGTAATTGCATCATACTTCTCTAACAGTACAATATCTTTGTTTTGTAACCATGATGTTGAAGTATTTGAATATGATGCTTAGATAAAAATATTTATGAAGCTCAATGATGAATTCACAAATTAGTATATTGATTTAGAACCAATGGTTGAACTCTGTGATGGGAAAGAGGTAATCCAATTGAAAACAAATAAAATTCCTAGAGGATTGGTTTACCTTATATCCAACTTTGACAGTGCTTACACAATGATTAATAGGCCTATTTCTGTTTCTAGAGATGTTGAAGAATATAACTTAGGGACTCAAGAAAACCTAGGAAGGTGTGGTTGGGTTGCAATTTGAGTAAAGAAGAAAAGAAAGCTTATACTAAGTTGTTAAGAGAATATTAGTATTATTTAGCCTAGTCATACTCTAAATTAAAAGCTTACAGAGAAGATTTATTTCAACATGAAATACCTCTAGAACCCCATTCTAAACCTTTCAGGTAGAAATAAAGGCCCATCAATCCCTCCATTCTCTTAAAATGAAAAAAAAAAGTTAGTAAATTTGAGAGATGGAGGAATCATACAACTTGCAAGGTATTCTTCATGGGTGGAAAACCTTGTGCCAATCAGAAAGAAAAATGGAGACATAAGGCTTTGTGTGGATTTTAGGAATCTTAACAAGGCGTCAATCAAAGATAATTATCCATTTCTAAATATGGATAATATGTTGCAACTTATCACATGGTCTGAATTATTGTCAACACTAGATGGGTTCTCCGGATATAATCAAGTGGTTGTGAAGAAAACTGAATAGTTTAAGACTTCCTTTACCACTCCCTGGGGATATATGTTTATGCCTTAATGTGGGAGTAACTTTTCGAGAGACATGGATATGGATTTCTCTAGACTTATAATTGATTTTATTGTTTTATATCTAGATGATATAACAATTTTTTCCATGAAAATAGGTGACCATTTGGAGTACCTAGAAAAAATGTTTCTCAGATGCAGAGAATATGGGATTTCATTGAATCCCAAGAAATTTCATTTTGGAGTCCAGGAGGTAAAACTATTGTTAGTGTAGGTTATTATTTATCTTTTTATTTATTTATCGTGGATAATTCTTACACTTGTGTTAGCCCTACACTTGTTGGGTTAGCTTGCTTAGGTGTACTATTTGTGTTGAGTTAGCTTCTCAGTTATGTGAAGTTAGTTTACTAGTCTTTTGGAGTTAGCTTAACTACTAGTATCGCTTAGTGGGATTTCTTCACCACTAATTTAGGTATTAGTTCACTTCCTCCTCCTATATGTACATCTTTCTTATTGAATAATTCAAGTCATTCTATTGTAATGTATTGAGCATTATGGATTATGATGGATTTCCATATATGGTATTTTAGCTCTTTTGCTTTGCAAATCTAATGTGGTGTGCTATTATCATCTGAGATCGCGGCTTGGAACAATATTCTTATCGTTCCTTTCATGGTATCGAGCAGAGATTGCTATTGACATCCGTCTGTAAGTTTTATTTTGCAAATACATTATTTGTGTATTCATATATTAGAGACTTGGTTGTAACCCATTAAAATCCTTAGCCCTTGGTCATATGGTATGGTCATATGAGGGCTTAAAGCTTGTGATTCCTACTAGTAGGTGCTTAACTTCAGCCCCCTTTAATTTTATTTGTGTGGTGAAGGAAACAACATTTTATTTTGTTTTAGTGGCACCTAAAATAAATAACAGAGAAAAATATTAAAAAGCTTGTATCTTTTGATCGGTAACTCGGTTTTGAGTGCCATTTTTGCAAAAGTGCTTGATTTTTGTACTCTTTCCATTGGAGTTATTTATTTTGAGACTTGCACTATAATTATAAAGTGCCAAATATGGAGGAGTGTTGTAATCAATTATGGATGCAATTTCAGCTGAGCCCGACATCCTAAACTTTTGGGAGTTGCATTTTGTACCTATCATGGATTCTGAGAATGATATGCTTTTCTCTGAAGTGTGTGGAATTCAAGAGGATATTATAAAATTTGTGGAAGAAAATAGATCGCTCAAGAAGTGAAATTCTCTTCTACAATCACTCATTCACGATAAGGATACAATAATACACTCCCTGCAAAACAAACTTGCTAGCCTACAACATCACCATCATATTGTGGACAACCACAACCATGCTCCTAGTCCACTTGTAGCTATTGCTCCTAAACCCACTAACATTGATCTATCAGTCTTTGAGTTTGTTCCTGCTCTTGATGCTCATACACCTATGAAGCTTGTTACTGCATGCTCTTCCACATCTGTGCCTATTACAATACCACATGTTGTGTATCCTATTTTACTCATCTGCATGGCTTTTTTGAGAAGCATACTACGCATTTAGTTTTCGCATACTGCTTTTATGGGTCTCACTAGTGAGTCATTGGCAGACATTCATAGGGTATTGTTTCCTCTATTCCACATGTTAAGTGGAATTCTCATCATGACATTGGTTTTCAAGAAGATACTTCATTGGGATCACACATTAACAGAGCTCCTTTTTTGTTCGCTCGACTCTTTCTGAGGATCCTGAGCAACACATGAGTTCTGTACCTTCACTCAGGCTTGAGAAACCTGAGATTTTAGCTATCAAACATGATGAACTGATACACATTCTGATGTTCTTTTACCTTCATCCATTGTGAATTTTGCACCAAGTCATATGTAGGCATCTTCTTCATCCATGGGTGTTGATTTGGGGTGGATATCTGATCACTCATGGCAGCAACATAGGCATTCAAAGGTGAGAGGACTCTACAAGCATGGCTCCTCCACCATTTGGCCTCTTGCTCCACTTTCTATACCTTATGCATTGTGATGCTTCGATTTTGAGCATTTTTCTTTAGTAGGTGTAGTGTATCTCTCTTGTTTGTTGAAAGATTTTGTATATGTATTTTCAACACTTTTGGCATGTTGACAGTATCTCTTATGGGGGATCTATTCTAGTGAAGTCTAGTGTTATTTTGTTAATGTTCAAGTAGTTGATTTTGGGTAACTCATACAGATTTGTAGCGTCACTCCACCCATTCAGTAGTATGGGAGGGTGTGGTGTTGATCCTACTTCTTCAGGTTTCGTGTCCTTGCCTTGTTACCTTGGCTTTTCTTGGATCGTGACACTGGAGTTTGTGTTTATACATTGTTTCATTGGTTATTGTTCTTGGATCATGGCACACCTATTTGAAGTAGTTGATTGAATTATGTTTGGTGTTTTTTTGCACTTTCGACATCACTCGTTGACAATCTCCTTGTATGGAGCTATTTTGGTGGAGCCCAGTGTCAATTGTTTTTGAGTTTTGTGATTGAGCAGTGGATTTAGACCACAGTGCACACCAAAATTCTTTAGCATTATATGAGTTTTTGAGCTGAGCTTCTTGGGATGCCTTAGAGTGGGTCTTTACTCTCTTTACTTTATTATTACTGGTTTTGGGTACCTTGCGATGTCCTTTTTTTCCTAGTTATTGTACATGAGTACCTCATCAGCCTAGTTTCCAGGACTCATACTGTGGACATGCCACTTCTATTTTGACCTCTAGCTTCACTTGAGGGGGGTGTTAGAGTAGGTATATTTACCTTAGCTCATGTTCACTTAGGTACATTATTTACCTTTATTATATTTATCCTCACTCACTTATGTGTGTGGATATTTCTTTTTATTTATTTAGATATTAGGAGATATTATCTAGTTGTTAGGTATAGTTATTTCCTTGATCTATGGTATTGACTAGATCCTTGATGTCTAGTTCTCTCATAAATCTATGGACTTGACTGGTTCTTTGATGACTAGTTCTTTCCATGATTTATGGCTTGATCTACGACCTTGACTGGTTCTTAGATTGTTATTCCTTTATAAGAAAGGCCCGTTCTCATTGTATTTCATTGAGTTCCATAATAATATATGATATTACTTCTCATTTATTTGCAAAAGTTTTATGTAAATTTATTCGACGAATTGTTTTCATCTTATAGATCATGGTGTTTGATTGGCATCTGTGTTCTTGGCTTGGTACAATCTGTTATCGTTCCTTTCATGTTAGAGTAGGTATTTACCTTAGCTCATGTTCACCTAGGTACATTATTTACCTTTATTGTATTTATCCTCACCCACTTATGTGTGTGGATATTTATTTTTATTTATTTAGATATTAGGAGATATTATCTAGTTGTTAGGTATAGCTCTTTCCTTGATCTATGGTATTGACTAGTTCTCTCCTAGATCTATAGTATTGAATAGATCCTTGATGTCTAGTTCTCTCATAAATCTATGGACTTGACTAGTTCTTTGATGACTAGTTCTTTCCATGATTTACGGCTTGATCTACAACATTGAGTGGTTCTTAGATTGTTATTCCTTTCTTATTTAAGCAAGGCCCATTCTCATTGTATTTCATTGAGTTCCATAATAATATATGATATTGCTGCTCATTTGTTTGCAAAGGTTTTTGTAAAGTTATTCTGGCGAATTGCTTTCATGTTATTGATCGTGGTGTTTGATTAGCATCTGTGTTCTTGGCTTGGTACGATCTAGTTATCGTTCCTTTTATGGTATCAGAGCGATAGATGATGTAGACATCCATATGTAAGTTTTTCTTTGCAAGCAAGGGTTTATTATTTTCATGTATTTGAAATTTGTCAACAATTTTTTACATCATGCATTTTTATGCAAAACGGAGTGCGCCATTGGATTTGGAAGGTGATAAAACCATAGAATCGATCAGAACTTTGACCATGGTTTGAGACAGTCAAATCAATGTAGATCAGTACGTTGGGTGCATTCTTTTATCCATTGGATATAAGTGTGTACCTTTCAGATGCATTATTTAACCCTCTAGCTATTTTGGTTTTGGATGCAGTCTTTTATCCACTAGACACGTTTTGTACCCTCTTAGTGCATTCTTTTATCCATTAGATAAAAGCGTGTACCTTCCGAATGCGATCTTTTACCCTCTGGATATTTTGGTTTTAGATGCGTCTTTTATCCACTTTGGACACGATCTGTACCTCAGTGCATTCTTTTATCCATTGGATAAAAGTGTGTACCTTCTCAATGCGCTTTTACCCTCTGGATATTTCAGTTTTGGATGTAGTCTTTTATCCATTAGATGCAGATCTGTACCCTCTGGGTGCATTCTTTTATCCATTGGATAAAAGCGTGTACCTTCCGAGATGCAGTCTTTTACCCTCTGGATATTTTGGTTTTGGATGCAGTCTTTTATCCACTGGACGCAGATATGTACCCTCTGGGTGCATTCTTTTATCCATTGGATAAAAGTGTGTACCTTCTGGATGCATTCTTTTATTCTCTGGATATTTTAGTTTTTGATGCACTCTTTTATCCACTAGACACATATCTGTACCATTTGGGTGCATTCTTTTATCCATTGGATATTGACATGTACCCTTTGGATGTAATGGTTTAACCTATGGACATTTTTGGTTTTAGGCGCATGATTTTATCTTTTGGTCGCAAGCCTGTATCGTGTGGATGCACTCTTTTACCCTTTGGACATTTGGGTGTCATGTGTACCTTTTGAAAAGATCAACATTAAAATATTATTTTAATAGCAAAACCTTCTAGAGCTCTTAACTTTTGATCTGTAGCTCAGATTAAGGTGATCTTTTTTTTGAAATTGTGTATTTTTTTGAGATCTACGCATTGGTGAGATTTTTATACACATATTTCAAATGTAAAAGGTACTTTTACTCATTGTAATATTTACATGCACTCAATTATAAAGTGCCAATTTGGGAGGGTGTTGTAATCTCTTGTGGACGCAATTTCGGTTGAGCCCGACGTCCTCAACTTTTGGGTGTTGCATTCTTATATATATGGGTGTATGCATTTATATCTCTCTTTTTTATTGAGATATTCTGGATCTGTATTTTTGACACTTTTGGCATGTTGACAGTCTCTCTTGCGGGGGAGCTATTCTGGTGAAGCCTAGTGTTATTTTGTCAGTGTTCGAGTAGTTGATTTTAGGCAACTCATACAGATCTGTGGTGTCACTCTACCCATTCTGTAGTATGGGAGGGTGTGGTGTTGATACTGCTTCTTCGGTTTCATGCCCTTGCCTTGTTACCTTGGCTTTTTCTTGGATTGTGACACTCCTATTTATTTGGATCTCGTGTCCTTGCCTTGTTGCCTTGGTTTTTCTTGGATCGTGGCACACCTATTTGTAGTAGTTGATCAAATTATGTTTGGTGTTTGTTTTTCACTTTTCAACATCACTCCATTGATAGTCTCCTTGCATGGAGCTATTCTGGTGAAGCCCAGTGTTAGTTGTTTTTGAGTTATATGATCGAGCAGTGGATTCAGACCATAGTGTGCACCACACTTCTTCAGCATTGTACAATTTTTTGGAGTCGAGCTTCTGAGGATATCTTGCAATAGGATTTTGCTCTCTACTTTGTTATTACTGGTTTTGGGTACCTTGCGGTGTCCATTTTTCCCAGTTGTACGTGGGTACCTCATCAAGCCTTGTTGTCGGGACCCACCTTCTTTTCCACCCACATAAGCTATGCTTATGGGAGGGTGTTAGTGTAGGTTATTATTTATCCTTTTATTTATTTATCAGGATAATTCTTACACTTGTGTTATCCCTACACTTATTGGGTTAGCTTGCTTAGGTGTACTACTTGTGTTGAGTTAGCTAGTTATGTGAAGTTAGATTACTAGTATTTTGGAGTTAACTTAACTACCAAGATCGATTAGTGGGAATTCTTCACCACCGATTTAGGTAGTAGTTCACTTCCCTCCTCCTATATGTACATCTTTCTTATTGAATAATTCAAGGTATTCTATTGTAATGTATTGAGCATTATGGATTATGATGGATTTCCATATATGGTATTTTAGCTCTTCTGCTTTGCAAATCTAATGTGGTGTGTTATTATCATCTGAGATTGCAGCTTGGAACAATATTCTTATCGCTCCTTTCAACTATTAGGGCATATTGTGTCAAAGGAAGGGGTCATGATAGACCCTAAGAGACTAGAAGTAATTGGTAAGGTTCCTATCCCCAAATCTAAAAAGGGAATTCAATCCTTTTTTGGTCAAATAAATTTTATCAGAGGTTTATCTCTAATTTTGTTGAGATAACTATTCCTATAAAAACATGTTGAAAAAAGACCAAGTCATCAAATGGGAAGGAGTTGTCCAAGATTTCACTGGAATAAAAGAAGCACTTTGAAAAATTCCCAAGATTGGCAAGTATTGATTACAATAAAGATTTTCAAAAACAAAATCATCCGAGAATACCATTGCATCAATATTATTGTAGAAAGATGACAAAGAAAATGAAATGCCTATTACATTTTTTAGTAAAGCTTTCCAAGGTGTTGAATTGAAATACACTATCATGAAAAATTAGGCTTTTTCTTTGGTAAGATATACACAAATATTCGGACCTTACATCTTGAGTTCCCAAATTATGGCTTATTTTCCCCACTATGGTTAAGGATATCTTATCAGAAATGGAAGTTTCCAGTAAAATATTTTGTTGGGTGAATAAGCTACAAGAATATGATATGGAAATATAGACCACTAAATTGGTTAGAGGTTTGGGATTAGTGAAGTTAATGGTTGAAAGTAATTTTTAGGTGATGGAGGTAAATGTCATTGAAGAATGTAGTATGGACCCCATGAAAAGGTTAATAACTAAATTTGGTATAAGGATGTAATTTATTACTTAAAACATTTGGAGTGTCTTGGACATCTAGACAAGAATCAGAGAAGAAGACTCAAATTGGCATCCCAAAAATATGTCATGAATGATTTTGGCTTAACATGGAAAAATCCAAAAGGGGTGTTACTCAGATGTATAACTGAAGAAAAATTTCTCAAAATAATTTCATAATTCCATGGAGGAGTATGTGGGGGAACTTTGCCAGAAAAGTAGCTTCTCATAACATTTGTAGAGAAACGATATTGATATTCCACATTATTCAAAGATACAACCATATCGGTCAAAAAAATTGAAAGTTTTCAACGTTTCTCTACAAGGTTAAAATTTGCAAGTGCTTTACCATTGCAGCCATTGTCGAGTTGAAGCCCCTTTCAAGAAATGGGGAATGGATTTCATTGGAGAAATATCATACTCCTCAAGTGTTGGACATAGATGGATCCTGGTTGCTACTGACTACTTCACTAAATGGGTTGAGGCCATTCCCACTAAGAAAGAAACTCACCAAGTGGTCATGGATTTTATTTTGAACAATATAATTTACAGATTTGGGGTTCTTATCAAAATAGTTTCTAATAATGTTATGAGCTTTAGGGCTAAACCATTAGCAACTATGTGCAAGTAATATGGCATCAACTTGGCTTATGCATCAAACTACAATCCATAGGGAAACGACCAAGCTGATTCAAGAAATAAAAATATGCTTAAGATACTCCAGATGACATTGGAAGTTAATAAAAGAAAATGGGGTTAACAACTTAACTTTTCCTTGTGGGAAGACTAAGTTACTACTAAAATATCTACTGATAAGATTCCTTTTTAATTACTCTATGGGGTTCAAGATCTTTTTCCTTGACATATGTAGTTGTCTTTTTCAGTTCATGAAAAAACTTGGGGATGAAGGGGAAGTGAACCCTTATAAATAAAGGATAAATTAAATCCTATAATTAGACAAAGAAATAAGGGAATCCCACCAGAAGAACTAGAATTTCAAGGAAGCGATTAAAAATATCCGATAAGAAAATTACCCCAAAGAATTTAATATCATATATTTAGTCCTTTTGTTGGAAAACATGCATGAAGATTGATTAGGTTCATTAATCCTCTTCATTAATAATGCCAATATAGGACTAGTGTCCAATGGTTGTATGCAAAAGGAGAAAGAGATATTTGGAAAACAACTCCTTCAAACACAATCCAAACTTGCAGAAATTAAAAAGCACACTTGCAGAAATGGAAAAGAACACTTACAGAAATCAAAATCAAACTTGCAAAAATGAAAGCACACTTGCATAAAGTAAATTTCTGAATTGAAAATAAATCAAATAAAACTCTTGTAGGTTCACAACAAACTAAATGAAAATGAATATTACAATACAAGGAAAAAAACAATACAACAAAATGATTATCACAAAAAAATGAATAAACATAAACATAAATTATTACAATACAAAAAAAAATACACAAATCCATCTTCCTTGGAATGAGTGGTCAACTCATTCCTTGGAAGAGGATTTAAATCATGCTTCCAAGATCTTGATTCAAAACTTCAGAATATTGGAGAGAAAAGAACAAATTTTTCATTGATTGGAAAAAGATTACACATAAGAGTGTGGAAGGTTGCATTTATAATTCATGCATCCAACCAACTCCTCTTTTTGAGGAATATAATATGATTTTAATTTTATTATTATTTACTTAATCAACACACCAAGAACTAACTACCTATTCTTGGGTAGATTTATTCAAAGAAATAAATCCAAAAAAACTTGAGTACAATTGTCCACTTATCGTGGAGAATATTTTTATAATTCATCCCTTTAATATAGGAACACAAAGTGCGAGAGTACTTATTCAACATTCCTAATACTATTCCACTATTTTCTCATCCTTGAAATATGGAGAGAAAATGGAGTGTTGAATACATGAATTTGAATTCTTCTTGGAATGCCACATGCATGCATGACTTGATTGCCACATGTTTGGATATATATTCTTGGTTGATGACATGGAATCAAAGAATGGGTTGAATAGTTCATAGATCGTTTAGATTATTTTGGAACAAACCAAAATACTTTCACTAGTTGGGTGTTTCCTTAGCTAGGCATTTCCGTAGCTGAAATTTGTGAACTTGGAGTAGAGTTGCTTATGACCTGTTTTCTACACACTATCCCATTCCAACTTAGAAGAAATATTAGGAAATAACAAAAATTAGACTGTAAATAGATTTCTAAAGAGATGATAAGATAAATCCTATATTCTACCTTAAATAAGTATCTGTTATTGAAACTACATCTAAATTCACTTGAAATCTTGATTTTAAGAGAGAGAATAAGAGTGCTATTTGGTGATATGATAAGACATATTTTTTCCTCATCAAAGATAAGGGCAAACATTGAAATTTAGATTCCTTATAGATGGGGACATACTCCATTCATATCCATATTAGGGAACACACCTTTTTCTTAAAGGACTGGAAGGAGATTTTTGGAATTTCTTGTCAACGGCGGGCATCTTAAGCACTTCTTATCTTGAAGGCGGTCAGTATGAATTCTCAGTATAGTGTACAATTTTTTTGTTTCCTTTTTTCCTTATCTACAATGACTATTTTTTCTAGTATCTCAATCATTTGTTGTGTGTATCATTTTATAATTCCATGTGCGTGCTTCTATTATGACTCGATTTCCCAACGGATTAAGGCACTGGTTTGTATGTCAAAACTATCTGTTTGGTTCTTATGGTACCTGCAAGGAGTGCCCGTCCCTAAGTCATAGCTGATGTTGGTGCTTGTTTTAAAATTTCCCCTTTTCAATTTGAAGTATTCCAAAAAAATCTCATGTCCTTCTTACAGAGGTAATTTCCATGTAAAATACATTAAATAGTTGTATCAATCCCTACAAAAATCCCCTAATGTGTCGTCTTTTGTTAATCCTTGTGAAAATTATATTTTGTTTCCTAACACCTGAAATAAAGTGGCATATTATTGGTTTTCTTTTCTATGTCAGACTTAATCAGGAGGTCTGCAGAGGTAATGTAAATATCCAAGGCACAATATAATTTCTAAAGTCTGATAAAATATTCCAAGGAGAATTCATGTAAGTACAATGTAAAGTGCAAAGACATCCCCATTCCCCAAAAGAAAACACGTATAAAGGTATTATTGGAGTGGGGAGACATGCATTTATTTTCATGGGCACTTTATACCCACTAAAGTGCAAGATGAAGTTGTAAGTTTAAAACCCAAAGGAAGATGTATGTCATCTCACTGGTCAAATTCAACAAGTAAAAGGAAATAAATATATGACGAGGAAGATCGGGAAGGTGGGAAAAAGGAAAAAAGCCTCATTATTTTTAGGGATGTGCACTGGGAGAAAACAAATCCAAGACCCAAAGATTTAATTCTATAGACGGAATGGAGAAAGAAATGCATTCTACAAAAACAATACATGGGTCACTTCATAAAATTATCTCAAGCCGCTTAACAACAAAGGAGGTGGTTTATTAATACACTATCCATACAGGATTAGGGCCCACTAATGTGAAGGACTTGTGTAAGGTAGATACGTGGATGATAGGAGGTGAAAATATTGTAACGGTTGAAAAGATTAAAAATATGAGAATTACAAAAACTCCCCAAGACATAATCTTCGATATTAATGCATATATTTGTGATACGTTAATAAGGTAACATGTTTGAAATATATTTACAGATATTCCAAAAGTTTAATATTCTAAAGAGACAAGATCAAGGATAGTCGAAGCAAGAATCAAACCCAAGGCTCAAATTTTGGTCACGAATTTTTTTAGTCAAGTTATAAGTAGCTGACCAAAGAGTTGTTCAAAAGGTGAGTTCATCACTCCCCATATCTTATGTGATATATTTAAAAAAAATTTAAGAATTATTTTTTTTAAAAAATATGTGTGTTATAACTAATCCAAAATCAAGAAGATTCTCCTGTTTCCCTAAACAACAAGATCCAATGATCAATTCCCCTCTGCATGTAATTACAGCACTGCGATATTACATCATTGACTTACAATATTTTAAAAAGAGGTTATATTCCTCTTAAATAATTGATGTTATGACCCAAATAGCTAATATTTATGTTGAACTCATTGCTTCTTTCCCTCCCTCTATGCCCTTCCCGGAACTTGTATGGGTATATGCCTAATATTACAATCCTAAGACCAGAGAAGTCCAGGACAAAAGAGGAGAGTTAGTTTTGTCTTTCACAGAGCAGATCATTTGACGAATGTTGGGTTTTTCCCATAAGGGAAGAGGGGGATATAATCAAGGATTCATGAAAAGAGTATTGGCAATCTCATTTGAAATGGTGGACAAAATTTATGAATGACCATTAGCTGAATAATCCTCGAACTTCTTCCCCAAAATGACAAATAATTTAAATAGGGATGAATTTATTTAGGAATTTGGGGATGTGATTGCATTGTTAAACTGAGTAATGGGTATTGAATCTATTGAATTTTTTTAGGAATGTATGTTCCAATTCATTTAGGTGATACTTGATAACAAATAGCCTCTCACCTGGGCTAAGATCATAAGTACTTGTATTTGTGAGAAAGTTACAGGAGTTTCCCAGATAGAGAGAGGAGAAAATCCTGGAATGGATGAATTTTTCATGACCTCTTACCTTGTCTATAGTATTGTTTTTCATAGAAATTTTCTTGAATTTCTAATGGATGGGGAGCTTAATAGTTCCAAGGTCTATGATGTTTTCTATTAGTTGAAGTTGGCAAGTTATGACATGCACTACATAAATATTTCCAATCACTTATTTGCACCTACAATTTTCTTATACCACCCAGATTGGGAGATTGAAAGGTTTTCCCCTGATGCCAAGAGATTCATTACTCAATATGGGTGTTATTTCATCCAGTTCAGAACTTACTCATATATCAGGGTTAGTGGTTTTGATGGGAAACCCTATGTGCTACCTAGATGTGTAAGTGACAAATGGGAATTAATGGAATTGATCAGATAGTTTATATCATTGCATCGCTTTATTTCCCGATAGCATATAATGTCCCCAATCAAATTTCCCATAGTCATAGGGAATTATACTTCTATGAATATCCAGAAGGCAAAACATTTTTGAAGGAGATATGAAAAGATGAATGATAGATGAATTTGAGGACAGAAAACATTATGATATAAAGCATATCTTACATAGTATTGCACCCACTTAGGTAGAGCACAAACCTCATTATGAGGATTTCTGGATGAACTGTGAAGATGAAAGAGAAGTCAAACAAAGATAATATTCAAGAATGAATTTGTTTCGTATAATTAATTTTGGGATCAGCCAAAACTCCTGAAGGGTTATAGGATGATGGTAATATAATTAGTGAAGAATACATCGAAGATAACATTACTTCTCAACCTTTGTCACCAATTAATCAGTAACCCCAATGAGAAGAAATATAACCAGGAAAAGACTGCACATCCCGTATGATTTTCCATAAGGTACTTATTTTAAAAATGAGTGGATATAGGTTACCACCAAATCCCATTGCTGAGAGAATATAGGAATATCCAGCTCATTGATGTTGTTATTCCTCATATCAAAGGATTCATGCCACTAGAGAGGTGTCGTGGAGACAAAATATCAATAATTTGGATTCATCGCCGCAATGTGAGATGATGTAAGTGACCAAGGTAGTGGAATCAAATTTTCTTCTCCTAAAAAAAATCGAATAACCGGGGAAGGATTCGGGAAGGTATTGTTGAGGGCCCTATTATTCACTCTAATCCATCACAGTTGTTCCAAGATCTCGCTCTGGGTCCAACCGAAAAGAGAAAATAATGGAATCAATTTTTAAGAAACCTAAGGAAGAAAATTTGTTTAAAACTACTCATGATTTTCACACACCATAGACTCGGCCTGCAAGGATTAGAGGAGGAGAAGAAAGTGCATCTTTCAAATACAAAAGGAGTTCAAACTACTTGAATGGGTTGATTTAGAGAAGGTGGAGACTCCTAAATAGGTAATGAATCTTGATGTTCCTGTCATCTTATCTACTATCATCTAGTCTACTACAACTTTACCCATTGAGCAACCCGTACCTATGATGGTAACTGTACGATAGAAAAGTGACATGCGAGCATGAGAATCTACAAGTAGCTCTTCTTTGTACCTAACATCCTGAGGTCATGCCGAGATAGCCAGTGAGAAAGGAATATATGTGGATATAGACAAACTAGTTGGGAAATCTTATATCCTCAACATGTAATAACGGAATCTACGAATCTAAGGCAAAGAAATCTCTCCTAACTTGAATTGGTCTAATTGATTGTTCGGATATCATATCTACTCTGAGGCTCCAATCAATGTCAAGCTCTGTCGAGATCCTCTCTATTGGTTGTTGGATATGTGGAAAATGAATCAGTAGGTGCTTTGCATGTATGTTTCCAAACAAGGTCATGGAAAATGGTACTAATAGGTGCAAAGTGGATTTCTAATAAACTATGGGTGATTTTCTGGTCCAGCCCGAAAAATGTTGGATTGATTGGCTTCTATGCTTAGTATGGAAAATTACATTATGATATCTCAGCGAGAGTGGTGAGGATCTAAATACCAACGTTAAGTAACCGGTGTTAATACTTAATCGACTTGTAGGCCCGTTGGGTTGTGGGAACTGAGGATCACAACTATGAGTTCCCGGTTGTTGTGGACTGCTTTTGGGTCATGTGAAGAATCAATCTCTTCTTCCGACTATCTAATGGTCATAAGCCTTTTCAGCTTCTATGTTTAGTACCAAAAGTTGTGCGATATTCTCATAATACCTTATGGGGGTTCTTACTTGTATACGTAACCCTGTATCTATGTCAATGAGAAGGTCTCCTGCATCTGGCTATGGAACTAATGGATCACAATCAAATATTTTTTCTCTTTAGGGTTCTTGTATGGTCATGCACATATCCTATCAAGGCAATCTATGGTTGGGTTGATTTGACTAGAATGTGTATGCTTTGTCATCTTCAATATTCAATTGCCTCAACTATTCACTAATTGTTTATGGGTTTATTGTCATTTGAAATATCTGAATCCTAAGCCCTTGATCTATATCCGTTAATATTGTGAAGAGATTCGGTTGAGGTACTACCGGTAAAAATACGTATTCTCCTGGGAATTTTGGGTCCCGTAATTGTCATGCAAAAGATGATTCAACTTTAACTAAAACAAGTAAATTAACTATGAAATATATATCTACACTATGCTTATATTTATTTTATTTTTGTATTTTTAATTATGCGTATTTAAATGAAATTAAAAGAGTAACGATTCTAATATATTCAGATAATGGAAAGCTAATATAATAACATAATTAAAACAAGTAAGCTAGCTTGATGTGGCTATTTACCCATGCGCATTGTGAATTTATCCTAAATATTTAAATAACTAACTAGTTTAATCGAAAGAATTCCAATCTTACCTTAGAAGTGAGGAATGAATCATAGTTTCTCACAAAACTATCGTTCCCCACAGCTTCCTGCAATATTGAAAGTGAGCTTTAACTGAAATAAAATGATTTACTACTTTATTTGTTATATAGTAACTACAACTTTGATAGCTCAAACCTAGATTTTATAGAACAATGGTAAATCTAGTTGTGTCATGACTTGTCCCCTCAGTGTGATCTTCTCATTCCTTTGTGTTCTCGTGAATCCATAAAAGTGTGTATGTGATAGCGTCAGTAGAAGAAGATACTTGAACAATGGCAGCTTTGGATATAAACCGAATACAATGCAAGTAAGAGAGGGATAGTGCAAGTGAACAGAGCTTGACTATGTGATTCCTAGTAGGATTTATTGTGGGGATACAACGTAAAATACTAAGAATTCTGGGATCTATTTCTTGTGACAAAACAAAACCTGCAACTCTAAGATTATCAAATGGATTCTAATATAAAAGTGAAACTACCTTATACTAAGCTGACTATATGGGATAGCAATGAAGTAAGATGAAAACAATAAGATCAAATGATCTCTAAAGTAGAAATGAGAAGCTAAGAATCCATGTAAATTCTAAACCTATTGAAACTTATAGAAGAACTTGAACACACAAAATAATCAAACATGGAAGGAGAGGGGCCATTTGCTTGTGAACAAGTTGGGTATTTATAGCATTTGGATTTACCAGAGGGTAAGTCTAAATTGAACTCTTCTTATATAAACAAAGGGAAATCACTATTTACTAGGTGGCCAAAACATAAATGCAAGCTTTAGTGGTTGAGAAATACAGATAGAAATTTGAATTTTTATGTTTGACGAAATCGTCAGAACGTTTTGAAAAACAAGCACAAGACCACCACCCTACACGGGAGGCGATTCACAGGACCACCGCCCTATCCTAGGCAAGTCACGGGACCACCACCTAGTTAGGTGGTGGTCCTATAACCGCCTCCCCGTGTGCGGGGCGGTGGTCCCGTGCATGTTTTCTAGAATGTTGACGATTTCATAAAACATAAAAATTCAAATTTGAGAAATGCGGATAGAAATTTGAATTTTTACGTTTGACGAAATCGTCGAAATGTTCTGGAAAATGTGCACATAGAAGCGATTCTGAGGACCACCACCCTATCCTGGTAGCGGTCATGGGACCACCACCTAGGGGGTGGCGGTTTTGTAACTTAAAGACAAAATGCAAGGAAAAGGGGGCAGAGGTTAGAACAAAACATGCAAAAGCTAGACAAGGATTTCTAGGATGTAAATGTATACTTGGTGAGCTTTTCTGAATTCTGAACACCTTATGAAGAGATTTGAATCATCATTGGGGTTTTCGTAACCTCTTTCGGTAGTACAATACCTACATTTTTGGGTACATACATATTTCCCCCTTAGAGAAGCATTTTATCCATGAAGAGGCGTAAAATGGTGGGTCCAAGTATGGTGGTCCCAAAATGGGGAGTTAGAAGCTATACCTAACATGCCCGTGTGTCGAAACGTTGCTATCTAAATTCAGTAAAATGAAAATAGGACTCAAGTGTACATAAATAAAAGAGATCAAAAATAAATACTAAATTAACATTAACGAGGACTTACCATTTGCGTAGGGACAAGAACTTACCTCCATCGGCACTCCAAATCTACGTAAGAACACTCAAAATAAGATTAGAATATTATATATATATATATATATATATATATATATATATATAATGAGCTCATTTTACTATTCATTTGTGCATGTTGATTTGGTGGTTTTTGAGCTCTGGGACTCACAGAGATTGTTTTCACCAAGAGTACAGTCAAAAAATTCGTTGTGAGATCGTGATCATGCCTCCGAGAGCAAGATATCGACCCACGAAGTCTCAGGTTAGTTCTTCTCAATTTATCATTTTTAAACCTAAAATGTAAAAATGTTAAAAACTTTGTCTTGGGGGATCATTTTTGGAAATGTTAGTTTTAAATGAGTCTCTAGGGGGGTGCCCATAGGGTAGGTCTTTATTTCAGTTAAAATGGTGCATTTTGGTTTTCTTAGGTGTTTTTAGGGCTTTAGAGGTGTTTGTCGATTCGGGACATGACCACCACCCTGCATAGGGTGACAGTCATGGGACCACCGCCCTATGATGGTGGTGGTAATAGAATTGCCACCTCGGATGGTGGTGGTTATGAAACCACCACTCTGCACAGGTGGTGGTTTTGAACAGAATGTAAAAAAAGATGTAGTTTTTAATTGTTTTTGCATTTTTGACATTTTTATATGTTCTTGATGATTTTTCTAGTTAGATTATGTTACTAACTTACTCTTTTTCTCTATTTTGGGTGGATGCAGAAGGAGGAGTATATCAGATGGAGTAGAGAGAGGGAGTGTGATTAGCTCCCAGCAGTGTTAGAGGCACTTACCTAGGCAGAGCGAGATACTCTACAGAGGGCTAGTATTTGGAGGATTACATAGGTCCCTCATGTTACACCTGCTAGTCACATATTGTGTGACTTATTTTCATATTGGGATGCATATCGGAACACTTTATGATTTCCAGGAGTCAGGGGTGAGTGGAATATCACCCTAGAGGACGTTTATCGCATACTGGGGGTCCCAATTCTTGGGAGATGGCTATCTCTCAAGACAATAGTATCGAGGTCTCATATGGTTCAGTGGGCCACCTACATGGGAGATGTTATTGTCTCCATGGGCTCAAAGAAGGGGGTGAAGGTCTGTTCTATTGTTGATTCTCCTATCCATGTGCTCCGTCAGAGCACTATTATGGGTATCTTGGCCTCACGGTTGATTAGGGACAAGGAGGGATACTCTCTTTTTCTTCTGCTAGGCTCTATTATTGCACAAATCAAGGCCCATGGCCGTGTTTACACTTGGGGAGAAGACATTCTTGGGACCACCTATCATGATTTATATAGGGTGGTTAGATTACAAGGATAGTCATTAAGTCACCCTACTCTAGTTATGAGTTGGGTGTATGAGTGCATCATTCCCTATGGGAGAGGTGTACAGGCAGAGGATCCCGGGGCTGTCAGGCAGCGAGGTGGACAGGGATGACTATACTTAGGATGCCACACTAGCCAGTGGCTTCTCTGACTATTGTAGACATGGAGGCCACTCCTTATTAGGCCATGGCAGGGTTATGGGGAGAGGAGACACATACACTAATTGCCTGCTATACTACCAATCAGCTGATAGACATGATGGGGAAGTTGGAGATCCACCCCTTTGACAGAGTACCATAGCAGTTTGGCCTCCCCTATATTGATATGTTTCCTCCAGTGGGGCTAGTATACAGGTCTGTTCGTGAGGCTAGGGGAGGTCCTAGAGGCTGAGGTTGGACCATAGTTACTCCTGGAGTTCCCATCATAGCTAGGTGGGTGGTTCGTGCCCGAGGGTTATCCGGTTCTCCTCAAGCACCTTTAATTTGGATCGAGCCGTCTTACTCATAGTGGAGAGGGAGATGAGCCCATTGATGTGGACTCAAAATCTGAGGAGTTCACAAGAGAGGAGACAAAGGAGGAGACGGAAGGAGGTGAAACAAGTGGGATGACCGAGGAGGATGAGAGTGACTCTGAGTGGCATGACACTCATGATATCTTGAGGACAGAGAGGGTGGAGGAGAGTGCAGAGAAGGTGACCCTGATCTGAAAGGAGTTTCCTTCTCGGGAAATTTGGGGAGATGATGATTCTATGGCAGGATCTCACTTCTTTCAAGACTTGGGGGAGGCTCCACAAATCGGTGGCAACATCGATGGACAAGTCTGCATCCTAGAGATCCCACCTGGATGCCTAGAGATCCGAGTGAGTTACTACTCTTTTCTCAATTTTTTTTAGCTAGAAATGTTCAGTTGATATTTCTCTTTCGTTGTTTTGTTTATTTTTGAATTGACTTTCTAACTTGTTTATTTCTCTTTTTTATTTGTAGTGACTGCTAAGGGATGGTGAGACTTGATTTTCTGAGTGTGTGCGAACACTCTACTACTCCCTTCAGAAAGTACATGGGCTAAGCTTACTACAGATGTGGGAGAGCATTCAAGAGTGGCCGGTAGACATATTGATGTGTTTGCCTCTGTCTGGAAGGTAGAAAATTTAGTGACCTCTCTCCATACTGAGCTGGCTAGATATAGGACTGTTGAGCGCTTGATGAGGAGGATTCATTCTCTCATTGAGAACATAGCTACTGGCTGTGATCGTGAGTTCTCAGTTCATTTAGAACGTCATCATAGCAGGAGTCCTAGACACGGTCATGCACCATCTGAGGGATACCATAGGGATTGAGAGATCATGGTGTCTTGTTATAGTGATTTTTAGTGGATGTTTCTAGGCTCATTGAGTGTTTTGACCATGCCTAGTGCATGATGGCATTGTAAATAAAACATAATATATATATCTTTTTGGATCTAGATCTTCTTGTATCTAGAATTTTGTGATTCATTTCCCATGTGTATACTATATGCTTTTAGAATATTTGTTTTTATATGCTTTTCAGAATGTATGCAATGGATGACAAGTGATAACAAATGTTGAACATAATGTTTCTCTTTTATTTTATTTTGTAATGTTGGTGATGAAAACATATTGTAGTCTTGAACTTTTGGCTTCTTTGGGCATTGCTCATTGCTTCTTCTTGTTTTGGAAAAATGTGATGAATATATATAGTGATAAAGAGATGAACATTCCCCATTCTTAACTCCATGCAACTAGTAAGATGCGAGGGCACATCACCAAGAGTTGGGAATGGCACAAGTTTTATGAGTTTGACTGAATGGAAATGATAAGAGAAAGACAAGGTTTTGACAGAAATCAAATTCAGACCTGCGTACTTACTCTTACTTGAAACTACTACATAGTTTATAACGTAACTTATTTACCAGTTTATTTAGACTTAGATCCATGGATGGTAACTTGGTTGACAAAATATGGTTTTAAGGATTTTATCTCTTTGGAATTTGGATATTTAACTTCTCTTAGTATACTTTTCTTTAAAATATTAATATTCACTAATTTACGTGAATGGACCCCCTACACCTTGTCTCATGCTACTGATAGGAAGCATGGGCTCATCACCAAAGGCAGGAAATAGGTGAGTAAGGGCACTTCTTTCCTTTCTCAACCTCGTATCACTAGTAAGAGATGCGGGCTCATCACCGAAGGTTGGTGGGGCAAAGAAGTGTGTAAAATAAAATATTCTATTTGGTTTAGTATTTTTGATTTAACTTGACATTTCTGATTCGTGATCTTGGAGTATCCTTGTTTCAAAGAGATGGAAGAAGCATAGATGTGACACCAAGAAGCTTCTAGAACATACCGTAAGTAAGAACATCTTAACCAAGTAGAATAGAATGAGTATGACCAAGTATGGAGGCCTTGGTATGGTTTTTGTCAAGACCTTATTTGTCAAATTGATGAAATGATTTTGGAACCATTTGATGATATTATGAAGACTGGAGAGATATGATTTTGAATTATTTTTCTATTATTTTCAGAATCTTATAATGAATTTCTTAAGAATAAGTTCCTTGACCACAATAGTTACAAAACGAGTGAACAAAATGAAACAACTAAGTGACTAAATGCAATGTATGTAGATATACTATATAAAAATGGTGATGCTGATGATCTATGCGTAAAACCATTTAAGATGCAAGGAATTGACAGTTTCATTAAACTCCTCACCTTCTAGTGTACACAAGAGATATGCACCATTTCTATAGTCTTTCATGACTTGGTATGGGCCCAACCACTTGGGCCAGAATTTCCTTCACCAATTTTCTTATCAATCTGGCTGTCTAGTCTTAGAACTAGATCTCCCTCATATATTTATTGTTTGTAGACCTTTTTGTTATATTTCCAGCACATCCAATCAGCATAGGCTCTCTGTCGTTGTTCGGAATTTAGCCTGGCCTCATCAAGGCTTTCTACTTAAGAGAGGCGTGCCTCTCTATAGGATTCTTCTCCCAAAATCCCTTGTAATGAGATGCGGAGAGTGGGTATTTTGACCTCAAGCGGGAGAACTACTTCTACCCCGAATACTAATGAGAAAGGGGTTGGCCCTGTTGGTGTTCTTATTGAGGTTCGATGAGCCCATAAGGCTAGGTATAATTTTAAATGTGAATCCCATTTGTTCTCCTTAATTGTTTTGAGGAGAATAGATTTTAATGTTTTGTTTGTGGCTTCATCTTGTCCGTTGGCTTAAGGGTAATAAAGAAAGGCCGTATGATGGTTTATCTTGAATTTATTGCATAACTCATGAACCTCATCATTTTTAAAGGATGTGCCATTATCTGAGATAATGACTTGTGGGACACTATACCTACAAATGATTTGATTCAAAATGAACTTAGCAATTATAGAACCTGGTATGGTGGTGAGAGGCATGGCCTCTACCCATTTGGTAAAATATTTCGTGGCTCGTGATTATAAAGTTATGGCCATCTGTTGATGAGGGAGATAATTTCCTATCAAATCTAGGCCCCACGTGGAAAAGGGCCATGTGGTTGCGGTTGGCTGTAGATATTATGTTGGCATGTGAATCTCGTGGGATAATTCTTGGCATTTATGGAACTTGCGCACAAAATCTATTGCATCATGTTCCAGAGTGGGCCAAAAATAGCCCATCCAATGGATTTTTTGAGCTATGGCGTGACCACCAAAGTGGCCTCCACATATCCCACTGTGGGATTCATAAAGAATACTTTTGGATTCTTCAATGTTAATGCATTTCAAAAGTATTACATCAAAGGCTTTACGATAGAGCACTTGTTCTAAGATAACATATTTAATAGCGATAATGTGTAACCACCTTCTTTGTTGTGATGTGGCACCTTCTGGGTATGTATGGTCCATGATAAAATTGACGATGTCAGTGTACCAAGGACATATAGAGATGGGGGGTCTGGTTTTGACAAAATATATGCATTCATCGGAAAGTCTAGATCTACTAGATCACCTCCATCTAACAGATTGTCAGCTAACCAATCTGCAATGATTTTTCCCTTAATGATTTCTGGTTTACAAATGTTAATTCAAATTCACCCATTAAGGTTATGAAACATCTAGCCTTTTTAGATAAAGACCCTTGTGTGAGGAATGTTCATAAATGATTTGTCTTTACAATAACCATTATTTCTTGATTTAACATGTAATGTCTTAAACGTTTCATTACAAATAATATGGAAAGGTATTCTCTTTCTGCCTATGTATAACGTGTTTCATAATCAAGCAACGTCTGGCTAATGAAATAGACTACACGTTCTTGTTTATCATTGTCTTCTTGAGCCAGCATGTAGGCTAGCAAGACATTAGTAACTCGTGAATATAGGATCAAAGGATAATCTGGTCTAGGAGGCATTAACGTGGGAGGAGACAATAAGAAGCATTTAATTGCTTCGAAGGCCTTGCTACATTCTTTTATCCAATCAATGTTGTAATCTTTCTTTAATAAATTGTTGATTGGATGAACAAAAAAACTCAAATCCGGAATGAACCTTTGAATTGCACCTAGTTTCCCAAGAAATGATTTGATACCAGACTCGTCTAATGGTGGAATCATTTTGAGAACATCCCAGATTTTGGTTGGATCGACATCAATCCCTTATGAGGATATAATGTAACCCAAATGTTTGCCTCTGTCACACCAAATACACATTTCTCTGGATTCAATGTGAATCCATATTTGATTAATCGTGAGAGAATGATACAAAGTACTTCGGGTGATCGCGGTGCTTCTTGCCTTGGCCAATAATTCATCCATGTAGGATTCCATGATTTTATGAATAAGGTCATGGAATATGTATGTCATTTCCCATTGGTATGTAGTGCCAGTGTTCTTAAAACCAAATGGCATGACATCGTAATAATAAGTTCCCTAAGGAGTTATAAACGTTGTCTTGGCTTGATCCTGTTCAGATATTTTAGTCCAATTATACCCTAAGAACCCATCCATGAGGGACAATAGTTCAAATCTAGTTGTTGCATCAACAATAACGTTGATGGATGGTAATGGGAAGTTATCTTTGGGACAATCTTTGTTAATGTCCTAAAATTCTATACAAATGCTTATCTTCCAATTCTTTTTGAGAATAGGAATGATATTAGATACCCATTCCGAATAGTCAACTCATTTGATGAATCCAACCTAGAGAAGTTTCATTACTTCTTCTTTCACCATGAGAGCCACTTTTGGATTCATTGGTCTCGATTTTTGTTTAATTAGCTTTGCATCCAGTTTGGTGACAAGATTATGTACCACGATATGTGGTGCAATTCTGTCATTTCTTTGTAATTAAATGCAAAATCCTTTTGATGTTCTTTAAGGATTTGGTTTTGTATTTCTATCTCCTCTGGAGTTAACGAGGATCCTAACTTCAAAATCTTTGGTTCTTCCTTTGTTCCAATGTTTATGTCAATTGTTTCCTCAATTAAGAAAGTGTTTCCTTCTTCAAATTCAAGTGGGGCCAGAGGTAGTTCCAAAATTTCTCCATTCTCTACCTTGTAGAGATCGAGATCCTTTTGCAGGGGAGACTCCATCATGGGATTTCCAAAATAGGAAGAGGAATGTGGGATTAGGGAAATATCCACTACATGATAAGAGAGATGTAGCTCTGCATAGGCATTTGGATATTTAAGAGTGATTCTATCACTTTCAAAGTGATCTGGGATAGAAAACTCATTCTCATCTTCTATATCCGTCTAGGGAAAGGGTTTTTGGTATTTTACGCACCAATGGTTTAGTATGAACTGATACCTTGAAACTTGTATTTTCCAACTCACTCGTTTGGAGTGAAATAGAAAGATGAGGTTTCTATTGAATCAGAGAAGGTTATACTCTCATGGGATTGCTTCAATTAATATGAAGTTGAATCCTTTGGTTAGATCTAATATTATTTTCTTATAGATTTTTAAATTCTCACTCTAGTCTCATATACCTCAGAGACTTGATTTGTGACTAGTTGCGAGTTTCCTAGCACTCTAATGTTATCAACACCCGTCCTTTTGGCTATGATGAGGCCAATGAGGAGGGCTTCGTACTCAACCCCGTTGTTTGTAAACTCAAAATTTAACTTAAAGGAAAAAGGTAGGACCTTTTTCTCGGGAGAGGTAAAGATCACACCTACCCCAGCTCCAAAACAAAATCTAGCTCCATCAAAATGGATAGTCTAATATTTTCTTAGAAAAATGGATGTTGGGACATTCCTCGTGTCTATTTCTTCTGCCTCAGTTACTTCTACCATACAAAAATTTTCTGATGGAAGGGAACCAATTCCTAGGGTGTATCCCATACCCATGGAATCAAACAGTAGGAGAATGGGTAGATATTTCTCTAGCGACTCGACAATTTTTACGGTAGTCCCTAATAATACCATTTCTATGAAATTAGCCTCTTTTTTTAGTATTGGAATGCTTTCAACTAGATTCGTAATTTCTAATTTTGTTATAGGTATCAATTTTTCTTCTGGTTTTGAATTGATTCATTTGTTAGGTTGATTTGTTGGGAGTTCAAATTTAGAGTGAACGCTTGGTCTTTTCTTCAAATCTGCTAGGTGTATATCGAATGGTTTTGGGTCACCTTGTGCCACAAATATTTTCCCTAGGTGCAAAAGTTTTATTTTCTAGAATAACGTGGAAGGAATTTACTTCATACGGTGTATCCATGGTCAACCGAGGATCATGTTATAGTTGGTTTCTTGATCTATAATATAAAATTCAGTGAGGACTTTCTATGGTTCCAATTGAAGTATCCTTAAGGCTATCATAACCTCTTAGCATATTTCGTGTTGTGGAACAATTTGTTTCTCCATATCCTAGCTTTTGAAGAAAAGCGAAGGGGACTATGTTAATTGTTGCCCCATCATCAATCATTACGCTCTTAACATAATTATTGTAAACCCATACTTGTAAATGCAAGGTTGGGTCACCTCTACACACAATTTCAACATCTTTTGGTATTTTTCTTATATCAAATATAAACTCAGTATCCCTATCTAGCTACCCTGGAGGGTAAACATCAAAGTCTACATGGTTTACTTGCATTTCTGGAGGAGGAGTGATGTTAATTAAATGAGCAATGCCTAATTCTTCTAAGAGAGAAGCCCTATGGGTGGGAGAGTTCTTCAAAAAAATCTAAGGAGATGTGAGAGAAGGTCTTTGTTAGGTCATTAATTAAATCATAAGTGCCTATGGGTTTTACCAATGTTTGTTGAATGTTTTCTCGGTTCTAATAGATAGTTTGGAACTGTTTGAGAATAATAATATCATGTTTTTATTATGGTTTTTATAGGTAGCTTGGTATCTAACTCTACCAGGCCAATTATCTTAGTTTGTGGTCGAGTTCCTAATTGGGGTGTGACCGGTGGATTTAATGAAGTTGAGGCTTCATGATCATTATTTCCTATCATAACACCCTTGTTCATTCTACTTAGATCTAACCTATTATTATTAGAGTGATTTGGGAGCAGATCATTAAAAATATTGAGGGTGCATTTTGAGAGGAAACTGCTCTCGTATAAGTATTTGGCGTGGGTATTACGAGTTTGCTAAAACCATGTCTATAAATAGTTGTCTTTGGTCTTCTGGAAAATGCTGCATGAATTTATTGTAGTCACGACAAGTCCTAGTATTGTGGCCTTGAATCTTGTGGAAACCACAACAAAAGTTGGGATTATAGTTTCGAGGTTGTTGATTTGAAACTTGTTGTGGTCCAAAGTTATGATTAGGTTACTAGTTGTTAGAGTTAAAATTTTGAGGTTGTTTCCTTTGGTTTTGACCCTGATATCTAGTTGGGTTTCAATTTGGACCTTACGTATAGATTTTCCATTGTTGTTGTTGTTGTCATGATGGATGATTAAAATCGACTACGTTGATTGTTGGAGTAAAGTTGTTATTTCACTGATTGTTAATGGGTGGTGAAATGTTTACGACGTTTGCCGCTTTAACCTAGTTTGTTACTCCACTATTGTAACCCCATAGTTTTTGTTAAGGATCTTGGGTCCTTGATTGGTATTCGTGGTATCAAGATAGGTTGTAGTGTTTTGATTGGGAGTTATTAATTTTCGGTTTGTTCCATAGGTCTTACGACCACCGTCTATCATTGTCGCTTGATCTATTCGGAGAGCACTTTCAAGTACTTCATTGTTAGATCTTAGTGGGAACTTTTGGACTTCTTCCTTTACCTCTCTATTGAGAGAATGAAGGAATAAGTCACATAGTTCCATTTCATCCATGTTTGGAGTACTTGCATTGAGTAGAGGATTGTATGCCATCTTTGAATAAAATGGGCAGCAGATTCATTATGCTCTTGTTTCATGTGTAAGAATTCCCTGATTCCTATTCTTAGCAATTTTTTCATATCAAAATCTTTGATAAAATCTGACACAAGTTGTTTGAATGAGTGTATCGAGGCTTGGGTATTCTATAATACCAATCAAGGGCAATACCCTCTAAGGTTTTAGGGAATATCTTAGCAATAACCACATCCCAAGGAGCAATTCTTGAATGGATGTGGAATAGGCCTTAATATGAGCATTTGGATCTCCTTCCCCTTTGTATTTGGGAAAATCAGAAGAGGTCTTGGAAGCATGAAACTTCATATGGTGAAATATAGAGGCTCTCTTAAATATTTTGAGTAAGTCCCTACTAGATAATTTTCAACCATCAATGGTGTCTCACGAGGGGGTGGAGGTGGAATAGGTTGTTGATATGGCATAGAAAATGTATTTGCAAGGATGTAAGGAAATTCCTGTGGTTGAGTGAACATCCCGGGAGAAGAGAACATGTCTCCTATGGTGATTTTGAATAAACATTCAAGTAGGGAGGAGCATTTCTCGATATGGGTTGTTTGGTGATAAGCCGGGAGGTATCATATTTTCACCTAGAGAGGTGTTTAAAAATGCGGTTCTAGTTGGTGTTTGTTTTGGATAGTTATACGAGTGTTAAGGAGGCATGCCTAATGTGCTTGTTCTGTAAGGAGGTAAACTTGACCGAGATGATGCAGAGGGTTGGGGATTCCTATTTCCTGAAATATGAATTTGGATTTGCTTGAGCAAGTTCTAATCCTCTAACCTTCTCAACTAAGGCTGAGATGACCTCGATTGGTGAAGACGCAGTGTTTTGCCTTAAATTTGTTTGTTGTACACCTTGAGGTTGTAAAGGGATATGATACCTTGCTATGAATTGATCATTACCCTTCCAAGCTTCACCGAGAGTATTTCCCATAGGTGGAGGAATGGGGGTGTTTTCTTAGAGTAGGGTATCGGGTTGTGTTTGCAAACTTCCTATAGGTGGGTACATGTTTTGGAAGTGTTGTTCGCTTCTAGCATAGCACGCTAAATACTCCTCATCCAAAAATGGGAGTGGATCTAATTGTCTACTGATTTTTGGTCTGAACAAAACCTGAGGAGATGAAGTAGATTCTCCAAGAACGTCATATTGTTAGAGCCTAAAGGATCGATTTTTGCGTTTGTGTGAGCTGATCTAACTCCTCATTCGGAACAAAGAACTAGAGCTAGTTCTTTGACGAGGAGTTTTTGATGATAAGTAATTACTTGACTAGTTGTTAGCCCATGCAGAAAGTGAGGGTGATGGTTTTCTATTTGTTTGATCAGTAATGCACTTCGAGACTCGAGAGAGGTCTCCATATGTGTCATATCCCGACATATTCGGGGTATATAAATACCCACAGAATAATGGGAAAGAGTGAAGATGGATGAAAGAAATGAAAATAAAAGGGGAATAATTGTTTGTTTCATGTCAGGTTCACCAATTTTGTATGATAGAAAAGTGACATGCAAGCATGAGAATCTACAAGTAACTCTTCTTCGTACCCAACCTCCCGAGGTCATGTTGAGACAGCCAGTGAGAATGGAATATATGTGGATACAGACAAAATAGTTGGGCAATCTTATATCCTCAACACGTAATAATGGAATCTGTGAATCTAAGGCAAAGAAAGCTCTCCTAACCTAAATTGGTGTAATGGATCGTTTAGATATAATAGCTACTCGGAGGCTCCAATCAATGTCAAGCTCTATCGAGATCCTATCTATTGGCTGTTGATACGTGGAAAATGACTTGTAGGTGCTTCGTGTATATTTCTAGACAAGGTCATGGAAAATGGTAATAATGGGTGCAGTGGATTTATAATAAACTATGGGTGGTTTTCTGTTCTAGCCCAGAAAATGTTGGATTTATTGGCTTCTATGTTTAGTATGGAATATTACATTATAATATCTAGTGGGAGTGGTAAGGATCTAAATACCAACATTCGTAAACTAGTGTCAATACTTAACCGACTTACATGCCCATTAAGTTGTGGGACTGGGGATCACAACCATGAGTTCATGGTTGTTGTGGACCTGTTATGGTCATGTGAAGAATCAATATCTTCTTCCAACTATCCAATGGTCATAATCCTTTTCAGCTTCCATGTTTAGTACCAAGATTTGTGTGATCTTCTTAGAATACCTTATGGGGGTTCTGACAACTTGTATACGTAACCTTGTGTCTATGTCGATGAGAATCTCTCCCGCATCCGCTCTGAGAACTAATGGATTATAGCCAAATATTTGTTCTCTTTTGGGTTCTTTTATGGTCATGCGAGATATCCTATCAAGGAAATCTATAGTTGGGTTGATTTGAACAGAATGTGTATGGTTTGTCATCTTCAATATTCAATTGCCTCGAATGTTCACTAATTGCTTATGGGTTTATTGTCGTTTGAAAGACCTGAATCCTAATCCCTTGATCTATATCCGTTAATATTGTGAAGAGATTCACTAAGGTACTACCGGTTCAAATATGTATTCTCTAGGTTATGTCAGGTTCTGTAATTTTCATGCAAAAGATGATTCAACTTTAACTAAAAAAGTAAATTAACTATGAAAGATTTATTTATGCTTATATTTATTTTATTTTTTGTATTTTCAATGTTGCGTATTTGAATGAAATTAAAAGAGCAAATATTCTAATATATTCGAAAAATGGATAGTTAATCTAATAACGAAATTAAAACAAGTAATCTAGCTTGATGTGGCTATTTTCCTATGCGGTTGTGAATTTATCCTAAATATTTAAATAATTAACTAGTTTAATTGAAAGACTTCTAATCCTACCTCGTAAGTGACGAATGAATCATAGTTTTTCATAAAACTATCATTCCCCACACTTCCCCTGTAATATTGAAAGCGATATTTAACTAAAATAAAATGATTTACTACTTTATTTGATATATAGTAACTACAACTTTTCTAGCTCAAACCTAGATTTTATAGAACGCAGTGGTAAATCTAGTTGTGTCATGACTTGTCCCCTCAATGTGATCTTCTCGTTCCTTCATGTTCTCGTGAATCCAGACAAGTGTTTATGTGATAGCGTCAGCAGAAGAATATACTTGAATAATGGCTGATTTGGATATAAACCAAATGCAATGCAAGTAAGAGATGGATAGTGCAAGTGAACAGAGCTTAACTATGTGATTCCTAGCAAGATTTATCACGGGGATACAGCGCAAAATATCGAGAATTATGGGATCTATTTCTTGTGACAAAACAAAACTTGCAACTCTAGTATTATCAAATGGATTCTAATCTTAAAGTGAAACTACCTTATACTAAGCTAACTGTATGGGACAACAATTAAGTAAGATGAAAGGAAGAAGATAAAATGATCTCTAAAGTAGAAATGAGAAGCTGAGAATCCATGTAAATTCTAAACCTATTAAAACTTATAGAAGAACTTCAGAACACATAAAATAATCAAACATGGAAGGAGAGGGGCCATTTGCTTGTGAATAAGCTGGGTATTTATAGCATTTGGATTTACCAGAGGGTAAGTGTAAATTGAACTCTTCTAATATAAACAAAGGGAAATCACTATTTACTAGGTAGCCAAAACATAAATGCAAGCTTTAGTGGTTGAGAAATGCGGATAGAAATTTGAATTTTTACGTTTGACAAAATTGTCAAAACGTTATGGAAAATGTGCACAGAACTGCCACCCTGTATAGGGAGTTAGTTATAGGACCGCCACCCTATCCAGGGCGGTGGTCACGAGACTGCCGCCTAGGTAGGGCAGCAGTTCTTTAACTTAAAGACAAAATGCAAGGAAAAGGGGGCAGAGGTTAGAGAAAACATGCAAAAGCTAGACAAGGCTTTGTAGGATGAAAATGTATACTTAGCAAGCTTTTCTAGATTTTGAACACCATACGAAGAGATATGAATCATCATTAGGGTTTACGTAGCCTCTTTCCGGCAGTACAGTACCTATATTTTTGGGTACATACAGTAACCCTTGCCATTCCAAAAACTACAAGTGCTTCATCCACCAAGGAAAATAACCTCATGAATGTTTTTTTACTTTATGCTTCAAATACTCCACAACAACATGTTAAGACCACCCTAGAAGCAACTCAAATTATACAACCTCATACTAAAGAGATTCCATTACAAACCTCATAGGAAGAAACTTCAAATGTCACAGTTGTAGTAGTAACTCATGACCTTAAAGTGAGTGTATGGATTCTTGAAGCTCACATTCCCATGATCAAATCCATTTCCCAAATACTTAGTGATCCAATCTTTATGCCTAGGGAGAGAGATTGCAAAGACTTAGTATAAGAAGAAAAGAGAGTTGATGACTAGTAGCCTTTGGTAGCCGACGAAACATGGCATTGGTATGAACCTATGGAAGGAAGTGAAATTTAGGGTGGACCAGTAGAACAAATTGTTTAGAATGAACCTGTGTTTTCAGTTTTAGAAGGTATGACAATGCCTTCATCTTCCTCTAAGGCCCTTACAGTTGTACCTTAGACCCTAGTTCTATAATCACTTGATGAACATGAGTCTCCTATAAGAGAATGGATCAGCAATACTCTCCCAAAGAAGAAGAAGGTGGAAATACACTTGGATGATGATGATTTACAAATTATGGATTTCCTCGATCTAGAAAGACCACCTAAAAAGGAAAAATTCATCTCTAGGGAATCCCTGAGCAAGAAAGGAGAATGATTTATAGATATTGCAACTCCCAAAGCTAATGTTCCCTAAGGAGAAGCATCCCAATAATATTTACAGTTTTCCAATATCTCACCGGGTAATCCCGCTACTAAAGAAATGAAGTATGATTTTTTTGTAGCAGTAGAAGGAGTATTCCAAAGGATTGATGAGTTCAAAGAAACAAAAAGGGATTTAAAAGCCAAGAATGAGGCACTATCCAACTTGGTCAAAAAATTGACTAGAACTCACTAGGAAGGACAAACTGAGGTCCTAGAGATCACTAGTGATGACATCAAGAGAGTAAGTGACTTGAGTGAAGAGGGAGGCTATTATTCAATGGGAGAATGATTTGGTTACCAAAGGTGAATCAATAATCATAGAATTTGTAAAAAAGTATTCTGTATCTTCAAAAGGTAGAAGCAACCAAGGCATTAATGGATAAATGCAAGGCTGAGTAGTTAATGTGGCATGATATGCTGCCTAAAATGGAAGTTATCAAAAAATTATATGATTACATAATTGATAAAGAAGGTATTGTATCACACCGATTCTTTGGGTAGTCAATATGAGCATTACAAAATGGAAAATGTAAGAGTACGAGATCTTGGAAAATTATTTTAAAATTATTGATAAAGTGAGACATAAAACAACATATTATATCAATCATCTTCATGATCTGATAGATATAATGATTGGGATAGACAATGTCAAAAAAATTAAAATGGAGAACACTTTGCAAATTTGATTAGAATTTTCGGGAATATGTTATCGGTAAACCAAAGAGCAAAAAAATTTCAAAGTGCATCTCTCATGAATGACTGGGTAGGTGTTAAGTTAACAATTGATAAAGTAATAAGGAGGATGAAGAAAGAAATATCAGTCTTTAATGATATTGATGAAGTAAGTATGAAACACGAAGTAATCTTTAACTACCACTCAAGACCCAACAAAGAAACCATAACTCAAATGTTTGAAAGGTATGATTTCTATAAAAATAGGGTAGGAGAAAGCTCAAGTCAAATACATTTTAAAATGTTGTAATAAGTAAAAAGAGGAATGACAGAAGTCGTTAGAAATAAAATAATATCGTTTCTATCTCCTCCAAATCTTATCACATGTTTTTCACTCATCCCAATCGGAAAAAAGGGGAATCTTTTCAATTAGTATATATTTCCTATTTATATTTTGAATTACGTGGATCGAGGATTCAAGGGGATTTATAAAAGATGTTTTGGAGGGAAATCATATTAAATAGTAGTATAAGTATGAGGGGTTTATCCTCCTACTAGAGGGGGGTTTTCTGAATATTTTTGCGAGAACACAAGAATTGATATACTTTACCGTGACATTTCTTATTTGTCTCCTAAAAATACATTTTAAGTGTTTACTCTTTCAAATTCAGATGTTAAGATGATTACAGTGTATAGTCATTAATAGACATTGAGATCAATCACTAACTTTTTCCCTTGTCAAGAATTTGGTTGATTTTTTAAAAATGAAAATTTTCTAACTCGGTTTTATTTTTATGTTCTGGATTTTGAGTATTGAACACTTAATTGATCAATTGCATTTTCTACTACAATTATGTGTTTCTTGCTTCTCTGAAGTACACTAGGCCCGTCCTTAGTGATTAAGCTTTGGTTATTTGTTCAATATTGTGTTGTGAGATTTTACTTTACAATATTGGATGCAATTATAAAATCCTTGCTGAAATCATTTTTTTATGGATCTTTGTAATCTTTTGAGTATATCTTAAGCATATGATATTAGGAGCAAGAAACACTTCATTAGAATATTTGCATGAGCTTTTATGCTAAATATTTTTAGGATTGTGTGAAATATTTTTGTTAATTGCGTATCAATGAATGTAAATATTTTATCAAGTAGAAGTTTTGATGAATTGATTAATTATTCTTTATTATCTTGAAAGTCATATGATTCTGAACATTTATTATGAGTAGTGTTATCAAGTTATTTATTAGTTTGTGAATCCCCCATCCTTATAAAAAAGACAAAATTTGAGTCTCATTACATGATACAAATGTTCTATCAATTACCTTGTTGTATCATTTACAAGTGTTATTGAAAGGAAACCTTGATTTTACTTCCTCCTTTCATAATTATCTTTGGAGCGGAGACAAAAATTTCAATTGTCTAAAGTAGCTCGAGTCCTACTCGAGTGAAATTTGTATTACTTAGCATGACAACTCGTAAGAGTTAAATAGTGCATACATTGACCATGTTCACTCATGAATGATCCTTGAATTGTAGAGGAAAGAATAAGAAATCGTGATTACACCTATTCGTCTTACAAATTTAGGTTACAAAATGGGTTCTCTCACCCTAGTGAAAGGCAAGACCTAAATTAGCAAGGAAGGTCACATGTCACCCACTACCTCTAAACTTAGGTCCAAGTAAGTTTTTTAGACATCTTCCACAGCTATAAATGACATACATTTCAGTTTTTCATTCTCAAAGCTCATCGAATCATCTATTTATACTGCCTATCTCCAAGGTGTAATTTTGGGTACCAGCAGAATGGATATACAAACAATGTAAAATACCTCTCCTTTCACTAAATGAGAATACTTGTATATAAATACATCTAGACAAGATTAATATTAGATGATTTTCTCGGTAAAGGATGATCCCATGAACTAATGGTCTTCCTCAAGGATGTTACCTCATGTTTTAAAATTATGTTATTTGATAATAAAATAAGGTAATGAAAATAAAGATATAATTTGAGAGGTATTTTAGAGATATTTATCTACATTATAGGTTTCACAAGCTAGGTTTGTGACAAGGTCAAAGTATAGGAAATACTCGAACAAATATTGTTATGTTGTTTCTTGTATTTCACGTATCACTTCGAGTTGATCTTCAATTTATTTGACTTTGGGAGTGAAGGTAATGTCACACGAGATAAGCTTGTGTGAGATATCAAACTATTCCCATGTCAAATGTTGTTACATGATCAAAATGTCATATATTTTTTTGATGGAGTGATATGTACTAGAAACTTTCATCTACGAGATAATACATATTGCAATAAAAATAATTAGGCCAAAATAAATTGATAAATTATATGATAACTCATGAAATGACTAAAATGATTGGGATCCACAAAGATTGGGAATCAATTGCAATCGGGGAAAAATGGTTTATTTCAATGAAATTCAATAAAATATACTATAATTGAAGAAAGATAGTATTAAAATGACAAGATAAATTAAGGGCACTCTAAAAGTAGATGAAATGTAGAGAACTAAAATTGCAACGTGTTTAAAGGGCTAATGAGCTAAAAAGGAATTATAACTCCGATTGATGGCAATTAGGGATCAGCGATGATCACTAATAAAATTTTAAATATGATAAAAAGTTGAGAAAATGCCCGAATGGAATATAGAGGGTTAGATGGTTAGATGAGGTATAAATACAATAGTTTATAGACAATAAATAATGTGAATTTTATTAGAAATGATAAAAATAAATATACTAACCTTATTAAATGTTGTTGGTGATAACAGAGCTCCAAAATAATTATTTGGATGTTTGAAAAGATATCTTAAAGGCTGATAGAAAAAATGGGTTTCCTCTAGTTTATTGATGTCATACGAGGCTTAGAAATATGGAAATAGTCTAGTATGTGTGATTTGTCTATAACTAGGAAATTGAGGAGGGTGGTTTAAGTAGGATTGACAAAATCCACAATGGTCACCATTGATCATGGATATCCATCAATTTAGTTAAGAATGGCTGAAAATAAACTATTAAAGGATGGAAAATGGTTGAAATCACTTGCTTTGTCTAAAGGTTGAGGTTGTAAATTAGGCCTGTGGGAGGTTAGGAATCCGGGTAGGAAGGGGTTGGGGGTTTGGATAGTTGGGGTAATCTAAGTTAGGTTTGTTTTAAAAGGTTAGGGAGAGTCAATAATATTATATGTGAGTAAATGAGATTTTTACAATGGTATTTTAGATTAGAGATATAATAAAATTAGGATAGTGATAAAAGGTATACTAATGATGATGTGATTAATATGTTGGGTCACCTAGGGGTGAAAAACCGATGTCTACAAAAAGTTCCATGAAAAAAGGATTGAATGTTTCAGAATCATCATGGAGGTGGATAATTTTACTACACGTAAAAACCATTGTGTTATAGGTAAATACCTAAAATAATAGTGCATTGGACTTTTGTATAAGTTGCGTCAAAGATTGAATGAAAAGGATGGGCAAGAAAGATTATTTTCAACTTTGTGGGAGATAATCAAAATGTAATTATAATATTGAAATGTTTTTAATCGAATAATATTTAATTGACGTGAGACATGAAAAAAGTGAAGGTTCAACGTATAAAGTGAATATTCTAGATTGATTTTCTTAATATGTGAATAACATGAATATTCAATGTATAAGAGTTGGATAGGACTCTTGACTTGATTTCATATGATGTTCCTATCATTGATTAAAGTGAATATTCAATATATAGGATGCTTGATGAGATTTAGTTGGATATGATTTTTCTTAAATTTGATAATGTGAATATCAAAATATAAGACTTAGAGGTCTAGAATGATTTTTCTTAAAATTTGACAAAGTGAATGCCAAATTAGAAGACATAAATGCTGAGAATGATTGATAAAATATTGAAAAAGTGAATGTCAAAATATGAGATGTGGAGAAAAATAATGATTTTTCTTATACTTTGACAAAGTGAATGTTAGAATATAAGGTATAGTGATGAAATGAATTGCTTAGATTTTGACAAAGTGAATGTCAAAATAGAAGAATTATATGTGAAAGAGGAGTGCTTAAATTTTAACCTAAGTGAATGCTAAAATAGAAGATGTGGGGATGAAAGGGATTATTTAAATTTTTAAAAATTTAATGTTAAAATATAAGATTTAAAGATGAAAGGTAGGTCTTAAATTTTAACAAAGTGAATGTTAAAATATAAGCCTTATTTAGTGAAAGAAAGTGCTTAAATTTTTACAACAGGGAATGTTAAAATAGAATACTTAGAAAAGAAGAGGGGTTTATGGATTTTCTTAGCTTGGATAAAGTAGGTATCCAAAGCAAAGAATTTGTGATTGAATTATGATTGTGCTTGACCTTGATAAAATGAATACCAAAGGACAAGACTTGGATTAAAATGGATTGGATAAATTAGGATATGGATTTCAAAAATTTAAGACTTAAACTTTTATTTGAAATGAATGAAGTGCTTAAACTTAAGAAAGTGAATCCAAAGAGTAAGGCATAGATGTGATAAATTAATTTTGAAATGGGTATCCAAAGTAATAATTTGTAAAGTTTGAGAATATATTTTTTTATGAAATGGAGTAAGAACATTGATTTCGATAAGAATGTGAAATACAAATTAATCGAAATTGAGAGATTTGGACAAGAATAATGGTGGTAAGGAGGATTATCAAGTAACTTAGCTTAGTTGGTCAAGCTTCCTAGATATTGATCTCCTTCTAAATACCAAGTTCTTATCCAAACGAGTTCGGCATACTCGTAAAATTTCTAGTCATTGGCTTTATCCCATTAATTAACAAAGTTGGATTTTACTTTTCTCAATCAATCAAATCGGGGTCGTCACTATGGATAACATTGGCTCTAATTCTCACAAGGTGTACTAGTGAAATAGGTGGGGGTTCTCATTTTGTTGGCCAATTCCCTCAAGGTTCCAACTACTTTGGGGTTCTTTTGGTACTCCTCACAATGAATTTTTTTCCCTATTCTATGCACTTCTCGAGTTAAAGTGGATGGGAATAAACCCTTATCTAAACTTGTAAATCAAGTTTATAAATTTAAATAAAATTTGTTTGATTTTCACGATCATAGAACTCCAAGTTAGTAGTTTGGTTGAATTTTCAAGGTAATCTTTGTAAAAATAGTGTAAATGTTAGTGGCTCATCTTCATTAATTTATGAATATTTAGGTTTTTAAACATTTTTTTGGCTAATTTTGAGGGGTTAGGTCATTTGTTATTTTTTCTAAATTTTTTTTATGAGTTAATATTTTAGGTTGATTTTCCTAGTATTTATAGTAATAGCCAAATTTTTATATTCAAAACACCTTTACCACATACAAAAAGATAAATTTGTTACCAATTGATAGCTTAATGCTTCTAGTAGAAACTTGATACCATCTAATAGTATTTTGTTTCAATTCATGGTATTTGCCAAGTAATATCTATGGTTATTTTTAGGGTTGTCTTAAAATTTACTCTACGTAAAAAACGCAGTCCTATAACCAACAAATTAGTATTTTTCCTATAATTAAATCACGATATAAAAGAAAAAAGGAAAAATTTATTGTTCCTGATTTTCAAGATCACCCAAAAGGATGTGAGAAAAGAGAATACACATTTGGTTTGGCTTAATTACATTAAAAAAATTAAAAGTGGATTAAACACTTTAACTAATTATTTTTAAAATATACACGAAAATGGTTTATAAACCAATGCTAAAATAGAGATTAAGAATTATTAAACACATTGGAAATGGAAAAATAAAATAAAATACGGTGACACTATGCTAGTACACATAATGATACACTAGCGTGTGCGATAAGGTGCTTAGCATTAGCATGTGTACATGCTATCTTTAGCGCATGAAAGTAAACATATTTACATATTAAAGGTTTTTCGAATATAAAGAAGAAAAATAATTATCATGCTAACGTGTTTAGTAATAATTTATCATGTGTAATGGGAGGTGAATTTTAACATGTACAATGTTATGCTAGTGTGTGCACAAAGACAAGAAAAAAAGATGTTGAACACTAGTACTTGAAAATATACACTAGCGTGTGTAAGGGACAAGTAAGAAAATATTTTTGAATGCTAATGCATGTAGCACTATGTTAGATCATGCAGTGATATACTAGCACATGAAATTCTATGCTAATGCACTTCATGAGTGACGCTAAGGCACACAATGATATGTTATTGTAGATATCCTGTAGGTGGTCAAAATTTTATGAAAAGTGTGGAAAATTGACTATGTTTTTTAGGTTTTCTCTTATTTCTCTCCATCAAACACTCTAAAATTTGGACAATAGGTTTAAAACAAACAAGTAACACACAAATGAAGTTGTTTTAATCAAGAAATGATATAAAAAAGATAAATAATTACGTGGGTATCCCATCGAGATTCTTTAGAATGTAAATAAGGAAAACTGAAAGCAACAAAGAAGTAAGGAAATAACAAAATGTAAACCTTCCTTTGAGTCTTCTTGTAACCTCAAGATGAGATATTTGAAGTGTTACTACACTTGTTGGATCTCTTGGGATAGTTTAATTGTGGATGCTCTAATCTTGTCTCCAAATGAAGAGGAATGATATGAGAAAATGAGTGATCATGAGGAAAGCCTTTTGGTATGTAAATTTGAATGAAAAATGAGCATAGTTTTGTTTCAAATGATTAAAGATTCCAATGATGAATTGTAAAGGATTGAGCCTCATATTTATAGTTGAAGGAGAAGTCATGGATTTTGGATCAATGTTTGAATGAGTTGCAAGAACATGAATGCATTTTCCTAAATTAGCAAGTTGATTCGGTTTATCCATTTATATGGTCTGAATATTCATTTAAGGGGAAATGAATATTTGGTTTTCTTTTTGATTTTATATGAGAAGGTGGTTATATGTGAGTTATTGTTTCTTCCAACTTTGTAGGGTTCTATGAATTGAGTGGAGTGAGCTAGTTCAACTTGAGTGAGTTGGATGGTGAAGTGGAGCTAAGTGGAGGGTGAGTGGATAATTAGTTATTTATTTATTTAAATAGATAATTAAATTATCCAAGGGATATAAGTGTATGGTTTAGGAATGACAAAATTAATTAAATTAATTCTAATGGCATGTGAATTAATTTTAGTGAGATGTTAGAGCATAATGGTCTAGAATGCATTGTAGATCTCATTTAGCATATTATGAAAAGGATATGGATGATTAGGAATGAATAGAAATAGGTATGTATTTTTAGGGTGTCTACAGGAGGGTATTGGGAAGAGGAGGCCATACCCCAGGTCTTCAAGGTAGGAAATTTAATCTCTTTAATGTCTAATTTTGGGTTGTTAATTTATTTTAATTAGTTAAAAATATATAAAGTAATGTTGAAACGTAGAGCTCAAAAGAATATTAAAAATGGTATAATTGGATTATATCAAAAATGGTATTTTAATCGAACAATTTTTAAATAGATTTAAGTGCACTTATGTTGGAAAAATGGATCCCAATAAAATAAACACAAATATATAAATAGAGGAGAAATTAAAATACAAAAGTATGGAGACAAAATATAGCCCAAAAATAAACAATATGATTGTATTAACTTTAAGAAATTTTACAAAAGTTAAATTTCCTTTTCTTGCTATTGTGATTTCTTTGATTTCTTTATTATTTGTATGTTGCTTCTTCTCATACCTACTATTTTTTTCTATCTATTATCCTACTCTTTTCTTCTTTATATTGTTTTTATATTCTCTATATGTTGTTGCAATAAATTTTAGGATTTTCTCTACACTTTGTTGTGTTATTTTCTTCCTCTATTTTATTCTTTTGTTTGTTATTCTCTACCACTACATTCTATTATGTACTTAAAACAATAAATAATTTTTTATTCAATTAAATTTCATTCCCTCAAAAGGGATAACTTCAAAATAAGAGCACCCAAACACACCTTAAATGTAAGTAAGGAAGATTAGGTGAAATGGAGCAAAGGTAAAATTCAAAAATATAGACAACATGTGGCTAAAGATTAAAAAAATTTAACACTCCCCTTTAATATTGAGCCACTAAAAACTCATATAAAACCTCTATATGCATAAAAAAATTACATTCACTTTAAAAGCCTAGTATAGATCTCTGGAGCTAGTGTCGGGATCTCTAGAGCTAGTTGTAGATATTCGGAGTGGCTAGTAGGATATTTGGAGTTGACTATTATGATCTCTAGAGTTAACTATTATATCTCCAAATTTTTCTATTGTATCTCTAGATCTAGTAGAGTGTTCTTTGAAGCTGATTGTATGATCTCTAGAGCTGATAGTTTGATCTCGGAAGCTAGCTATATGATCTCTAGAACCAACTATATGATGTGTGGAGCTAAATATAGAATCTATGGAGTTGGCTTGTATTATATCAATGACTCCATAATTTCCTCTCAAATGTTCAAATCTATCTTTTAACAAAGTCTTAATAAAAATTTAAGAAATATGTTACTCGACTTACAATATTTAAGTTATATCTCACCTTTTTCAACTAATTCTTGAATAAAATGATACTTGATTGCAATATGTTTACTTCTTCCATGAAATATAGGATTATTTCACAAGGTATTGGAAGATAAGTTCTCACAAAAGATAGTATATGATCCATGTTTTACTTCATGCAAATTGAATAGTATTCTTCTAATCCATATATCTTGACAAGTGGCTAAATTTACTACAATATACTCAACTTAAATTGTGAAAAGTGAAACAACTGATTGTTTCTTTAAAGCTCGTGAATTGGCTCCCGACCCAACCTGAAACACATATCCAACTATGATCTTTATATTATCAAGGCTACCTACCTAATCACTATCCATATATCCAACTAACTGAAATGCATTTACAATAGCATATAAAATTCCATAATTTCTCACACCCAAATACAACAGTAAAATACCAGGATAATTTTTTTTTGACTTACAATACATGCTACACACAACACAACAAGGGCTCCAAGTATAGACTCGACGCACATGTGACAATCACATAAGTCATCGACTCACATAGACACATGCAGACGACATCGGCACGTCGATGCCACGCTTTTCCCAATGAATGAATACTAGCAAAGACCCAACCACAAGAAACGTGACTTTAGGAACGATGAACCCATGACATATCATTACTTTAAATGTATTTTAGTTACGGCTAACTTTCCAAGATCATTATTAGGTAAGCATGATTTTCTCCCTTTTTCCACCTACATGTTCTGAAAATTCATTTCACAGTTCACTTATTGTTCAACCATTTAATTTTCTCTTTACCCTTATGACAAATCTTCATAACTTACATAAGTATTTTCCATACTTCAAATTTTATACAAAATTCTAACTCTCTCATTCTTATGTTAAGATTAGGCTTCCCAAAACACTTATTCAAAGTTTAGAATTTAACCTTGTTACACAAGTGAACCTAACGTGATGTTAGGATGGAATCTTGGGATTAAGGAAGACATAGATTGAAATAGCTTTTTCCCCAAGAACATCCATCGATCACGGAATAGTTATTTCGCTACCATTATTATTATAGTTCAATAATTTGTTGAATTCCAAATTTGATTTTTATATGTATATCTTTTGTTTTCTCGACGTTTGGTCACACCAAGGAAATTTATATTCTTTGTAACACATGAAGATGTTTAAAATAAGTCTTAAGGACTCCCAGTGACATTATTCCTAACCTCAAATTTTTGGTTTTACTCTCATATGAGTTACTTTCGCGTCGCACTAGGATCTCATTATTACTATCATTTTAAACACAAGAGTTACAAAAGTACTTATCTGACATATTAAAGAAGCACATGGTTAAGTTTAATTCCAGTTTCTCCTAGGGCTTCAATCTCTATTATAGGTGTGATTAAGGTTAAAATGTATTTACCCTATAATCCTTTCGTGAAAGATCAAGGCACTAAATTTTCACAAGCCCAAGACAAGACATTTATCTACGAGGGACAAAAGGGTTCACTAATGAGAATGCAAGACATAGAACAACTATATCGTGATCTTCATTTAGGTCGTTTGGATCCAATAGGGATTTCATTCACTGATGAAGTTAATTTCTAGATCTAATTTCGTAAGGCCCGGAAATCCAATAGGATACAAGGGAGTAATATCTCTACCTACTCCACAGATGGGAAGGTTACACCGCTTAGTCATTCCTTCTAACAAGGACTCATAAGGTGACTTCCAAGGTGATCTTCACCACTCAGCCTGGTGTCAGACCTAAAGAGAGAACATTCTTCTCGTGATTACCAAATCTAGAAGGAAACCACATACTCTGGGTAGGTGGGACCAGGACATTCCTAAACATGGGTTCATGACAATGTCACTAGACATAAAGACTCAGACGGTAAACTCCAGCTAGGGGTTGTATTTACCTAACCTAGAAGGTCGCATCGAGTGCAAGTTTAAGGTCGTTCTACGATTTAATTCCTTATATGGTAAGAAAAGAATCACACATGCAAGCAAGTTATGCACAAATAATTTATTAATGTTGAGTGTTCCCATTAAAGCTCTTTATTAAGTTTACAAGGTAAGAAGATGACCCAGTAATTAATTTAGTCATTTATTGAATACTGAGAAGGTACTACAAGATATTATCTTCAATTTCAATTTACTATGTATAAATCAAACCCTTTTTTTTTTTCCATACACAACTAAGAACAAATTGAACCGATGATTAGAAGCACATTTCCTAAGTTATCCCTAAAACTAACATCTCCTACATATTAACAAATTCCAATTATAACTTTTCTGTAACAAGAGACTACATTAGGTAGTTATTCATTTTACAATGACCTATAAAAATTACAATTACAATAATTAAAATTACACATCGCCTTTTGCATCGTCAATCATCCATCCTGCAAAACCCACGTGAGCATGATATCAGCGATAATTTGCTTGCATGGCATCCAACCTAATCAATCATAATTGTCATTTTTCAGTTTCCCATTTACATCAGACAATAATTACAATTTTCCAATCGAAATAAAAAGTCTAGAAACATGTATTCATTGCATTTCATTTTTCTTCTTCATTTTGTAACCCAGGAGAGAGAAAGAGAAGGGAAGAGAGAGAAAACACCATTTTGTCAAAAGTTCTATTTCACACAATAGATACACTAAGGGTTTTAAACAGTTATTTACATGTGTTAAAAGTTTTCAGGGTGATTTGGAAACCCTACGAGGGTCCACAGTTTTCTATTTTTACATTTTCTCACTAGCTACAAAATGTACAAAATGAGCTCAGAGGCTAAGAAACTACTTCCAAAGGTTATCTCCCAATGAACACGCACACCACAACTATCTTTCTACGTGTCCCCAGATATACTAGGAGTTCATAGCAACTGATAGAATTGAAAAAGAGCGAACGGTTTGCATTTGGCGGCTAATTTTTCGGGGCTACTGGTCGTAGTTGACCCAGTTGTAAAATGACAAAAGTTAGCTCGAGGGCCTAGAAAACCATGTCCAAAGACGACGTTCAATGGAGGAGCATGCAACGGACATCTCCTACTAGTTCCCCTATATAAAGAGAGTTCATCAGAGTCGATGGGACTGAGAACTAGTAAACTATTTTCAAATGGCGACACGTTTTCGGAGCGACAAGAAGAAATTGGTCCAGTTTGACCTCGTCAAACTGCGACTGGGGCCTACAAAATGGCTTTGCCAAACTATCCCGAAAAGTGCTCTTTCCTATGCTGAATGTTCCATGCATTTGTCTAGTATAAACGCTAGAGGTTTGACAAAGACGGAACGTGATTTCTCTTTTCGGGTTTCAAATGGTGGTCCCAAACGAAAGCCAACTTTCTAGTTTTAACAACTCTCTACTGTTGTAAACTAGTGTAACAGGGCTCCTATAAGAGCATCAAAAGGATGTCATATGATCGTTTCGGGTCAAACCAAAAATCAAGGCGACTCCTCGTATACCAAGGTACACGAATGAAACTTCACATCTCGTTTCCAAAGTTGCGAAGGGTACTTAGTGAGTCTCCAAAAAATGCAAAATTTAACTATTTTAAGCGGGAGAAGGTCAACTTAATCAATGGAGAGTCAAATTTGTCTAGTCAACAAAATGATATTGGAGCGATCAAGAAGGGTAAGAGTTTTCTAAATCATCTCGAAGCGAGGGTGATAGTTCATGGTTTAAAGTAGGTGAGTTATAATGGCTTCAAGAGTTGCGACACGACACTTTATTGTTTTGCAATGAGTTGAAGAGACATTTTAATTGTATTTAAAAATCCCAATAATTTAAAATTCTATTTAGTTGCAAAAGAGAAACAAAACATGAGAATTATGAGAGGTAAGGGAAGAAGGACCATGCCTGGAGAACGAAGTCGGTCGAAGCCGCAAGCTTTGGTTCAACATCTTGCTCGGGCACTTCGCCAACTAGTTCACGAGCCTGGATCTAACCTCCACCATGTCACACCAACTTCCGATCACTTGAATTTTTCAACAAGCATAAGTGGTTGCTTGAAAGTTTCTAAGATTTTTAACATACCCACTTTTACAAATCCATCGTTAATCGATGATGCAGTGTATGAGGTGCCCCAAGCTAGTTAGAACACATACAAACAACAAGTCCACCACATGACAATCTTGCTCCAAAATTCGCATCTCGGCACAAGGAGTTAGGATGCTTGCAAAGGTTATGAAATTTGGCTTTCACCCACCATAGTAGGTTATGAGCACGCATATCTCCATGAATGAATCCAAGCTCAACCGATCCTTATGAGCACCAACTTGTTTGTACATCCACAACTTACATACAAAACTAACAAACTATTCTGAGAAAAACTTATGTATTCAATCTATAATACCACGTTCCTTTCTAGCAGGCCACATTTTTATCAGGCATTTTAGTCAAACAACTCTCATGCCTTGTGTTTATTTCCACATTTTGTATGCACTTTTACCAGTCCATATACTGATTTAAAGCTCCCATTTAGGTGCACACATAGGGAGAATACAACTAAGGTTGTGGAATATGGTTTTGCATCTGCTTGAAAGTTTCCAAGGCCTTTTCAACAAACTCATTTTTTGCACATCCTACAAATCATAGCATTCTATGAGACCACATTTCTTTGAGGCATTCTAATAAATAGTTCAACGCCCCTTTTTTTTAACAGACCCATTTTTTTCATATCCCATTGTCATTGCAGTCCTGGACCGCATTTCTTCCCTGCATTTAGTCAAACAGTTCACAAGCTTCCACATTTTGGCATATGTATCTGCCAAGGCACTTGCAACTAACACATCTGACAAAAAAAATGTATCTTCCATGTGCTGAAAGGAGTCATGTCGGATCTGGGTGCATTTTTTTTTGACACAGGCTGAGAATTTGTTGGCAAATGAGAACTGAACAAGTTGGAGACCCGTTTGTTGCATGGTGAAATAGTGTGACTGTCCCTTGAGGAAACCCACGCTACCCCGCTATTATAAAATCACGCCCATAGCATTGTCTCATTTTTTTTTAGTAAAACAATGAAGTGGTGCCTCCCTCGAAGAAATTTGTAACAAAACATCTCGCAAAGATTACCCTATTTCTCATGCATCCTGGAACAAAAAAAACCCATGCTTGGCTAGCATGCGTCGCTTGGGGATGTTGAAAATGAATTGTGGAGTTTTCTTTCAGCCACCCTCCCCAAACTCACCCTTCCAAGAGCCAAAAGCATGAAACCCTAACACCACAAACCGATGGAAGTTTACTCCCATTCTCCACTTTTCCCTAATCCGCCCCCACAAGAATCACTCTTTTTTAAATTTTTAGTTCTTTTATTTTATTTTTATTATTATTATTTTATTTTTAAAAAAAAGGCATTACATTCTCCTCCCTTAAGAAAGCATCGTCCTCGATGCGACATATAATGAAGAAGGAGAAATGGTAAACAACAAGGAATGAATATGGGTGAAGGTACGCTCTAAGGTTACGATTTCAAACACAAGATCATGGCCATGGGGTGGCCCTAGGAACATCAGGTAGAAATTTTAACTTTCAAGGTTCTGTGAAGATTGGTAGTTCTCTCTTATTCATTATTTAATTAATCTCTTTCTATTAACATTATTCTTAATTCAAGTTCTTTTAAAATTTCATTTTTGTAGAATTTTAGTTTATTCATTCCTGTGGGTTCCCATCATGAACTACAGTCACAACACCCTACCAGGGTTATACACAACACCTGATTTTCACAAGCATACTTTTACATACTTTCATGACCGTAACACCTCACAAGGGTTTCACCAACCATGGAGTGACAACAAGTAGACCACATAACAATCAATTTCCAACAATTACGCCCTAGACCTAGATCTAGTACACACATATGACTGACAACAGAATCAACACGTTGATACATATACAATGGGTATCACAAGCCCCAAAAATCCATGACTGCACCAACATAGTGCCAAGACAATACCCAATAGTCCATACCGACCAAGAGGAGAGTCAAGCCTCATACATAACAAGGTATCAAAAAGACTCATACAAGTACACATAACTCACTATACCAATCTCCACACATCACAAGGCATCACGAAACAACTCTAGATATATCCAAAAGCAATAGAATACAACTCCATATACCTCCCCAAAGCATCACCAGATAATCTCCATATACCTCCCAAGAGGAAGAAACATAGTGCCAAAACCAAGTCGGGTCACTCAACCATAGAGCCCCATCAAGAATATCAGGTCACTCAACCATAGAGCACCATAAAGAATAACAGGTCACTCAACCATAGAGGCCGTCTCCTTTCTCCTTTTAAATGAGGTCGGGTCACCCTATGGCCCTAGGCACATAGAGCCCCATCACCCCCAACCCAAGTGACATAATAACTCGTGGTTCAACAACCCGCTAGTTATCTGTAACTCCTTGGGGCGTACCCTATACAACGAAGTGGGTCCATAGGTTCAACCACTCCATGGTGAATCCCATGACCCTTATGCATCCAACACATTACGACATTAGAACCAACATAACAATCCAATCAAATGCCAAGTGGAAAAATCAAAAGCCTTGGGCTAGGCTACAAAAACTCTCAAATATGAAAAGAAAGTTTTAAAACCAAGAAAAACAAATGGCTAATTAGCCTTGGTTAGTGCAAAATCCAAATGTTAATGCAACGATCAAATAAATGCCCAAAATATAAGAACATGTCAATCAAGAAAACGGTTGGTTCTAGCGAAAAGGAAAGATTAATTTATCGAATAAAATACGTAATGAGAAAATAACACATCACAATCACTATGTGGCCTCATACCACCACCAAAGGGGTACTCATCGAGTTGCTGGCACTCGGACATCGAGCCTCAACTCGTGAAAATATACATGTAACCAGAAATGAGTAAATCAAATAATGTAACTGTCATCATCTCTGCCTAAACCATTCCTCCATACTCCCACAAGGATCAACATAGTCAAAATCACATAGGATTATTCAATGAACAATCCAATAGGAAAGAGCAGGGGACACAAGGTTGCATAAGTTGAGCCTAAGGTGGTGTGCACCCACAATATACTGAGCAAGCTCAAGTATACTAAACAGATAGAAGTGGATTTTCAGTCTATATAAGACTCCACTTCCTCACTCATACTCGGCTCAAGATTATGAAAACCTGGTCCACACCTCCTCTCTCCACACATACACTCTTGACAGTTCATCCCCTTAGGGTCGTCTAGTGTAGGGTCCACGACATACACATAACTACATCACTAACACAATGGTAATTCACACACAACAACCATAATGTATTACGCATGGTATATATGTACAGGGTATAACACAATCACTACTTTCACGGGTTACGATACATCACATTATCACATCCTGCACCCAAAGTGCAATCACTGTACACTAGGGATCATACTCACCATATGCCCCTAAGTCACGACATGAACCATCCCATATTACACAAATCATACATACAATGGACATAGTAACATCACAACATAACATTCATTTTCTACATACAAAGTGATACACACATTTCTTCAAAACATGGTAAAACATCATGATACAATTCAATTCACTTTACATCAATCTAGTCATACCACATATCGACACACCCACATATCACAATATGCCACAATGCTCCAACACCCCGTCATCCACATTAGAATTCTTTTTACACATTCCAAGTAGTAATTCACACGTGGACTCTTCATAGAATCCACACGAAGGAGAGAGAATACTCCCATCCCCAACACATCAACATGATAACAAAAGTGCACTAAGTGACATACACCTCATGTGCGTTCACACTATCACAATTACAACATAGATCACATCACTCTTAAAACACATTACTCTTCCAGTTTTTTATCACCATCATGAAACACCATCACCATCATGCAACCCGTCATGAAACACCATCACTATCCTGCAAAATCATCACAACTCCAATCCATCCCAGAGGTTCGAGAGCATGAACCTCTGCTCTAATACCATATGTAGTGCCCACATTTTACACACCCAAATACAACAGTAAAATACCAGGATAATTTTTTTTTTTTTGACTTACAATACACGCTACACACAACACAGCAAGGGCTCCAAGTACAGGACTCGACGCACATGTGACAATCACATAAGTCATCGACTCACATAGACACATGCAGATGACATCGGCACGTCGATGCCATGCTTTTCCCGATGAAAGAATACTAGCAAAGACCCAACCACAAGAAACGTGACTTTAGGAATGGCAAACCCACGACATATCGTTACTTTAAATGTATTTTAGTTATGGCTAACTTTCCAAGATCATTATTAGGTAAGCATGATTTTCTCCCTTTTTCCACCTACATGTTCTGAAAATTCATTTCACAGTTCACTTATTGTTCAACCATTTAATTTTCTTTACCCTTATGACAAATCTTCATAACTTACATAAGTATTTTCCATACTTCAAATTTTATACAAAATTCTAACTCTCTCATTCTTATGTTAAGATTAGGCTTCCCAAAATGCTTATTCAAAGTTTAGAATTTAACCTTGTTACACAAGTGAACCTAACGTGATGTTAGGATGGAATCTTGGGATTAAGGAAGACATAGATTGAAATAGCTTTTCCCCAAGAACATCCATCGATCACGGAATAGTTATTTCGCTACCATTATTATTATAGTTCAATAATTTGTTGAATTCCAAATTTGATTTTTATATGTATATCTCTTTGTTTTCTCGATGTTTGATCACACCAAGGCAATTATATTCTTTGTAACACATGAAGATGTTTAAAATAAGTCTTAAGGACTCCCAGTGACATTATTCCTAACCTCAAATTTTTGGTTTTACTCTCATATGAGTTACTTTCACGTCGCACTAGGATCTCATTATTACTATCATTTTAAACACAAGAGTTACAAAAGTACTTATCTGACATATTAAAGAAGCACATGGTTAAGTTTAATTCCAGTTTCACCCAGGGCTTCAATCTCTATTATAGGTGTGATTAAGGTTAAAATGTATTTACCCTATAATCCTTTCGTGAAAGATCAAGGCACTAAATTTTCACAAGCCCAAGACAAGACATTTATCTACGAGGGACAAAAGGGTTCACTAACGAGAATGCAAGACATAGAACAACTATATCGCGATCTTCATTTAGGTCATTTGGATCCAACAGGGATTTCATTCACTGATGAAGTTAATTTCTAGATCTAATTTCGTAAGGCCCGGAAATCCAATAGGATACAAGGGAGTAATATCTCTACCTACTCCACAGATGGGAAGGTTACACCGCTTAGTCATTCCTTCTAACAAGGACTCATAAGGTGACTTCCAAGGTGATCTTCACCACTCAGCCTGGTGTCGGACCTAAAGAGAGAACATTCTTCTCGCGATTACCAAATCTAGAAGGAAACCACATACTCTGGGTAGGTGGGACCAGGACATTCCTAAACATGGGTTCACGACAATGTCGCTAGACATAAAGACTCAGACGGTAAACTCCAGCTAGGGGTTGTATTTACCTAACCTAGAAGGTCGCATCGAGCGCAAGTTTAAGGTCGTTCTACGATTTAATTCCTTATATGGTAAAAAAAGAATCACACATGCAGGCAAGTTATGCACGAATAATTTATTAATGTTGAGTGTTCCCATTAAAGCTCTTTATTAAGTTTACAAGGTAAGAAGATGACCCAGTAATTAATTTAGTCGTTTATTGAATACTGAGAAGGTACTACAAGATATTATCTTCAATTTCAATTTACTATGTATAAATCAAACCCCCTTTTTTTTTTGCCATACACAACTAAGAACAAATTGAACCGATGATTAGAAGCACATTTCCTAAGTTATCCCTAAAACTAGCATCTCCTACATATTAACAAATTCCAATTATAACTTTTCTGTAACAAGAGACTACATTAGGCAGTTATTCATTTTACAATGACCTATAAAAATTACAATTACAATAATTAAAATTACACATCACCTTTTGCGTCGTCAATCATCCATCCTACAAAACCCACGTGAGCATGATATCAGCGATAATTCGCTAGCATGGCATCCAACCTAATCAATCATAATTGTCATTTTTCAGTTTCCCATTTACATCAGACAATAATTACAATTTTCCAATCGAAATAAAAAGTCTAGAAACATGTATTCATTGCATTTCATTTTTCTTCTTCATTTTGTAACCCAGAGAGAGAGAAGAGAAGGGAGAGAGAGAAAACACCATTTTGTCAAAATTTCTATTTCACACAAAGATACACTAAGGGTTTTAAATAGTTATTTGCATGTGTTAAAAGTTTTCAGGGTGATTTGGAAACCCTACGAGGGTCCACAGTTTTCTATTTTTACATTTTCTCACTAGCTACAAAACGTACAAAATGAGCTCGAGGCTAAGAAACTGCTTCCAAAGGTTATCTCCCAATGAACATGCACACCACAACTATCTTTCTACGTGTCCCCAGATATACCAGGAGTTCATAGCAACTGACGGAATTGAAAAAGAGTGAATGGTTTGCGTCTGGCGGCTAATTTTCCGGGGCTACTGGTCGTAGTTGACCCAGTTGTAAAATGACAAAAGTTAGCTCGAGGGCCCAGAAAACCACGTCCAAAGATGATGTTCGATGGAGGAGCATGCAACGGACATCTCCTACTAGTTCCCCTATATAAGGAGAGTTCATCAGAGTCGACGGACTGAGAACTAGTAAACTATTTTCAAATGGCGACACGTTTTCTAGAGCGACAAGAAGAAATTGGTCCAGTTTGACCTCGTCAAACTGTGACCGGGCCTACAAAATGGCTTCACCAAACTATCCCGAAAAGTGCTCTTTCCTATGTTGAATGTTCCATGCATTTGTCTAGTATAAACGCTAGAGGTTTGCGAAGACGGAACATGATTTCTCTTTCCGGGTTTCAAATGGTGGTCCCAAACGAAAGCCAACTTTCTAGTTTTAACAACTCTCTACTGTTGTAAACCGGTGTAACAGGGCTCCTATAAGAGCGTCAAAAGGATGTCATATGATCATTTCAGGTCAAACCAAAAATCAAGGTGACTCCTCGTATACCAAGGTACACGAATGAAACTTCACATCTCGTTTCCAGAGTTGCGAAGGGTACTTAGTGAGTCTCCGAAAAATGCAAAATTTAACTATTTTAAGCAGGAAGAAGGTCAACTTAATCAATGGAGAGTCAAATTTGTCTAGTCAACAAAACGATATTGGAGTGATCAAGAAGGGTAAGAGTTTTCTAAATCATCTCGAAGCGAGGGTGATAGTTCATGGTTTAAAGTAGGTGAGTTATAATGGCTTCGAGAGTTGCGACATGACACTTTATTGTTTTGCAATGAGTTGAAGAGACATTTTAATTGTATTTAAAAATCCCAATAATTTAAAATTCTATTTAGTTACAAAAGAGAAACAAAACACGAGAATTATGAGAGGTAAGGGAAGAAGGACCATGCCTGGAGAATGAAGTCGGTCGAAGCCGCAGGCTTTGGTTCAACATCTTGCTCGGGCACTTCACCAACCGGTTCACGAGCCTGGATCTAACCTCCACCACGTCACACCAACTTCCGATCACTTGAATTTTTCCAACAGCATAAGTGGTTGCTTGAAAGTTTCTAAGATTTTTAACATACCCACTTCGTACAAATCCTGTTAATCGATGATGTAGTGTATGAGGTGCCCCAAGCTAGTTAGAACGCATACAAACAACAAGTCCACCACATGACAATCTTGCTCCAAAATTTGCATCTCGGCACAAGGAGTTAGGACGCTTGCAAAGGTTATGAAATTTGGCTTTCACCCACCATAGTAGGTTATGAGCACACATATCTCCATGAATGAATCCAAGCTCAACCGATCCTTATGAGCACCAACTTGTTTGTACATCCACAACTTACATACAGAACTAACAAACTATTTTGAGCAAAAATGTATGTATTCAGTCTATAATACCACGTTCCTTTCTAGCAGGCCACATTTTTATCAGAATTTTTTAGTCAAATAGCTCTCATGCCTTGTGTTTATTTCCACATTTTGTATGCACTTTTACGAGTCCATATACTAGATTTAAAGCTCCCATTTAGGTGCACACACAGGAGAATACAACTAAGGTTGCGGAATATGGTTTTGCATCTGCTTGAAAGTTTCCAAGGCCTTTTCAACAAACTCATTTTTTTGCACATCCTACAAATCATAGCATTCTATGAGACCGCATTTCTTTGAGGCATTCTAATAAACAGTGCCCCTTTTTTTTAACAAACCCATTTTTTTGCATATCCCATTGTCATTGCAGTCCCTGGACCGCATTTCTTCCCTACATTTAGTCAAACAGTTTGCAAGCTTCCACATTTTGGCATATGTATCTACCAAGGCACTTGCAACTAACACATCTGACAAAAAATGTATCTTCCATGCACTGAAAGGAGTCATGCCGGGTCTGGGCACATTTTTTTTGACACAGGCTGAGAATTTGTTGGCAAATGAGAACTGAACAAGTTGGAGACCCGTTTGCTATGCATGGTGAAATAGTGTGGTTGTCCCTTGAGGAAACCCACACCACCTGGCTGCTGCAAAAATCATGCCCATGAGCACTGTCTCATTTTTTTTTTTGGTCAAACAATGAAGGGTGCCTCCAAGAAATTTGTAACAGCAACATCTGGTGAAGATTACATTGTTTCTCATGCATTGCAACAAAAAAACACCCATGTTTGGCAATCTAGGCATGGCTGGGGATGCTGAAACAGGTTGTGGAGTTTTCCAAGCCACCGCCCTCCCCAAACTCGCCCCTTCCAAGAGCCAAAAGCATGAAACCCTAATGCCACACTGAGTTTACTCGCCCTTCTCCACTTTGCCCTAATCCGCCCCCACAAGAATCACGGGTTTTTTTAATTTTTAGTTCTTTTATTTTATTTTTATTATTATTATTTTAAAAAAAAAACGGAGGCATTATAATTAGGTTGAATACATACATGATTTTTGTCTAGTTGCAATCAAGTACATCAAGCTTCCTACCAATATTTTATATCATGTGGGATCCACATTGTTGTTGAAATCTTCTTTGTGTAATTTCAAACTTGTTTCAACTAGTGTAAATGTTGGTTTATTGTCCAACATTCTAAATATCTCCAAAATATCCTTTGCATACTTTTCTTGAGACATAAATATTCCATGCTCCATTTGTTTTACTTCAATACCGAGAAAATATCTCAACAATCCTAAATCAGTCATCTCAAACTCCTTCTTCACGATTGATTTGAACTCTTCTATGGACTTATTTGCATTTCGAGTAAAGATCAAATTCTACATATAAAAATATAATAAAAATATCACCTTCCTTATTTTCTTTGATGTAGAGTGTAGGTTCATATCCAATTTTTGAAATTCTTTACTTATAAAATCAGATTTTATACATTTTTTCCATTCCTTGGTACTTGTTTTAGTCCATACTACACTTTCTTGATCTTATACACCTAGTTATCATGCCCCAATATCTTATAACTAGGTGGTTTCCCCACATATACTTCTTCTAAATTGTTATTTAAGAAGGATAACTTGACATCCATTTGATGTACCTTCCACTTGTGTTGAGAAGCTATTGTAATTATTGTTCTCACCATTTCCATCCTTGCTATTGGAGTAAAGTTCTCATTATAATCACATCTAATCCTTATAGTGTTTGAAAACTAGTCTATCCTTATGCCTCTCAATATTGCCTTTGAGATTAGTTCTTTTTTATAAACCCACTTAAATACAATGAAATATTTTACTAATAGAATGTATACTAATTTTGATGTCTTATTCTTCTCTATTGCATGCATTTCTTCATCCATTACTTCATACCACTTGTTTTTGTTAACTACATATTCAAATTTAATAGGATCAGTTATTGAATATAGAGAAAACATTATTGTTTCATCTACATTTTCAACATACATTAACTTCTCATAAATCTCATGTACACCCTCATTCTCACTTGGTGTTGATTTGAATCAAAAGATGATGAAGTAGTCTTGTAATTTTTCCTTTTATACTTGTTGGTTTCTTCCACTTGATGATTCACCCCTTTGTGAGATATGGGTCCAACTTGGTGCATTGTTGACTCTACCATATATTGTTTCAATTTCAATAAAAGGTCCACTTACCTTTTTTTTAGGTGGTACACTTCTTGTACATATCCCTAAGATGCTTCCTCTATGAATTGAACATCTCCTCTAATTATTATATCTTTTTTGAATGGATTATACAATCTATAGGCTTTAGATTGCTCATTATACCTAATAAAGATGCATTTTTCTCCTTTACTATCCCACTTTGATGTTATTTACTTTGGTATATATGTGTACACGTAAAATCTCATAAGTGATGAACATGTGGTTTCCTTCCACTCCATACCTCTTGAGGTAAAAATGTTCTAAACACTTTTAGTGTAACATATATTCAAAAAAAAAAATCCAACTGATTTATCCCAAGTACTCATCAAGAAATCCTCTATCTTTAATCATACTTCTTGTTATCTCTTGAATAGTTTGATTTTTCCTCTCAGCTATACCATTTTTCTTTAGTGTATACCCTATTCTAAATTGTTTCTTGATCTCACGCTCCTTGCAAAAATTCAAAAATTTATTTTATATGTATTATTCCCCTCCATCTGTTCTCAATGTTGTTATGTAATGACCATTTTGTTTCTCAACCATGGCCTTAAATTACCTATATACATCAAACGGTTCTGATTTCTATAAAAAAATACACCCATGTCCTTCTGTTGAATTCATCTATGAATGTAATAAAATACTCATTCTTGGATAAGGAGGGAGTCTTCATGAGATCATAAAGGTATGAATGTATCATCTCAATTGGTGACCTTTCTCTTCAATATTTGCCTGAGGGAAAGGCACTTCTATGTTTCTTCCCAAATATGCAGCCCTCACATACTTTATTTGGTTGTTTAATTAGGGGCATCCCTCTTACCATTTGATTTCTATAAAGAAAATTCAACCCACAAAAACTCAAATGACCATACTTGAGGTGCTAAATAGTAAATTGATCAATTGCCAATTTTTTTAATTTTTATCTTATCTCACTTTACATCCTTAAAGGAAACGTCCTATTTTGTGTCATCTTCACTATAGAAAGCTACCTATTGCTTCCGCTACTATCATATATTACGCACTCTCCATATTCAAATATCACCTTATATCCTTTATGTACTTGATTCTCAATGATTAAATATTATAACTCATCTTTGGCACATACAAGACATCTTGAATGTACCTCTTATATCCTTTCTAGGTGAGAATGGATATGTTTCCTTTACCCATTATTGGAACCTTGCCATTTATTCCCATATTTACAATAGATTTGAATTTTTCATCTATATTGTTGAGCATCCCTTTGTTTCCACACATAAGGTTGATATATGTACTATCCATATACCATATTTATATGTTCCTTTGCTCAACTACATTACATGTTAGAAAAAAATTTCCACCCTTTTCATGCTTTTCAGGTTCAGCCTCTTTTACATTATTATGACTTGCATTACAAGTTTTCATATCATACTCTTTCTTCCTACATTCACTAGCATAATGTCCATACTTCTTGCAATAATAGCATTGGATGTTTGATTTATCATACCTTTGTGTGGAACCACCTCTAGAAGTGTTTTTTCTCCTTCATCTTCCTCTTCCATGTGGTTCTTAATGATTGTGCCTTCCACCTTGTTCGTTGTTACAAAGTATTCATCTTCCTCTATTGTAGGCTCCTCTCCCCTACCTCTCACATTCATGTTTGTCTTGAAGGCTTGTTCATTATAGGATTTGGTTGTCCTACTCATCCTTCATTCATGGGTTTATAAAGAACCCAAAAACGCATCAACCGTCATTTCTATCAAGTCCTTAGACTCTTCTATTGCTACAAAAACTAGATCAAATATAGTTGGAAGACTCCTCAATACCTTCTCTATGATCCTATGATATTCAATAACATCTCCATTTTTCCTCATTTGATTTACTATGGTCATTTTCCTTGTGAAAAATCATTGATGGATTTTGATTCCTTCATTAGCAGAGTCTCAAAATATCTCCTTAACATCTATAATCTAACTAGATTCTCTTTATCACTACCTTGATAGGAATTTAGTAAAATATCACATGTTTATTCGTAATGACAAGTTGTTGTTATCTTTGGAAAAACTAAATCAATTGTTGCATTTTAAATAAACTCAATTATTTGGCATCTTTCTTTTTATATTCCTTAAAAATATTATTTTGTGCTTGTGTGAGAGAATTGATTGTAATTTGGTCTTATTTCTTTGTGTATTCACCCTCTTCTAGTTCCCACGATTATTGAGACCAGGAAAAAATCATTTTTATACACCAAATATCATAGTTTTTTCAATAAAACTTTGATATATGCTACCAAAAGTTGTGACTATTAGAAGCCATCACTAATAAGACCCCAAAATTTCTTCTCTAATACCAAATATTTGGAAACATGGATTCCGATAAAATAAAAAACATAGAAATGGATATAAAAGTAATAAAATACAAAAATATGGAGACATGTCATATCCCAAAAAAAATAATATGATTATATTAAAGTTAATAAATTTTCCAAAAAAAAAAAAGCTGCATGTACTTATTTCTACAAGTTATTTGATTTATGTGTACTCATTAGAACTACTCTATTTTTCCTATCTATTCTCCTGCTCTATTATTCTATACATTATTAATTTGTTCTCTATTGAAACATTCATGAGGATCTCTGGATAACAAAATATTTACTATACTGATTGCATAAATCAAGATAACTAACAATAAAATGCAATATGATGATAAATCACAAGAATAAAGAATAGAAATAAATAGTGAACTCGGATAACTCACATTAAGCCTCCATTATCTAACCTCTAAAAATATCTCAAGAGTAGTGTACAAATAGGAGTGTTTTGTAACTCTTTTATGGAAATATTCCCATAATAGGAAGGGCGATTACATTCCTAGAATAGGATTGTAACTCTTATGATAGAATATGATGCTCTATGACATGTAAGACATGTTATACTAACTCATATGACACTAAGGACACCTAATAGAGATGAATCAACAAAGGTGAGGAATTTCGAAGTAGGAAAATAGGAGAAGAATAATATCCAACAACACCCCTTTAAGTGTATCTTAAGTGGGTGGAAAAAGTGGTTCCCAAAACAAGGCTGATGAGGTACCCATATACAATTTAAATATCTCATAAAGTGGAGAAAATTAGAAAACCTAGTTGGAAAAAATTTCCCCCCAAAAGAGATTAAATGAAGTACATAGTGAACATCTCCCTTAGAAAGAATCCCCTAGAAGTACATAACTAAGCTCATGTAATGTGGAGAGATAAAGAAGAGGAAAGGTATAGAAGAACCCCCATAAGAGTTTTGATGATTTGGTCCATATGCATAGAACAATGTTTCTTCCCTTAGGAAGAACAAAAAAGGTGTACTAAAAGTCTACCCAATCCATGAAGGAAGTTAAATGCATTAGTACAAAGAACTCTTAAGCTGGTCCATAAGTGAAACATGGTATAGATCTAGAAAGAGTATGCACAAAAATGATGGTAATTCCACCGAGTTATATCTATTAGAGGATAGGTATTGTAATTTAATGAAAGAATGTCCATATGAAGTTACAGCACAATAACCCTCACAACTAAAGAAAGAGGATCCACAAGTAGAATTGAATCGGTAATGATCTCTGAAATAGTAAAAGTAGATTATATCCTAGAAGGGGACCTCCTATCGGTGAATATGAAGGAATACTCTAAATTAAAAATTTGTGAAGTCTCTATTAATGGAATAGAATCTCCTGTCTTGTAATATAATTAGGGTATGTAAAAAGTCATCTAAGGTTTGGTAGAAAATCGTTCTAAATGGGTTACTCAACAATAAGAATAGTAATATCTAACATGAATGTATCATCAACACAAGAAGTAGGAAGATTATAATATTCCTCACACAATGATTTTGGATCATAGGAAAATGCAATGAAATAATGTGGAACACCATGGATATATGAATATGTTTTTCTAGTGTTTAATGGATCTTTGGAGGTGGGAGAGTAAGAAGGAGATTCAACATTATTTGAAAGGTGATCAAGAGAGGGAGAGATGTATGCCCATCAATACTTGCATCATAAGAACTAGAATAATAATCCTCATCATCAAGAATATGAATAGGAAAATATGTATTAGTATAACTATCATCACATGAAGTGGGTGTGGAAACAATAACATAAGAAGAAGAAGTAACAAATACAATATTTGAAATGTATCCAAATAAGGTCTGAAGAATACTCCTAATATTTTGAGGCCACTCTTTCGCACCACATGATGGTGGAGATGAATGTAAATATTCATTGAAACAACCAACTATGATACAAGTGTCAAGCTAGTCTTTAAGTTTATCCGGGTCACTTTGGGGAAAGTATGTTTCCATACAAAAATGGATAAAGGTCATCGTGAATGAGAAAATATTCCATAAATGAATACCACGGTGCATAATTGTCCCTACAAATAATAAGTGATGAAGGAAATGACGCAGATTGGTCTTATGAAGCATAACTTTGGAAATAACATCCTTCATTATGCATCCGTAAATAAAGACCAAGAAATGAAAATAAGTCATAGGTGACAAAACACACTCAAATATACATCAAACTTAGCCAAAAATTGTGTTTAAAGAATGAGAAAAATATGAGTGCAAGAATAAACTCAAGGTTGTAAGACATCGAATCGGTTAAAAATGTTTCGATAAGTGTTTATAAAACCCACTTAAAACATTTTGTTTTAACCCATCCAATTTTGGCACTTTATAATTTTAGTGCCTTTTATAAAATACTAAGTCTCGTATGGACAAGAACATATAAATAAGAAATTTTGTAAAAATACGTAACTCAAAACTGAGTAGCATGTAAAAATTTATAGAGGTTCTCATTTATGGCCTATTAGTTTGTGTTGTACTCAAAATTTGAATAAACTTCTAAGGTTTATTTTTAGCAAAAACTCATAATAAGGTTTGAACTCTTGACCTTGACCTTACAATTAAATGCACTTGAATAAATGGCCTATAAGGCTAATATGCACAAAAAGCAAGTTAAATCACTTTAAAAGGTCTATTTTACATTGTCAACAACTAAATTCAAACTTGTTATTTAGAAATGAGGAGGAGTTTTTTTTGGCATAATACATTGTTATCTTGTTTGGTTATCATTATTCAGATTATCGATTACTAAAATTTTTGTAACCTTTAAACTTAAAGTGTATTTAATCCCTTCAACTATGCATTAAAAATATCCAATCATCATTCTCTTTTTGTAGAACCATCATTGGTGTCAAAGAAAAATGATTCCCTCTTTGGAAGAGGACGTATCCCGATCGTCGCATAACAAATAGACTAGAGGTGAGCGTGGATTTTGGCGTGGTTGTTTTGGCTCTATCATCAATATAGACACGTAAAGTTTAGTGTGAGTGTTATGTCGATTTACAACACTCCCCTAATTTTTCCTCTCTATGTGGGGAAATCGGTGTAATTTTGCTAACATAGGTCCATCTCTCAAGTTGTGGGACTTACAAACTTGAGATGGACCTCCGGAGAATACCAGCTTCCTCTACCTAATCCTAATGCTAAAATACTCCTAGAAATGGAAGTGGAACTATCCTAACACTAACCTAGATTTTCCAAAGGACCAAAGAAGAAAGAGATGTAGAAAATGAAATTCCTAAACTAAGGGGGTGATAACACCAAGAAAAGGGGTGAGATAATCTATTGAGGGAGGATGAAATAGGGAAAAGGGGGTTGAGGGATGTCATACAAATGTGATACTGGACCCGATCCTAATCTTCCATAAAAACTCCATGGAATACAATATCATAAACCTACAAGTGAAAGAAAATGTAAAAAATACAACAATAATAATGGATAGACAAGAAAATATAATAAAAATGAGCTAGGGTTGAAGAAACACCACAAAACACAATTTTTATTGCTTCAAATTATGTACAAACCATTATATTTGATGCACAAAGGCATAATTACATTACTAGGCCCAAGAGAAGGATCGTATCTCAAATGAAGTTGAGGGAAAATTTTGTAAGAGTTTCCCCAGCTTCAAGAATGTATCCCTTAAAAATGAGGGGGTCAACTACATTATATAGAAAAAAATTCTCACCTACCAAAAAACCCTCATTAAGGAGGTATTGGTAGTCATATTTGTACACTTTCCAATGGTACTTTTTGGCATGGTGAATAGGGGTGACATATAACTCAGTTGTTGAGCTACCTTATATGATGTCATTAATGCCTGGTCCATAGCTAGATTTCCTTGCTAACACCTAATAAGAATGGAAGAATTGGTCTCGCTAAAAGGGAGGGGTTATTGTACAACAAGAAGAAATGTTGTCACGCGATAGTGAGGGAAGGTTTACACACATCGAGATGGAACACTGACACATGACAGGGATGAAGGTGGCTAACACATGTTAAGAAGATGGTGGTGATGCATGACAGGGAGGACAAGGTGTTGATGTGTAACAAGGGGGAGTTGATCGATGCTTGTCAAGAAGAAGGGTGTTGACGTGTGAAAATGGGTGATAGGAGGTTGACCTATGACAATGAAATGGTTGACTTGCATCAGCGAGAAGGTTGAAACATAACAGGAGGTGATGGTTGACATTGTATAACAAAGGAAATTGACGCATGGCTGACGCACAACAAGAAATGGCTGACGTGCGTGAGAAAAATGGTTAACGCATGACAAGGGAAAATGTTGATGCATGGTTGACATGTGATAGCGATAAATTTTTACAAACCTTCATCACTTCTAACCAACTCACCATGAAATGTTATCTTCCAAACAACTCATAAAATCTCAATTTTATACTTACGAGCCATCTTGGGCTGTCTTCTTCTAAGACTCAATGCTGAATTTGATGGCCTCCCTCATGTCCCATAATTTGAATGGATAAGTCCATTTATAATGAAATATCCAAATTAACCCAAGGGTGAATTTGGGATAACAATTTGGTGACCTCTCGAGGACATCTTCCTGCTAGATGTGTGACCAGTTGCCTTGAAGCATCCATTGGGCATGGAGTCAAACCTAACCTTGAAGAAACTGATCTTTCCTTTTGAAAACATGTCCCCTAGGCTCGTATGAACTTAGCATCTAGGTTGAAACCTCCTTGGCCTACTCTTAAAGCTGATTTTGGGAATTTGGATAAAACACATAAATTGCTCCAAAAATTTTATTCTCCTCATGAATACACCATTGGCCAAAATGCTGAAGATAGAAATGCCCCCACAACTGATTTTCTGATGCAAGAAGAGATATAGAAGCCTAATTGTGACTAATCTAGGGAGACATAATATTTGAAAACATTGAAAATTTTCCCCAATCTGATTTAGTTTCTCTGCATTTAGATTTGATTGAAGATAACAACTGTGTCTTGTAACATTGAACCCCTTATTACAACATTTCCCTCTTGGAAACATGATGAACTATGCAAGAGAAACCACCATGCATAAACCATGTACAAAACTAAAAATCATACACACCCCAAGTGGAGCATGTAAATTGTGCATAAGCACTTTTTCTACTAAAAACAAACCTACCTACTCTATGCTAACCAGAAGCAAGGGAACTCAAACAAATCCTGCAATTGGTAGGGAGAAGTAGCTTCCCTTTCTCACAATCTTGGACCATGCGATTGGTTTGGAAATGGGCATGGTAATGTATGAGAGTGAAAAATTAAACGGAGGCCAATATTCCACCCAAAAAACCAAATTATCAACATCAATCAAAAACACCTCCTCAAGCTGATTGACATTGGAATCCTGGAGGTGTTACTAGTGACCCTTGGTGCTTTGTATATCATCCTCATGCCTTGAAATGGACATAAATGGTTTTGGATTCTCCCTTGGCTCTAATGAAGCCAAGTACCTGATTGGGCATGGTCTGATCCAATGGATGTGCACATTGCTCTGAAATTCAACTCCAAAAATGGATTCTTCCTATAGAGCTTCCTGAAAAAAGAGGTTGCTGCATACCGATTTCTCCTTTGCATTGTTTCTACAAAGAAGCTTATCATCCTGTCCCAATGATCGGTGTGGAAATGGTGTCATCATTCTTTCCTTCCTCCTCCTTATTTGGTGTGATGTTTGAATGATAAAGTTTTTACAATATTGGCTCCAAATGGATACCATGGGATTCAACTTGTTTTCCTTGATTATCCTTCCCCATGGTAGCGAGGCTCTTGATGTTTTATAATGAATGATGAGGAAAAAAAAGGCGTAATATTCGCAATCTCCTCTCTGTCAAAGTAGTCCTCCAAATTAGATAGATAGTCTCCCTCCTTCTTGTCTAACTACATTATCTCGGCATCCTCCATGGTGTCATCCAGATATGTTATTCAATCACCATGGTTCCCCTCATCCTCAAACATTGAGTTTGAAATATCAAACTCTTCTTGGACATTAGAGATCAAAGGGGATGAAGTGGGAGGAAGAACTGAACATTCTTATGTGGCCTGTTTTGTACTTGAAGCCTCTAAAACTATATGGTTCTCCTCTACATCTAGAATTTTCTTCCTCTTCTTTTTATTTAGAGTAGCTTCTTCTTCCTCGCTAGTGCTTTGCTGGTGGTGATGAGTCAAAACCTCCAAAAATAGGGTAACCTCATACATAATACATTCCGAGGACTTGGATTTTTATCATCTCTTTCTTGTTTCTCTTCTTCTTTTAACATTAGCTTCCAATACTATCTCTTCATCCCTAACCTCCTCTAAAGGCTTGACCATCAAGGGATCTTTTCTATTCCAAACCCTGGTATCCCAATTCTTCAAGATTTCCTTCATTTCTTCTTTGTTGGGTTCCTCTTTTCTTTGTTTTTCTTCTTGACTGGTCTTTTGGATTGCTTCTCAACATGAGTTGGGAAAATGAAGAGGAGGGGCAGGTTGAGGTTTTACCAATTTCGCATTATTGGTGGTGGAGGTAATGAAAGGGGTTTTAAAATTTTATCTTATAGAGGGGACTTGGATTTAGAAGGGGAAATAGAAGAAAAATTGATATGGGATGAAAGACTAGGGGATGGAGAAGAGGATTTCATACTAGGGGTGGCAAGAAAGAAGCTCGAAATTAAGGCTCATGTTGAGATAGTGCTACTTGGGAAATAGAGATAAAGCTGGAATATGATTATATAGGACTTACCCATTAACAAGGCTATGTGACACCAATTTTGTAGGCCTTTATATCCTTAGTCCATTTGTGCAAGCTAGGGTAACATCTCAACCATGAAATCTAGCTTCTATTGTGGGTTGAAACGTCTTTTCATAGTGTTGACCCATGAATAAGATGCCATAAAGCTGATTCGAAATGCTTTCATTTGAGATGTGTCCCTTGACTGCGCCATACATGCCTCCATCTTTTGAATCTTCTCATGTAAATCAACATTCTCCATGTAATTGATTTCACTACATGTATATCCCTTTTGGTAGGTTCCATAGCCGAATTGATCTTGGTACTTCTCATAGGGGTAGGCATAGTGATTTTGGATTTTCTCATAACACTGATCTGGAGGAGTTGAGAAATACATTGGAGGTGGATTACACTTGCTCCTACTGCAAGTGTGAATTCCATGCGGTAAATGAAGTCATGATTGCATAACTTCATGGAAAGGAATAAAATGAGAGGGTTTGAAGGAAAATGGATGGAAGTGGATGTAGATGAATGTCTACAACTTAGAGAGTGGGTTGTTTGACAAGATGGAATTACCGAGACGTGCTTGAAAGTGCCTCCAAAGGCTGAAATCTTCACTTAGAGTACATCAAAACCGATGAAGTGAAGTGGTAAGGTGCTTGAGACTTGTCCCATTTGGGCGTGCCAAGAATGTTATGTAAAAATTATAGCATCCCCAAAAATTTCTTGTGTGTGGGGAAATCGGTGTAATTTTTCTAACATGGGTCCATCTCTCAAGTTGTGGGACTTACAAACCTGAGATGGACCTCCGAGAGAAGGCCGACTTCCTCTACCTAATCCTAATGCTAAACTACTCCTAGAAAGGAAATGCAACTATCCTAACACTAACCTATATTTTCCAAGGGACAAGGGAAGAAAGAGATGCATAAAATGAAATTCCTAAACTAAGGGGGTGATAACACCAAGAAAAGGGGCAATATACTCTATTGAAGCAGGATGAAAAATGAAAAAAGGGGTTAAGGGAGGTCCAACAAATGTGACACGAACCCAAATCCTAATCCACCATCAAAACTCCATGGAACACAACATCATAAACCTATAAGTGAAATAACATCCACAAAATATAGTAATAATAATGGATATGCAAGAAAATATAATAAAAATGAGCTAGGGTTGAAGAAACACTACAAAACACAAATATTATTGCTTCAAACTATGTATAGACCATTACATTTCTAGGCCCAAGAGAAGGCTTGCGGTTGAAATGGAGTTGAGGTAAAATTTTGTAAGAGCTTCCCCATCTCCAAGAATGTATCCCTTAAAAATGAGGGGGTTAACTACATTATATAGAAAAATTGTCTCACCTACTGACAACCCTCATTAAGGAGGTATGGGCAGCCATATCAGTCCGCTTTCTAATGGTACTTTTCTGCATGGCAAACAAGGGTGCCATACCTCATTAAATCATTTGTTGAACTACCTTGTATGATGCCATTTGTGCTCGGTCTGTATTTGGCTTTATTTGCTTTGACGTCACGACAAGAATTGAAGAAATTATGCATTAATAAGGAGGTGTTGTCGCACGATAAGAAGAAATATTTTTGTGTGACAACGAGGGAAGGTTGAGGAATGTTGATGTTTGACAGATGAAGGTGGCTAACACATGTTAATAATATGGAGGTGACATGTGACAAGGAGGACATGGTGTTGACGTTTGATAAGGGGAAGATGGCTAACATGTGTCTAGAAGAAGGTTATTGATGTGCGATAGTGGGAAATAAGAGGTTGATGTGTGACACCCAAATGGTTGACGTGTGACAAGGAGGTGATGGTTGATGTATGAAAATAAAGGGAATTGATGCAGGGTTAACGCGCTACACGAAATGGTTGACGCACATCAACAAGATGGTTGATGCACGACAAGGGAAATTTTGATGTGTGGTTGATGCATGACACCGAGAAATGGTCCCAAACCTTCATCGAAGCACGTCGGATTGCCTTGAAACTTGACTAACTAGACAACTCATAAAATCTCAATTTTTTACTTGCGAGCCATCCTATGACATCTTCTTCTAAGACCTAGAACTGAATTTGACATCCTACCACACATCATAGAATTTAAATGGCTACTTCTATTTTATAATGAAATATCCAAATTAACCTGGGGGATGAATTTTAGATAACAGTGACTACTAAGATTTTGATCCTAGGTCTCCACATTCCCCCTCAACTCAAGCCAATGATTTTCCAAAGATATTATTTGGACACGAGTTATCATTTAGTTATTTTTATACATAAGAAGTGGTGTCTAAAACTAGTGTGGTGGAACGTATCTACCTATAAACATAGGAATACCAAGGAGGAGGCATTTATAAATTTTGTGGCTAGTGAAAAAGGGTTGTATGTGAAGACCAAGGAAATAACAAGAATGAGTGAAATGTCATTCTAAGAAACCACAATAATTTGGGTAAATATATACTCTACATACATGGTCTATTAGCATATTTCACTAAAAACAATTAGCGACGCTACAAGAATACACCCTTATCCACATGAAAAATGATTTGGTCATGTTTTTCTCCACATTATCATTTCCATTTCTTGTGAGATATCAATTTAATTAAAGAATCGCAAGCATGGAACCTTCATTGTGAACCCATGAGCACATGTCAATTGTGTCAATAGATGTAAGAAGTGTTGTGAGAAATATAGGATATGTACATCCATGAATAGGATGAGATCAATCCTTAGAGAGAACCTACTTATATTTTTCATTGTTAGGAAGTCTCCAAAACATCGGGAACTTGTAATTAGAAGAAATAGTGCATCAAGGATTGTTTACACTGGTTCTTATTCAACGTGTGGTTCTAGGAAAAGAAAATTTGTATCGAGCTCAAGGGGTTTGGTGATGAAGATGACGAATATGAGGAGAACACCCCGAAGTGTGTGTGTGTATCACTACACAAGCATACTTGATATGACATTATCTCTCTTCTTCTTACGTAAGGGATTCTAATTTTTAATACAATAATAGATTTTTATTTTTGAATCATATATACTCCAAAAATTTGTTTAATGCTCAATTGCTTAAAATACTCAATTATGCCACCTGAAATATGAATATGTCCATGATTATCTAGTTTTAATACCTTTGGGGGATTATTACAGGTAAAGTGGTGTGTCCCACCGATGTAGATGAGTAAACAAAGTATGATAAGGTCAATACAAAATCCTTGATGTTGATCACACTCGACATCTCTGACAAGGTTCAACCACATGTACAGGATGCGAAAACATCAAAGGTGTCCTAGGATGCTCTATCCACCATCTACAAGGTGAAGAACTAGACAAATATCCTCCATCTACATTCAAAGATTCATATTCTTAGTATGAAAGATGGTAAGAAAATAGAGTAGTTATTGCAACGTGTGGCGTAACTATGTATAGAGCTTACAATGATCGAAGAGGTGGAGGAAAAACTCCTAGTCCCGATCACTCGAGATCTTTTCTTTTCCATTTTTATAAATTTTCACGACATTGAACATCATAAAAAAGTGGTTTCCTTGAAAATTTGGAGAATTTTCTTCATCACTTAGAACGCATCCAAACAACAAACAAGGAGTTTGAAGATAAGGCAATGTTATTGATAGATTAGCATAATCACAAGTATTGAAAAGGAGAACAAAAATAATAATAGAAGCATCCTAGAAGCAACCAAAATAGTATAGTTCTAAGAAAGTAAGTCAATTTTTTCACATATACACTACAAATATGCATGATATTCCTAGCTCTTAGTATAATTTCATAACACAAGGGTATTCTAGCGAGAGAACACATCTATTCATAGTGATTCTTAGCAATCCAAATGACATCCTCACCATAAGAAGTATAAAGGAAATTTCATGACCCAACAAGATGATGACTCTGATGAAGAACTACTAAAATTATCCAATTCCAGAGACATCATAATGTTGTTCTTATCTCATAAACTTCACATCCATTGTAGAAAGTTTGATTAATTGACTCAGTGTCATCAAGCATATGAAAGGTGATATAAATTATTTTTATTCATTGAATGATCAATATAATATAGATTGGGTTTGAATTTTAGACAATAAGGATTATTTTTTAGAAGGAATTGGAAATGTAACCATTCCTCTTAGGATGAGAAGTTATACCCTCACGAAGGTGCTCTATGTTCTGGGATTGATAATAAATCTCTTTTCCTTCTATTATATCTTGAATCATAAGCTCAAGGTGGGTTTCATGGTACAGAAAGACATTAAGTCATTTTGTTCTCATGAGAAGGTATGATAATAGCAAGAGCTTTTTAAAGGATCATTTTTTGTAATAGATGTAGTTTTATCCTCTATAGTTATTATATATTCCTTTATGATAAAATTTATTTCTCTCTGTAATTATTGATATGCGAAACTTTCTATTGACTCCATATATCATCTCAATTTTTAATATATGGTCAGAGGCCTTCATTATCTTTCCCATTATTTTTCTATATGTTTTAGATGTCTTGGAGGAAAACAACATTAGGATCTATTTGAGATGAGTACCTTCCATGCAAAGGACCATCTTGAGGTCATTCATACCAATATGTGTGGACCCTTTCCTACTTCATTTTAGGGATTTTAGTACTTTCATTTTTTGATAGATGACTATTCTCATAAGATGTGGATTTTTTCCTCAGGAAGAAAATTGAATCATTTTTCAAGTTTCATATATTTTATCACCGAATTTTTTAGTAGACTGGGAAGCCCCTTCTTTTCCTCTAGTTAGATCGAGAGAGGAATTCATGTTAAAGAATTTCTTGGAATTATTGAAGGAGCACAACACCAAACAATACTTTACTACTCCTTATATTCCCTAGCAAAATAACATTGCAAAATGTCACAATCAAACCATCATGGAGATAGCTCCTTACATGCTTTGTACTACCAAGTTGGAGAACAAATTTTGGGAAGAATCATTCTAAACAGTTGTATATCTTCTGAGTCGGGAACCTACAAATATATTATAGGAAAATACACCATAATAGGTATGGCTTAATTATAATCCTCAGGTCTCCAATCTTAGATTATTTGGTTGTATAATATATATGTATGTCCCAGCTAAAAAGAGGAAGATGATTGATCTGAAGAAACTCAAGTGTATATATTTGGGGTACAGTGAATACGTCATAGGCATATTGTCTCATGGATATTGAGACCCTAAAAATATATAATATTCAATATTTTTATGAGTCATCATTTCACTCATTCCCACACTAAGAAGAGTTAGTACCAACCACCTCTCATAGAATTCTCTCACAGTCAAATAATGAGCATAAAGAATCTTCACATAAGGAAGATGAGATGCAAGGAGAATTGTTTGTTGATCTTAGCCATTTTGAATATAATTCTTCACATTAGAAACAATGTCAACTTCTAAAATGGGTCAAAAGAATCGTCGGGGACTCCCACCTAAACTCTCTCCCAGATGCTTCATTAGGAGTTAGAACAAGAAGAAAGGTGATAAATGAGGTAAAATGTTCACCAATAAGTTCAATTGTTGACAACACCAAAATTGATACATTTCGAGAGGCACTAGGCCAACCACATTGGAATAATTTCATGGATGTCATGTATGACTCCCTAATTTAGAATCGTACATGATAACTTGTTGATATTCCTACGAAAGAAACCCATTGGCTGAAAATGGATTTTCAAAAAAATACAAGGCATATGGATCTATCAAAAGTAGAAATAACGAATAGTTAATTGACTATGAGGATATTCTTAGTAAGATTTAATTTATATGAGGATACCTTTATACCCACTTTGAAGATATATACCATAAAATTTGTTTGTGTCTTGGTAGCATAAAAAGGATTAAAGCTTCAACAAATGGACGTAAAAAGTTCTTTCTTAAATAGTGATCTAAAATAGGAAGTCTACATGACCCATCCGGAAGAATTTATTGACGAGAAACATTCTCAAAAGGTATGTCATATAATTAAGTAACTTTATGAGATTAAAAAAGAACCTAAGGTATGGTACATTGAAATATATAATCACCTATTGCAGCATAGATTCACATATATCCCCTTAGATTCAAATTTATATAGAAGGAAGATAAGCACCAATATTTTCATTCTTTTTTATGTGGATGACATTGCGATCATAGGGATCTTAGAAAATCTCATCTAAGATGTAAATAATGAACTTAAAAATACTTTGACATGGTAGACTTAGAATTTGCTTCTTTTTTTTTTTTTTGGCTTAGAGATATGGAAAACAAGCATTGCATTTTTATCTCACAAAAAAATTATGCTAAAACACTCCTAGAAAAGTATGAGATGTCCAATTTTAAACATGTTTCCACTCTAATGAAGAAAGGTTTGTAACTCTCTAGATTTCAATATTCACCTCAAGTAGATGTTACTCACTACTGGTAGCTTGTTAGTAGTCTCATTTGCTTGACCTATACTAGACCAAACCTTTACTTTATTGTAAATTATAATTTGAAATTTATGTAGGAGCTGAAGAAATTTCATTGGAATGTAGTGAAGCATGTTCTAAAATATGTTTGAGGTATAATTGATTATGATATAGAATATAAGAAGAATTATCACTATGTTGGATATTTTGATGACAAGAAGTCGGCTACATGATATGTATTCATCTCATATCTATACCTATCTCATGGATAAGTAAGAGGAAAAGTGTTGTTACTCCCTCATCCAACAAGGCTGAATATCATGTTGCATGAGGAGGTGTTTGTGAAGAAATATGGTTACGTCTCATTCTAAATGACATGAACATTCTCGAAGAAAATTCATATGTCATTCATTATGATAATCAAGGCGTGTTGAATATTTTGAATAATTAAATTTTCCATGAATGAACAAAATATATTGAGGTTGCATGTCATTACATTTGAGAACAATTCTAGAACTAGCACATCCATCTCTAATACCGCTTAATGATTCTTAGGTGGTATATATACTCACCAAGGATCTTCATAAGGTGAAATTTGAGTTATTTCATGGGTATATTTGTAAAAAATGTAATAAGGGAGAATTTTAGTGTAATACATTGTTATCTTATTCAATTATCATTTGGTAATAGTTTTTAACCACTAAGCTTATGTTATATCTAATCCCTTGAGTTGTGCATTAGAAAAAGTCCAATCATCACTCACTCTTTACAATACCATCGCTTTTGTGATTTGACCTTTGAATAAATATGGAAAGCTTACAAAGTAATGTAAAACTTGTAAGGGATGGACTAAGTGAATCAATTGAGATAGGGCATGAGGTGATTTGAATTGGTGTAATGACTTAGGTGAGTCAAGGTAGCAGAGGAAGGTGATTTCAGGTCTTGATGTGTGGAGTGGTGGTGAGTAATGACTCGATATTATGAATACATACAGAGGAAAATCCATGGGAGATAGGTTTGAAGCCACAATACAAGTATTAATAAAGGATATTAAGGGAGTTAATGACACAAATTTACTTGGGCTCACTTGGTTAGGTAGGGTATAGGTTGACGGAGAGGAGCACGGGCTCATATTAGGGTTTGATGGAGACTTAATTTAACGAGCTAGAGACATAGGAAGGGCCAAAGAAAGGATATTGAGTGAGATAACAACACATAGTCAATGAGGCCGAGTTAAACTAGGATACAGAGCCCACATGGATTCCAAGAATGGATAAGGGATCCATGTTTCTACTAAATGCCAAAAAAATCTCAAGGAGTATCGAGAAAGGAGTTATTTATAGAAGACATCGATCAATTGATTTTTACTCAATGTAAAGAATGTGGAATATATACAAGAGTGAAAATAGTTGGCAATCGGTTAAATGAATATCCTACGAGTAGCCAACATGTTCGTTATTAACCATAAACAATGTAATACACATTATATATTATGTTAAAAATCCCCTTTATTACATTTTTTTTTATAAATGTACCCCTAAATAACTCAAATTTAACCTTTCCAAGAGACTTGTTAAGTATATCAAATACCTAAGAATCTATTAGGTAGTATTGTAGTTTTATGTGGTGGTTCAATATTTGTTCTAAAATGTAATGATATTTGACCTCAATGTTCTTAGTTTTTCGTGGAAAGATGGATTTTAAAATCTTCAACACACCCTGATTGTTGTAATGAATGATAGGTGCATTTTCTTAAGGAATTTCCATATCAACCATAATGATACGTAACCATATCACTTCATAGATAGCTCCTCAAGTAGAGAAATAATCTACCTTGGTGGATGAGAGAGAAATAATGGTTTTCTTCTTGGTAATCCATGAGGTAGGTCCAGATCCAAGATGAAAAACATATCATGTAGTTGACTTCCTATAATCAACAAATCCAAAATAGTATGAGTCGTTATACCCCTACAAGAAGAAGTAAGTGTTATTATGATATTCCAAACCATATTTATATCTACCTTAGACATATCTCAAAACATGCTTTATTGCTACCTAGTGACATTTCTTTTGCTCCTGCATGAATCTGGAAAGATGGATGACAACAAAGTATAGGTCTAGTTTGGTATAACCCAAGTAAATGAGACTCCTAACAAGCTTCATATAGTGAGTAACATCTATTTAAGGTAAATCCTAGAATCTAATAAGCTATAAAACTTTCTCCATTCATGTGGACACAAGTTTACAATCAGACATTCCATACTTTTCCACGAGTCACATATCTTCTATGTCTTGGGATTTATGAGAGGATATGCCTTTGAGGTAGTATTTTACCCCAATAATATACAACCGAGTTACTTTGGATCGATCTTCTTCCTCTTATTGGATGGGACATGCATATATGTTGTACAACCCGTATACACCTAAATTTGTATACTTTCATGCTTCCTACTAAAAACATATATTTTCGGGTTAGAGGTCGCTAATGCATATATCTCTAGAATGGGTTCTTTAAGGGGCTCATTATGGGATAAGGGTATGGTTATTCATGTAACCATTAGGTTAGGGATGATACATATAGAGATAAAAATGTTTGATCGCATTTATGTGTTTCTTTTTCTCATATTCCTCTTATTTCTCACATTCTTCGACATCTTGCTTACTCATGACGCCATTTCATTTGTTTTACATTATCTTTACTTCTCATGTCTCTTTGCATGTCTCCTTTGTATTTTCCTCCCTTTCCGATGCCATCGCCAAAGGATATTACGTCAATGCATATTCAAAGAACTTGCGACGCATTCACCCATGGGTGATGGCGTCGATATAAATACCTCAAATTTTATTTGCACATTAAGACAATCATATAATACAAAATAGGAACTTGTCATTAGCTTTACTCTCTTGTTCCAACTTGCACCTTCTCCCTCAAATTTTGAATTTCTTATATCTTGACTCTTGTCTTGGAGATTTTTTTCTTGTATTGGTTTACTTGCACTTTATGGTCATATATAGTGAGCTAGGACTATATTTTTTTCTCTTCTCCCCCTGAAATATGTTCTCTCTTCGTGTATGGTCCTTTCAGAGATAGATGCTTCAACGACCGCCCCCAACAAGTAAGTGCTCTAACTCAATTTTTTAGTTTGTATAGAGTAGTTAATTAATTTGATACATGATTTATGTTAGCTTAGTATTTCATGGACATGCTACGTTAGAATATTTTATTTCATTTATTTACTTCATGTTACATACTTCCCTTAGGTTAGTATAGTCTTTGTATGCTTATTTTTTTATCATTACCCCTAGAGTTTTGATACCTACATAGGTTTCCTTCCTCTTCTTCAACATAAGGCCTTGGAACTTAGGTTGTCCTAGTGTAAGGGTTACTTCCATTCAGGTATGCAATCATAGCGGTCCATGTACCCCCTTTAATTCTATTTGTTTGTGTGTCGGTCTTGGCATTTTCTTTACTCGTTGCCTCGAATACCTTGGTTAAATGGATGATAAGAGTGCACAAAGTGTCTGACACATTTACCCATCATACATCTTTGGTGAGCTAAACATGAAATGAACACATAACCTTCTAATCGAGCACGACTCATTAAAGGCACCCAATTTTCATTTTTTCTTATTTCAATCCTTAAAATCTTCAAAATCCCTAAAAATCATTCTTTCGGATGTTATCGGCCCCTATGTCATTTTTTTATAGGTCCAATATTGTTTTTGTTATCTAAGCCTCTCCCGGATGCCATCATCCCTTGTGTCATTTCTATACAAGGCCGATCTTGTCTACTTTATTTCGCCACCTCTCATGCCATTGACCCCTTTTCAAAACTTGTGCATGGATGATTGTCTCTATTTTATTCATTTTCATTTCTCGATGGAATTAGCCCCTATGTAAAATTTATGCATGGATGATTATGTCGATATTCATTTTTCCATAATTTGTTTTTAAATTTTATCTTGTGTCAATTTCGCTCTCATGCTCTTTTTGGATCAATTTGAATCATCTGAATTTCTCCATGAATTGTTCATTTATGCCCACATTCCCTCTTAATGGTCCAAAATTCTATAGTTATCTTTCAATAAAGCATAACCTTCATAGTTTTCCTAATTCTTCCTGTGAAGCTCTTTTTTCCTCACCTTGTCCTTCTGATCCGTCAGAACAAGGTCACTCAACTAAGTGTAATGTGGTTGAAACAGAGCATATAGATCTAATAAATTTCATTAAAAACCTCAATATTAATTAATATATTACAACTAATAAGGATGGGAATCTCTGTAAGATTTTAATGGAGATGATCATGCCTCATCTTAACTAAAAAGGGATCCTCAATAATCAAAAACCTCTCTATAGGACTGATCAAGAGGAATCCCCTAAAAATCCTACTAATGAATGTGATGAACACATAGAACATGAAAAATACCAAGAAGAACCTATAGAAAAATCCCAATATTCATCCATTGATAATAATATATTGATATCTAAATGCTTAGATCAACTAACCTTGTCTCGGTGTCTATTATTGCTAGTATGATTCAAATACAAAATCAAATGTTATAAATAACATCTCAAAATATGGTACCCAATGTACCTTCTTTCACACCTCCCCCATTGGTGGATGCACATGGAAATCCCATCCCCCTCCACCAATCCAAAACAAAATGTTACAAACGGTCCAAAATGAACCTCTTTCTCCTTATATCACTACCATGGATTTAGGAGAGACCATCCCTACCATATCTTATGATGGTTTTGGGGACCCATCCCTCTTCCTTAAAACCTTTAGCAATCACTATAAGGAGTGGATCTAAACAAACACCTATGTTAAAGTTAAAATTATAACAAATACTTTCGTGAGATAAGCTCTAGAAAGGTATAATAAACTTCCTCCCAATTCAACAATTGATCTATAGGGTTTAGTTAAAGCCTTGATTTTTGTATTTCAATAGCAAGAGATTCATGACAATACCTTAAAAATTCATAAATATTAAGTAAGGTATAAATGAATCATCTTGTGAATTTATTAAAATATGGAAGGATTTATCTATATAATCCAACCATAACCTTGATAACAGAAGTTTATCCCAAATCTTTTTGTTATCACTAAAAACAACACCCTCTAGTTTTGAACATGAATCATTGAATGAGAAACTATTTTTTTTGGGTAACATAGGATTGTCTTTCATTTTTGGGAATACTAACTGAGACAAACCTCCAAAGAAGGCCATCTTCCTCTACCTTTCTTACTATTGAACTAATCCTAGAAGGGAAATTTTGCTATCTACTTATATCCTAAGCTTCCAAGGACCAGAGAGAGAGATTATATGAAAATGGAAATCTTAAGCTTCGAGAGGTGATTACACCAAGAAAGGAATGGGAAAATATCTAGATGAGTGAAAATGAACTGAAAAATGGGGAAGAGAGAGGTCAAACACAAGTGACACAATCCCTAATCAGTAATTGTCAACATTATTTCCATGAAGCACAACAAATCTAAACCTACAAGAAGATTATATAATGCAAAAAACCTGGAATATGAAATGAAAGGCAAGTAAAATGCAATAAAACATAGCTAGGGAATAGAATAGCCACAAAACATGGATTTACTGATTAAATGGATGCTTAATTCATTACAATTGTAAAAGAAGGAAAGGAAATTCTTCCGTAAATTCAGATCGAGGCTCCGCAACTCACATTTCTCTAGAATATTTTTTCCAAAGTTCCATTACATGAACATTCTCACTAAAAAATATTCCTTATCACTTACATTTATGCTGAAGAGAGAGAGAGAGAGAGAGAGAGAATTCTTGAGCTCGTTTCAGTGGTCTCGGCCCTTCTAGAAGTTCAAAAATGATTACCAATAATGGATGGTTAACATTTGGTTGGGATTATTCTTAGAGCCCAAGGAAATAAGCTATCCCCATGTTTTCCCCATTTCTTCCTTCCCAAATCTGATCTTCTTGGGTTATATGATATAGAGCGTGAAAAAATGATCCGATTGATATAAATTTTATTAAATTTCGAGTTCGTGGGAGAAATTTATGCCAATGCGGGTTTACGAAACCCAATTACTTCACAAATAGTGCTATTCGGATCCCCGCATTACACTTTCCATGTCTTTTTCTTGGGGTTTGGGGACTACATTACTTTTCTTAGAGAAACAAACCTCGATTACTTCAAAGTTATACCATGTTGTAACTCTACATTGCACTTCTACTTCACCCTTTCTTTTACGCATTTTTTGAATTACTTTACTAGGAATTATGTGTTCGCATTGCTTATTTTATTTTCAGTAGTTGAGTAACATCATTTCCCCACATCACTCCTCTTTCTCCTTCTTCACATAATTTTGGAGGTTCTTAGCTTGGGTTCAAGAAAAAAAATTGATTTGTAGTTTTGACCCATTGTATTCCCAGGTAGCTCTCCCTTTTGCTTCTTTGCATGAATTTCAAGTGCCTTTGCTTCAACTCGGTTTACAAACCCCACCTACTCTAGCTAGCACAATTTGCAAACTAGATTCACTTTTCTTGTTGGTTTTGCAGGTTAAGGGATTTCTTATCTTATGGATCTAACCAAGCTTTAATTTGATGTTCCGTATAGAGTAATGTCATTTTCCGAGTTACTCACTTTCTCCCTTTTCTGCGGGTTTGCAAGGTGTAAGTACTTTGCTCACATTTTTTGGAGTTATTTGATTATTTACTTTTTAAATTAAAGAAACTTCATTTTTACACATTACTCCCCTCACCCCTTCTATTTGTTATAGGTTTTCGTAACTTCTTAACTTGATTTCTTGAGCAGTAGAGAGGCATTAGTTTAGCACAAAGAAGGTAACAATAAACTGGGTTTTTGGAGTTATTTTGTTTGGTTACTTTTAGCAATAGAGCAGATATGTAAACCCATCAATTTCCCAATTTTCACCATTTTTACAAATTTTGGGAAAAGTGTTGATATTTGAAGCCTAGGGAGAAGATGTGAAGTGCCTAAAATAATTCCAAGTGCCCAAGATCATGAAAATTACTTACAATCTTCAAATTCTCCATTGAAACTCCATGAAGTTTTCCAAGTATAGTTTTCAATTTGTCCATTTTTTCCATAGGGAAAAGTGGATGACACTCTCTTAAGGCCCTCACACTAACCCATAAATACAAGGCTAGATGTTTTTCTCCTAATACATTAGAAGAGGCCCTTGAACAAGGTAAGAGGTAATACCTTATTATGTTTGAGTTAAGATACACTTATAACTCGTCACCCAAACTTACAAGTATAATGCATATCATTAGTCCCTCAAAGTTTCCAAGACAAATAGGGATGAGATACACTCGAGATTCTTCCCACTCTCTCCAACATACTCCATTACCTCACATTTAACTTCTTCAAATGCTTCCATCACAATGAATTTTCGCTCCTTTAAAGCAAGCCCTTCCTACTTTAAGGGGTGACTTGTTTTGTTGGTGGCATGTAGCTATAGGACACTTGCATAGTGATTGTAAGGATATCAAGAAGGAAGCTCTTAAATTCTTCCTTGGCTCTTCCTTCGATCACTATGCAATCATATAAGAGTGTTAAAAAAATATCAATCTCTAGAAAAATCCCACTCTAATCATCAAAATCAGTAGTACAAAACCCCCATGAAGATTATCATGGGTACTATAGAACCTACATATGATAAAATTTTATTAGAATCCAAATATCTTAATCTTGCTAAGACTAACTGTAGGTGTAATCCAGCTCATAAAGACCCAATAACCAAACCAAATAAACTAGTTGATAACCCATGTTTAATCGAGACTTCCCAAGATCATCCAAGAGAGGAGTCTACTCCCACATTTAAGCCCCTAACCACAACATCAACAATTTCATCAATTAAAGATCCCATTCCTCCCTCCTCTAAATAATAGTTCCATATAACAAAAATCACCATCGGGTTTAGATATATATGTCATTGTGCCATTACCATAATATCGTTATGGGAATTATTATAAGTCATCATGGAACTTTTTAGAACAGCTTAAATTCCCTCATATGCAAAATTCCTTTCATCTAGCTCATGCATACTTCAAATCTACTTCAAATTTTCCTCCTCTAATAGTTGCAAAGCTTTTAGGATATGTTGGTTAGAGATATTTGATGCCTAAGTATGAAAAGTGCATAAGATTATGGCGTGTGGATAAGGGGCATGTAGGTGTGTGTAACAATTCAGAGAAGAAGGGTGTGACACGGAAATTAAGAGCTCAAGTACTTAGTCATTTTGCATGGATGGGCTAAGAATGGATTGAGTGCAGAGAAAATCTTGTTGGAAGACTTGGAAGGCACACCAAGATATTTTGGGATGAGTGTAAGATCAAGTGACATGCAGTGTTTTCAGCTAATAATATGATCTAAACTAGGGGTTAACTATAGAATATATATTATTAGAGGAACTTGTATGCTTCCATGGATATCTTGTAACAAAGGCATGGATATTCTTAGAATGAAACCTATTGTAAGGATTCCTAAGTGATGAAGGGAAAGTCCCCACCCCTATATATATATTTATTGATTTGCATAGTTTAGGGGATCTTGATTAGGTTATGTTAGAGTTATGATGTTGTTAAACCTACGTGCTTGACTTAGTAATGACTATTATGATGTATTCAGCTTGTAGTTTTTCTATGGTTCAATACAATGGATTTTTCTCGCATGGATTCTTGTTATTGATGTTTCGTTGATGGATCTTCTATATTAAATTTGATATTAGTTCTTGTTTGATTCATTATGCTCTATGGTTTGATCAAGATCTAGTTTTGGTTTATATTTACATGTATGTTATGGATCTGGTTGTTATGATTATGTACTATGTGTCTCTTTATTTTAACTCCTTGATAAAGCTTCCATAAAAGAGGTACATGGTACCCTTGAGTGCTTTAGGTGAGCACTTAGATCTATCCGAGTGATGTTCCAAAGCATGCCTTGGGTTGTTCTTGGTAAAATAAAAGAATATATTTTGGTTCAAGTTATTACAAGGATGTTTCATGATGAAGACGTATCGGTTGACTTTTTCTAGTATTAAGAGTTAGGTAGAGAATTTAGAAGAATAATTTTCTTACATATCTATCATTAGACCTAATATTTATGTGCGCACATGGGTTAAAGAAAATTTATATCATGAACTATATGAGATGTTCTTTTTCTATTTCCCTATAGATTTGTATGAGTAACTTGTAGTGTATGCATCAAAGAGAAATTAGAAGTATAGAAAAATTGTATGGACTCGCAAAGATTACCGGACTCGCATGATGTTGATTTGGCTTGAAAACATGTTGTAGATAATTTGTGGGGTGGCATCTTGAACAATACATTGGAATACATTGTTTCTACTTACTCCTATCCATAGTGTGTTGAGTTCCATACATTACGTGAACCTACAGGATCCTATTTATATGTTATCCCTTTAGCGATTAAGATCTTGATTATGACTCTATATTTGGAAGAGTGATGTATGGCTAGCTAAACCCCACCATACACGGGGTAGAAGTAGGTATGGTGAAAGATAGTCGACTTGGCAGCAGAAAGATATAGAGGGAAGAAAGGTGGATTAAGTTTAAAGAATCATGTGAGAGGGACTTGGTGAAGCAACATGATGTTGAGGAACGAATGGTGTTGTGGAGATAGATGGTTCGCAAAGGATTTATATCTCATGTGAAAGATGTGTAGCTGAAGCATCACTCATTTGGGAAATCATGGTAGATAACCCTCTTCAACTTCGGATGAGAGTACATCCGAGGAATAATAACTTAGATCCATGGATGTGCATCTGATCCCACTTGACAACCTATCCCTTTATCTTGGTGTTCTAGTTCCTATGATAGTTATTCGAATCAAGATAGTGTAGGTGTTTTAGTAGTGACATGTAGATTTAATTTTTGTTTAGTACATGAGTTAATCGAGAGCACATTCATCTATGGTAACTTAGAGATTGTCTTTATTATTTTGGGGCTGGTTGGAGGTATATTGTTTGGTGCATCATCTGGATAGAGTTTGAGTGCCTGGAATATTGGTAACACATTATCACAACTTTATAGACCAATGAAGTTCAATTTAGCATAACTATTGGGACACAAGGAAGCACATCCTTTAGTCTAGTTCCTTCTACAAGAGGAGGATCATGAGAATAAGTTGGTTCGGATCTAGTGGATCTGGTGGTTCTTGAGGTGGAGGGAATCATGGAGGTAATACAAGTTTTAGATTTGGTGGGCATGACCCCACCAAATCTAGATAGAGTTTGGTGCATCATCTGGATAGAGTTTGAGTGCCCGGAATATTGGTAACACATTATCACAACTTTACAGCACCAATGAAGTTCAATTTAGCATAACTATTGGGACACAAGGAAGCACATCCTTTAGTCTAGTTCCTTCTACAAGAGGAGGATCATGAGAATAAGTTGGTTCGGGATCTAGTGGATCTGGTGGTTCTTGAGGTGGAGGGAATCATGGAGGTATATTGTTTGGTGCATCATCTGGATAGAGTTTGAGTGCCCTGGAATATTGGTAACACATTATCACAACTTTACTGCACCAATGAAGTTCAATTTAGCATAACTATTGGGACATAAGGAAGCACATCCTTTAGTCTAGTTCCTTCTACAAGAGGAGGATCATGAGAATAAGTTGGTTCAGGATCTAGTGGATCTGGTGGTTCTTGAGGTGGAGGGAATCATGGAGGTAATACAAGTTTTAGATTTGGTGGGCATGACCCCACCAACCCCAATAAGTATATTACGAGATGTCTCTTCACCTACTAGAGTACAGAGGAATTAAAGATGTAGTTGAACATGTGCACATGTGTGAAATACTATAGCACGCTAAGGGAATCATAGCTCCCGAGTGAAAGGTAAGTTAGTTTGATACTACTTTGCAAGGGCATGTGCATACTTGGTACAAGAAGTATGATCCGAACCAAACTTGTATAGACTATACCATATTGCATGATGCTTTCTCAGTTGAGTTCCATATACCTGAGTTTGAACAAAAGAGCATCGGCACACGAAAATATATTAAGTAGGGCATGGTTGAGAGCGAAGGGAGTATGATGCACTCTTTAAAACATTTCTATCAAAGTTTTTTTATGATATTCACCCTAGTTAACATACTCAATGGTTTGTTGGAGTTTTATACACACTTTCGTAAGGGTGTTCTCACACAAGACCATTATTGATCCACACGAGGCACTTGAGAATCTCCACATGATAAGGCAATTGGGAGTGTAAACATTAGAGTTAGCCCATTTTTTGAAGCTCAAATTGCAGCTATGGCAAAATAGTTGGAAAAATTGTCACTAATTCACCCAATGATATGTGCAATGGTATTTGGTGCATGGTTTTTGAGGTGGAAGGAAATAATAAGGATATTTTCCCTCATAAATTGGTGTGTGCCATGTTTTTGGATTGTGAGATCTACTATTTGGATCATGATTCAAGTAGGTGGATCTGTTTCAAAGACACGATCGAGAAGAATGTGTCCTATTATTATAAGATTTGTAAGTCTACCACTCATGATACAGAGAATTATAGATTGATTGATTAGATTCATGATGCCATTGAAACTAGTGTACATCAGATCGTGTTGTAAACAAATCTAAGGAACAAGGTGAACATCATAATCATAATCACAATGAAGGGTGCTCTGATGGAGGGGGTAGAGGTTGTATCAATGTATTAATTCACTAATATAGGATAATTAAAGATAACACCTTATTAGCTTCAAAACTAAGTTAACCCTATAAAGATCATCATGTTAAGATCTTAACAAGACTAAATACCAACATTATGCATTAGAACTTGAAATGGAAATCAAACTAATATGTTAATAACTTGAATCTCTACTCTTTAGATCACCAAAAACACTAAATGAACATAGATATATCTATGGCAATCAATTATTATCGTTTGATCTTCAATGATTTGGGAATGAAGGCTCATCAAAGTATGGATACAAGACCATTGTTATTCTCTCCATATGACCCAAAATCTTGGATGGATGAAATGCAAGAATGAGGCTATTATCTCAAATGAAATATTCTTTAAGATGAAATGCCTATAGTTTAGCTATATGTATGTAAGGTATGTGTAGAAAGGTAGGAGGAGGGTTCTTTAATTAACCCTCTGGATTGAAGGATTTTTGCATCCTATTTTATGTGGGATAATAGCAAATCTAGGTTAGTAATGGATAAGCATGGTTTAGAAGTGGTTGAGTTTACTTTAGGAGAGTTTAATTTGTCCTTTAGTGACTCAAGGGAGTTAAGGGGATTTATTGATTATACAAAGTGATTAATTAATAGGTGTGTAAGCTTATAAAATCTTTTTAGAGGAATAATTAGCATGAGTTATACTATGAGAGGGATGTAGTCACATAAATGACGGTTTATTGATCTAATGGAAGAGGAAGCTAATTAATTAATAATAATTAATTAGTCTAGATAGAAAGGAGGATTAATTAATGGAAGGTCATTAATTAGCATATTTTTGGATAGAAGAGTTAATTAATTAACGTAATGTAAGTAATTAACGGTGATAGAAGAGAAAGTGATCATTTACTGACTATATGTCATCAATTTACGGAAATGGTATAATTATCACAATTTAAGTATTTAAATTTCTTGAGCTATATTATAAGTGCCTAAATTTTCCCCTCTTTGAGGTGGTGTAAGTGATGCCACTTCAAAGATAGTAGACAAGTACAATTTTGAAGGGGTAGAAGAATAATTAGTAGAATTGAGAAGATGCCCCTCAAGTGTCAATAGGGTGATTAAAGAAGCTGGTCGACAATCAAAAAGGTGAGGGAAGTGGATAGAAGAAAGGTTATGGGCATGTGACTCTGAGTGAATTAGAAGAATAAAGTTGATAGGAGAATGATATAGAGGAAAAATGAAGATGGCAAGAAAGGAATGATCTTTCATCCATTGTATTAAAAATAAATTTTGTGTCATCATATTTCCAAGGATCTACATCATCGGTCCTTATTAAAAATATAAACATACGACAAAAGTAGAATGACATGAAAAGCCATACTACGCATACGCTTTCCCATTGCTAAAAACACCAACTCAATGCAACATATAAAATGAAATTCAATACGATAAAGTAAAATATGCCTAACTTTCTGCAACATACATAATGCAATGCAATACGAGAAAGTAAACAAGCTAACTTGACAGAGAAACACAATTCAATGTTTCTATTATCAAGATTTGATTTTGACTTGTGTAAATTAACGACAAGGGTTGAAAGATGGTGCCCCAAGAAAGGATACATGCAAGGGGGAATAAAGGAGGACACTTGGGTCCTATGAAAATAAATTGTGCACTATGAAATAGTACCAAGTAACTTGTTTTGCCCTAGATTATAGACATATTAAGTAAACTAGATTTTTTTATGGAGGTAGATCAAGATGATCCATGAGTCACGTATAAGAATAGGATAGAAAAAAAGAAATGTTTTGTAGGATGATTTTTAATTTTTTTGAATTTTTAGAAACATATTTGATTGTTTTTTATTTCGATGGTTTTATGAAACTATGTACAAGAATACAAATAAGTGTGGATTCCCCCAATGATAAATGGGATGTATAGGGGTAGAATGCCACATGTATGTGAAAGAAAGTGAAGATGCGAAAATGCCCCATTGAGTAGGTGGGAGTATTCAAAGGAAAAATCTTCACATGTTGAATGGGTATCAAGGCCAATATAAAATAGGTTCAATCAGGGAGGAGCAAGGATGCCCCCAACATAAGCTATCCAAGAAACACATGAGCTAAAGGAAGTAGAAAATTGTCTTATCCAATGAAGGGACAAAGATTCCCTCAAGCATAGTAAAAAGGAAATATTATACACATGGATATTCTAAACAAAGTAGAAGAACATAAATGATGTGAAAAGATATGGAAAATTTATCTAGAAGGCGGTCAATGAAATATTGACGAGCCAAAGGCACAAATCATGATACAAGACATGCACTAAAGCAAGAGTTTAAACAAGGTCTAGAAAAAATTGATAACATACTAATCATTTTTTCTCATAAATATCCAATGTGTACATGTGGAAATGAAGTACCTCTTGAAGGAAATATTTTATAGATGGCAAGTAAAGAAACTAGTGAATGTGTATGAATGATTTAGTTTGAAATGTGAATTATGAATGGATTGTGGAAAGAGAGCCATACATTGCTCCGTTGTCGCCTGCACATACATAGCCCCGATGGAGATGCATTTGATTCCAATCACAACATTTCTCTACTCTCATCTAGGAATCCATATCCTCGATAGAGATATTGGAAATAGCCAAGAGAGGTTTATATATCAAATTCAATTTTCTTTGTAGCTTTTGCTTTGTTGATTGATTGATTTTGATTCTTGTTTTGTTTACTGAAAACTTATTTCAGATCTCTTTTTTGACAAGGGGTTAAGAATCACTCATGGCTTGATGGAAGGATGTGGAAGTGATTTTGATGATGATATTAGGTAGAGCTATCAAATATGCCCAAAAATTCTTCGCAACAAGTTTATTAGATGAGAATTGTGATAGGATCTCTAAGAGGTTAGATGTTCTTTAATTCACCAAGGTGATAAAAAGACTAGGATCAAACAAATACCGTAGAGATAAATGTCACAAAATGCGTGCAAGTAGGCTAGGCTAACCACAATAACATCAAAGGGATGAAAATGGTGGATGACTTGCAGATGAATATGAAAGAAAGGGAAGAAAGAACATCCATGTGTATGCAATACCTAATTGCAATGTTTGATCTTTATACCTTTGATTTTGTTTTTGTAATGTTTTAATGTTTTCTCATTTTTTTGTATTTTTGAACTATTTTATGATTTTTTTATGGTTTTGGAATGAAACATGTCACTTTGCGTGATAGGATCCAACAATAATGTTCACAATTTCCTTGATAAGAGAGACTAAGCATATTTTCTTATCAAGTGTAATATTATCCCTGATCTTGATGATCATGGTGAGCTCACACTCAACAAATGATTGTGATTTGTTTTAAAACTTGGATTTTGTATGCGGAGCTTAAGTTCCCTATCTATAGGTTTCGTACTTTACGCCATACTTGATGGGTGTGTTTTGTGTGCATTCTAGAATTGTGTTTGATTCTAGAATTGAGTTGTTGGTGTGCACACTAGTAGTACGATAATATATAAGATCTAAGCATACATACAAATAATAACAGATATTCTACTAGAAGAAATATACAAAAAAAGAGACATAAATAAACACCCATTTACCGTGGTTCACCCAATTTGGGATACGTCCACCAAGAAACAAGTCAATCTATTATCCAAAGCTTTGACAAGATATACAATGAAGATTTACAATCTTCCACACCTCTCAGATGTACAATACTTTCTTTCTTTCAAGCTTTTGCTTCTTCTCCAAGAATTCTCTCTCTCACCAAATTTTTCAAGTTCTTCTTAATTCTTGTTAATTCTTACTTCTAAACCCTAGCTTTTATGCTTATATAGGAATTTATAAACTTAGGGCACTTAGCCATGTAATTACAATCAATAGATCTGATTTAATGCTAAAAATAGATCTAATTCCCGAGAGTTAATTAAAACACTCACGCACAGGTAATCGATGTCGATTCACCCTAAAAGATGCCGATTCCTCCTTGCCTAACCGATGCGGTCCTAGGTGACCAATTCCATTCTCTCCTAACAAATGACCGTTATTTTGTTTCCAGCAAGTTTTACATTGCATGTTAATATGAGGTAATTGAGCTCCACAACTCAACAATCTCCCACTTAGAGATTAATTAATGCACCATACCTATACAACATCATTCTTGGGTCCTTAGTTTTTTTCTTCCTCTTCAAGTATAAAACTCAAAGACCAAAAGAAGTGGAGTGTAGCTCCAACTTCTCATTTCCTAATGACTTTGTTAGCATATCCACAGGGTTCTTGCTTGTATGAATCTTTTCCAGATTCAACTTCCCATCCTCAAATACCTATCATATGAAGTGATACCTCAACTAAATGTGTTTCATTTTCAAATGAAATACTGAGTTCTTTTCCAAATGAATTCCACTATGAATGTCACTGAATAATTTGCAATCATCTTGCTCCTTTCCCAACTCTTCTATGAACCTACTCATTCATATCATTTCCTTGATAGCCTCTGTAGTAGCTGAAACATACTCTACCTTTGTAGTAGACAAAGCCACAACTTTCTCAGTAATCTTGAAATCCAGCTAACTTCCATCCCACCTATTGTGAAAATATATCTAGTAGTGCTCCTCCTACCATCTAGATCTCCAGCCATATCTAAATCAACATAGCCACATAATGAAATATCCAAAACTCCATCACATAAATGCATGCTAGATTTTCCTTTCAAATAACTAAGTATCCATTAAACGTATTTCCAATGCTCTTTGCCTATATTGGCCATATATCTACTCATAACTTCCACTTCCGTGCAATGTCTAGTCTGGTGAAAACCATATCATACGTGAGACTCCAAACTGCTAAAGCATATGGTACTTGTGTCATGTATTTGACCTCCTCTTGTGATGAAGTAAATGGATCTTTTCTCAATTTGAAGTGTTCACCATTGGTGTACTAACAGGTTTTGCATTCTACATGTTAAACTTTTCTAACACCTTATAGCTTTAATCCTCCTAAGACAAATACAATTTCTTATTTACCTTGTCTTTGTGTATTTGCATGATAAGGATTCTTTTTCAGCTCCTAAATCCTTCATAGAAAATGTATGAGCTAGCTTTCCTTAAGCTCACCAATATCCTACATACTAGATCCCGCAATAAGAATATCATCCACATACAAAAAAAATAATATAGCTCCCATTTTCAAGCTTCTTGAAATAAACACAAAGTGGTCGATTCACATCTCAAGTAAACATGCTCATGCATAAAAATATCAAACCTCATGTACCATTGCCTTAGAGCTTTCTTAATCCCATATAGGCTCTTTTTCAACTTGAACACTAATTTATCCTTACCCTTGACTTCATACCCAAGTGGTTTCTGTATATAAATCTCTTCATCCAAATCATCATGAAGGAAATATATCTTCACATCTATTTTCTCTAAATGCAAATCCTCTACTGCAGCTAAACTCAATACAAGTATGAATATAAGTCATATTAATAACACGAGAAAATATTTCACCTAAGTCAATACCTTTTTTCTCGTAAAAATCCTGTACTACAAACCTTGCCTTGTACCTTTTTGTCCTCCCTCTTCTTCCTTGATCTTGTAAACTCACTTGTTCTGTAATGTCCTCTTACCTACTAGAAACTTAACCAAATCCCAAGTCGGGTTCTGTTCCAAGGATTTCATCTCCTCATCTATGCCATGCTCCCACTCCTGTAGGTCTCGATCTTGCATTACTTCTTTAAAACTTTATGGTTCACCATTATCGCTAATAATAGATAAAATAGAGAAGGTGTAAATATTTTTGGAGGTTTACTTACCATTTATGACCTTCTCACTAGAGTTTTCGGTACCAGAGGATCATTTTGGACCTCCTGGACATTTGTATCCAAATTTTTCAAGGACTCGACACCTTTGGTCACTGAACTAACATCGGTTCTACTAACCGATGTCAATTTGGCTCTTCTGTAACCGATACCGGTTCTACTAATCGATGTTGGTTAGGGGTAAACCAACACCGATTACTATGTAACCTTGTAGGTATTACTTTTAAATCTGAGAGTTCATTTTCATCCACAAACTTCTTAACCAGTTCATCCTTGGGTACAAAAATTTGATCCCTGTACATTATCTTTTCATTCCATTCAACATCATGACTCTTAATAATTTTAGAATTCTCTATATCCCAAAAATAGAATTCGAAATCACCGATCCATAACAAATGAAAGTGCATCTCTTGGATTTTACATCCAATTTTTCCTATTTTCCTTACCAACATGCACAAAAGCTTCAAACCAAAATATTTAAGAAAAGAAAGATCTACCTCTTTTCCGGCCTAAGCTTCCTTTGGTATTCCTCTATCTAGTGAACTTGAAGGCCCACGGTTAATCAAATAAACTATTATATCAACTAATTCTACCCAAAATGTCAAGGTTAATCCAAAATATATCCTCATACTTCTAGAACGTTCCATGATTGTCCTGTTCATTCTCTCGTAATGTCATTCTTCTATGGTGTTCTTAGAACCATTCTTTCTCTACATATTCCATTCACTAAACAATAATCATTGAAATATTTTCTACAATATTCACCACCATTGTCATATCTAAGGAACTTTAACTTTGAATTAGATTCATTCTCAACAAGGGCTTTCCATATTTTGAAAGTCTCAAAAACATCATATTTATGTTTAATAAAATAAACCCCTACCTTTCTTATAGCATCACCAATGAAAGTAACATAATATTGGGATCCTCCATGAGAAGCAACTTGAGTTGGTCCCCACACATCTAAGTGTACAAGCTCTACTTTTTCTCTTTATTAGTTTCCCCAAATTTGACAAATCTCACTATCTTTTTCTTTCCAAAGATATAATGCTCATAGAAATCAAGATCTAAATCTTTCAAATCTGATAACTTACCCTTAGCCTTTAATATCTACAATCATTTTTGACTCATGTGGCCCAACCGATTATGCCACATGCATGCATCTGAATCTGAAGTAGATAATAAAGAAAAGGATTCAGTAACACATGTAGATAAATATAACGTTTCTACCTTCTTGCCTCTTGCCATAACAACAGAGCACCTTGGTGCATTTCTTAGAGTCTCTAGTAAAAGTAACCATGTAACCAGCTTCACCGAGTTTCCCTACGTAATAAGATTCCTCCTAAGTCTTGGCACATGCCTCACATATTTCAATACCCATGTATTTCCATTCTACAATTTTAGATGAACTTCCCTTTACCAAAGAATACTGTAAGGTTTATCATCACCCAAATAAACATGCCCAAAATTTCCTAGACATAATTTCTGAAATAACCCTTCTTATGGGTTGCATGGAAAGAAGCTCCCGAACCTAAAATCCATGATTTAATTCTATTATCTAAATAAATAATAAGAGCATCTTGCATTACCTCTGTTGCAAAAGAAGATTTTCTTCTTTACCTTTGTCTGGTTGTTGGTTCTCTTTATCCTTTGACCAACAATCTTTCTTTGCATGTCCTTTCTTTCCACATTTCCAACAGGTAATTCCCTTACCTCTGGATTTAGATCTACTATCCCTTGACTTTGATTTCTCATTACTCTTACTCTTGGATCTCTCCTTCTTCCTGCCCCTACTTTCTACATTCAAAGAATTCTCAGATGATGATTCCTTTGTACTCTTCCTACAAATTTCTTCATTCAAGATTATACTAACCACATCATCAAACTTCAAAATATTATTAGTAGATGTTATGTTACTACCAACCATTACCAAGTTATCCCAACTATCAGGAAAATAACATAAGAATAAAATTTATTTCACTTCATCATCAAATGGTATATCAACTGATTTTAACCGATTTATAATAGATCTCGAAATCGTTCAAATGACTAGATGCAGATCCACCTTTATGCATCTTAGAACTAAATTTTACTTCAACAAATAAAATTTATTTGAAGCGCTAGGTTTTTCATATAAATTAGCAAGATATATCATTAACCCTACCGTAGAAGTTGCTTCTGTGATATTGGAAGCCATGGTTGCTATCAAGCTCAATCTTATAGATCCCAAATCCTTTCTATCAAGAATCTTCCATTCTTCATCAGTCATCTTCATAGGTCTAGACTTCTCATTCAACGGTAAATAAAAATATCTTTGATACAAATAATCCTCAATATACATCTTCCATAATTGATAATTTCGGTCGTCAATCTTCTCTTGTATTTTTTTCTTCTACCATTGGTGTAGCTCCCACTTAACCAAAAACCCTTTGTGAGTAAATATGTCAACACACAAAACCCTCAAAAAAATCTCTCGATACCAGGTTGGTATTAGCACATTGATGGTACGAGATAATATATCATATCTAAGCATACATGCAAATAATAGTGTATATTCTACCATAAGAAGTATTCAAAACAAAAGACAAATCAACACTAGATTTAATATAGTTCACCCAGTTTGGGTTACATCCACCAAGAAATAAGACAATCTATTATCTAAAGCTTTGACAAGATATACAATGAATATTTACAATCTTCCACACCTCTCATATGTTCAATACTTTCTTTCTTTCAAGATTTTGCTTCTTCTCCAAGAATTCTCTCTCTCACAAACTTTTTCAAGTTATTCTTAATTCTTATTTATTCTTACTTCCAAAGCCTATATTTTATGTTTATATAGGCATTTATAAACTTAGGGCACTTAGCCATGTAATTACAATTAATAGATTTTCTTTAATGCTAAAAATAGATGTAATTCTCGAGAGTTAATTGAAACACTCACACATAGGTAACCGATGTTGGTTCACCCTAACCAATGTCGGTTCCTCCTTTCCTGACCAATTTTGGTCCTAGATGATCGATACCTATTACTATGTTTTCCAAAGCAAGTTTTACATTGCATGTTAATCCGAAGTAATTGAGCTCCATAACTCAACCGGGAGCTTTAGAACTCTTCAAAATTTTGATCTTAGATTTATAAAGAACCTACCCGGGTTTCTTATAAGATAATGTTTAATTTGTCTCGATCCAGAGAAGTGGGAGGAGAATGTAGAAATTTAGAATTGATGGGAGAAATAACAACTGAGACTTGCTATAGTCATTGATAGGGGGAACATATGATGGACGAAAAAGGACATGGTCCAAGAATTGAAGAAGAGGGGCTACCAGAAGGTGATCCAAGAATATAATATGAAGAGCTACTAGGATGTGGCCCAAGAATAGAAGAAGGACTACTAGGATGCGACCCATAGATGGAAGATGATGGATTAATAGGATGTGGACCAAGAATACAAGATTATGGACTACCCGAGGGTGATCAATACATAGAAGAAAAGAGGCTAGTTGGATGTTCCCAAGTGATCCATAGGGATCCAAAATGACTCTACTTTATCAAATCAGCCAACACGAAGAAGAATAAAATGATGCACGAAGGTTCTGTCTGTTTAGTTACATGACCGCCACCCCACTAGGGCTGTAGTCCTAGGACTGCCGGTCTACATTGAGTGGTGGTCCTGGATCTTACGGATAGAAAATTAAATATGACACGAATAGTCCCAGAATTCCAAAGAGTTTCCATGTCTCTTCTTCTACATGACCTTTCCCAGTCTCCAGTGCATGAGAGAACATGAGAAAGGCTATAAATGCATGTTATGGAAGAGAACAAAGGCATTGAAGCATAAAGTGAGTGAGTAAGAAGGTCTTAGTGTTGGAATTGTGATTTGGAGAAGCAAGGAGTAATATAGACAGAGCAAGCAAGTAAGTGGGAGGAAGTGTGAGATATTATCTACTTCTCTTTCATACTTATTGTAATTTCTATACTTATTATTGAATTGGCCAATAAAAGTGGGAAGAAAGAGAAATTACCCTTCTCGACAATTTTTTCCTCCTCTGGAGGTTTTCCAAGATAAAAATGTTGGTGTATGAGTCTATATTATTTCCTTTATACAAATTGTTGATTCTAAGCACAAGTATAATTCATTCACTACATATCTCTATGATTTTATAATAGAAAGTAGAACAACAATGATTAATTGTGATTCTGTGGATAATTCCAAAGTTGAAGAGTTTACAGATCATTTTGGTATCAGAGCTAACAATTATCTAGGACTATGGTATTCATTCTTGGATTTGTATGATAGTGAAGAGATCTAAAGCTGAAGAAACTTTACCTTGTGATCCAAAAATTTATACAAAGAATTGGAAATAAAGAATTTGGGGACAAATGGAGGAAGAGAACTTGGTCCGTAGAATTGAGATGTTGGAGACCATGATGGATAGGATGTTTAGAAGGCAAGAAGAGCTTGCTGATTTACAGAAGATAGCTTCTATCAAACAAGACTCCATGGACTCATTGGTTCAGGGCTTAGCTAAAAATTTTGGCATAGGAAGGAGCCATCATGAGGAAATTTATGGGGAAGAGCATGAAGAAGAGACTTCTAACACAAGAGAAAAGGTAAAATCTGATCATACTCGTTTTAAAGTTAAAATGAAAGTTGAGATTAAAAGCTTTGAAGGACAAGTAGATGCATAGCTACTTGATAAATGGTTAAAATAGTTAGAAGTCTACTTTAGCATCCATAATGTCACTGAGGAACAGAGTATCACCTTTGCACATCTCAAAATGGAGGGAAATGCTCTAGTTTGGTGGGAGACCCATGTAGCCACTTGTGAAAAGAATAAGCATCCAATTGTGAAATCTTCACAAGAATTTAAAGAATTACTTAGAGATAACTTCTATCCTATTGGCATTAAGACTAACCAAATGATTAAATGGAATTATTTTAGACAAGGTAGTGGTCAAAGTGTGCAGGACTATACTACAAAGTTTCGAAGGCAAGCCATGTTTCTTAACATGGACTTGGAGGATGAGGATATTCTCACCAAGTACTTAGGAGGACTTCACACTCATCTTCAAAGAAAATTCATCTCCACAAAGCCCAGAGATCTCAATGAAGCATGCGTACAAAGCGCATTTACATAGATGATGAAAAGAAGCAAGGAGAAGTAGAGCCAAGGGTAAAGTAGTAAACAAATCAGCTTAAGAAAGAGTTTGGGCAAACAAGTAACAAGGGTAAGTGAAAAGGGAAAGCTAAACAAGTTGCCACTACATTGAATACTTGTAAAGATCCCAAGAATTTTTGCAAGAACTTGTGATATCAATGGTCATACTAACGCTACATGTTATAAGTTACATCCGGAGTTACATTTGAAGAACCGAACCAAGGACTCAAATAATTCCATGACAATCAGAAAACAAAAGTGGAGGTGGAAATCGAAAATGACTGACGATGTAGGCGAGAGGCTTGGAAGCATGGCCACCAACATGGAAAACTAGGAAGAGGAGATGAGAAGACTATTCCAGATCAAGAGAACTAAGGTAAATGCTTTCGTTGATACTAGTCCTTAGTCTAACTTTATTTATGAAGCAATTGTAAATAAGCTTGGTCTTGAGACTTACGAGCATCCACACCCTTATTCTTTGGGTCATGGGTGAGGAAGGGTGTTGAAAATCAGGTAACAAGAAGATGTAAGGTCAAGTTTGAGATAAATTCCCAATATATTGATATTTTTGAAGGCGACGTTATTCCACTTGATGTGTTTGATGTTGTATTCGTGAGTCCTTACTTGTATGTTAGGGACACTATATTTATGAGGAGGGAAAAATGGTACAGATGGGTCAAAGATGGGATCACCTAGAACATCTGGGCACACCAACGTAAGACACGGGTTACTATGGTAAGTGCTAACCAAGTAAAATGACTTATTCAGGTAAATCATAATCAATTTTGTTTACTTTTATTAAAGGATAAACAAGATGGGGTAGAAGTTGTAGATATTTATAACCAGGGAAAGCATGATTTGGATAGCATTATTCACTCTTTTCAAGAAGTATTTCAGGATCCTAGTAGGTTACCACCAAAATGTGAAGTAGAGCATGAGATTCAACTATTGCTTAATCCCCCGTACCAAACATCATGTTATATAGACAATCCTTGCTTGAGAGTACTGAAGTAAAGAAACAACTTAAGGAACTAATAGAACAAGGGGTAATACATCTGAGCACCTCACCATGTAGTTTGCTTATTGTGATGGTGCCAAAGAAAATGGTTCTTAAATAATGTGCATCGAATACCGTGCTTTGAACAAGATCACCATAAAGAACAGATATCCACTTCCCCACATATATGATCTCTTGGACCAGCTTCAACATGCCAAATTTTTCACAAAGTTGGATCTCAAGTCAGGTTATCACCAAGTTTGAATGAAGGAGGAGGATATATGGAAGATTACCTTAAAAAAAAAACAAGGTTGGTATGAATGGTTAGTACTTCCTTTTGGGTTATGCAATGCACCCACTACATTTATGAGAGTGATGAATGATGTATTATGGGATTTCATAGATTTATGTGTCATTGTATATCTAAACAATATGTTGATTTTTAGTGCCACATAGGAAGAACATCTAGCTCATTTGCAACAAGTCTTGCAAGTTCTCAGGGAGAAACAATTGCTTTGTAATATGAAGAAATGTGAATTTTCCAAATAGTCACTTGTCTATCTTGGGCACGTGATTTGAGGAGGAGAGCTACGAGTGGATCCAAAGAAGGTGGAAGCCATCACTAATTGTCCAACACCAACAGGAGCCACAAAAACTAGGAATTTTGTGGGAGTAGTACACTACATACGGAAGTTCATTCCTGGATTCTCCACAATCGCAACACCTCTACACATAGTGGCCACAAAGATTAAGAGTTTTGACTGGGGTAAGGAACAATACAAATCCTTTAAGTTATTGAAATACAAGATTAGTCATGCTTTAGTACTTGCTCTTCCTAATTTGCAGCAGCCTTTTGAAGTAGAGACAAATGTCAGTGATTACGCTATGGGCACAAGTGTTGTTTCAAGGAGGTAAACCCTTATGTTATCATTCTAAAAATTTTACTTGATAAGTTAAAGGATATTCAATATATGATAAGGAAATGTATGCACTAGTTCAGGTAATTAAAAAATAGAAGCATTATTTGTTGGGTAAAGAAACTATTGTGCACACTGACCACAAACCTCTCCAGTATTTGTAAGCATAGTCTAAATTACAGCAGGCAAGGCACTACAAATGGATGGGGTTTCTTCAGCAATTCCATCTGGTGATTAAATACAAGAAGGGTAGTACAAACTTGGTGGTAGACATGTTGTCTAGGCCACCCACATAGGAGATTTTTTCCTATTTGGCCACTATCTCTTAGATCGAGCCCTTCATGAAGGAAGCTTACAGAGAGGCATATGCCCAGGATAAAGAATTTGGGGTGACATTTCAGCAAACAGTAGTCCTAAGGGTCCGAAAGGACAGGGATTGAATATTGTTATCTCAAATACGAGCTGCTCTACCGATGGGGAAAGCTTTGTGTGCCAAAAGAAGATCAAATTATATTGATGAGTGAAGCACATACCTCAAAAGTAGTGGAAAATTTTGGTGTTGGTAAGACCCTAGCCCACATGCAAAGGTGGGTAAATGCAGCAAGTTGGGGGACAAAAAGGGGGTCATAAGTGGACGTCATATTGCAAATAACAACATAATATCAACTTGTACGGATTATTAGCAATATATACACTCAAAATTAGAAAAACTTATACTAATATGAATCGTAGCATCCGGAATCTAGTTTCTAAAATACTAATTTTTTTTTAAAATGGACAAGATTAGCTATATTAAACACTCAAAATTCAATGACTTGGTATTTTTTTTTAAAATGCCTATAAAATTATAGTCCGTTTGCCCATGATTTGGATGACCAAAAATTGATATATATTTTTCTCCTTTGGCGAAGTTAGATGCCACTATCTATCTTGGGATGGATTTTATTTTTATGAGTTTTTCCGTGAAAGTGGTATGAAAACATAAAGAAAACATAGCACTTTCCGTTTGCCCGCCATAACTTCATCAAAAAATATTGAAATCAAATAATTTTTTTTTGAACATGTATATAATTTCACCACGGTTGGGATGGTATAAGTTTTATCACATTTTGATAAGTGAAACAAAATTTGCAGTCTTAAACCTAGACATAAATATTCATAGGAAAAAGTGTCTTAAAAACCTACTATTAGTAAAAAATTATAAAATGATATTTATCCTATTCTATTCACTTTAAAATTAGTATTTATACAAAGCTAACAGTCTCCCCTATGCAATGGTACCATTTTTATGACATATTTTTTACTTTTCGGCATGGTTCAAGTCCGAGGAAGACTAAATTTGATGTTTTGTTGTTTTTAATGTAAAATTCAGGATTTGATGTCCACTTAATTGTCCCCCAACTTGGTGCACTTACCCAGGTACATGTATTGACCCAATATGCAAGAAGAAGTATCAAAATTTCTACGAGGATGTAAAATTTGTTGTACTAGCAATCCTAAGACTAGGAAGGAAGTTGTTTATATGCCTTTTTCAGTACCTATTCGTCCATGGGAGGACATTTCTATGGATATTGTAGGAGGATTACCTATGTCTAAACATGGCCATGACTATCTCTATGTTTTTGTTGATATATTTAGTAAGTTGTGTATTCTTATGGCATGTAAAAAGACAATAAAAGCAAATGAGTTGGTAGATCTTTTCTTTTCTAATGTATGGGTACATTTTGGTTTGCCAAATTCTATTGTTTCTGAAAGGTATTCTAGGTTCTTAGGGAAGTTTTGGACTACTTTTTGGGACAAGATGGATACCAGGTTACAAAGGAGCACAAATTTCCATCGATAGATAAATGGACAAACAAAGGTGGTAAACAGAATTTGGTACAATTGATCGTAGGGTATAACAAATACCTAAGGATGTGGGATGAGTCCTTAGCCTACATCCAACATTCCTATAACTAGGCAAGACACACATCCACTATGAAGTTGTCGTTTGAAGCATTCTTGGGATATCTACCTACAAATCTACTTGACATAATATTTGGACAACATGATGAGAAGGATGCACGAGACACAAAGGTGACTAGAGAAAAAAATTCATTTAGAGGATTTAGAAAATCCATCTCAAAGTCAAGGAACATATAGAGAAATCTCGGCCAAGTATAAAGTTAGGCACGATCAACATAGAAGGGAATATAAGCTTCATGTCGGAGATAGATTTTGACTTTACTTGAGCAAGGAGAGACTACAAGGTCAAGCATTGAGGCTCAATCCACTATGATATGGACACTTCTACATATTGGAGCAGGTTGGAGAAAATGCCTTTCTACTTGATTTGTTGTCATTCATGAGGAATTACTCGTAGTAAACTGCGAGAACTTACACCTATATGAGACGTCCATGTTAGATGAAGATGAATAACTATAGTTGCTACCTTCTATTGAGGATTTTGTCTTGGACTCACAAGGAAAATTAGAGGAGGATGTAGTACTACAACGAGAAGGTATGAGAGACTAGGAGAGGTCTCCAGGAGTCTTGGTAGATTAGATCTGAAAGTAAAGACACCAAGGCATGCCCGGTGGTACCCGAAGGAGCAAGTGAGGGAATTATTTCCTCATCCACTCCCCTCTAAGATTTTTGGGACCAAAAGCCTCCTAAGTAGGGAAGGTGTGATCCATAAGGATCCAAAATGACTCTACTTTATCAAATCAGCCAACACAAAGAAGAAAAAAATGATACACGCAGGTTCTATATGTTTAGTGACAGGACCACCACCCCCGTGCGGGGTGGCGGTTCCGTAACCGCTTCCTCCCCAGTGTGGTAGTCCTGGGACCACTGGTCTGTATTACGTGGCTGTCTTGGATCTTGCGGACAAAAAATTAAATATGACACGAAAAGTCCCAGGATTCCAATGGGTGTCCATGTCTCTTCTTTTGCATGACCTTTCTCATTCTCCAGTGCACGGGAGAACATGAGAAAGGCTATAAATGCATGTTATGGAAGAGAACAAAGGCATTGAAGTATGATGCAAGTGAGTGAGAAGCTCTTAGTGTTGGAATTGTGATTTTTAGAAGCAAGGAGTAATTGAGATAGAGCAAGCAAGTAACTGGGAGGAAGTTTGAGATATTATCTACTTCCCTTTCATACTTATTGTAATTTCTATACTTATTATTGAATTGGCCAATAAAAGTGGGAAGAAAGAGTAATTTCCCTTCCCGACTGGTTTTTTCCCTCCGGAGGTTTTCCAGATAAAATTGTTGGTGTATGAGTCTATATTCTTTCCCTTTCTAAAAATTGTTTATTCTAAGGACAAGTATAATTCATTCACTAGCTATCTTTGTGATTTTCTAATAGAAATTAGAACATAAACAATTAATTATGATTTTGTGGATAATTCCAAAGTTGAAGAGTTTACATATCACCAAGAATAGAAGATAATGGACTATTTGAAAATGTCCCACAAATAGCAGAGGTAGGGCTACTAGAAGGTGACCCACACTTAGACGAAGATGAAGGACTACTTGGTGTTGAACCCATAAGATATTTTGATTAAGGAACTCGATAGACCTAGAGTGATTGGGTGATGAGAAGATAGGCCATGGATTAATGAAAGACCTAGTAGTTTCATCACATAATGAAGAATGTGAATATGGAAGAATAAGAGGAGGATCAAGTTGCATGATCTGAGGCTCTTCCTCTATTTCTTGATAAAAGGAATCAACTTTTTCCTCACAATACGTAGATGCATCAAAGTCTAAAGACAATCCTTTCTCATAACTTGTTAAATGGATATCTTCATGTACCCCTATAAAGGCCATGATCACTCCTTCATTCTAAAATAAATGAATTTGTATGGGTTTTCGATTGACCACTAGGGTTTGATTGGATGAAAAAGGGCCAACTTGTGTGAAATATTGACAAGATGTTTGATTATGATTGATAGTAGAAGGTGATGTGGGGGATGAAGTAGACATGGAGCTATATGTTTTGGGAGTAAAAGAATATTTGGAACTGGTTGGTATATTTTTCCCTATAAGACGACGTCGTGGAGGAAGAATAGGAGGATTTCTTACTAAAATTTCGTAGATTGTGACATAGGATTTGACTTATATGTTTGACTAGAAGGAATTCTAGTCACATGAATCTTCAAAGGATGAATATTTTTTGAGGTGACTGATAAAAGAGGTCCTATGAAGAAGGGGAGGATCGTGATTAAATAATTACATTACATGTTTTATAAAGAAGGTCCTGCGAAGAAGGGGAGGACCGTGACTTAGGAGTTGAATTAGATGAATCTGAAGAGTATTTTGGATACAAATCATCAGAAGAATTAGAGTAAATATTTGGATTGGAATCCTCATAAGAAAAGGAAAGGTTTGGATAAGAATTAAAAGAAGAGTGGGGGATCCCGAATAATAATTTGGATGAGAAGTGTCCAAATGATAGCACTGACTATGAGATAAAGGTGGGGAATGGGTTACCCAGATGGATTTTCTACCGTGAAGAACCAAACAAGATTTAGTTATGATGGGTTTATTTTGATGTGAACACTGAAACTTTGATTCCTTATTGTTGTATGTATAAGGGACCTTACGATAATCACTCATTGTTGGCATGTGTTAGGTTTAAAGGTCTAGAACTAGATTACATGATCAAACTTCTTCAAAGTGAAACATAACGACAACCAACTAGACATTTTGTAAATATGGGGATACTTATGTGATTTTCCAAAAGGGAAGCTAAGGAAAACATACATCATGATGACTCAATATTGATAATCCAACAAGGTTTGGACAACAATTTTGGATGCATAAATTTCAAAGGATTGATCAAAACTTTAGCAACATAAAGGATATAAAGGAAATATTTCAATTGCTCTATTGATGCAAAATTTTCTTGATAGGCAATGTTTTTGCCAAGGTTTGAAAGATATGTTCAAAAATTACCATGAACTTAGGCGAAAACAAAAAGATCAAGAGGATCAAAGACCCAAAGGATTGTCTTAGAAATGAGTTTATAAGGTGAATAAACACAAGGAACAATCACGCAAGTTCAAAACACAAAGCTAAATTAATGACCAAAGGAAAATGAATGATAAATAATCAATGGATCAAAGTGATTTTCCTAAATGGATAAGTCAAAATGATGAATAATCACAAAACACAATCACACAAGGTTTGTTATTAACCAATCAATCAATAAACTTACTTCCTATGTTTGTTTTCAAATGGTAATTGACATTTAAGATGATCAAAGAAATGTCACCACTTATGTCAAGTTCAAAGAAATGAACAAGGTGTAAGTAATAACAAGAGGTTGATATGATCCCCAAACAAAGTATATGTAAAGTGAGTTTGAATCCAACCAAGACCTATATCTCAAAAAGTGGGAGTTACGAAGATGAACAATACAACAATACCACTAAGATATGTTAACCAAACTTTATGAAAAAGTAAGGTATTAATATCAAAATAATATTGATACGATGCGCACAAAAGGTAATAACAACACCTTTCAAAATCAAGGTAATGTTTGAAATCAAACTAAGGCTTAAGGTATACCAAGGAATTGTTAGGGTGTACGTAGTGTAACGTTACAATCTAGACACTTAGGCCAAGTTTACAAGAAACAAGACGTAAGTATCAAAATTGTGGCGATACAATACAAGAAACGTAACACTTCAAAGGAGAGTCTAGTGAAGAATCAAGCCTAACTACAAATGATGATCTTGACTTGGGTATCAAGATCAAATGGCTATCAATGACGTAAAGACGTACTCACACACTTTATATGTTTAACAACTCAGCCATAAACATGGATGAGTGTAAATGGACATAAAAGTGGCAAACATAATCAATTGACAACACATGTATGCTTTCTCTTACATTGATCAAAAAAATTTCAAAATAAAGAAAAGGAATCAGTTAATTGGAGTTGAAAAATGTTTGTCCTCACTTTGGCAGAGTTTCACCTCACCTTATGGCAAGTGAAAAACTAAGAAAAAGTAATGTCACACAAATTTTGTGGTGAATAACACATAGTTTAAACTTTAATGGACTCTCCCTTTGTTCAATAAACAAAGTTTCAACTCCAAGAAAGTTCTCCCTTTGTGATGGCTCTCAAAATTATGGTACAAATAAGTTGGATCCAAGTCAAGATAGCTTCCTAGGTGGTTCTCTCAACTAGGTGTCACAAGTTTTTCTAATGCGAGCTCGATTTACCAAGAAAGTCACACTGACTAGTCTTGGGTTATCTCAAATTTACTTTACCCCATTCAAACATAGTGAGAAATAAATGCATTCATCGTGTGTTCTCACTGGGGTCACGATACAAACAAATTTGACTCTAACTCACAAAGGTGAAACTAATCAAGTAGGTGTGCAGAGAACTTATTGTTTCATCCACAAGGTTCCCTCTTGCATGGACTACTTTAGGGTTCCTAAGACCACCCCCATTGTTTTAGCTTAAGGCTTATTCCAAAGGGGTTATGTCCTAGTTAAGTGGATGGGACGTACCCTTATCTGAACTTGTAAATACAATGTTTTGATTATGGTGTGTTTTTTATCTTTTATTCTTAATGTGGTTTGCTTGTACACCTTTTGGCAACCTGCACAAAAATTTATTAGTAGTTTTATGTTTCAAACCTCCTTTCTTTGACAAGCGTATTTAGGTCCTACATGAAAATTTTAGTAGTTTTCCAAATGATCAAAACATCATATATAAGGGAGATAACACGTTGTTTTTGATTTCCCAGATCATCCTAAGACGCAAGGAAAGAGCATACACAACACAAAACCTCACTAAACTTGTAGAAATGGAAAACACTTAATCAAATTGAAATAAGTAAGATTCATTTTAGCCAACTTTGAAGTTATTTCCTTAGAAAACTTATTTGAAGCATTTGTGAAAGCATAAAGAAGGTATTGAAATGTTTTGATTCCCAAGATCACCTAAAAGGTGTAAGGGAAGAGCATACGCATTTCAAAACCTTTATAAATGACAATGCAACATTCATCAACTTAACAAAACAAGTTAGCACAAATCATGACTCAATATATCCTATAAATAATGATTAGTTTCAAGAAACCTTGCAAGATGTTAGCAATTCAAATAATTCAAGTCTTTGCAAAGAATTTAAACATGTTAGAAAATGACTAGTTTCCTAATGAAGTAAACCATAATTTTTCGTAATTCAAAAGCCTAATTTTATGTTTCTATTGTGTAGTTCTCTTCGATAACTTTCCAATGCAAAAATAATAGATTCATTTTGAATTCAAGAGAAAATGTTGGCCTATGGAAGATAGGTGATGAACACAGTTCAATGTGTATGCACCTATAATGACGTGTACATGCCCTTTTGAGTGTGTATGCACTCATGTGTTAAAAAACATAATGACATGTATGCACGCAGAATGACATGTATGTACCCTTTTGAGTGTGTACATGCCCCTGTAAAAAAGAAACACATAATGACATGTACATGCCATTTTGAGTATGTACACGTCCTTGTGTAAACAAAACATAGAATGATGTGTACATGTCATTGTTAATTTTATGTACACTTGTACCAGGAGATGATGTCAAAACATAGGATCCTAACGTAAGCAACTTCAAAAGGATCAAATTTTTCCTAATTTAGCTCAAATCAAAGAGTAACCCATCACAATAAATCACATATAAGAGACTCAATGCACACAAAGTTAGTAAAACAACATAAAAATCTTAACCTATTTCACATGTGCATGATTTGGGTTAGCAAAAACTTGAGAAAACTAGCAAAACTTCATTAAAATCAAAGGAACTATGAATCTATCCCATCAGGCATGCCAAATGTATCAATGTATTAGTTAACTAAGCTAGGAGAATTGAAACTAACACCTTAGTAGCTTCAAAACTAAGTTAACCCTACAAATATCATCATGCTAAGAGCTTAACAAGACTAAATACCAACATTATGCATTAGAACTTGAAATGGAAATCAAACTAATATGCTAAGCACTTGAATCTCTACTCTTTAGATCACCAAAAACACTAAATGAACCTAGATAGATCCATGACAATCAAAGTTGATTGTTTGATCTTCAAGGGTTTGGGAATGAAGGCTCATCAAAGTATGGCTATAAGACCATTTTGATTCTCTCCATATGACCCAAAAGCTTGGATGGATGAAATGCAAGAATGAGGCTATTAGCTCAAATGAAAGATGCTCTAAGATGAAATGCCTATAGTTTAGCTATATGCATATAAGGTGTGCATAGAAAGGTAGGAGGAGGTTTCTTTATATAACCCTCTAGATTGAAGGATCTTTGCATCCTATTGTATGTGGGATAATAGCAAAGCTAGGTTAGTAATGGATAAGCATGGTTTAGAAGTGGTTGAGTTTACTTTAGGAGAGTTTAATTTATCCTTTAGTGACTCATGGGAGTTGAGGGGATTTATTGATTAACCAAAGTGATTAATTAATAGGTGTGTAAGCTTATAGAATATTTTTAGAGGAATAATTAGCATGATTTAGACTATGAGAGGGATGTAGTCACATAAATGATGATTTATTGATCTAATGGAAGAGGAAGCTAATTAATTAAGAATAATTAATTAGTCTAGATAGAAAGGGGGATTAATTAATGGAAGGTTGTTAATTGGCATATTTTTTAGATAGAAGAGTTAATTAATTAACGTAATGTAACTAATTAATGGTGATAGAAGAGAAAATGAGCATTTATTGATGATATGTCATCAATTTATGGGAAAGGGTATAATTATCACAATTTAAGTATTTAAATTTCTTGAGTTAAATTATAGGTGTCTACAGAGGTAAAGGTTACCTTGGAGGATTCAGATGGTGAGGTCACAATGGTGGAAGAAGATAATTTCCACAAGGAACCTATTATACATGTGGATCCCCTTATCATTATAGGCATGAATTCCCTTAAAACATTATTTTCTAATGGTGTGGAAAGAATCATAAGTTTGACTAATGTCCAGATTTTTATGAGCATATAAGTAAGAAAACAAGCGGGATAATGGCATGGGAATGGTTAAAGTACAATACGATGTGGAATATTAGTGGATGTAGAAGATAGAACCTGGCCATGAAATGATACCTGTGTTGGTAACTACATGCAATGAGGCTACACACGTGCATGGGATTCTGAAGCAGAAACCTGTTATTACAAAACATGAGGTATTGCATGCAAATTATCTAGATCCTGCCTATCACAAGGATGTTTATGAATAAACTATGGAGGTTATTAGAAAAATGCATGATGAGATACAATTCTTAAAGGAGAAGTCATGAAAGCTAGAGCAAGAAAACGTAGTTGAGCTTCCTTAGGGATATGTTGATGACTTACAGGAGGTTTGTAAGATGTTGCGCCAAGAAAACATAATTCATTTTATAGGGGAATGGTTAAGGGTGGAAGGTACCATGCGTTGGATTTGATCATGAGAGACAAATATTACATGTGAACTTACCTCCTCACAGTATTGATTATGACAAAGAGATCACCTTGAATGCGCTTGTTTTTATTATATACGGTAAAAACAGGGATCGGCTCCTAGGGGCCATTACAAAAGGAGGAACAAAAAACAACAAGCAAGAAGGAAACGAAAAATTCCCAAAAAGGAGTTAAACATGCTTAACTCTTACAATTAAGGACCAAACTTTGTAGAAAGGTGGGGAAACTAGAGAGAAGGAGAAATAGTCTCCAAAATAGCAAAACAATAAAAGTTCTCCAAAATTTTGCCAATAGTCTAGAACCAAAAGTTAATTTTTGGGGATCCCCCAATGTTACCATTGTGGCTATCTTTGTTCACACCACTCTTAGCACCTTTTTCATTAATATCATCCTCCAGCTCATCCTCGAGCTACTGATGTGCAAGTTGAAAATCCTTCTTTTGGTGCCCTCCTCCATCCTTTCTAGCTTGTCACTGAGATTTTTGACCTATTCCTCCAACTCCAGAAGTTTATGCCTGGACTTGAGTTGTGCACTAACAATTTTCTTGGAAGCATTGATGACATCCATCATTGTTTCCCTTTGGCCAGCATTGGTTTCTTCCATCTCTTAGAGCACCCCTTCTAGGTATTGAGCCTTACTACACAAATCCTCAAAACCCTTTAAATTAACATCCCTGTCATGTTTTCTTGAAGTGATCTCTTCCCCACGACCTTCCTCACCCATATATTTACTAGAATCCTCCCTACTTGAATGCGATTGTTGATGGATGGATGTTGAGTAATATTCTCCGATTGATACAGTGTAGAAGTAAATGTACTCACCTTGGATGTGTGGAATGAGATGCGGAGGACACCATTACAGCCATCTTCAAAGGTGTTACATATAGAAATCAATACTAAAGCCACACCCATTGGATTATTGAAGGATGCCACTATTACCATACAAGGGGTCAAGTTTCTTTGGGAACTTTGAGGTTTTGGTGCTTGCTGAAGCGAGATATTTTTCCAACATTTCATGGGTGACCTTGGTGTTATGTGAACTATTTTGATTTGTGCTTTAATAAAGGATATAAGTTTTAAGAACAAGGAATATCACTTGATTATTCCATTAAAATATGGGAAAGTTATACCTTATGTAGAACCTTTGAGTGAAGAGGAATTGAATAGAATTTATGTCGTACCATTAGGGATCTTGAAATTATTGAGCCATCAAAGGAATATATTATGCAATAGGATGATTCACGATCTATGAGTGATACAACCAAGTGTTTCTTGTGACAATTTGGTGCATGGGACTTATGAAATGGTTGGGAATGAGATGAAGAGTTTAGTTAATCGTGTAAGTAGATCATGTTGTGTCGGTGCTTGGGTAGTAACGAGGTACCAAGGTACACTGGTGAAGGAAATCCTGATGTATTTTTGTGCACTATGGAAGCCCAGTGGAAAGATCAAATGGAGAGAAGAAATATATTGGTATATACCTTGCATGGTATAATAACGCAGCACTGTGAATTACACACGAGATAGTCTATTAGAGTGGTGAGAGGTAAGAATCGCTTTCTCTACTAGATTTCTTAGGAGAAACACACCTACCAGGACATGTGAATTTCATGGGGGCCGACTCTTTGCATTACATTCAATAGTGTTAGAGCCTCTAGATAGAGGGGTAGGAGGCATTACCACCTTGACTATGGGTGTATAAGCTTTACTTCACTTTTCATGGTTGCGTATGCACATGGTATGTTTGTGTTCAATTGAATAGAGAAATAGGGAATTGGAAAGATCGATTATAGATATGAGTCGATCGTTCACTATTTTTCTATTAAACCCCTGGTAAATGAGGCATTATAAATTATGAAGCACTTGACTAAGGGAGATAGTACAAATTCCGAGGAGATTATTCCAATTATTGGGTGATTTAGATCTAGAGGTGTGCTTTCAAGAATAAGAGACGCATGAAGAACAACTTGGGTGCACACGGTTACAAAAGAGTAAGGTAAACTAGTTTACATGATTGATGATGAAGATGTGGAGAATCGGAAGTTGATCACATTGTGGGTATGTGTGAGGTCTTGGGCGAGTATAGATGATCGTGCACGTGCGTATCACGAGCCTATGAAAATAAAGAAGGTAAACATTGGAACATATGTAGAACCTAAGGAGGCCATTATTGGTGATTACTAGTCCGAATCGAGAGGTTACAAAAATAATTGTGCTCGTGCATGACTTCTAGGAATTATTTCCTAGAGGATATAATGATTTGAAATGGGTACATCACTCTTTGGGTGAGATGAGGATCAAGTTAAAGGAATATGTGCATCTAGTTAGGAAGAGGCCTTACAGGATGAATCCTAATATGCGCATCAAGGTAAAGGAAGAAATTGATAAAATGTTAAAGTTTAGAATCATTGAGCCCGTTGAGGAGTCATAGTGTGTTAGCCCTATGGTGATAAGAATAAAGAAAGATGGAAGGATAAGTATATATGTGAATTATAGGGAATTTAATGTTGATTGTGTAATAAATCCCTTTCTCACACTATTTATAGAGGATATTTTGGAAGGCATTGTAGGGCACAAAATCTACTTCTTCACCTGTTGGATCTTTGAGATATCATCGGTGAGGATTTATAAAAAGATAAAAAGAATCTAAATTTAACCAATGAGTGGGGAATTTTTACATACATAGTTATGCCTTTTGGATTGAATAATGTGCTGCTGGTCTTTTCATGCATTGTTGTGTAAGGATTTCATTTCTTCATTCATAAGTTTTTGCAGGTTTACTTAGATGATTGGATATTTTATGGGCTAGTAAAGGACTACTATGATAATTTAAGACTTATGTTTGAGAGGTGCCAACAATTTATCATATCCCTAAACATTAAGAAGTGCATCTTTTCTACACACTTTGGAACTTTGTTGGAACATATCATATGTAAAGAAGGCTTGTTGGTAGATTCTGTTAAGGTTGTTGTCATTGGGCTTAGAGGAACCTGCTAACCAGAGTGAGGTGTGTATATTATTAGGAACATAGGTTATTACATGGATTTTATCAAGGGTTATGCTAGGATAGCCGTGCCCTTAGAGGAATTTTTAAAATTATGTAATATCCACTTTTGTCACTTCTCATCTAGGGAATTTTTTTATAACTTTATGCTTCATGATTTAAATACCCATATATTTAAATCCAACATAAATATTAATGAAATATATTTCGATAAAATTCATAAACCATGTGCATTGCATGAGAGTATACTTGATCCTACTCGATCACCCTCAACGCTCTTTACAAACCAATACATCAAGTGTATCCTTTGATTTTTCCTTTATCAAGCATTGATAATTAAGTGATGCTTTCTAAGTGTCTACCTGTGTTCCACCATGTAATTCCCATCCAGATCCCATAGCTTAGATATTGGTGAAATCGTACCTTACACTACTTTACACAAAGTTTTAGAGTCGTGTATGTCATGCTCATGGTGCTATAAACAGACTACAAGTCTCGTACAAGGTACAAATCCGTAATTACCAAAAGGAAAATATGCCACTATGACAACTTATAATTTTATTTAGGTATCTTCCACATTAACACTTTTTCTAAGACATTACCATGTACTTAGTGTTTAATAGATATCGTAATATCCCATCATCACGTTATCCACTTATCAGTTGGTAGTTTTCATAATGGACTATAGGCTCTATAACCTTCAAGGGTGACCCCTTTGGACCTGAAATAAGTGTGGTACAAATTTTTATTTGTATTCCTTATCTTGTTCTTAACAATGATTCATATATTGTTAAGTGAGATTCATGCCCATGTAAACCTATAACAGGAGAGTGACATTCCATTATTTAATTCTTGCACCTAGGATTACATTAGCCATTTTTGAATAGGATGAAAAACCCAATCATGTAGTTTGGTCAATAATTAACATCTCCAAGTTAATACATATTATATGACCTATATTTATTTTCCCCAAGGATAGATATCTGTATCACCTAGACTTGCCTTAATTTAGCTTAAGTGTCCTGAACACTCTAGCTTCCATATTAAGGTATTATATTCTCTATTATATTGTGCCCTTAATTTTGGTAAACAAGAATATAAATATTTAAAGGTTTTTACTCCTCAAGTACCCATTTCTTTTTCTTAACAAGGTACTTATGTAAAGTAATGTAATTATTTAATTAATTCAACATTACTTATACAATCATATAATCAAATGACATATTGTGTTCACTCACTAGGAGTTGCACATACATATTCATATTCTCTTTATATGTTTGTAAGGAACACTTTAGTAATTCCATTTAACAATTACCCACCTTTTTTCCTACTACCAGACTAGGTCTATTTTGAGGCTTGATATCTTCTTGTAACTACTAAACAGATCAATGTCATAGTAGTTATTTCAATGTTTGAAGCAATATCATATGCATAAATATATAAACATTTATACTTAAATTACATCCTTGATAAATATTTCACAGTCATACATAATAATAGCAAATCTCAATGATTTAGAATTTATCAATAATACATTATTGATTCCACAACAAAAGTGTCTCAAGTACTTATTCATATAGAACAAGTCATCTTATTAAATTCATGTTCATATACAACTTGAACAAGTCATACATTTTTAATACATCATCAACCATTCACTGTTGAAGTCCAAGGTGCCATATCAAATAGGGTTCATTCATTTTATCACTGCAGTCTTCTTAGCCAACTCTTCATTTTCATTTTTCCTAAACTAATCATAAGTTCAAATTATGTCTTTCACATAGATCATTAAGATTACAATCCTTTCATTAATGAAGATAGTACAACCAACAAAATCAAGCCAACTAATTCTTTCTTACCACTTGATGATCCTCTTAACTTGCATGATGAAATCATGGTCAGTTTGATACAAACTAGCATGAATAGTCCTTACCCCCAATTTACACCTTAAACCATTTAGCATTTCATTAAAGGAAAAACTGCATTTAGGTTACACTTACTTAACTGACCTAAATGAGCACAAATAAGAATTATAACCTTTTCATAAATAATTTTGGAAATAAAAATATTTACTTTAATTAAATATAATAAATTAATTTCAACACTCAAGAATAACTCAATCATTATAATCTTATATTCATTTATTGTTCCCATTTTACAATAATCCTGAAACATTCATTTATTTAACCGCATAAAATAAAGTCATCATGCATAAATCATACCTCAAGGTTAATAGTTTATGTTTCATTTGTTTGGGTAATGTCATTTACATAATGGTTTATCATTACAAACCAAAAAATTCAGCAACCTTAAAACCATACAATGTTAGTTATAATAAATAATACTCAACCAATATATATTATATTAGCTTAGTTGCAAATATTTCAACTGAATCATTGCTTACTCTTAATAAGTATAATAAGACATACAAGTACTCGACCTTAGTCTTCCTAATATCTACTAGTATCAAGGTGGTTGAGTAGAATGTTTTACATAAGTATCTACTCAATCCAATTTATCACAATCAATCCTAGTAATACCAAAACCAGAATAATAATACCACAACCATATAAGCCCATACTTATGTCACTACAGAGTTATATTCAGTCCATTCTAATAACATAACTTAATCCAATCAACATAACTAATTACAATCAACTCAAGAAGAGTCAAAGCTGGAATAATAATATTACAACCATATAAGCCCATACTTATATCACTGTAACATTATATCTAGTCCATATAAGTCTATAAACATAACTTCTACAATCAATATATTTCTTATTAGTCCAATAATACCTTAACAAGGTATAGGACTTTTCATCATATATCTCTAAGTTATATACAGTAATAACTTGTAAGAATTAAGGAAAAATATACTTCATAACTCAACATACAGTCTTGTATAATCTTTAATACAACACATCAAATTGAGTTACTTCCTATTACATTCAGTTATAATAAGATCCAAATTTAAGTAGTGCCACAACCGAAACTTGATCTTATATATATATATATATATATAATTCGAATTCCTTATCCTTTCATTGTAACTGGTATAAAATAAGTATCCATTATGATATAATTCATACTAAGCTATATCATCAGACAAATAATACATATTTAGCCAAATAGTTAGCTCATATCGAAGTTATGAGTTCTTAAATATAATCAAGCATTAGTTACACAAGAGACTAAGTGTCTACTTCACAGCCATGCATTTGGATTTGATCATCTGAAAACTTAAAAAATATTTCAAAGCGTGCTTTCCTATCAAATAATTCCTTTTTTAAGGTAAAGACTTCAAAGTATTTAATCATTAAGAAAGATACAGTCAATCATTCATTCGATATAAATTAGATATTTCATATATTAGCTATCTTCCTCTTCACATATCTTACTCATTTTACTCATAAATCCTAGTTTGATCAAAGAACATTGTTGACTTGGTTACCCAAGCATAATGATCCATCAATAGAGTTTATTAAGGAACTCTTAACAAGCATTTACTCATAAATGAGCATTGATAGTATATTTACCTATCCTCAAGCAAGAGGTCTACAGTTTGTAGAAGACCGAGAAAACTTTCTTACCTTAAATCTTACAAAGTGACAAGTAAAAAAGTTACTTTATAACAATATAGGCCTTTCCATCACAGAAAAAAATGTTTTCACAAATTGAAAGGTTAGGTTAGATACTTGCAAAGAAGTCATTTACAGACAACTTAATGGATACAAATCCACATTCAAAAATAGAAATTATAAATTGTGGATTCAAATAAGATGTATTCATATCTATGACTCGAGATCTTGCACGAATCCACTAACAATGAATGTTATTCATTTCAACCAGAGTCTCACCTCCAAACAATCACTTAAAGGAGCAATAAATTTGTCATTACTAGCCATTCTATCCACATGAACTGATATTCACGATAGAGGTTCAAGGTGAAGAACTCAGAACAAGTTCTTATATAAATATAAATCACAATGATTACCCAAATAATGGTGGGGTTACTATTTCTACAAGTCTCAGATAGAAAGCAAGATGAACCCAAATTGACAATAATCAATAATTATCAATGTCATCACCAATGATTGAACAAGTACAGTTAAAACACCACAGATTGTATACCCCATGATTTTCCCATTTACATTTAAGTCTGGAATCAACGTCAAAACCCAATCAATATTTTCTAGAAGTCATATATAATCTCCAGGGTCATTTGATTCCAAGAATCATAGGAGGTACAAATTTTAACTGAACACCCAAACCCATCTTACGAAATTCATTCATATCAAGTAAAATTGTATTACCCATATCATTTTATGAGTATAAGAATAGCTATGAAACATAGGGAAGGTGAAAAGTCCCCTTAATCCCTTCAAAATATCAAAACATCTACCTTTTAATGATAGAATGATTTTGGGTAAATATAAAAATGGTAACACAACTTATTCTTGAACCCATGGTTCTATATATATACCTAGATTTAGTGTGGTACCAAATCGATAACAGTTGTAAAGACCCCAACAGATGTTTACAGAAAAATATTCATAAATAGATGCACACATCAACTTCTCTAATTAGGGAAAAACAAAACAAATACACTTTAATAACTTCTAGATACAACCCTATTTGGTAGTGTATCAATCACAACCAAGCTCAAAATATCAAAGGGAGAAATTACTTGTAGATATCTCACAATAATCCAAATACAAAATGGGTTAAATTATAAAGAGAGGGTAGGAACTATTCATGCCTGAACTTATGAAGGATTTCTCTTGCTTTGTCCAAGATTGACAAAAAGAGACCTCCTTCCACGTACAGACCCTTCCATAGAAGCTTCTTCCTTCTTGTTATTTCCTCATAATCTACAACTTTGAAGCTCTTTAAGTCATACCAAAGAAACATTCCTTCTCCCAAACAATTCACAACCTCCCTCCATTTACATCACAATTTTTATAGCACCCAATATCCCATGTCCTACATAAAACTTATATATAATGCATAAATGGAGTGGAGTTTCCCGAAATTGGCTCACCATGGATTCACATGCAGAGCTCAATAGTGAATCATAACAATGGAAACAAAAGAACTAGGGTTAGACCAAAGTGAATCAATGGTGATCTCCCCGAGGTTCACAACTAGAGTAATAAATGTCAATTAATTCCTGCAACTACCACTTAGTGGATTTTAATAAATTTCACTAAATTCCTACTTCAAGAATGGTGGTGATGGAGTTTGGATAATCCATCATTGGCATCCAAAATAGAATAACTCGATCTAACTCGAGTTCAATCGCTTGTCAATTTTACCTTTATGCATGGGTTGAATATATTGACTTTGTTTATAATTAAACAATCAAGTAGTAAACCCCATCTAATGCATGGTTGTTTGACCACTTCAATCCATAGCACAATAATTAAAATCCATGTGACACATTTACATTGTCGTTGCATGGGTTACTTAGACCTGCTACTAATCATTTTTATAAAAACATTATTTCCCAATCATTCGACAATACCATGCCTTAATATGGTTTAAGTACCTTATTGCTATAAGATAATCAACCATACCTATACAAGCTTCATCCTTATCATCAAATAATCCACCTTTCAACTTATCATGGTGAGGTTGATTATACCAAGTAATTACCAATTCTAAATTTTGATTATAACAAGAAGGCAATGAACTACATAAAATTTTATTCCTTTCAAAGTTCAACATGATGAAGTCTTAAGAACCTCAGATGGAAGAAATAAGACTTAACCACAGGTTAGAGCCTATTTTAATCATGGTTTTGCATCTAATAAACCAACGTTATCTTATTTCCGCAAAGTAACAGTTATAGCAGTTGAACCCACATAATGGTTATCCCCCTGACAAGATATTAATCACTAATTTCTTGTAGTCTTATTATATGCAATATTAATCCATGCAATAGATTTATAACTGTTGTGAAATCATTTCCACAGTGAACAAGTATAGTCATCGATATATCTGTATGGCCATCCAAGATGGTTAGTACCATAAATATCCATAATCACCGACAATTATCAATTTGTGGTAAGTGAAATAAATCCTAAGATTTACATCAAAATATCATAACCAAGAGTACAACTGAAATACAATCACTTGCAGGCACAGAGATGAAGGTCAGTCATATTTACAAACAAGGTAAGAATGGGTTGTGACTCATTAATTTATCGATTATCACAAGGTGACATGTTTCTATGCAACACTTTGGATATGCACCTATGCGTCGTACAATGCATACTTCCTTGGGAAGTATGTGCGACTATATAGCTACATACATAGCCTCACATCGACACATGAAAACTTTCCTCTACAAGTAATTTAACAAGACATAACTCAGTTTGTCTCAAAATCATAATAACATGGAGGGATATAAAAAAGTAAGGTAAATCTCTATTGGGGTGAGGCTCAATAGCACACATTTGAAACATTGAAGGAAAGGCTTACTTCGCACCTATTCTCAAGCGCTTTCCTTCATGGACCAAACCATTCCATTTGCATATGGATTCCTCTAGCATGGCCATTGGCATAGTGTTAGCCCAGTCTAGAGAGGGAATTTTTATCATCTTATTTGCTTTGCAAGCAAAAAAATGCCCCAGATGAATAAAATTATACAACTATATAGCGCGAAGCATTGTCCATGATTTATGTGTTACCAAATTTTAAGATATATTTTTTGGAAACTCCATTCATATTTTATATAGATCACATGACACTTAAGTATCAAGTCAATATGCCCATTTTCAAGGGTGCATATCTAGGTGGATTCTCTTTTCCCAATACTTTGACTTTATAGTAGTGGTGAAGTAAGGAAAGAGTAACTCAGGACTAGATCATTTATCAAGGATTAACTCAGGTGATGAGGTGCGATCATTGAGGATACAATGTTGGATGCATAATTTTTTAGATTAAATTGCATGCCCTTTGACTTAGAGGATATTGATGTATTCTTACGTACAAGTGTGGCACCCAAGGACTAAAGTCTTTAGAGAAGAAACAACTTATTATATGTGTCGTGCCTTATATGTTAATTAGTGGAGATTTATACAAGTTAGGTCGGGATGAGCTTTTGTATTGGTTTTTACTTGAGCGTGAGCGTATACTACCATTATGGAGGAAGATCATGGTGGAATTGTAGGTGGACATTATACAAGGAATGATACCACACACAAGATTATATTAGAAGGCCTTTGGTGGGAAACAACTTATAAGGATTGTATAGAGTATTGTAAGGCATGTGACCATTGTCAGTGCCTTGGAAATCCTAGGCATATGGATGAAATGCCTTTGAGCCCTATTACTAGTGCAAAACCTTTTGAAAAGTGGGTGATTGACTTTTTGGGTCCTATTTCCCCATCTGCATGCAGGATGGATTGTGCTACACTATAACTTATATAGATAATCTTACAAGGTGGGTAGAAGCATCACCTATAAAGGATTACATGTCACTTATGGTAGTTATGGCAGCAAGGTTGTTATGGGAGAACATAATCAACATGTATGGATGTCCACCGAGTCGACAAGTGATGGGAGCACTCATTTTCATAATGAGACTATCGGATACTATTGGAAGAATTTATGGTGGCACACCATAAAACAACACCCTATCACCCACATGCCAATGGAACTACTAAGGCTTTGAAAAATATATTAGGACATACATTGACAAAAATGTAATGTTGGAAGGAAGGATCGAGATGAAAAATTATATATTGTACTTTAGGAATACATGAAAAACTACAAGAGGTTGAATAAGGCCACACCCTTTCAGTTGATGTTAGGTGTGGAGGTTATTTTACCAGTGGAATTTATGTTACCTTCCATGCATATTGTGCACACAGGTGGATTGGATGATGAGAAAGCACTTGAAGAGTGCATTGATAAACTAATGTAGTTGGATGAAAGATGCCTCATAGTTTGTTGGAGCCGGAAGAAAAAAAGGGCCGGGAAAATGCATGACATGATAGATATAGTTAAAATAAGAAGATTAATGTAGGGAAAATGGTTCTTATGTATAATTCAAAATTTTGTGCCATCCGAGATATTTCTAAGTGTATTGACCAGAATCATATGTTGTCACTTATATACTTGTTTTAGGTGCTTGTTAGCTATAGGTAATAGATGGGAAATGGTTTCCTGATTTCTTTAATGGGAGTAGGTTTGAAGCCCTACTATAAATAAGTTTTCTCGGTTTTTGTAATAAGGCATTATATTCATTTAGATTAGATTTCCAAAATATGATTATTATCTATTGACTTCAAGTGCAGAGGACTGTACATACTTTTAGTATGGGGTGAATCGAGAAAAATTGATCGGTGTTTTGTTCTGATTGAATTGCATTGTAAAATTGTAGAGGCTTAGAGTGAAGATAGGTTTAAGAATAGATTCCATGAAATTTTCTTGGATTGGAAACCACACGTAGTGGATGGATGCTCAGGTGTAACGTTAGGTAGGATGTACCATTGGAGGCTAGTTCTTTATGAGGCACATTGGATAGGTACTTTGGCATAGAGAGGTGAATGTAAGGAAATTTTTTTCCAAGAAGTAGTGGTGCACTACAAGGTTATGACTAAGGTGCGTAAGAGTTAGGAATAGAAGGACACAACATAACACGTGGAAGAGTGAGCAAGTGGAATTAATGTCATGTACGGTGGTAGTTGAGGAGTAATTAATGTGGGAGTTTTGAAATGAGCTATAAAGTCGGTGAATGCAATGTTATTTTTACCTTACATCCTTTGAGCTATCGAGTTGTGAAGTGCGATGAAGAGAATAGTGTGACGAGAAATCTTTGGAATGGTGAACCAAGCGATTTTAAGGTGCATCATTATTAGAACTCTGACAGAAGTGTTATTGAGCTAGTTGGGCATATTTTCAAAGGTAGGTTCATGTGGTTCGGGTTTCGGAAGACAAACTTACGTCAGGGAAAAATAGGGCACAAATATTGAAGGGTTTGATTTGAGTTTGAGTACAAGGATCAGACAGAGGAAATTTTTAAGTTATATAGCGTACCTATGAATTGAAAGAGCAATGGCACCAAGGAGAGCTCTAGTTGTTGAGAGGGAAACCATGGAATAATCATAGGAGTGGTTTTTAGAAATGTATTACCCTGAGGGGGTGATTGAAGGAATGCCATGGACATCAAAGTTGACATAGTGTAAGATTAGAAACTTCAACCACAAGACTAAGAAAACCATTAAGGATATTAATGCGGTAGATGGGAATAGGTTTCTGGACACATTGGTACCTAGTTTATTGGAAAGCGTAGGAGTCAAGAAAATTTCGAGTTATCGTTCTTTGGAAAGCCCGACCAATTTTACTAGTGGCTGATGTCTCTCGTGCACAAATATTTCTTCTACTTCACATGTAGAAGGATGAGGATCACAACAAAGTTGGTCAAAAAACTCACAGGTTTGTGTAACTCAAGTTAAAATATTATCTGGTGATGAGGGGGTTGAGGTGATAAAAGGGGAGTCGAGCCTTCAACGTCACTTGCATAGATGTCCTGGTGACAAGGGTAGGGGTACATTTAGTTGGATGCAAATTGGGTGTGTTGGAAAGGTGGAAAGAGGTTAATAAGCATTGGTTGCATATAGTATACAAAATGGTGAGCAAGACCTAAGGTAATATAGCAGGTTATATTGCATAGAGCGTAGTGACAGAGGCACACACCCAGATCGATAAGGGTGACAAGATGACCTAGGTGCTATTTTACTATTGATTGTTTTTTAGTGAAATAGGCATTCTGATGGACCGAAGGAGAAATTTTGGGAATATCACATGGAGAATAAAGCACCTATGAATAAGTTTTCTAAGTACATGTGTCATGGTCTACTTCAAACACTTATAAGGAGTGCTAAGAGAAGTGGTTTAGGAGGTTGCATTGTGCATTTGAAAGAGACTAGCACATACCGCATGAGCTACCTCGTGTATTGGATGGATAAGCAAAGTTTGTAGCATACCACCATTTTTGTCCGGGAATATTCTTCATGGATATGGGAGAAAATATCCCTTGCTTTCAATGCACGTTATTTCAAGGATTTGGTAAATAGGTTACACAATGTGTGGAAGTTATAGTTTAATGCTTTGACAAAGTAGATGTAGACATTCATATTCTACGCAAGACATATGTATGGCCCAATAAGGAGGCGTATGTGGAGACGATGGAAATAGACAATATTGACATAACTCTAGAGGTTATGGTTGTGGGAAATATTGAGCCCCCATGTGTGTATGTGTACCTAAGGCCGTGGTTCAATGATGGAAAGGTGGTTGCAGGAGAGTAATTGTCTTTACCAGGTCCTCGAAAGGGAAAAAAAATTGTGGGAACAAGAATGCCAGTTGAATAGACACCCTCAAGATCGGAAGAAAAAGGAGACAAAGGCTTGTAGAATATCCTTGAGTACGAAGAAGAGGAGTAGGAAGAAAGAATTACAACTGGATCATGGAAGAAAAAAATTGCATAAGAGGGTGAACAGTGAAGATGTTGCCATTGGCCCCTCATAGCAGTAAGGATATTTTTGCGTGTTACACTTTGGTGAAGAAGGTCAAGGAAGAAAGAATGAAAAGGATAATATATATTTCAGTTAAGGATAGTAATGAAGATAATTCCTCACGTAGAAGTGTACATGAAGATTTTTCCACACCTAGTCCGGAAGCACGAGAAGATGAGGAGATAGGTGGTGAGTAGCCTTTTTTGAGGAGGATGTCCCCAATGTAGGCATGTAGGGACATAAAGAGGAATGTTGTGTTGGTGGAGACACGAGATAGTAGATCATGTAACGTGCATGAACAAGGAAATTGAGGGAGAAGAGGAAGTAAAAAAACATGGGCACTAAAAACATTACAAAAAGTAGGATAGCACACCAGTGAGCCCAAGAAGGAAGATATGGTAAGGACACAGAACCTAGGCTATTTTGATGATGTGATGAATATTATTCGTGTCGGAGTTACAGAGCATTGTTGTAAAGGAACACTTGTATGAGTGGTAAATGATGGATCTTGAGATGGTAACCACATGAACCTATAAGTAGTCATCATGGAATATGTAGACTCACATGGATGATCCTGATTTTGATGTGTGTGAAGAATCATGTGACTCTCGAAGGATGAAGAAAGTGCCACATTCCCACCATGTAACAATCAATCTGACTCGGTTTTGAGATGAACATGTAACTAATGAATTGTCAAAGGTATTTACAAAGGTTGTATGTAGAAATATAGATAAAGAAAAAACTATTCGAATTTTTTAGAGGATAGAAAGGATAAAGAAGTAGAGATTAAGTGCTTGACAGAGGAAAAAGAGAGAACTGAGGAGAAGGTGTGTGCGGTACTTAATATCATGGAGCAGATCGGTGATGAAATTTTTGTGGTGAGGTCGTAAGATGAGGAAAAGGTATATCAAAGATTCCCCTTTTTTATGCATTATTTGTGCACTTTGGTTCATAAGCTGTTAGAGGAAGGTAGAGTTCGAATGTTGAAACCAAAGCATGTTGCAGCAGTAGGAAAAAGAAGCAAGTAATGATAGCGCATCGAGATCACGGGGTATGAATCTTTGCTCCAAACCTTGAAAGATGAATTGAATAAGGAAGATTTGGAATTGAATATATGTGAAAATCCTAAGGTGAGAAACAAGACAAGGACTCGGTAGAGGAGAATGCATTCCATGCAGTAAAGAATGATGAAACACCTAGGCGTGAGGAGAGGTGATGTTACTCACAGAAAATCATGATGCGTTCACGGCAACGCGAGACCCTCATAAATATAAAATAAAGGATATTGGGAAGCTCATAGTGCGACACATATATGTGATGGTTGGGATGATCTCAAGTCTACAAAATGTCCTTAGAATGTTACAAAAATAAGGGCGAATACATGAATATGGATGATATGGAAGGATTACTCGCATATATCCCTAACAAAAAAAATAATGTGCTTGGTGATTGGAACAAGTTAGAGGTAGAAATCAAAATTAAATATCCTAAGTTACTTGCTTCATTCATAGGGGTAGGGTGACTAGATTCTTTTGTATTTTTATTCATTTATTATGTACAAAACATTCTTTTATTTTGTAGTCTTTATTTTTGGAGAGATAAGGCATGATTACCCATTTTCGAGGGTGGAAATGAAGCTAGTGTGGGGTAATGTTGGTGGAGATATTTTATGCCTAATTATTAAAGGTGCATAAGATCGGGGTGCATGGATAAAGGGCACGTAGGTGAGTGTGGAAGTTTAGGAGAAGAAGGGTGTGTCAAGGAAATTTAGATTTCAAGTAATTAGTTGTTTTGCATGGATGGGCTAAGAATGGATTGAGTGCAGAGCACTTCTTATAAGAAGACTTGGAAGAATGCCAAGATATTTTTAGATGAGTGGAAAATCAAGAAAAATTTCATGTTTTGAGCTAATAATAGGATTTTAACTAGGTGCTAACTATAGGAGATCTATTATTAGAGGATCTTGCATACTTCCATGGATATCTTGTAATGATGCATGGTTATTATTAGCATGCATCCTATTGTAAGGATGCCTAAGCCCTGTATATATGTATTTATTTTCCCCTTTTAGGGATTTTTATCAGTTATGTTAGATCTATTCTCTTTGGTAAACCTTCCTTCTTGACTTAGTAATGACTATTATGATGTATTTAGCTATTGGTTTTGTTATAGGTTAATACAATGGATACTTGTGGATGGATTCTTGATATTGGTGTTGTTGTTGATGGATCTTGTGTATTAAATATGATAATATTTCTTGGTTAATTCATTATGCTATATGATTGTGATCTAGATCTAGTTATGGTTTATCTTTTCATTGTTTTTATGGATCTGGTTATTATGATTATGGACTATATGTATCTTCATTTTAAATCCTGTACAAATATGCCATAAAAGAGGGACCAGGTACCCTTACACACTTCGGTGAGCACTCAAATTTTTCTAAGTGATGTGCCAAGTATGCCTTGAAATATTCTTTTTTAAAATAAAAGACTACAAGATCCTTCTTTTGTATCTCCCAAAGATCCTTCCATGACCACAAACAAAGAGATCAATCACATAAATACTATGGAGAAACCTCTGCGAACCTTCATGATTTGATTCATTGGATTTATAATTCTTAGAAGATGACATGATTACAAATGAATTATTATTTCTTGCGATTGACCCACCACTATTCATTAGCATTTTTATTCACAATGCTCAAGTTCGTAGATTCTTTATAGATGAAGGGTCTGGTATTAACCTTGTTTCCTAGTCCTTGATCAAAAACCTTCGATGATCTATTAATAATATGAAACATACTCATCGAAATTTTCAAGGCTTTGACAAAGCTAAGAAAAAACTCATAGGCTACATCTAGTTTCCTATTATGGTCAAACCCAAGATGGTTCGTACTAGGCTTATAGTCCTATATCACCATCTTTCTTACAACCTATTACTGGGACACCCTTAGACACATCAGATTTGCATAGTCACATCATCCAAGTACTAGTGTATCAAATTAATTCAAAATAACCAATGCTTCATGTATTATTCTAATCCTAATCCTTGGGATGTGCTAGTACCACTTCCTAATGAACCTTTCCTCATGCCTACTACTCTTGAAATCCAAGGTATTATGTATCCAAAGTTCATCAAAATTAATCTTGAAATTCAATCACATTAGCATATTCAAATGACAATGAACCTAATGAGCTCCGAACATAGTCAACAAAAACTGATTACCTAATGACATTTTACAACATTTACCGCAATTCCTCTTACCACGGAACCGGTATCTCGCCATAATCTAAACTAGAGGAACCTATTTATCATGCCTCAACTTCCAATCACTTAGAATGTAACAAGCTACGCATTTTAAAACTCTTTTCCAATCATCCCCTCTTTTGCCTTGATATTTTAGCAATATTAGTGTCATCACCAAAGAGGAAGAGCCTCAAGAAGAATAGATTTTGTTTTCCTCCCCTAATGATGAAGACTACATCATCTCGCAAGTTGAGTCCAGGAACTTAGAAGTACTATAATACCAATGTGCCTTGGCCCAAATGTGATCCTTATGAATCCAATCTAACACCATTGATGTATTTTATGAACCTCCTATTTATGAAACCAGTAATAGTGAGGATGAAGAGGAAGTACTTCCCCACATGCCTCCCACTAATCCTCTACTCTTAGACACCCCTTGGGTATTGGAACAGATCCATGATTATTCATCTCATTATCTTTCTAAATCAACTTCATCCCTTGTAATAACTCCACCACCTGCATCAGCTCCTAACCCTACCTCACAAATGAAATATGGTCCTTGTGCTACTAGCATGGCCATTATGGATCCCCGCACCCAAATATTTCACCTTGTATATTAAGGTATTGGATGTCGATGAACTAGTTCTAGACAACATCAAGTTGGTAAGAAATATGTAGGCTTAGAGATTGATGTATAATATCATGGCCCTCTCCCTACTTTATAAAATTATGAAGTTATCCTAGATCTCTTATATGCACAAGAGGATATACTTCCTTGTAACCATCACAACCTTGATCACTTTGTCAAAACATCTATGCGCTTTCATGATTGTATCGCTACTATCGATCCTTATCAGGATGAAGTGACCAAATTACTTGAATCTCCATATCATTTTCAAGACAAAAATCCTATGTTGGCTGAATACACTATTAGTGTACAATTAGATGATGACTCCTCACATGTAGTCATGCTAGGAGATTGTTTTTCCCATCTAAGTGAGCTTCACATAGAATTTTTACGAAAAATAAGGATTTCTTTGCATGAGGGATATATCAACATGCCTAGCATTGATCCTAATATTGTATCCCATTATATTATCACCTATCTTGATGTTGTGCCTATGTGGCGAAGATAATAAAATTACTTCACAAGATCAATGACCTTTGTTAAAAATAAATCATTAAACTCTTAGATTCGAAATTCATTCACACTTGTAGACTATTTTGAGTGGGTTTCTAACATCATTCTAGTTAGGAATAAGACTACTATAACCATTCAAATTTGAATTGATTTCAGAAATATTAACCTCACTTTTCCTAAGGATAAATGTATTTACCCTCTATAGACACCATTGTTGATTCCACGATGGGTACAAAATGTTATCTATTATGGTTGGGTTTCCGGGTATAACCAAATTTAAATCACCCTTTAGGATCATCATAAGACCACTTTCACCATAGAATGGGGTATTTATTTCTATGTCAAGATGCCTTTTGGACTCAACAATGTTGATGCTTTGTTAGAGTAGGTATTTACCTTAGCTCATGTTCACCTAGGTACATTATTTACCTTTATTGTATTTATCCTCACCCACTTATGTGTGTGGATATTTCTTTTTATTTATTTAGATATTAGGAGATATTATCTATTTGTTAGGTATAGTTCTTTCCTAGATCTATGGTATTGACTAAATCCTTGATGTCTAGTTCTCTCATAAATCTATGGACTTGACTAGTTCTTTGATGACTAGTTCTTTCCATGATTTATGGCTTGATCTACGACCTTGACTGGTTCTTAGATTTTTATTCCTTTCCTATATAAGCAAGGCCCATTCTCATTGTATTTCATTGAGTTCCATAATAATATATGATATTGCTGCTCATTTGTTTGCAAAGATTTTGTGTAAAGTTATTATGGTGAATTGCTTTCATCTTATTGATCGTGGTGTTTGATTAGCATCTGTGTTCTTGGCTTGGTACAATCTGGTTATCGTTCCTTTTAGATGCAACATATCAATGTGCCATGACTCACATATTTCATGACCTCATACAAAAAATTCTCTAAGTTAATCTGGATGATCTACTTGTTAATTATCGACACACAGATGATGATGATCATGACTTAGAAATTTCCCTAGAGAATATTCATAAATACAAGGTTCGTATCAATCCCATAAAATACATATTTGCAGTGACTCGAAGAAAACTTATAGGTTTCTTAGTATCCAAACATGGCATTGATGTGGACCCTACTAAGACTAAATCCATACTTGACATGACATGACCTACGTTATAGCCAACATTAAAAATTTTCTCGATAAACTTGGGAAATTAAATGATTTGTTCCGAGTTTACTTATTTCATACAAGCCATAAATAGCCTACTCAAAAATTCCACTAAGCTTGAGTGGACCAAGGAGTGTCAACAAGCTTTTGACAATATGAAACAATCTTTATCCTCATTACCCACATTACAAAGATCCTTCTCCCGATTAACCTTTGTTGCTTTATATACCTCTTTCACTCCAATGTGTGTTGGGAAATGTTATCTCAAGAGGATGAAAAATGAAAGGAGCATATTTTTTATTATGTTAGTCAAGCCTTTCTAGACTATAAGAGATGATATACCTCCATCAAGCAAGCTTTCTTATCCATTTACTATACTGCTATAAAACTACACCATTATATGCTTTATCAAACTACTTCGTCATTTTCCACACGCACCCTTTATGACACTTCTTCTCAAATTCCATCCTTCCAACAGATTGAATTGGGAAATGGATGATTCTTCTTATGGATTTTGACCTCCGCATCATCACCCGGTGAATGGTAAAAGGACAATATATTGCGAGACCAATTGAACATTGCTCGATCCCTTCCCCTCGACCCATTCACAATGCATTACTTGATGAGGATATCCTCCTCATTGAGGGTATAAATAGTATTATCTCTATTAAAGAATACCTTTTTAGCTTCATGTTTGGTCTTAAGGCACAATCCTCCGAAGCCAATAATTAAGTTCCTCCCTCAAATAAAGCTAAACCAAACACTAAGATCATTGAAGAATAAATTACCATCTATTTACATGAGGACACATAGATTCTACACTTTGATGGATAAAAATTCCTTCAAGGAGCTAATGTAGGGTGCCTACTCTCCGATCCTTCTAACCAAAATTTCCCCCTCTCATATTTTCTAGAATTTGGGGTTACCAACAACATGGTGAATACGAAGCTCTTATCCTTAGCATGCAAGCTTCCCTAAATAAGAATAATTTTTATCTCCATGTTATGGGTGATTCTCAATTAGTGAAAATCAGTTCTATTGTGAAAATATTTAAACCTACTACGATCTTGTTCTAGAAATAAATCCAAGATTTATTTCCTTTACCATCAAAATAATCCCGGTGAGCGAATACTTTGGTTGAATCCTTGGCCAAACCTACCACATAATTTCAGCCACGTTTTCATTCTCATGAAACTTCTCCATTAGTAAAAATTTGCCAAGCTCCCACTACCTCACATCATAAAAGTGTCTAGGACATCTTCCAAATGAAATCAAATGCCCCTACCATCCGATCTTTGGTATGCAAACATTCATCAATTCATCCAACATTACAAATGACTCGGATGGCACGAGACTCACGAGCATGATTACATATACCCAAAAAGGATATCAATTATGTGCTCAAAGATGACGTTCTATATTATCTAAACTTCAAAATTATCCTAATTCGATGCATCAATAAGGATGATTTTGTCATTTTCTTACAAGAAGCGCATGACGAAATTGTGGTGGCCAATGTAGCGGTCATGTTATAGCTTGCAAATTCTTAGGTATGGGTTAATATTGAACTACTCTAGAATCAAATGCTCATGATTTCATTAATAAATGTAATCCTTTTCATTTTCATGATGATTTAATCCATTCTCCTTTGGCTAAGCTGTAATCTATTTCCACGCCTTGTCCCTTCACCATATGGGGATTGGATTACATCAGAAAACTCCTCGATCACGTGGGATGACCATGTATTCATCATTACTGCCACATAATATTTCACTAAGTGGGTTGAAACCATGCCCCTTACCAACATGTCCGGACTTATCATTTCCAATTTTTACTCAACCATAATTTTCTACTTTGGAATTCCCCACACCATCATATCTGACAATGGTTGGAGTTTTAAGTCCAAAAAAATGAGGAAACTTTGTACTAATTTCAAAATTAAGCATCGATTCTCAACACCCTACCATCCTCAATGCAATGGACAAGCTGAATCTACAAACAATATCCTTTATAAGATAATTCCAAAAGGAACAATAAGAATATTTTTCCAAGCCACGAAGATCTCAAAAGATAATAGCACACCACATTATATTTGCAAACAAAAATCTAAAATATCATATATGGAAATCCATCATAATCCAAAATGTTATTACATTGAATTACATTATATTAGATCACATTCCATTACATTGCTCAAGTAATAAGGATGTACATATGGGAGGATGAAAGTGTAACTACTTCCAAGATCATTGGTAAAGAACTCCCACTAACTCGATATTGGTAGTAGAGTTAACTCCATAAGACTAGCAAGATAACTCCATACAACTGGTAAGTTAACTCCACACAACTAGTAAGCTAACTCCACATAACTATTACACCTTAGTAGGCTAACTTAACAAGTGTAGGGCTAACATAAGTGCAAGAATTATCATAGTAAATAAATAAAAGGATAAATAATAACCTACACTAACACCCCCATAATAATAGCTTAGGTGGCTAGAAAAGAAGGTGGGTCCAAATAGTAAGGCTCAGTGAAGTGCCCTCATATAATAACTAGGAAAAAGCGAATACCACAAGGTACCCAAAACTAGTAATAATAAAGTAGAGAGAAAAAAAAACCACTAAAAGGCATCCTGACGAAGCTCGACTAAAACAACTTGTACAATGTTGAAGAAGTTTGGTTTACATTGTGGTATGAATTCACTACTCAATTACAAAACTAAAAACAACTAACACTTTGGATTCACCATAATATTTCCATGTACAAGGAGACCATCAATGGAGTGATTTAGAAAGTGCAAACAAACACCAAACATATTCGATAAACTAATAAAAATATGTGTTTAATGATTCAAGAATAATAACCAAGGAAAAGGCAATGACACAAGATCTAAATAAATAGGATTGCCACGATCCAAGAAAAAACAAGGTAACAAGGTAAGGACACAAGACCCGAAGATTAAATATCAATTGCTACAAATAGGTATGTCACGATCCAAGAATAATAACCAAGGCAACAAGGCAAGGACACGGGATCCAAAGAAATAGAAGTGCCACGATCCAAGAAAAGCCAAGGTAACAAGGCAAGCCCACAAAACTGAAGAAATAGTATCAACACCATACCCCGCCATATTGTTGAATGGGTAGAATGACACTATAAATCTATATGATTTTTTAGAACAACTACTCAAAAACTTACAAACTAACACTAGGATTCACCAAAATAGCTCCCCCACAAGAGAGAGTGTCAACATGCCTAAACGTGTCAAAAATACAGATCTAAAATCTCTCAAAAACATGAGAGATATAAATGTTGGCACTTTATAATTGAGTGCGTGTTACAATAATGACATTTCCAAATTTTAATTTGTTCTTCAAAATAAATAGTTCTAATGAAACAAGCACAAAAAGAAATTTTTTAAAATGGCACTTGATTTCGAGTTGCCTATCAAAAGTTACAAGATTTTTACTTTGTGCTTTGATATTTTTTAAAAAAACAAAGGCAAAAATGGAAATTAGGTAATGGCAAGGATATTCTTTTCTAGAAATATATATGGGCCACAAACTTCCCTCTTTATAGGCTTGATGATGAGTCTCAACTCTATACTCTTCTCAAGATCTGGTTTGGTGAAAAATTTTGTGGTTACATCAACAATAATTGGGTCAATCTCGAGGTGAGGGTGTCCCTAATCATATAATGCTTGTAGAAATCCATAGTATAATCAACCATCATCATATTCCTAGGATTAAAAAACAAGATGAATTTATTTGGAATAACTCTTTTGATGGGCTTTACTTTGTAAAATATGCTTATATACTTGTTTTGAAAGAGAATCTTCCACATTTTGAGTGGGATAAGGTTTGGCATTAGGTGCTTACTCCTAAGATCAACTATTTCCTATGGAATTCTCTACATAACAAAATCCTAACCATTAACAATTGGGTGAAAACGGTCAACACTTTACGAACAGTGCATTCTCTATAAAAAGTTTGAGGAAACAATTAATCATATTTTATTACATTGTGACTTTGATTGATCTTGTTGGGAGTACTATTTGAAGCTTTGAAACATCAATTGAACTTTTCCTGAGTTTTTAGTTGATGCCTAGAATCACTTCCCCTCTACAAACTCCATTGTTAGAATGTTGTCGAGGATTTCTTTCCCTCACATTATTCAAAAGATATAGAAATCTTGAAATGTTGTTATATTTGATGACAAAACCCTTTGTTTTGAGAGCCACTAGTGATCTGATTGAGGACATCAAGCATAACATTTTAAATTTCAGACCTCCTAACAAGACAAAACAAGATAACAAAAATTTTGAGATATGGTTTCTAACTATTTTTCCAATGGAGGGGCTAAACTTGAGATTCCTAAAGAACACATTAAATGGAATCCTATTATTCTAGGATGGATCAAGCTCAATTATGACGGTGCCTCAAAAGGGAACCCAAGAAAAGCAGGGAGTAGAGGATGCATTCATAATGAATTTTGTAAAGTCATTAGACTATTTGTTGGACCCATGGTCAATAACCCAAATCATCATGTGGAGGCTCTAGCTACCCTTTGAGGTCTTCTTTTTGCGAGAGATATTAATGCCTCAAAAATTGTTATTGAAATGGATTCTTAAAATCACAAATTACCTTATGGGGAACTCTCAACCTAGCTGGAATACCAAAAATATGATGGAAGAGACTACTCAAATCATCAACACCTTTCAAGAGTGCAAGATACAACATACTTATCGAGAAGGAAACAAGTTAGCGGATATTATGGCTAACGTGGGGGTTAAAATCAATGATTTCCAAGTTTGGAATGGGGATGAACCCCTCCCACTTGTTCTATTAATGTGATCAATGATGAAAATGTTACATTGGCATAGGCACGTGTGGAGACTTTGGATTTTCTATTTCTACCTTTGTCACCGTATTTCAATTGTTTCTCTTTCAAAATTGCTTGTTTCGAGGGTGGTGGCATTTGGGGTCTGGTTTTCAAGAATGGGTGGTGATCTATGAAAGGTAGAGCCAGTTCAAATTGATGAATGGAGGAACAATAATGAGTTTTGGGAATCTTACACAAAGGGGGATTCTCTTGGTTTATGGAAAGAATTATTGGGGTAGATTTTCATATATCTTAGGAATTTGTAAAAAACTTGAAATATATAAAGGTGACTTACAATGGGGTATCCTTTGATATAAGTGAAGAAATTATTGCCAAAGGGATAGGGATCAAATAGAAGGGTTTGATATTCTTTAAGAATAACATTGAATTCAAAAAGGAGGAGCAAAAATTTCTTGACAATGGTGAATCCCCAGTGCATAAAAAAGATGGCTTTTCTGGGGACTCCCTTCCACTTCCATTCAAAACTATTGGGCTCTTGGTCATGAATTTCATTACTCTGGAGGAGATATTCTCAATAATTCCCTCTTTTCATCTCATCTTCCTCATTTATTTTACAAGGAATTGTGATGTTAGTTTCCCATGTTATATTCTCCATTCGCTTAAACTTTCTATAAATCGGTTTAAATCCCCTTCACCATGGGGTGATTCTTATCCTTTAGATGTACTTTGATTTCTTTATTCTCAAACCTCCCCTTCTAGTCTCTCTTCCCCTACCTAACACCCTTTCCCGTTGCCTTCCTCTCCCTCATCCACTTCTTTTCCCCCTCTCCCCCACTGCCTCTCATTCTCCTCCCCATGTCTCCTCCTCTCGCTTCTCTTCCCCGACACCCTTACACTCCCATGTCTCAATTGGTCCTTTTACACCCCCTTTTAGCCTTTCTCTTCTCCTTCTTCACTACCTCCTATCTCCATTCCTATTCCCTTTCCCCCTCCCTACCTCCCACCACCTATCATCTTCTCTTGTCCCATCCCCACACCCAATAAACGTCATGCTGGAATTGATCTCAAAAGATCATTTCGAGCAAGAGGGCTAACCTCTCTTACCATGATCCCTCTTTCTCATCTTCCCACTACACTAGGGATGGGGAGGTTTTCTTGGGCTTCCTCTCTATGGGTGGTAAGGTTCTGTAATGATCTTCCATTGTGGACACTATCATCATTGACGAACTCGTGGAAAAAATGAAGAAGATTAAAGAATGTAGGGATTAAAATTGACATGCAACCTTCAACCACACTCGACTCTCAAGGTTTGTGCCGGGGGCACGATGTGGAAATATGTGTGGCTAACTATAGGAGGATTAGTGACTAAGATTTGGTAGTGTGATCTCCTAGTAGCTGAGTTGACAAAGGGGAGATTTAGAGGCTATGAATGGGTAGCGTAAATTCCCTATGGTTTGTCTAACTGAATCTCAATGTTGAACTAGTTTGCAGTGTCCAAATTAACTAAGATGAAACTAACAATCTATGTTACTGCTAAAAGGAAACTAACCTAAATAAAAAAACAAAACTGAAACATCATAATTACAAACAACAATTTTCTTTTATTCTAAATGATTGAACTACTCCTACACTAAAACTAAACAAGAAAAATAACCCGGTGTGGTTATTCACTTATGTTGAGTGTATTGAAACTAAACTAACTTAAAACAAGAACCTTTCCGAATGATCTATGATATGTGGAAAACCTCCTACGATATTCTCTCCTTGAGATCCACAGGGATGGGAAGAAGAGGATCCATCGCCAGAACTACTATTAATGATTTAACCCTCTTTGAAATTAACTAATTACTTACAAATGAAATGAAATTTATTTCTACTCTATTTGATATGATGTAAAAATGATAAATTTTAGCAATGAAGGAAATCAAACAATAACTCCAACCTAGAATTCACATAATAGAGGTAAATCCATATGTGTGATGACTTGTCCCCTTAGTTTATCCTTTCTTTCTATGTGTGTCCATATGAGTCCAAGGAATTGGGAATGCAAAGGAAACAACAGGAGAAGGCACTTGAGAAATGGCATCTTGAAGGAAAATCTAGTTGCAATGCAAGTAGAAGAGAGATAGCACAAGTGAAAAGATCTTGGCTATGTAATTATCAACATGATTGTGGCATCAATACTATGTAAGATACAAAAATTCCTAGGTCATTTTCTTGAATAAAAGCATTGAATATTTAGGAGTTAGCTAGGATGTGCCTCCATGCACAAGACAACCTTGGAGTGCTAAATCATTGGGTGAGATTCAGTTCAAACTAATTAAATCTATTTAAAAATAGAAGAGGGGAGGAATACTATGCAATCAAGAATATTTTTAGGAATTTTAGTTCACAAACGCATGTTAGAATTCAAGTTAAGTGAAATCATGCATGTTAAAACCATGCATGAAGAGTTTTGTAAAAGTACGTGAGGATCGCCGCCCTTCCTTAGCGGCCACCTAGGAAGGGCGGCAGTCCTAACACTAAAGGCTAAAACATGCACGAAATGAGCGGGAAGGCTGGAAGAAAGCATGAAAAATTTAAGGATGTATAGGTTATAATTATACACTGTGGATGAGCTTAAGAACTCGAACACCTTCTAAAATGACATGAATCATCATTGGAGACTTTTATAAACGTTTTTTCCAAAAATTTAGCACGTGCAATTTTGGGTGTGTACAGGGACCTCAAAGATAAAATTGAAGTCATTTATTCCCACAGTACCGATGATAGGAATGAAAAAAGGTTGGTTTTTGAGATGTAAAATAATGTCATCAAGATGGAGAAGGAGGTGGAAGCTATCAAAGCTAAGCAATGTGACATCCTTTCCATGCGTAAGAGCACACTGGAATTCCTCTCAGCCTTCGTGGATCAATTTGATGTTCATAATATTAAAGGAAAATCTAGTAAGGGAACCACCTTCAATGACATCTAGAAAGGTCTGGATATTATTAAAAAGAGCTTCAACAAGCTCATGAAATGATTTGGCTATTTATTTAAGCCTTGTCTCTTTTTTAATTTCATTGATAGTGTGCTAACACTACACCGATTGTGTCTTTGACATTGGGCTTACTTTATGTTGTTTGTTTGTTTCTTGTTGACTATATTTTTAGATAGTCTTGGTTTTGCTCTGGTATTGTAATTTCTATTATGGACTTTTGGCCTTTTTTGTAATTGGGTAGGGTCCCAGCCAAAAAACATTTACCATTAATAAAAAAATTATTTAAAAAATAAATAAAATTTCTTTTTCCTTTACTCTTCCTCAATTTGTCTTTTACTCGAAAAATATTTCCAATTCTTGATGTACAAAAATGGAAGAATAAAAAAACCCATTATGAAATTGAAAAACATAGAAAAACCTAGAAACTATTTTTCTAGATTTTCTACCTCACCGAAACGGATTTCCAAAATCACCAAGGTAGCATAGATCTACAAGATCCTCAAATCCTTGACACATGGGAAATCTGAAAAGTGGAAGAAAAAACCCATCGAGAATGTAAAAAACCCAAAATAATTTTTTAGAATTTCGCCTCCTTGGCATAGATTTCCCTATGAAGCGATTTCTAAGATTTCGACATCTTATTCAAATAGGAATTGAAAAGCGTAAGGAAAAAACCCATTACCCAATGTAAAAAACCCATTAAAACCCAAAAAACATTTTTTTGTACTTTTTAATTCCTTAACATTCTTCCCCAAAGAATATTTCTAAGATTGTCAAATCCTTTCCAAACACGAACTCTCCAAGGTGGAAGAAAAAAACTGTACCGATTACAAACAACCGAGAAAAATTGAGAAACCGTTTTCTTAACTTTTTTACTTCCCTGGCACAAATTTCTTCCCTAGAAAGATTTTTAAAATTTTTAGATCCTCTCTAAATAGGAACTCTATAAAGTAGAATAAAAAAACCTAGTATTGAATGTAAAAAACCCAGAAACTATTTTTCTAGACTTTTACTTCCCCAAAAAAAATTTCCTCCCCTAACATGGATTTCCAAGCAAATTTGTACGTATCTATGTCCACCTCTGTAAAACCAAAACAAACTCAAAAAATAAATTGTCTTATTCAATGAGCAATTTTATAGTTGTTTTTAGGGCTTTTCCATCTTTTGAATCCAACATAGCCCTTTGTTTTGAATAAAAATGGAAGTTGCAACAAAGTGCTAACAAATTCCAAAATATATGAAAACAAGTAAACCCTTGCTTACAAAAAAACTTACAGATAGATGTCTACATCATCTACCACTCTGATACCATGAAAGGAATGATAAGAAGATTGTTCCAAGCTACAAAGATCTTAGATGATAATAACACACCACATTAGATTTGCAAACAAAAATCTAAAATATCATATATGGAAATCCATCATAATCCATAATGTTATAACATTGAATTACATTACATTAGATCACATTCCATTACATTTCTCAATAATAAGGATGTACATATAGGAGGAGGGAAGTGCAACTACTACCTAGATCAGTGGTGAAGAACTCCCACTAACTGATATTGGTAGTTAAGTTAACTCCACAAGACTAGTAAGCTAACTCCACACAACTAGTAAGTTAACTTCACATAACTAATACACCTAAGAAAGATAATGCAACAATTATAGGGCTAACATAAGTGAAAGAATTATCCTGATAAATAAATAAAATGATAAATAATAACTTAAACTAATAGATTCATGAATCTCGTACAGACTAGCATACCAAACTATATCCTACACAATGGGCATATCGCACTTTCGATTAAGTGTCTCGTATGACCACCGGGACAACACATTTCACACTTACCTACAAAGCCGAGGTTTTCCTTCCATGCGAGGTGGAGCTTCCTTCACTTCATATATCCCTCGATGACATAATTCTAGATGAATAAATTTTCTAGGAGTTCCTCCATGAACTTGATGTCATTGAAGAATAGTGTGATCATTTTTACAATCATAATAAAAAACAAAATCGGTGCATGGTTGTGAAACACAACAAACTTGTCCATTCGCATACTTTAGATGTGGGTGATCTTGTCCTCAAACTAGGATATACCCATGAAAATGAAGGAAAGTACACTCAAATATGGTGGTGTCCTTACCTCATCAAGGATAGTATTAGTCCTAACACATATCTCCTTCAAACAAATGAAGGTCACATTTTAAAGAACTAACGAACACCCAATTTCTTAAAATGTTTCATGCTTGAAGGAGCTTGAGAGTTCTAGTACTCAATTACCCTCTCTTTCTTCTCCTTCTCAAACTCCCTACTTTATCAACATCCTCTTCCTTCTTTTCTTTATGACAATTCCAAATTTTGGATTCAATCCACCCTAGATTTTCCTATGGGATTTTCGCAGTCTTATGCCTCCTTTCTTAGGCTCATAGTCTTACTTGGATATATTCATTTTCCTCTCTCATGTTCTATTTTACACCTTCAGTTTCATATCATTACCTCTTTGTATCATTTACCATACGGGTTTTGTGTTATTCATCATTGCTACCTACCGCTTGGCTTGGACAATATGACATCTTATCTCCAAATTCGAAATCCACGATATCCATCCCATAGGCCTCTAGCTTGGTTATTTATGTCTTATTTCCGATGATCCTCTATTGTTTCCTTTTATTTTAGCTTCTCCTGGGTTCTAACAACATGCTTTGTGCCCATATGTATCAAGATGATGCATAATATTAGTTACACATTGGTTGGTATATTTTATTTTAGCTAGTCCTTTCTTTACTTTCAACTTACTTACTTTTAGTTTCGATGTTATGTATCATTCTTTCTTTCTCCGACTATCCCATGTTTCGTTATTATGACATGCGAATCAATGGATGGGGCATATGTATAGACCTAAATTTTTATGTTTTTTTAATTTTCACACATGTTACTAACAATTTCTCTTTTCAACTTAGAGGTCACCAATGCATCTATCTCTAGAATGGGTGGCTTAAGGGGCTTGTTCTGGGATAGGGGTATGGTTATTCATGTAACCATTGGGTTAGCGATGATGCATATAGAGAGAAAAAAAATTGGTCCCATATATGTGCTTCTTTTGCTCATATTCCTCTTATTTCTCACATTTTTCCGACACTTTACTTACTCATGACCCCATTTCTTTCATTTTGTATTATCCTTTCTTCTCATTTCTCTTTGCACGTCTCCCTTTTATTTTTCCTCCCTTACTAACACCATCACCAATAGGTGATTACATCGGTGCAAATTGAAAAACCCTACCGACGCCTTTGCCCATAGGTGATTACATCGGTGCAAATTGAAAACCCTATCGACGCCTTTGCCCATAGGTGATGGCATTAGTATTATTATCTCAACTCTCATTTTCACATTAGGAGAATCACATATTACCAAAAAGGAACTCCCCTTTATCTGTTCTCTCTTGTACTAACTTGCACCTACTTTCTCAACTTTTGGATTTCCTACATCTTGATTCTTGGCTTAGAAATATTTCTTGTTTGCATTGGTTCTCTTGCACTTTTGGGTCATCTATAGTGAGCTAGGACTATATTGTTTCCCCTTCTCCACCTAAAACTTGTTATCTCTTCATGTATGGTCCTTTAGGAGATAGATGCATCAGCGATCGCCCTAAAAGGTAAGTTCTCTAACTCACTTTTTCAATTTGGATAGAGTAGTTCCTATATTTAATACATACTTTATGTTAGCTTAGTATTTCATTTAAATTATTTACTTCATGTTACATATTTTCCTTAGGTTATCATAATCTTTGTATGCCTCTCTTTTTTATCATTACCCCCAAAGTTCTAATACCTCCATAGGGTTCCTTCCTCTTCTTATATCCAAGGCCTTAGAAACCTTAGTTTTTCCTAGCGTAAGGGTTACTTCCTTGAGTATGTGATCATAGCATTCCCATGCCCCTTTAATTTTATTTTTTGTGTTTGTCTTAGTGTTTCCTTTACTCATTTCCTCAAATACCCTAGTTAAATGGATGATAAGAGTGCACGGTGTCTAGACACATTTTTCCCGTCATACACAACCAAACACTCTAATATGGGATATCGAAGGATTATGATTACTCCGTACCTTTTCTAGTTTATTTTCCTACAATATATTTATAGGTTCTCGGTTTAAAAGATACTCAACTATCTCGAACTTCTTCGCCCAAAATTATTTCTCTAACTTGGTAGTGGAAAGTATATAACAAGCCATCTCTATGATTGTCTGATTGTGACGTTCCACAATGTCATTCTATTGGGGGATATAGGGGGATATCAAGTGTTGTGTGATGTTGTGGTCCTTCAATAATTATAATAATTTCTTTGACATGAATTCTCCCCCTTGATTTAAGTGGAGGAAAAAAGAGGCTACCCGATCTATTAAACAACTCACTGATAAAAGGCCTAAAAATTAACAAATTATTCCCTCTTTTTTAGGAAAAATAACACCCATGTCTTGCGAGAATAATCATTTATCGACAAATGGAAGTAAAAAAATCCATGAAAATAAGTAAGAAATCGTCATCATAGATTGGTATGCACAACATCAAGATGGTTTTTCGCATGTAAGGTACTAGGCTCAAATGGATCCCGATGTTTTTATCATGTCGGACATCTAGAACATATACCTGAAAGGAGTGGGAGAGTGGAGGAAGTCCTTGTACCATCTTGTTAGATTTGATATGATAGAGGGAGCTGGTATAAAGGTTCCCATATCAATAATGCTAGGGCAAGATACTTCGTTATAGATGAAAATGGAGCAACAACAGAGGATAAAACTACATCTAGTGTAAATAAACATTCCTTTAAAAAATCTATCGGTGTATTATACCTTCTCATGAGATTAAACAAGATTTTATGCCTTTCTAGACCATGAACTCCACTTTGATCTTGTGATTCAAGAGATGAGAGATAGATAGGAGATTTTTTTCAACCTTGAGACATAGAGCACCTTTGTGAGGGTACAACTTCTCATCCCGAGAGGAATGGTGACATTACATATTCCTTCTACAAAATACTCCTTTTTTCTACAATTCAAACCTGATCTCTAGTGGGTTGATAGTCAATGCATCAATTTTTTTATCACCTAGCATGTGTTTGTTGTTACCAGAGTCAATAATCCAATTTACAGTACTACAAAGTTTGGGATACTTGAACAATATTCTAGTGTGCACCACAATTTGATTATTCTAGTACTTCCTTATCGATTCATCATATTGTTGGAGTCGCAACATGTCCCTTCTTCTTCCCATGGTGAGGATGTCATCTGGATTGTATAAAATCATTGTGACTAGATGTTCTCTCTTCATTAGAGTTACAGTGTGTGACATCATTATACCAACACTTAGCAGTGTCATGCATATTTGTAGTGTAGATTTGACAACATTGAATCACTTTAAGAGACTTATGTTGTTGCGGTTGCTTCTCGGATTGATTCTCTTGTTTTTCCTTTCAAAATTTTGACTCTTGTGTTGTCTCGAGATTAGTTCCTTATCTTAAAACTCCTCATGCACTATTTAGATGGATTCTTCCAAACTAAAAAAATTCACAGGTCCTTCAAAGGACAACACTTGTTTGGTGATGTTCATTGTAGTGACAAACATCCATAACTAGGAAGGAAGATCTTGCAGAGTGATTGGGACTAGAAATTTTTCTTCCACCTTCTCCCTGAGTGTTACAATCTATGCTCATAGTTATGCCACATGACACACAAATTTCTCTACTTTCTCACTATATTTCATAGTGAATTTATGAATCTTTAACTGGAGATGGAGGATCTCTATCAATTTTTTTCTCTTCGTAGATGGTGGAGAGAGCATTCCAAGAAACATTTGATGTTATCTCATGTCATATGCGTGGTTAAACCTCATTAAAGATGTTGAGTGTGATCAACATTAAGTCTTTTGCATTGGTATTTTCATACTTTGTGTAGACACCTAAATCTAAATACACAATTTTAACACTAAAACTACACTTCTTATCCTATTATTCTATCAATTTTGTTATAATTAGTTACTTCCTCACTAATTACCTAACAATCCCTTCCAACTCACCAATTAATGACACTTCATTAATTAAATAATCCCCCTTCATTATGGATGTAAATTAACAATACTTTGTTAATTATAATACTATTCTAATTAACTAATTAATTATCCAATATTGATTAATTAATCTTCTAAATGAAAATTTACCCTCCTATTAGGTCATTCCCACTCTCAATCATTCATAATCCATCAACTCCTCTCCAATTGTATTTTAAAATCCTAAGTTGGTCTATTAATTAATCTAATTGATTAACTTAAGTCACACCCGACTCACCTTTTTCATTCATGCCTTCATCCCTTTGAATCCTATGTGAGTTAGGTTAGTGGTTTGTAAAAAAATTCATGGCTTCCCCACCTTATCCTTGTCTTTTCTTGGGGAGAATACCATGAGATGGATCTATATGAAAAAATATCCCACTCTTGACATAGGAAGGTCTTCTCAGTATCATATTTGGTTCATCTGAATGTGGTTGATCATATCTTAGGGGACAACTATATTTAAGAAAGTGGTCAGGCTAGGGTGAATGGTGAAATTACCTCTATACTTTTCTCCAATTTTCTTCTCATTAGAAAGAACAAGGAAGATGTTATCCTGATTTTTTGTCATGTTATTTTTATGAGGCATGCATTGGGTTTGAAGGAAGAAGTGGAAAAAATATGCATGCCTTTGAGTGGAGGTATCGGGGAGATCATGATGGTTGCTAAGGAATACCTGGTGGAACTAGAAAGGTGAACTCAACACTTTAGAATTTTGTGGTGTCTGTCCACAAAAAATGCAGGATGAAGTATTTGGGCCCTTCCCTCATTCCACCCCTTGATCTCAACTCTCTAGCTGCCCCATTGGCCTTGTTCCTTCAAAATCTCACAACTCATGGTCAAAGGAAAATCCGCATACGATTTTCTCATGAAGGAAGGAAAATAAGGGGAAGTATGGTGTTGTTTCAGAAAGTATAGAGAGGGTTTAAGAGGTTGCGATCGATTCAAAGGTTAAATTTAAGGAGGAGGTCATCGAGCTGTCAAACTAAGCTCCTAAAAAGGTTATGTTTTTCTAGATGTATAGTCTAGATTTTTTTAATACTTGTATCGGGTGGAAATTATATCTCGTATTTTGTGTTGAATGCCCTATTTTTTGGCAAATAGTCGAATATGGTAATGTAAGGGAGGGGCCCTAAAGAACCCCACGCTTCATAGCTCTGTAAAAGTGTTTGCTTATTTAAAAAAACTCTCTTTTTACATATTTTTTACTAACTAATGTTTCTTAACATTTGGTGTTGAGTTTGCATGTTTTATTTTCCTATCGTGGGTGGAAATGATGTGAGGTGCTACAAAAATTAGAGTTCAACATCAAAAAACAAACTTTTTGAATATTTTCACAATTTTTTCTCATCTTTTTTGAAGTGAAACAGGACTTCATACGTCATCGCATGGACTTCCCCGCATCTGCGTTAATTTCCTTTTACTTTCATCAATCCGTATATGTTTTCATTAAGGTTCATGTGCTACCATTATCTAGGTTTGCACTTACATTGAGCTTCATGCACTCTTTGTTATGTAAATTTGCGCTAGCATTCTCTCGAAATTACACTAGTTTTCTATGTTTTTCTATTATTTTTCTATGCACATGCGTTTCACACATTTCCATCTACCTTCACGCCCTAGCATAAATATTTATGTGCTAGTGTCGTTGTTCACACACAAATGTCACCTTTACACATGTCTATGTATTATGCCCATCTCAGTGCATTTTTCCTACCTACGTCCTCGTGTGGTCTATCCACACACTAGTGTATGCTTCACATACTAGTATCACCGATACACACACTAGAGTAATTTTTGTTTTTGGCTCAAATTTTGAAGTTTATAGAGCCTAATTTTTTACTTTTCTTGTTGTTTTGTAGGTTATCTAACTTCTAAATTGTAGTTTTAAAGTTGAAAATAAATTTTTGGGGTTAAAACACTTAGATTTTCTTTTAATATAGTTTTTTTTTCATTTCTCAAATAGGTTCAAAAACATCATGTATGCTCTTCTCTTGCGCTTTCGAGTGACCTTGAGAATCATAAATGAATTTTTACTCCACATTCTAACTTTTGGTTTATATGGATTTAAAACTTGTCATTTAAAAGTAAAATTTTGAAGGAATTTACTTTTTTTAGTTACTTTTTCCATTTTCTAACTTAGTTGTATTTCGTGTTATGTATGCTCTTATCTTAGGCTTTCGAGTCATCTTAAGAATCAAAAGTAACCACAATCCTCTTTTTGCATGGAAAAACTACTAATCATTTAATGTAGGACCAAATCATTCACAAAGATAAAATTGAAATAATTTTTAACTACACTATCTACAAAGTTACCAATGACATGTAAAACCACATTAAAATAAAGATACAAAACACACCATTCATTCACATTGTATTTACAGGTGCGACTGAGAAGGCTAAGGCCCAATCACTTTAATTGTGGGAAGTATCTTGGCATAAGCCATAAAACTCATTGTGAGGATTACCACAAGAACCCCAAAGTAGTCAACACATTAAGAGAACTAGTTAATGAAATGGGAAGTGCCCCACTACCTACTTGACTATAAAATCCTATGAGTGTTAAATTTTGTTTTTATGAGGCCTCTTTCATTAATTTTATTGTGGGGTAATGGTCCTTTGTCTAGGATTTATTCTAGAAAAGCATACCTCTCTTAGACAAGTTATTAGCGAGTGTTGAGAACAAAAGCCTAGGGATCCATTTGGCATTGGGGACAACTTGACCATATCCAAAATCATGTTTCAAAGAGCTATTACAAAGAAATACTTTCTTGGATTCGTAACCTTGTTTTTTGAATAAGGTGAGATTCCATTGAAGTTGTGCCTCATATATATTTCATCACGAATTGTACTTAGCCAAACTTCCTTGAATTTAAAACCTTTTGTTCCAAAGAAGGAAAAAATATACTAAAGTTGGTCCTTGTACTTTTTCATCACCACTCATACATTACCTTGTTATTATTTTGAAATTATTTGGTCAAAAGAGAACACCTCAAAGTGCTGCCAAAATTTCATTGACCAATTTTGTACCCATTTAGATTAGTTTTTCTCTAAAAAAATTATTTAAGTGTTGAAAGTGTGTTGGTATGTATTCATATTTTTGGTGGTAGTCTTAAACCAAAATTGGGACATTTCACCATAGGGTAGATTCCTCTCAAAGATTGTTACATAAGGTGCTTGCATTGTTCCAATCCCTTTATAATACTTACATCTAGTTTCTTTGAAACTTGATATAAGTATTTACATTATGTTGTGACATTTCTCACATTATACCAATCCCTTTTCGATACTTACATCTTATTTCCTTAAACTTGATCTAAGTATTGACATTGTATTGTCATATTGCTCGCCTTGTAGGAATTTCTTCTTACTTAAACCTTGTTTTCATAAAAACTTTATTTGAGTCTTAGAGGTATGTTGTTACGTTGTCCACATTGTCATATATCTCTTTAGATATTCATTGGCTGTATATCCCATCTACTTAGAGATTTATCACTTTATTAATCATTACACTGCTCGTTTTTACCTTGGATTTCTTGTGATGATTGCTTTTCCAAGATTTCTTATTTATCAAAATCGTGTTGTCATGATTTCATTTTTTCTTAGGTTTCCTTTTGAGACTTATATCAGAACCCCCATCCTTGCACGATGTCTAGTTTACATTCATTATGTTGCTCAAATCGACATGGAGCTTCCTTCCATTTGAAGGAGTTCAATCAAACAATCTAGGTATAGGAATTAAAATCCAATGATGCCAACCATGACTAGATATCATATGGTTCCTCACGCTTACGAAAATAGGGAACCCATTTTATCTTTCACTTATCCACCTTCATCTCCTAATTTGTTATATTCTTCTCGATTCTTCTCAAACTCTAGAGTCTCGTCCAATTGACTTTATTCTAAGTAATAATCAGTTGCCTCAATGATTTTTCCTCCTATAAGGATTTGTGTCACAAAAATTCTCCCCATCATTCCTCTCATTTGACTCTTGAGTCATGGTCCTCCCTTTCTCTACAGACCCCTTTATTAGTCACCTCAATGACGTCTTCCTCCTTTGAAGATATATGTAACTCAAAATTCCTCTAATCAATCACTTAATTTGACTCCTACGTCGCATCTATTTAATTTCTACATGATCCTCTTTATCTACTAGCACTATGCCATCTTCTAGGAAAACCAAAACCAACCTATCCCAAATCCACATCTTCTTCAACTCATGAGACATCCAAATCCAAGTCTACTTCTTCTCCTAGTTCATTTTCTTTTGTCAATCAAAATCCAATCCCTCTTTGGCCCTCAAGACCTTTCAACCATAATTTATGCTATCATTATTATCAATCTTCTAAATACCAATGTTTGCATCTACGTCAAATAATTCACAAGAAACGAGGTGCTAAGATATCTTTTCAAAGCACTATCAAACTTCTTTGTGGGAGAAATAAGGTCAAACCTTCCCATCATATACATCATTAAACATCTTCTAAAGCTTCGACACTTTTTGGACCCCTTTCTTCCAATCAACCTACTATTGTCAACCAACAACGACCCATGTTGATTAATTTATTTCGAATAAAGAAGAAATAAAAAAATTCATGGACTTAGATGATGAAATTCCTCTAGAGGATCATGAGCAAGGATTATTTTTTTACCTCGATGCGTATGCATATTCAGGGAAGAGGTTGATTCCATTTGTAAGAAAATGGAAGAAATCCTAAGATCATTAAACTTGATCCCCTTTTATTCTTCCATCTTCATTTTTCCCATTACATTACGAAGCATACAAGTTTATCCTTGATATGTCTTATATGCCATCATCACCGCATCATTCATTATATATCATACTTCCACAATCATCTTGGATCCATGGGTTGTCCTCATAGTAGCTCATTATCTTCTATCCTTGGGATTCCTTGTATCCCATTATCTTCTCTTTATGGGTATCCGTTGTATATCCCAATATCTTCTATTCATGGGTCACTTTCATCTCACCCATTATATTATATTTATGAGAAACCTCTAGGTATTCCTTCATCTTATATTCATGGGTCACCCCCTGAGTATCCTAGTATCTTCTATTCATGGGTCATGTCCCAAAGAGCTCTTCATATTTTATCTATGGGACACCTTTGGGTAGCACATAATTTTTTTCCCCTTGGTATTTCTTCTATCCAATTACCATTTATCCTTAGTGCACCTCCTGGTAGCTTGTTACCTTTTATTATTAGGACACCTCCTACTAGTCCACTTCCTTCAATCCTTAGACCTTAACATCTTCATACATCATATCATCCTTCTATCAACAACTGTGGAAAACCCACCATTATCCCTAATAGTTCTATCATCAATCCTCAACATCCTTCTTCTTCTCCCACTTCCAAGGATCAGCAACATAATATATTAGCTTTTATGAAACCCATGCAGCTTCTTCATCAAGTTAACATCAAAAATTTGAAGAGCTTCAAATCTCCAAAAATTCCAACATCCATAAATAAAATTTGCAAACGGGATTCAAGAGTGCAAACAACCACAACCATCAAGTATGGTAATAAGTGAAAAAATATATGGATAGGGAACTCAAGCTCCCACATAGAAAACCCATGTTCTAAGATAAGTCGCAGTCACTTATCAAATATAAACTCACAACAATCATTGAGATTGGAGATAAGATCAAATTTATTAAGCTAAAACTCCAATCCCTCATCAAATAAATCACAAAAATTGTTGTTGGATCTAATTACATGGACTGACATTTTTTTCCCAACTTCCCAATCATTCAAAACCATCAAAAACACAAAAAATGAGAAAACATAAAACATTATAAAAAATAAAAGGTACAAACACTCGACATTAAAATGAGGTTTTGCATACACATGGATGTTCTTTCATTTCCTTACATTCCTCTACAAATCATTCACCATTTTAATCCCTTCGATGATATTTTGGTTATTATTTTCATGCTCATGGTGTGAAATTTATCTCTATGGTATCCATTTGACCTTTTTCTATCATCACCTTGGTAAATTAAAGAATGATAGACCTCCTAGAGATTTTATCACTATTATAGATTTAATAAAAATTTGTGAAGACCTTTTAGGTGTATTTGTTGACAATAGCCAATGTCATCATCACAATCACTTCCACATCCTTCCATTAATCCATAAATGGTTCTTAAACCCTTATCAAAACAATCAAGAGAGATGAAATAAGTTTTCAAAAGCAAAAGAATAAATCAAAAATAAAAAGCAAAGAAAATATAACTCTCTCTTGGGTTATTTCTAGTATCTATACCGTGGCTATGGACACCTGGTTGGCAGTAGATAAATATTGTGACTAGAATCAATTACATCTCTTGAAGGCACATCTCTTGAAGGCACATATGTGAAAAATAATATAATTGAATCCCTTGAATTGATATTCAAAATCAACATATATAAATACAACAGATTAGGATGGTTGTAGGGGAACCGTCAAGTAGTTTGGAGATGCCATGAGGGAAAGAATAATGGTCAACAATGTATTAATCTAATATTTTCTAACATCCCCCCTTAATACATTGTTCCTAAACATCATATTACCATATTGTGGATCCCCTTTATTCCAAACACAGTAACAAGCTTATTACACTGTCCATGTAGACTACTCACCTTTGAGGTGGCATGTCATCTTTCTAGCTTCTTGGTCTTAGTGACACCTTGGGTTTTCCCCCCAAGATTACCACAAACATATAAATAACATGATTACATCTCTCTCGTGTCCATCCTCGGTGGTTTTTCGGTTTCCATGGATTGCCACAAACCCATATGGTTTTCTTACTACAGCTTTCACCACACGAACCCAGAGGTGATCTCTCTGTGAACATCCTCGGTGGTTTTTGGTTTCCTGGATTACCATGAACCCTTATGGTTTTGTAACTATAGGTCCACCATGAACCTAGAGGTGATAGGATGTCTCAACTAAACATTTCGATGTTTTCTACTATTTCCACAAACCCTTTACACAAGAACTAAGTGTTACTTTAGTTATTTTTTCTCCTCACAATGTCTTTCATTCAGAAGGTACCCAACTAGAAAACGTTCTACATATTTATTGAATAACACATAGAAAAGAACATCACAAACAACAAAATATGAACACAAACAAAAACAAAATTTTCACCAATAAATGGTGTGACCCCGTCATAGGTGACTAATGAGAGGACACCAATTGTCCTCTAGCCTCTCTGTAACATGCTACGTAATTAGTGGATATATAATTGAGTCTAAGTATGATATTTAAAACACGTATTCATATCCTGTGTGTTCACCGGAGAATATATTTGCAAGGAATCCTTCATATGCTCCGTGGAAAGCCCCATCTCCATATGACCAATTCCTTATTTGTATGTAGTAAGACTTAAAACAACCACTTTTGGTAGGTATAACCAACTCCAAAATTATATTTCCACCGAGCCTTGTAGCATTCTCTTTAACATTTTTGTTCATGGAAAATAATTAGGGAGCGTCATATAAATTCCATGACAGCTTACATCCCTCAACACTTCAACATAAAATTTGCTATCGATTAATACGAGACATAAAAAAATGGTCTTTTCTACGAAAACAATTAAGATTGTGGACATTAGCGAGTAGGGTCTTTTACACAAGTTCTCAAAACTGCCACCACACTATTAAATCTTCCACGCACTATTAGATCCTCTCGTATTTCCACAAGGTCTACAATAAATGTCTTCAACATAGAAGATAATGTATGACACGCAGGATTTGAATCATTATTATTATATAAGACATGTGTCCACTAAATATACTTCAATAAAATGCCAAAAATGAAAACAATTACAAAACTAGTTTCTATGTTGGTCACTAAAACAATAGGTCATTCCACTTGTTTCTCTAACTTCCAAGTGCTAGTTCAAATCACCAATCATTGATCTCTCCACCCAAGAAAGAACAACAAAAACTATAGGGATGTCACACCAAAAACAAATTTCTTCTATGAAAAGATAAACGATAGAAAATTGCAAGCTTTATACTTCCAAACAATCTTCAAATATTCCACTGAAACCAAGGAGAGAGTGAGGTTCTCGATACCAATGAAGGCACATATGAGACAAAGAATATAATTGAATTCCTTGAATTGATATTCAAAATCAGCATATATATAAATACAACAAACCAGGGATGGTTGAAGGGGAACAATCTAGTAGTTGGAGATGCCACGAGTGAAAGGATAACTTCTAAAAATGTATTAATCTAATATTTGCTAACATCTCCATTGGGGTTATGGAGACTGGCTAAGATCAAAGCAATGTACGAATCTCCTTCCACCCTCCATTCACAAATCACCTATCAAAATAAATCATTCCTACACATTGGCTAGTGTGTCTTCACTTATTTCCTCTTTAAATATTCCCTTCAAGAAGTAATTAATTTCCATGTGCACACATTGGATCTCGATGAGTAACATGATTAGTATGTTACCAAGTTTGGACCTTGTTCAGACTCTTTCTTTAGTCTATGTCTTATCTCACAATTTGTGCCTTTGGATCATCACCTTTCAATCTCCAATCTTCTAGCTACAGCTTCCATAGCATTCACGCTTTTCTTCTACTTCAATCGTAACATGCATGTTTATAAGATAACCTTTTACCATGTTTGAGGGAAAATTTATCCCCTTTCAAAAACAATCTTCTACTTTATTTCTATCATTTGTTTCTTGGCCAGCTTACATTGGGAGCATGTTTTCTCCTTATTATCTCTTCATTGGCTTGAGTACATCATCACATTAAACCTATCTCTCCTGGCATAGATCCAAATTATCTTCTTCTTGTATATATGCACGGGATTCACCCTTGTATATTTTTACCTCTCGCCGGGAATCTTGCACGTGGTTCTTCCTATACATAGTTTTGGAAAACCTTAAAAATTATAAAAACATTTAGAAAACCTTTGAAAATCCTAAACATTCAAAATCACAAACTCTTAAAAATAGTGAAAAAATAAAAAACACTAAACATTGGAAACTATACTACAAAACATCCTACTTCAATGCTTGTTTTTTCTAGTGCATACATGCAGATTATTTTGATCTTCCTTCATTAAAAAATTTTGTGTGCTTACTATGTCTCTCTTCCCTCACATATATTTTTTCTTGAGGTAGTTTCATAGTGCATAATTGCTTTTTCATATGAATTATTTTTCTTTTGTCTATTCCCTTGCATGTATCCTTGTTTGGGCCATAATTTTCAACCCATTTCATATAACTCGAACACTTGGCCACTGAAGTTGGATAACAAAAACATTGGTACAAATTTCTTGTACATTTCTTATTTAAGTTTATATATGTATATGCTTGTTTACTCATTTTCCCGCTTGTTTACTCATTTTCCTGCTTATTTACTCATTTTCCTATTTGTTTACCTTCTCATTCTGCATTGATTATTTATATTGCTTTAATTCAGTTCTTTAGCACCAAATAAAAATCAATATTATGACTTTTCATGTCATTTTACCCTTTTTGGGTGCTTATATAAAATAAATAGCTACTTTTGAGCCAAGATGGTACTACAACTGACGTTGTAATCTTCCTATTCCCCTCGCTTGTCTTACCTTCACTTTCTTCCATATAATGTCTGGGGTAATAGGGGTCATTTTCATCCCCCTACCCCATTTTTTTCTTCCACACAAAGAAGCTTGGGATCTCTTTTTAATAAAATTATTTGAAAAATGGCCAATCCGGCCCAATTCAACTCTCCTTCATTACGGTACTCTTCTACTTTAATAAGTGTATTCCTATTTCTCAAGTTTCTATCGACCTCTTCTATTACCCCATCGACACTCGAGGGGGCATTGTCCAACATACTAAATTTTCTTCTTCTCTTACAAAATTTAATTTTTTATAATTGTCAACTATCTTTGAAGTGGCGTCACTTGTGCTACACCATATCTAAAAGGGGAAAATGTAGGCATTTAAATCTAGTTACATATTTTTAACACTAAAATTGCACTTCTTATCCTACTATTCTATCCATTTTTCTATAATTAGTGTCTTAGATCACTAATTAGCTAACACTCCCCTTCATCTCGGTCAATTAACGACACTTCATTAATTAACTAATCTCCCCTTCATTATGGATGCAAATTAACATTACTTTATTAGTTATAATCATATTCTAATTAATTAATTAATTAATTAATTAACCAATATTGATTAATTAATCTTCTAAATGAGAATTTACCCTCCTATTGGGTCATTCCCCCTCTCTGATCATTCAAAATCCATCAACTTCTCTCCAATTGGCTTTTACAAGCCTAACTTGGTCTATTAATCAATCTAATTGATTAATTTAAATCACACCCAACTCACTTAAGTTGGAAATTCTAATTAACCTCCCTAATCATACTTAACCATTTCTAAGCCTATTTAGCACTTTCTAATCCTAAAAGTTATTTTGTCCCACATTCATGAGGATGATAGTTTCTCCATTTTGGAAAACTATATAAAGAACCCTACCCCCTCCCTTCTAAGTTTACATCTTTACACTCCATGTCCTTGGTAAGACATTAGCATAAGATAAGAGCATTTCCCAATTGAAAAGATTATTGATCTAGCAACCCTTTTCCATTTTCTACTTAGTAAGAGTAGTAAGATGATAACTAAAAATTACAATTAAGCCATATTAATGATACCTCTTACCCTTCCTTGGATAAGTCTTTTTGATCACACACGGCTACATAAGGATCGCTAAAGTAGGTGCCTACAATCCAAATCCCATAAAAAAACATCAAAAGATGGCTTAGTATTTCATGTTTTTAATGATTAGATGTATTAAATTAGCTTCCCTTTTAATGGATTTATATATATGTTAATGACTAATTAGCTTAGCTATTAGATCTACTTGGTGTTAGGTCTTGTTAATTAATTTATCCTATTTATCATACATAAACTTTTTCTACTCATCTACGTTAGAGGGACGTGCTACATTGCAGAGTGACAATTCCCTAGAGCTCATCAAACTAGAGAATTGTGTGCATATTCCTCTTCTAAGAAACATAGTTTGTTCTTTTGAGTAACTAATATTTGCATAACAAAAATTTGGGACCATACATGATGTCAAAAAAAATAATTTTATTATTGTATTCAAAAGTACAAATCCTTATAGATGAAGAATTGAATGAAGGTGATATTGGTATGCTCATGTAGTGAGATGATGATGCTTTTAGAGAACTCTACCTCACATTCATCATCTACATCGTAGCCTTCCTTGAGCTTGGCACAAATATTCTTCGCCTCGCACCGCAAGTTGAACAAGAACTAGTTAAGAAATCCTTGATGCACTATATTCTCAAATTGTAAGTTACCAATGTTGTGGAGAATTTCAAGCAACACAAAGTAGAAACCAATACTCTTAAGGGCTTGATTTTAGTCTCTCAAATTTTGCAAGTATCCATGGTTTCTTACAAGACTACTAGCATCAAGTGACATTCATGTTATGGGGTGTTCCTCAAGGATTTATTTGAATTCCAAGAAATTTGGTACAACCAAGAAATGATCATGTGGGTCTATAGATTTGGGTCGCTCTGGATGCTTCTTCCAAACTTGTAAATTTTCTAAATGGCACCATTTTGATTTCAACGCCAATAGAAACATGAAAATTCCAATTCTCTTATGTCTATGTAATAAGTTCCAAAATTGATTCCAATGTCCTGATGTTGGCGGGAATCTGGTCTTGGAAGATGTTAACACTTAATAATGTAATGGAGTAGTCTCGATGTCATTGCACCAAGCTGTAGAATGTCTTCTTACTATGGTAACCAAGTGCACAAATAAAATTGGACTACTAACTTAGTCACTTTGATATCAATGTGTCCACATCAAATCAATTGATTATTTATTCAATACGAGAGATGATGTAATATATATAAGAGTGCAAATAATTAGTATTTGGTTAGAGGAATGTCCTAGGAGTAACCAAAAGGTTGGTTACTAATCATAAATAACGTAATATGTGGTGTATAATCTATTAACATGAGCCAATAGTGATGAGTTGTGCGGTCAAGTCCGTTGTCACACACACGGGTCAAGCCGAGTGAGCCGTGGTATGGGCAAGGGCCAAGATACACATAGAGCTAAGGCTAATTCAGGCCGAGTGACCAAGTGGGAGACCAATATAAACTAGTCAATTTGGGGCCAAGGTAGACGGTAAGTCAAGAATGAGCTAGCCGAGATGGATGTCGAGCTAGATCCAAAATGAGTCTAATGAGTCTCAAGTTGACGAAGATGAGAGCTTTGAGTTGGATACATACAAGCCATGTTATCCAACATCAATGTAACTCATTATATTTGAGTTCCCAAAGGCTGAGCTAGGTAGCAAGATGGGCGGTGATCTAATTCTGAAGATAAAACCTACAAGGCACTAAAACGAAGGCAAAAATTGAGATAAACCACCAATCAAATTGAACCCTTAACTTGAAAATTCTTAAACATCAAACTTCCCAGGAACATATCTGAACCCAAAAACAACACTTACTCAAGACCGAGTTGAATCTATTTGCACACGAACTATTATATATATATAAATGAAGTACTTGAAAAAAATCACAAATGGACAAACATTTTTCCAGTTCGCTCTCGAATACTATATCAAAGGATCTCTCGACTATCTCTAGATAAAAACATGAACATCTTATAGTTATGGAAATCAAAATATGTAACAATAATATACAATATGATGATAACTCACATGAATCAAGAATAGTGCTAAGCAATGAACTCAATTAACTCGCATTAAGCCTCCATTAACCAACCTGCAACAATAGCTAAAGAGTAGTGTATAAATAGGAGTGTTGTGTAATGCCTCTATGAGAATAGTCCTAGAATAAGAAGGGGATCTACATTCCTAGAATAGGATTGTAACTATTATGACATACTATGATACTCTATGACATGTAAGACATGTTATAATAATTCTATGACACTAAAGAAACCTAAGTGAGATGAATCAACAAAGGTGAGAAATTTCCAATAGGAAAATACAAGGAAAATAATATGCTACACCAACATTCTCTATATGATGTTGCAATAAATTTGGGTTGTTCTTTACACTAATGTGTTCTTTTCTTCCTTTGTTGTATTCTTTATTTTTGTTCTTCTCTTCTACTACATATTGTTATGTACTTAAAAAAATAAACGACTTTTTACTTGATTAAATGTTATTCCCTCCAAAGGGAGAATTTCACAATTTGATCTCCCAAATATGCGTTAAATATAAATAAGAAAGGTTGGGTAGGATGGAGGAGAGGGAATGTTCAAAAATATAGATAGTTTGAGGCTAACAATTAAAAATATTTAATAAATTATTTTCAAAAGATGAATAACTTCACTAATAGACTAATTTTGAAACACACAAAATATTGATCCAACTTATTCTATTTAACTGCAATATGAAAATGAAAATTGTAATGTGCATGGTGACATTAGATTTAAAGGTGTTGAAAAAATCACATGCAATTTATTTATAGGCATTTATTATATATATATATATATATATATATATATATATATATATATATATATATATATATATATATATATATATAAACTAGAGGTATAATAATAGAAGTATAGGTTATAGGCCGACAAGCACGGTGGTAGTGGTACTAGTCTCGAGTAATGAATCTAAAGTGTGCGAGTTTCATGAGCACAAAAACACTTGTAGTGGCATCCCTCTCTGTTATAACACATAATACAATTATTATTATATATGAGTTTATTCATGTAAAATATAGGTGGCTAAGTATCCAAGTCGTTTGTACAAAAGTTAAAAACACACAACACCACCTTTGTCCCTCACATGCCTCCTTTTCTTCTTCTACTTTTAAGGGTACATAGGACACAACAAACCCTCGGTGTATTGCGTTCCAACATGAGCAAAAGAGAAATGTCTACTCATTCATGTTGCACATTACATTGTCCCTTCCTACCCATTGTATTTTCTCTTCACCCACCTACACCTATGTAAACTCTTTTGTCTCTTTGCTCAATGTGCAACACATTAATAATTTCCTCTTTTCACCTTCATCTACAAAAGAAAATGAAATTGATGGCGGTGGTAACACTAAGTAATGGATGATTGAGAAGGTTATAGAGCATGCGTCGAGATGGTTTCTAGTTCTAGTTCTAGTTCTAGTTCCCTTATGGACCCTTGGTTGTGGAGCATGATTCCACATAAGCTAATAGAAAGAATCTTGGCATGCCTACCACCTCTCGAGCGTCTTACGGATGCAAGTGGTGTGAAATCACTATTATTGTCTCATGTTTTCCCATATTTTTCTTACAGTGTATGCTTAGGTGTCTCCATGGTGAGGCCCTCGGTTTATTTTATTCAAGAGAGGCATGTGGACAGAGGGGTATATGTATGACCCCTCTGCATGCGTTTGGTTCATAACATGGATAATATCCTCTCTCCACTCACTCTTCTTGATGGTGGCCTCTACTAGAGGGATTCTCTGATGTTTATCATATAACACTTTGGGTGTAAGACAATTCTATTCTGTAATAACCTCACCAAAGAATGCCTACAATTTCCATCCACTCTAAAAGAACGCTTTGTTCCCTCCCTCTCCTTGGTATTTTTCTATTTTGGTGTTTTTCTATCAAGATACCTATTCCAAAATTCTCTTGATTCATATGACCTTCATAGTTTTTACAATTTAAACATAAATAGTAATTGATGAATGTTTTGTAACTTTTTATGATTAAGTGAAGAACTATACATAAAGTCTATAGACTAATGAGATAAATGATGAACTGATTTGAGCTTATAAAGATGATATGGTAAACTTTATCAAGAATTTGTTGAAATTTAATATTATGTTCACATGGAAATGATATTGTGTTCTTTATAAGGGTTATAATATAATGTATCACTTTGTGAACTTATGGATAAGATTATATGTCCTTAAATGGAAATAAGGGGAACACACTTATAAGGATGGAATTGTCTTAATTATTGAATCCTAAACCTATATTGTTATCTATAAACTATAAATTTTGACACGTTGAGGATAATGATAAAATGACTTTAGATGTTTATGTATTAAAGATGATGTTATGTAATGATAAGTTCGGGTGACTTAATAAAAGTCACAAAACCTAATATATAAATTATATAAATCTAAGTTATATTTACTAGTATGAAATAATAAGATAATGCTTAAATGTTTTCCTATACTTGTTATATTCAAATTGATTAGTGGCACTTCATGCACCAATGAAAATTTAATAATCAACTCATTAAACTTAATGAATATTTAATCTGCATCTTTGTCACTTCCTAAGGCCATTCCCTTCATCAAAAATACCTCTAATTATCTATCCATCTAGGCCTAAATCATCCACCATTGCATCTTCTTCCAAACCACCTAGACCTTGGTCCCATCCACCTTCACCATCGCCATCCACATCATCCTGCAAAACCTTCCCTAGTGTCCACATCGAATCATATGAGGAATTCCTCTAGAATTTACTTCAAACTTCTACCATCACTCTCCCAACAATCGGGGCCTTTGATCCAATCCATCTAAAGCCCTTATGGTTTTATCCCTATTGCATTTGTTCTTATCATTGCACCCCATCCCATGACACTAAGTATCGTAAGGCCCTTCAGACCATTCTCCATGATCTTATTGAGTGAGATAACCTCCTTGACGAGTCCCCTTATCAATATACTACTTCATCCACAACATATCTAATCCCTTTTATACAATTTCCATCCGATCAAATCCCTGCATCTCTTCACCCATATACATCATATCCCATCACTCCTCTTGACAATGGTCCTCCCTTATTCATTAATACTATTCACCTTTGTACACCATCTTCCTTACACCCATATCCTTCGACATCCATTTTCTTATCTACATCCCTTTCGCTAGGGAATATCTTCCCCCATTATCAATCCTTTAGAATTTTTATTCTCATCTTCATCAACTCATCCTCCTACACTATGGGGAATTCTTTTTGGGACTTGCATATTCACAGTTACTTCCTTTCCATAGTCGGCATAATCCTATCTCATCTAGCTCAATTTGTATGATCACACTTTAATCCTCTCTTCCTATGACCACATTTTGCGACCATATCTTTGTTTCCCCTTGTAAGCACCATGGCTTTAAACCCATCATTACAGCACCTATTTCATAATCTTTACTTAAATCATCTTATATGATCCTAGTTAATCTAATATTATGTTCACTACATGAAAATGATATTCTGTTCTTTATAAGGGTTATAATATAATGTATCACTATGAACTTATGGATAAGATTATATGTCCTTAAATGGAAAGAAAGGGAACACACTTATAAGGCTGGAATGGTCCTAATTAATTGAATCCTAAACCTATATTGCTATCTATAAACTATAAAGTTTGACACGTTGAGGATAATGATAAAATGACTTTAGATGTTTATGTATTAAAGAGGATGTTATGTAATGATAAGTTCAAGTGACTTAATAAAAGTCACACAACCTAATATATAAATTATATAAATCTAAGTTATATTTACTAGTATGAAATAATAAGATAATGCTTAAATGTTGTCCTATACTTGTTATATTCAGATTGATTAGTGGAACTTCATGGACCAATGAAAATTTAATAATCAACTCATTAAACTTAATGCATATTTAATCTGCATACTTTGTCACTTCCTAAGTCCATTCCTTTCATCAAAAATACCTATAATTATCTATCCATCTAGGCCTAAATCATCCACCATTACATCTTCTTTCAAATCACCTAGACCTTGGTCCCATCCACCTTCACCATCACCATCCACATCATCCTCGTAGAACCTTCCCTAGTGTCCACATCGAATCATATGAGGAATTCCTCTAGAATTTACTTCAAACTTCTACCATCACTCTCCCAACAATCGGGGCCTTTGATCCAATCCATCTAAAGCCCTTATGGTTTTATCCCTATTGCATTTGTTCTTATCATTGCACCCCATCCCATGACACTAAGTATCGTAAGGCCCTTCAGACCATTCTCCATGATCTATTGAGTGAGAGGACCTCCTCGATGAGTCCCCTTATCAATCTACTACTTCATCCACAACATATCTAATCCCTTTTATAGCATTTCCATCTGATCAGATCCTGCATCTCTTCACTCATATACATCATCTCCCATCACTCCTCTTGACGATGGTCCTCTCTTATTCATTAATATTATTTAGCTTGCTACACCATCTTCCTTACACCCATATCCTTTGACATCCATTTTCTTATCTACATCCCTTTCGCTAGGGAATATCTTCCCCCATTATTGATCCTTTAGAATATTTCTTCTCATCTTCATCAACTCATCCTCCTACGCTATGGGGAATTCTTTCTGGGACTTGTATATTCGCATATTACTTCCTTTCCATAGTCAAGATAATCCTATCTCATCTAGCACAATTTGTATGATCGTACTTTAATCCTCTCTTCCTATGACCACATTTTGTGACCATATCTTTGTTTCCCCTTAGAAGCACCCCCCGGGTTTTAAACCCATCATTATAACACCTATTTCATAATCTTTACTTAAATCATCTTATATGATCCTAGCTCATCTAATATTATGTTCACATGGAAATGATATTGTGTTCTTTATAAGGGTTATAATATAATGTATCACCGTGAACTTATGGATAATATTATATGTCCTTAAATGGAAAGAAAGGGAACACACTTATAAGGTTGGAATGGTCTTAATTATTGATTCCTAAACCTATATTTCTATCTATAAACTATAAAGTTTGACACGTTGAGGATAATGATAAAATGACTTTAGATGTTTATGTATTAAAGAGGATGTTATGTAATGATAACTTCGGGTGACTTAATAAAAGTCACACAACCGAATATATAAATTATATAAATCTAAGTTATATTTATTAGTATGAAATAATAAGATAATGCTTAAATGTTGTCCTATACTTGTTATATTTAGATTGATTAGTGGCACTTCATGGACCAATGAAAATTTAATAATCAACTCATTAAACTTAATGCATATTTAATCTACATCTTGTCACTTCCTAAGGACGTATGTTACAAAACTTCACTTAAGAATTAATCGTATCAACCTAGTTGATCCTAAGGCACAAAACCTAACAAATAAGATAAACTTGGGTGGAATTAACAAGCTAGGAATTAAATAAATAATGAACTTGTTAAGTTATTTAGTTTTGCTTAGAAGAACTCAATGGGTTGTCGCAGCATATTCACCGCTACATAGTACCCACTTAATGACGTACATCATTTGGTTGATATTGTGGATCAGTCACTATGGTGTGATATTCCACTAAGCTTCCTAAACGTAGGTGTCATAAAATGGGATTTCATGTCACTATTCTACAATAAATAGTGAAAGACATATGACCTATGGCCGATGTCAGCTTATGTTGACTAAAGGTGATTAAACGGGTTTGAATCGATGTAAGTCGATTTGAGTATATTTATTACCCTTAGTCACCATAAGTGGATCTTCAACACTAGTCCATATGAGTTGTCCCTTTTAACATCTAACATGGACTTGGAAGTGGTTAAAAAATTCAAGGTAGTTTAATCTAGATAAATATTTTGATTGGGGTGAAAGACATATTAATTTTGAGAAGTATATCATCTAGGAATAAAATCATGGCAAACATGTCTCTAAAATTTAGCCAAGTATCACAAACTACTAGTTGTGTTGTCTTGTGTCACCTAGACCAAGGAACCATGATATTAGATGAGTATCATTAACCGATACTCAGATAGGATATTTAGACATTAACACTTGAATTGACCCTTTAAGGGTAAAGGAAGCAAAAGTATACTTAGTATACACATTAATATGATGATACATGATAGATTGGTTTAGCACCAAGTGATGAAATGAGAGATCGGTTTTATACTCGAGTCATTACAACTACATATGGTTTACTGTTATGTGATGGATTAGAAAGGAATGTTTGTTCTAAATTGTGTGAATTTAGAATAGTGAACATTATGTTTAAAAAAAATTCCCCTATTTATTGAAGTCTTAAATTAGGATGTTACATGTACATAGTTTTGGTAGCATTACATTTTCATCTTTTTTGCTTTAAATTGGATTCCTTTGCTTACTTATATTAAGTATTACTTTAATTTGTTGTTCACTTCATTGATTTCATCTTATCTTTCATACTTGTATATAATTATGTTGTCTTGATTAGATTTGATTAATTTGTACTTGTCTTGTTTTCTTGTATAGTTTGTTATCATCTCATTATCATGTCATCTATCATGACATCTATACATCATATATCAATAAATACCAAGATAAATCATCATGAAACAAAAAATTAAACATGTTTTCTAAGATAACATCATATAATATCACCAAGAGGTATAAGAGGGGTCACCTTCTATCCCCCTTAAACATAGACCATATTAATTGTGTGGATTAAACATGTTATATCATAAACAAAATTCCATAAGTAAAAATAGTACATCATCATATATCATCATAATATCAAAATGTCCATGTACAAAATCAATTTATCTTGATACATATCGGATACAAAACACCATCATGGGAATGGATCAAAAGGTGCCTTCATCATGAGGCATGATAAAAAAATAGTACAAGAGTACTTCCATACAAAAATGTGTCTTCATATCAAGGAATACATCATAAATATACATCTCGATACAATACAAAGAGTCAACCATGACTCTCACCTACATCTAGACTTCCTAGCCTATGTCCAGGTGGTGGCATCTGCTATGATCCCTATGGTGGTGGCATCTACTATGAGCCTTGTGATGGTGCCACAGGGACCCTACGCTCTCTGCATTGATCAAGGCTTCTACATTGATCACTGATCAAGATGGTATCATCAACCTAGATCTCGACCAACCACTCGGCCAACCGACTATAATCCACAACTCTCGACCTACTAGCATAGCTTCATGGTATAACATCTTGTGATATATGGCCTCCTCGGTGATCAAGGAACAATAAAAAACCATATCTGGGACTCATGTTGTTGTCCCTAACTATTGAAAAGTATCACACTCTGCTCTTATGATAGCCAACTCCACTTGTGATTAAGACCTCTTTGATGTCGATTGGTCTCTCTTGGCCTACAAATGATCTCTCTCGGCTTAAAAATGGGACCTCTCTCGATGTCAATTGGTCTCTCTTGGCCTAAAATTGGTCTCTCTCGGCATGTAGTTGTGTCCTCTCTCGCAGCTAACCGATCTCTCTCTAAATTAATATGGTCTCTCTTAGTAGTGACCTGAATTTATTATCTTACCACCTGTTGTAACTATTTACGCAAGGTAGCTAACTCCCCTACATATTGCATATCCTATCTCTATCCCCCACCTACAAACCTCTGCCATCCATCTCCCCCATCATGAGGTAGACTAGCTACATGAGGTGGTGATGGTGGTGGTTGTACCACTACTTGTTGTTGTACCAATACCTACTATTGTATCAGTTGTAGACCATGCAAAGTGCTTCTACTTGTCCCTATCCTTGTGGTTTTCAAACTTGTCCCTGTCATCGTGGAACCTAAAGGACATGTCCTTGTAGTGCATCCTCATCCTTTGGCTGGCCTAATATAACTCCATCTCTAAAATCCCGACTCCATAGGCCCTACGCCGCCACCGTTATCCCCGCATCTATTACAACTTGTGGAATGGTAATACACAAGGTCAACATTGTCACATACCATGTTGCATAGTTAGTTATCTCCCTAGTATCTACTACCTCGGGAAATGGAATCCATGGTTGTGGCACAATATGAAGAAATTTATCCATGGCTCGTTGTGGCCTAATCAGTGGTCCCATATCAAAAGTCTCGTGCATTCTCGCACACTTACCACATTTTACCACCCAGGATGCCCTAAACATGGTTGAATTGTATCTTAACCTAGTTACTCAACCACTCGTGATGTAGCCCCGGCTCCTAATAATTATAACAACCTAAAAATTAAAACCCAAATTAGTAGGAAAGTTTTTTCTCTAATAATAAAAAAACATTCCTCTGCATGTATAAATCAGACTACTAGCTATAAATAGTTAATGCAGTAAGTCAAATAAAATTAAGAATGAGTAGGAATTCCTCTACATAGTTAAATTAGTTATCTAGCTAAATCTATTTTATGCAGCATGTCTTATTAAATTAATCCATCATATAACATAGTGATAAACCTTGTGCAGCTATAAGGGTTAGATATCCTTGATCTCCATGATCACCCTTAACATTCGTTTGAATGTTCATACTTAGCCTCGCTTGGTTTTACCACACTTTGTGGTAGTGAGAACATGTGACTGATCCTCCAGTGTCTACCTAGAGTTTCATTTAGTAAAAATCCATCTTGTATCCTACACTTCAAGATTTGAGGAATCACAGTGATTAGACAATGTACCCAACAAGCACATTACTTTGGCCAAAGTTTCTTAGTTGTACTATGTACACTTAGTTTAGACGATTGCACATAGCATCTAAACTTGTCTTCCCATCACCTCACAAATGTCTCATCACAATTATCTAGATTCATTAAACTTAGTCCAATTACTTAGTGAATTATATTTCACGCGTCTAATTACTTCGAGATAGGTGGATAAGATCACGAGGTGATTATCACTTTTCTTCCCTATCCATATACTCTAACCATTTAGATAGAAAGAGTTTAATTAAACCTTAGTCAAGATTCCAAATAGGTCTTATTAGTCCTAAATAGTCATACCGAGTTTATCTTGATTCTATACCCATTAATCAAGGTTATATTTATACTATTTAGGGTTGTTTTCCCTTATCTGGATTTAAACTAGAGGTAATACCCATTTAAGGTAAAATTATTTTTCATTATGAAGTATGATGAATTATTTTATATGATCTTAAACCTTATGAGTAGCAAACTAAATTTTCATGATGATTTTATCATACTTCTCTTTAAAATTCCTTCAACTAAGGTTGACTAGGCTAGCATATTTTAAGGACTAGTTGCTTATCACTTTTTGATTAATCCGATAATTCACCAAGGCATATTTTTTCTTTTTAAAGTTATTACTAACATTTAATCAGTCATTTAAATCTTGAATAGATCATTCTATTTTATTTATTTTATTACCTATACACCATTTTCTTTATATGAGCAAACATACCCCTAAAATCAGATTTTATTCCTTGTATAAGATATACTTATCATTGAACTAGTATTTTTAACCTTAGACTAGATTTCCCTCAAAGAATGCTTATTAAGCAACACTATAGATTGGTCTAAACTATTACCAATAATCAGATTTGAATCATTTAAAAGTTATAACTATCTTTATGCATTTTTCCCTTCAAATTACAATTTTATATCACACTTGATATTCTTTTCATTTACCCATAATAACTCTTTACAACAATGGAGAGCCAACTAGATATGAGGTACATATTTAATAACATAATTGTACATATTTTAAGCATAAGATACTTAAATATGTGATGTCATAATTTTAACAAATATATCATTTTGATGCCCAAACCCATAATACGAAAAAGTATTTATACATATAAAAATAAGATATCATATTTATATATCACAAGTTTTTTCCATAAACAGACTATTACAAAGTACAACTTGTCAAAGGAAAGTTTATTTACTCATAAGTAAGTACAAGTACAATCAGATCAAAATTTGTGTTATACATCATCAAGTCTAATGTCGATCTTCACTAGCTGGTGAAAAAATGTCCACCCATTGTCACTAAACCTGTGACACTGTTTGTTTTAGGGGTGTTAGTTCAAAGAACTGGCAAGAAGGTAATATAATTTCTTAACTAATTTTTTAACAAATAAAGTAGATTAGTCATCATAACTTTAGCTACTCTAACATTGCAATGGTAATGCTTCTACAACATTTAGGGAGCTAAAATATTTCTACAATCTTAAAGATCACGATGGAAGAAGCGTAGGGAATATATGTGAAGCATTCCCGAAGGACCACTTTGCATACATTCCTTCCACTTCTTCAAATGCAAACCATGCAATTAACAGAGGATTCAGTATCCCGATCAATGCCGGGTCCACTATCATCGCACACACACAAGATTCAATCTAATGAATGAATTTAAACTATCAAACATTCAAGGGAATTTAATCTGTTTTGCATCCAAAATTATTTCAGATTAATTCCCATACCATAAAATTTATGCATATTATTTTTAATCATAAAAATCACTAAGTATAGAATTCTGGAAAAAAAATTCTAGAGTTTCCCCTTGTATTTTCCACTTTTAAAATTTTCCAGAAAGCATTTTAAACTAATTTAAATAAAATAATAAAATTAATGCAATAAATGAAAAGGTATGGATCAAATGATCCAACCCTCCGAGTCATGAGGATATCGGGTCTAAAATAAAATTAACAAGAATGAACTTACCTAGTTGAACCATCAGCATTCATTTACCTTTTTTTATTAAAATTTCCAAATGTCCCCGGAAGTTGGTTAAGGCTTATTACAACATGCAAGAACTGCAAAAGTATTTTTCCTCCATTTATACCAATATAAAATATTCATTTTTATGCATAAATTAAAATGGATACTTGCATTAAGACTAATTCTCTTTCCATGCAATGAGTACCAAGAAACTAATTATCTCTACAAAGTACCAAGTGCATCTTATAAAAGTATTACCATATTCCACCTTCTACCAAACACCTTAATGATTTAACACAACCCTCCTATTTTATTAATTTCAAAGAGTTACCCACTACTCTTTACAACTAAAAATTCTTAAGGGCTACACAATACATTCAACATACACTCCGGACACTCAAGGTAATTCCCAATATACTTCTAGCATTAAATAACTCATGAATCATAGATCAATTTAACCAACGCCTTGCTATCATACAAATTCTCATTTCCCAAAATTTCATTCACGAAGAAATGGTCATACCTATCACAATAAAATTTACCAAAACCATTGATAAAATAAAATCATACATATTTATTAAAGGATTTCAAAAAAATACCCACGAATTTATTAGGAAAATTTTCAAAAGCTTTAAGAAAATATGGCATATGTTTTCATCACAAGAAATAAGTTTGAATCCCATAAATTTCATAGTTTATTTTTCAAACCAAAATGGCCTAAGAATTTCAAGATAAGGAAAACAAGATTGAAACCCCAAAATTTTTCCTAATTATTTTCCACAATCTAGTCACAAAACTAATTACAAGCTATGAAAAACATATTTGTGAATTTATGGAGGGTTATAGGTTTGAACCCATAAAGACTCACAAATAATTTCAACCAACCGTAGACACCTAAATTTGGTATTTGCACCTTCATTCACCTTAGCATGAGCATATTTAATCATCCCCTTATTTAATTAAATTCCCTCCTAATCCTTATTAATTAATTAAGTGATATTAATTAATTAATCATTTTTCACATGCCCAATTATCCCATATTTATTAATTAATTAATTAATGTTAATTAATTAATCATTTTCTCATTTCCCTAACCAACCTTCTAATTAGGATGCTTTTATCCTACACACAAATCCCTTTCTTTTCTAACTTTTATCCTATCTATTTTTATGCCCTAACTAACTTAAATTCATTCCCAAGTAACCTAATCCCACCTACACGCTTTTAAGCACTCACCTAATCTTTAAAAGAACCAAACTCCCCGACCTAAATTATAAAATCATGCCCATTGGGGAAACTTTCCCGTAGTTGGTGGAAACCCAACCCGCTACTACCATTGACCCTTTTACAATGAGTGTTTCCTTTCCATAATGCATCAAAAACAATCAATCGAAATTTGATGCATGTAACCTTCATGGTGCTTGAGAAGTTACGAGACATCCACAAACCTCTTGAACATCTCTCTAGATTTCTTACATCACTCATGATCATCCTTCGTTTGATCTACATATCATTATTCTACTCTTTTATGTATCCTTATCATATTATCGTATATGTTTTGTTTCTAACATCTTGCAGGTACAAATTAGCTTAAGAAACACTATGTAGCCTTTTCCTATAGCTTCTTTTTCTTGTAGGTTTCCATTTTCATCCTTTCATCCTTAGCTTTGCACTTTTCTGATATATTCACCGCCGATCCCCTTGTTCGCCATCGACCAAGGCCCTATCTATCCAATAACCTATATGAATTCCTCTTTTCCATCCTTTTTCCCACTTTTCTACCTCTAGTTCCCTTATGTAGATCTTGTTATAGTAGGTACAGGTCCTTATCATATTCAAATCACTCTCAAACCTTGCAAGTCTGCATACTACATCCACATGTCCATGCTCATCCTCCCAGATCACTGTCCACTGCATTTTACATAGTCTAGGTCATCATTGACCCAGACCATGTAACACTTGTTTTATAGTCCTTTCAATCAAATCAGATTTAAATCCATCTTAATCAGTTTCCATATTTTGTGTGGATGTTGTTTTGCATGTTATTTACAACACTTATTTTATTTCAACCTTTTTAAATAAACGGGACTTGACATATGCTAAGGAAGTCAAAAACTTAGTGGAACCACTTAGTCGGAAAGCCCCGCATATATTTATGTAATCAAAATCTTGTTTTCAATATCTTTTTTACAGGTCTCACAATGAAGATCCATCATTCAACACCTGTATCATGCATCAAGCATCCGAGGTAACATAACCCTCCTTCATTTCTAAGTTGCTAATTTCTTTAGTATCTAGTGCATTAATTTGGTTATGAATGAAAAATTTAGATAATATTATTGGAATGCCCAATGGGACCACCCTTTAGGTGGTTTCCTTCTTTTCTATATTTTGTCTTCTATTAACACTATAGTGTGAGGCTTCTCTTTATTGCTTGATCGTGTTGGGTTCATCGCTTGGATCGCTCATCATTCAAAAGTGTAGATAAATAGGAAAATTGTTATCCAGGTATTCCACTTTCTCCTTATTTTCTCCTTTTTACATCACAATATTCCTTTCTTGTCTGTGTTCTCATCAAAAGTAACAATTTTTTTGGCTTAAAAAGAACCCTTCTTTTTGCATCCTGCTTGCTCATATAGTCTAAGTATGGGTTCAATCTTTTGCATCTCACATCTTATCACACACAACCTAAACCTCACAAATAAATTAACACATCAAAACACTTCTTTTCCCAGTAGACTGATTAGGATTTGATCACCCAATAGGAAGCCACCTCAGACATTTCCTAGCCACAACTTACCCGAAACCAAACATAGATTGCCTTCTTCTAGGAACTTTTTATTCATCTCCCTTTTCTTCTTCACATTTTTAATCAAAACATAAAAGGAATTGTTTGCTTGAATTTTCTATTTAATAATGGAACCAAATGTTACCTCGAGTAGTTCTCAACAGTCCACCATGACCCCATCCAAACCATTGGTTGCTTCAATACCTTCTTCCAGTCCCATCTATGATTATCTCCACCGCAAGCCCTCTACTTCTTGATCACATTGACCAAGTAGCCCTTGTTTTACCCCCATCACCTTTATCCCCATCACCTTACACCATCCTTGTTTCTACCCCACCATATTTTTCTTCATTACCTCATGATATTCTGAATCATCTAAAATCACCATACCTACTTCACTTATAGATATTCATCATGAGAACCCCATCCATGACTTCCTCCTCTATAGATATCGATCATCACATGACATCTCCCCTTCATCGACATATCTGTCTCACCTAGGGATATCCCTTATGAGCCTTCTGAATCAGATCTTCCCATTCTTACCCCATCCTCGTCATCTTACCATGACCCTACTTATCACCATGTTCTTACATCCCCCTAATCAATCCCATCTTCATCACATGACATCTTCAGACATCCATTTCCTAATCCCCCACCAGTGATTTCATCTTCACCTCCTACATCACATCAATTTAACTCATTCTCAATCAACACCATACATTATACATATTCTCCCACATCCATTTTACCATATTCATCATCTATCCATATCTTAGATATTGTGACAACCACCCCTTTAAGTGCTATCCTTACATCCACTATATCCACAATCCCACTACCTACCACCTTGACCTCCACTACCTCTCTTTCATCTACAACTAGTCCTACTCTTACCACATCAACATTATCCTAGTCACACTCGCATCTACATCCACACCATCAAAGCACATGTATGTTGACATCATTATCAATTATTTCTCTACCCATGCCCATATCACCTAACATTGTACCAACCCCGACATCTCTACCACCTATTTCCTCACTTATGACTACCCTACTTATCTTGTCTTCCTCATCTCGCACCTAATATCTAGACATCTACCATGCCCACATCCACATCTATTATTACACCCATCACATCTCCTCAATCCACCTATATTCCTCTTGAGACACCCAAAATAAACATGGTTGGCACTCATCCCTCTTCCATCCCTACCCTAACCCATCCACCATCTACACCATCTCACATAGACATTATTAACCGCATGATCCAAACACCCCTTTCTATTTCCATACTCGCATCTATTCCTACTATCGATTATGCACTGAATCTACTCAATCCACTACATCAAACCTTGTTCCCCCATCCACATCTCTTCCACCTTTTCCTATCATGCCATCCTTAGATTCCATACCGGTTCCTCTTTTTGTGTTTTCCCACACCTACCGCATCAACTATTGTGACCACATCCCCATTATCTCTTTCTTCTTATACACCACCTACATAATTTGAGAAATATTAGAGAGCACTTCAACTCACAGCTACCATAGGTGATCCTCCCATCTCATCCACACAACCAGACATTCCCACATTGAACCAATTCCCATCCTCTCTAGAAAAAATCATGAAAAAATTACTTCCTCCATTATCCACAACCCCATCTTCTCGATCCACCATGAATCATCGTTATCCCTACTAAGGGTGCTCCTCAACAATCCAAATCAAAAAAACCTTGATGTCCTTCCACAATGATCCCTTAAACACCCTCACAAGAAAATTGAAATCCCCCTATCAAGACTAAATCTACATCTTCCATCCCGGGACCTTGTCCTCTATCTTACAACCCCCTCTTCCATCGCAACCAATCAACCAATCCAAATCCAAATAGTCTGATTCCCTCCTAAGGCCATTCCTTCATCAAAAATACCTCTAATTATCTATCCATCCAGGCCTAAATCATCCACCATTGCGTCTTCTTCCAAACCACCTAGACCTTGGTCCCATCCACCTTCACCATTACTATCCACATCATCCTACAGAACCTTCCCTAGTGTCCACATCGAAATCATATGAGGAATTCATCTAGAATTTACTTCAAACTTCTACCATCACTCTCCCACCAATCGGGGCCTTTGATCCAATCCATCTAAAGCCCTTATGGTTTTATCCCTATTGCATCTGTTCTTATCATTTCACCCCAACCCATGACATTGAGTATTACAAGGCCCTTCAAACCATTCTCTATGATCTTATTGACGAGAGGAGCTCCTTGACGAGTCCCCTTATCAATCTACTACTTCATCCACAACATATCTAATCCCTTTTATACCATTTCCATCGATCGATCCCTGCATCTCTTCACCCATATACATCATCTCCCATCACTCCTTTTGATGATGGTCCTCCCTTATTCATTAATACTATTCACCTTGGTACACCATCTTCCTTACAGCCATATCCTTTGACATCCATTTTCTTATCTACATCCCTTTCGCTAGGGAACATATTCCCCCTCATTATCAATCCTTTAGAATTTTTCTTCTCATCTTCATCAACTCATCCTCCTACGCTATGGGGAATTCTTTTTGGGACTTTTATATTCACATATTACTTCCTTTCCATAGTCAGCATAATCCTATCTCATCTAGCTCAATTTGTATGATCGTACTTTAATCCTCTCTTCGTATGACCATATTTTGTGACCATATCTTTGTTTCCCCTTGGAAGCACCATGGCTTTAAACCCATCATTACAAGTACCTATTTCATAATCTTTACTTAAATCATCTTATATGATCCTAGTTCATCTTTTCCCTCTACGGGGACCATTTGTTCATCTTAGACATATATCATTCAGCTTTCCTAATAAGTGGCGCTTCCTCCTATTTTCGCTTGCACTATCTTCTTAATGCAACATTAACATCGGTGGTCTCATGACTTTATTATAATTTCACTACTCTAGAAAGGAGCTAATGTGTAAATTTTTCCCCTAACCTGATTGGACCATACATTGTTACACATAAGTATGGGTCGGGAGCCTATCATTTGACCTACCTTGATCAAACCGTAAGTGGAATTGCTTAAAACATTTCACTTGCAACAATTCTATTGTTAGCACATTTACCAATGTTCCCTTAGTCATGTCTTCAGATCATTCCACCATATGAGCCCCTTCTATTTCTCTTCGTGATGATTTGGAATTATGTGTTCCATCATTTCCAATATGTGACCTTAAATATGGGCACCATAGCTCTAACCGTAGCATATTCCTTATGGATAGGTTCTCCCCTTTGGTGAGAACTCTATGATCATCATATCCATCACCTTCTTATTCACCTATTGGAACCATGCAAAGGGTCTAGGGATGTCTCTTGTACACTCTTTATCCCCTCCTAAGTGGTCTACTTAGATAAGCCCAACTTTCCCCGTGTAAAATCAAAATACATGGATGCTTAAATCAAAATAAAAGTTATCAAAAAAACAAGATTGATCCCTCGAAGGAAATTTTTTCATGCAAAAAGAGAAATCAAAAGCATGAAATCAAAATTAAAATAAAATAAATAGACCAATCCCTCGAAGGACAGCTATCATATATGTTATTCTTGCCATCTATATATTGTATAAATTAAACCATACCCTCAAAGGATGGCTACTCCTTATGGAATTTGAAGGCTTCCCGCATTGATCAGCCTTCTATTTTATCAACATCCTAAGAAAGCTTCCCACATTGATCAGCTTTCTCTTTCCCCTTCCTAGAGCTAGGGCATAGTTTAGGGAATGCCACTTTTGGATAACCCTCTTTCCTCTGTACAAGTTTCATCTCAAACCCCTTTTTCATGTCAAAATTAGGTTTATAAGATCATCTCATCCATTTCTTCCTTATGATATATGAAATGACTAACTATCATTGGTTATTTGCTAACATTTGTTTTGGTCACATGTGCCTTGTGTTACCTGGATCCTTTTTGTTTACCTTCATTCATTTGGAGGCATCTTTTCCTCATATGTTCCTCATTATAACGTAGTGTTGTTCACACCTATAGGTCGCCACCATTGCGAGGCATATTTTTCCTAAATCCTATCACATTTATCTTTCAACACATCTTTCTTCATCTCAATCACCTATATGTTATCTATCTATCTTACAACACATCTATCATTAATCACGTTCATTCTTGATTTGTTTCCATCACATCTTACCCATATGCATTTTAATCATCATGATCAAATTTAAATACAAAAATATTACAAAATTTACACATTTATATCATCATTAATATCCAAATAAACATATGATCATACATCCATTTAACCATCATCATCAAATATAAAACAAACGTATAATCTTAAATCATCATCACATCTAATCTAAAATTCATCAACATGACATATAATATAAAATTATCATCACATCGAACTAAAATTCATCACATCACATAATGAACAAATGGTAATCCACAACAAAACCATATATCATATATTGAAATGTATATCAATACATCATGGCCCTCTAGGGGATCCTCAAAGTAGAGATACTATTAAAAATTGTATAGTGAATATCTAACGCTCTCAAGTCCTCATCTCCCCGGGTAGGCACAACACCGATCCCAACACATCTCTACCACCCTTGTGTCCTCCATCTACTCATTTTGGCTATGCCACACTCACTGTACTCCTAGATGGCCCCACTCCTCTAGCCACCATCTTCGAATATGCTTCCAATAAGCGCAAGGTATTTGGTAACTTCTCGAAAAAATCCTTGTAATATATAAACTCTGCGTCTAGTGCTCTATATCTTTCCATAGAAATCATTCCAGGGGGTGCCATCTTTCCCGATCCTTGTAGTGTTTCCTAAACACCGCTGGCTGAATTTGTCACTATGATAGTAGCCAAATCTCTAAAATGGGCCCTGTAGACCTCCCTCTACCAATGATAGCAATCCCTCTCCTAAATAATTTGGTCTCTCTCCTGAGTGACTACATCCCTTTGCTGCAAGGTTGTATCCCTCTCTACTCTCATCTTATCTAACTCGGCATGCAAGCATGCCACCTCTGATCTTTCTGCTCCATCTCCATCACCTCCTGGAGTCACCTCAATCTTAACCTTCGTCTACTCTATCACCTTATCTCCTCCCTCCTTAACTACATGATCTACCTATGCTACCATGTGCCAGGTCATAGTATCTTTATCCTACTCCCATATCATTTTCTTCATCCCACGAAGTAGCCTCCTCCTCCAATGGGTCTTCCATAGTAGGACTCGAAACTCTCTATCTAGATCCTCCCTCCTATATAAAATCAGATTATGAGGCACTTACTGAATGACTCTAAATTGTCATCTCACCCTGTCAAAATGAATGGCCTCTATCATCTCTGGTCATCTCCCCTACACCCATCTCGTGCGTCCTCATTTCTTCTAGCTCAACATCCACACTAGGCCACACAGAGAAATATCAATATGGTTGCCACTTGATCTAATCAACATCTAGTTCTATAAGCCAATCTACATACCAATCCACCAGGGTTCATTTTAAGAGACCTCTTGGGAATTAGAGGTGGAAAATACCTGGCGAATCTCCCCGGAACCGGTTTCGCGAAGGCAAATTTTTTAGGGGTTGTACATAAACTTTTCACCTGATTTTCAAGTGGTGTGATAGAAGGCTACGAGAGCGCAATAGGATATTTGCTGCCACATGTCAACAAGGTTGTTTTCGCATGACAACAAACCTCCTGATGCACATCAACAAGGTTGTTGATGCACGATAGCAAACTTACTATCATGTGACAAAAACCTTGTTGACATGTGTCAGTGAGGATGTTGTCAAGGTTGACATGTGTCAGGAGGTTTTATTGCCACGCAACAACAACCTTGTTAACGTGTGACATCAAATCTTCTGTTGCACATCTGTAGCCTCCGCCCTCTAGTCGTGTGATAACAAAATCTCTTTTTCGTGCACCTCACTAATGCACGTCAACAAGGTTATTGTCGTGTGACAACAAGTTTATTGTCACACGTCAATAACCTTGTTGACACATGACAGAGGTTTGTTGTCACGTGACAACAACCTTGTTGACGCACGACAATAAATATTTTGTCACGCGTTTGTAGCCTCCACCCTCGGTCGTGCATCTTCTTCCTCTACACTCCTATCACATGTCAATAAACTCTCCATGTCACGTGTCTATAGCCTCCACCCTCCTATCATGCGTCTCAGTAGCCTCCACCCTCCTATCATGTGTTTACTATACTTGATAATACATATGCCCCCATGTGGTATGAGTGAGCTAGTAGTGTTCTACATGGCGAATAATCTAGGATTATATAGGGGATAGTTTCAAGGGTAGGCGAAGTGACCCCTAAAAAAATTAAATTGTAATTTTTAGGTGAACAGGTCACTGACCCGCGCCAAAAATTCATCTTTTCAAATTTTTCAAAAATGGAATATTTGCCATATTACGAATATTCACCACTAAAATTATCCCTACAATCCACCCCTCTCTACGCCCCGTATCCAAAGGCTTGATCGGCCCTCCATCTTAGGAATCCCATCTCTAAGTGAATACGTCTCTTGTGACCTATGGAAGCCCTGGTGGCCTAATCACAACAATATGCTTGTAGGTGCAATAGTGTAGAAAAAATCCTACATCCAACCCTAAGCTCCTACCTGCCATATATCCAGATAACTCATGGTAAACCTGAGGCAATAGTGTGGTCACAAATGAAAAGATATTTTGGTGATCAACAATATTAGCCACTACACCAGTCAACGCCCATGGAAATCGAGCTCCTCCCAAGTCCAAAAATCATAGCAGGACACTGCCATCATAGCCATGCAAATCTATCGGCTGCATACCAACCCAGCCTCATATCTCTACTAATAGTTAAATTCCCCTAGAGAAAATCTGATAAAGGGCTCATCGACTCCAAATAGCCACGTAAAACTACCAATCTGTCATCACTAGTAATGAGAACTATTTTCTCCCACTTTATCAATAGCCTAAGAATCTAATACACATCCTCCATGGTGATAATCATCTCCCCTATCCTAAACCAGAATGTATATGTCTTCCTATCCCACCTCTCAACTAAAGTAATCATAAGCCCCACATCCCATGGTATCCTCTGATAGTGTCTAAATCCACCTAATCCAATTGTGGAATAGATGGTCCCACTCAACATCTGTCACATCCCCTCTAATCTCTTCATATAGAGCTAACACCCGATCTCTCAAACACAAGGTATCTATAACTTGCAATCAAAAATGCAGAACATATATACATTGGACCACCGATCCAAAATCCATCCAAATTTCAATCTAAACCCTAATATAGCCAATCTAACCCTAGTCGATGCCGACCCAGTCGATCGATGTATTTTCAGGTCAATTGATGTGCCTTAGGGATGGGTCGACGCCAACCCACCGGTCACCACCAACCACCCTTGGCATCATCCACATTTTACAAAAAAATACATGAAATGAAATCAAAAACTAGCTTGATTTTTGTTACTCACCATCCTGCATACCCTCTAGTGTTTCCTCACAGATACGACAACCTCTATTTCCTTAATCTCTCTTTTCTCACTCTGCTCTCTCTCATTAATTCTTTGCCTGAAAATGAGATTTTTCAGCCAACCATTGGGATTATATAGTCCACTTGCACTGGTCGAGTGTTGAACCCCTTTGGTCATTATCGCTTGGCCTCATTCATCATCAAATGGCCTTAGTACCAACCATTTCGGGATTTTTCCCTTCTTTCTTGCATCCCTTTCTAGGGCATCATCTCTTGTTGACCATTAAATCCACATTTATGTTCATCCCTATTTCTTCCCCTTTGGGTATTTTCATTCAACATTTTGAACTATTTCTTCCTCCGGGCATACATATTCTTTAAGTCCACACCTCTCACCATACTCACTTTTCTTTCGGGAATATATACTCTTCAAGTCCACATTCTTCGCCATATCTTTTTCCTTTGGGTACATGTTAATCATATTTATTCCAAAAGTCCACAACCGTGGCCATAATCACTGCTCTATTGGAAATTTTATTTTATAATCCTATCCAATCTACGCACAAAGTTCTCCTTTGAGGTCATACTCATCTTCTCATTTGGGCATTACATTCATTATATCGAGTCCACCTATTATGGCCATACTCATGCCTTCCTTGGGGAACCATTATTTTTCATCAAATTCCACCTTTATGGTCATGCTTATCCCCTCTTGGGGCATACCTTTTTCTTTTTTCCTTTGTGGCCATACCTTTCCCCACTTGGGGCATATTTTACTTTTTCCTTTTTTCCTTTGGGGCATACTTTCCCCCTTTAGGGCATATTATTTTGTACTTTCTTTTTCATCTTTTCTTATTATCCATTCTTTGTGTCTCATTGGGAACCATATCATGCATCCTCATCCCTTGTGGATGTATACCTATTCACTCAACTCCTTGTGTATGAAGGATACCGCACACCTTTTCACATATAGTTGCGATTACTTTTATGAATTTAATATGACTCATTGGTCATCTCGTCCTACATCCATACTATGGTTATATTTACCCACTCAATAGTATGTAGAAAATTGTTTTATGTCTTTGCTAAGACCCCAATTATCCCCTACGATGTGATATTGGAGTAACCGCCATAGTTTTCATCATTATTGCAATCCTTTTTTCCTAGGGTATTTAGCCTTGTTAATCATTTTAACCATCTTTTCATCAACCACCCGCCCTATATCAAGAACCTTTTTCAAACTCGTCATAGATTTCCCTTAACTTCATCAATCCCTGTTTGAGGGGGCTCATCATTAATCCTTTTTATCCTTATCAAACTCTTATCTTTTTGTCTCACATCTTAGTAGCCCAAACCACTCAACAAAAAAGGGAAAATGTATACACCTAAATTTGGTATCTATGTCTTCATTCACCCGTGTGCGCATATTCAATCATTTTCCTTATTTAATTAAATGCCCTCCAAATACTTATTAATTAATTAATCATTTTTAATATTTCACATGCCCAATTATCCCATCTTTATTAATTAATTAATTAATCATTTTCTCATTTCCCTAACCAACCTTCTAATTAGGATGCTTTTATCCTACACACAAATCACCTTGCTTTTCTATCTTTTATCCTATCTATTTTTATGCCCTAACTAACTTAAATTCATCCCCAAGCAACCTAATCCCACCTACATGCTTTAAAGCATTCACCCAATCTTTAAAAGCACCAAAATCCTAACCAAAATTAGAAAATCATGCCCATTGGGGAAACTTTCCTCGTTGTCGGTGGCGACCCATCCTAGTCATCATCGAAACTCTTTAAAATAAGTGTTTCCTTTCCATTATGCATCGAAAATCAATCAATCAAGAAGAAATTAGATGCATGCAACCTTCTTGGTGCCTAAGTAGTTTCGAGACATCCACAGACCTCTTGGACATCCCTCCAAACTTGCTTGTATTGCTCATGATCATCCTTTGTGTGATATTCTTATCATTATCATACTCTTTTCCATATCCTTATCATATTATCATATATGATTTATTTCTAACATCTTACAGGTAGATAGAAGCTTCATAAACACTCAGCATCCTTCTCCTACAGCTCCTTTTTCTTGTAGGTTTCTATTTTCATCCTTTCATCCTCGACTTTCCAATTTTTAGATACGGTCATCGCCTATCCCCACATTGTCATTGACCGGAGACCTATCTATCTAGTAACCTATCTAAATTCCTCTTTTCCATCCCTTTTCCCGCTTTATTTCCTCTAGCTCCCTTCTGTAGATCCTTTTATAGTAGGTACAGGTCCTTATCAACTTCAGATCACTCTCAAACCTTACAAATCTGCATACTAAATCCACGGTCCACGCTCATCCTTCCAGTCACCATCGACCTACCTTTTACATAGTCTGGTCTTTGTCAACCCAAACTAGGTACTAATTATTTTACATTCCTTTCAATCAAATCAGCTTTAAATCCATCTTAATCAATTTCCAAATTCAGTGTTGATGTTGTTTTTACATGTTATTTACAACACTTGTATTATTTCATTCTTTCTAAACAAACAGGGGTTGACATCCACAAAGGAAGTTAAAATCTTTTTGGAACCGCTTAGTCGAGAAACCTCCACATATATTTATCTAATCAAAATATTTTTTCATCCTATATTATTTGTAGGTCTCGTAGCAAAGATCCATCATTTAGAGCACATATCAAGCATCAAGCATCCAAGGTAACATAAACCCTCCTTCATTTCTAAGTTGCTAATTTATTTATTAGCTAGTACATTAATTTGATTACAAATGAGAAATTTGGACAACACCAACACTCCTTTCAAACCCTTAACTTAGCAAAGCACTCACCGCAGATTTCTCACAAAAAAACCAGCTATACCTTTTCATTGAACGTTCTCAATATGCAAAACCCAGAAAATTTATCAAGTTATAAACCAAACCCACATAGCCATGCCAATTTCTAGCAAGTATACTATTTAGAATACCCACAAAACTTCACAGAATAATTTACACAACCCTAAAACCAAAAGATTTTTTAATAAACTATAAAAAAAAAAATGATTTATTTGAAGGAAGAAGCAAGGTAGGACTCTATCTAGAAAAGAATACCCAACTACCTCTTTTACCCGAGAAAATGAAATTTAGCAAATGTTTTCCAAACCCATCTCGGAAAATGAATTTTTACAAGAAATCAAAGTGAAGAACCAGATTCATAGTGTATTTTTCATAAATCATTCATAAAACGAAACCAAACAAAGAGAAGATAGCCCCTTTAAAAATCAAAACCATAGAAAAAGGAGAGTAAACCCTTTCTGAAAACATTTTGTGCCCATGTTTTTCTTCCAATGGCTCTCTCCACCCTTGCTTGGAATCGATTTATCCTCTTTTCCCAAAAATTCAATCTCCCACAATAAAACAAACCTCCATTTTTCATTCCTCTTTAAGGACAGAGGGTTTCCTATGCAAATCAATTCTATATGCTCATGCAACGAAATATTTTCCAGAGTTTCTCCATGAGTGGAGCTAACTATTTTCAAATAAATGCAAACAAAACTAACTCCATTTCATTTCCCCTTTCTCTCCACGCATCCCTAAAACCCTATCGCCTTATCTCTTCCCTCTACCAAGTGGATGGTTTGGGAAGTCCTTTTCCATCATGGGAGGGGATCTCCAAGTCAACATTGAATATACAAACAAATAATCACAATCTTCCCACATACATGAATGTCCACTAAAGTGGATTTAGAAATTATTAAAATTTTGACCAAAGACTATGGTATTCAATGATCACCCCCAAAGTTGAGCTCATAATAATCCAACATTATATTTGACCATGCACCCTTTAGGAAATCCTTACCATTTTGCATTTTAATTTAATTCTAATTTAGCACATATGTTAAATCATTCGATGGGCATGGCTTCATGGCCCCCATCTGATCATTATTTAAAAATAATAATATTTAAAATAAAGTCACCACTTTAATGTTACCACACATTTCCACCAAGGCTTTTAAGCCTTAAATATTTTTTACCAATAAGTCAACTCAAAAATGATTTATGTAATTGTAAAATAGTTACCACGTTATGACACAACCTTCTAATCTGGTTAAAATGAAACAAAATGTGCTAGTTTACTTCAGAGTGACATCACTCTTAGTCCATATGGGTGTCAACACGACATCAAAGTTGCGCTTGATTCCTATTATCCAATTTTGCACACATGGCAAGATTGGACAATGGGGTCCTATCACGTTCAAAATGAAATAATAGTCCCAGGAACCCATCTCTGGTTATTATTGAGATGCAATAATTAAAAATAATTCCTAAATTGCATATGAAGAGATCACCTAGCATCGAAAGGCACCCAGTTGATCTCAACTCAGTAAAGAGTTTGGGGTCGAGTTGATAGAGAACCCGGTGTCAAATTGATAGTCATCTCGAGAGATCATCTCGGTAGAGACTCTCAGTTGTAAGAGCTTGACGATGGTCTTGTTAATGAAAAATATAGCTCGTTGAAAATTGACGAATGAAGGGAACTCTATAAGGATCTCGGTAGAGATCGATGCAAAAAGATTTGAAGGCCAAGTCAAGGAGAGTCAAAGTTCGAGCTATGGCATCAATAAAGTCTCAACAAATTGGAAAGGTTCAAGCCACAGGCAGAAGCGAAGGCAGAGATAAGGAGTTCGACTCATCTTAGTGACTCGTTCATTTTGGAGATCATGTGGTGAGCTTCTTTTAGGACACGTTCTGCAGAGCTAGGGTGATTCAAACACAAGCCAAGGCATCAAGAGTGCCATAAAATGAATGGAGATTGTTGCGTAAACAGAGATATGTGATGGAGCCCTATCGATGGGACTCATCGAGCATGATGGATAATTCAAGGCAACTTGTTTCGTGTGGATGCATTAAAGACGATTTATAGGATACAATTCCAGGGCTCATTGATTAATGCAAAACTGGGAGGCCTACTCGAAATAATTTTACAATGGTAAGCTCACAGAGGCAACAAGAATGCCGGGCCAGGGTATTAGTGAATACAGTATATATATTTTCGTTAGCATTGTTTAGACCTTCCTCGGTTGAGCATTCGGTGCACAGTGATGAACTTTTCTAGACTCAACGAGATATAAGGCAGGATGAGGCAGCAGGCATGTTGCAGTATAGTAGAAGCTCTTTTTAAGCACTTCCAACAAGCAGGTCGTCCAACTATGTTGTTATCTATTCAGTATTGAATGCATCCTCAAATTCGGGATTTTCCTTCAAGATATTTTTATCAAAATTGATTAAGTGACAGTGAGAGTGTTACCGGGAGACTTGATGAAATTTATTACAAAGATTCTCTATCGAGACCTTACTTATTTTACAATGTAACTCATGGAAGTGAATCTCATAGAGGTGGAACTGTTTCATATCAAAATATTCATGAGGCACAATTTTCTTTGCAATTATATGAGCATCTTCAACGAGTCACTAAGTTGGCAAGCATAAAGGTTTCTGTTGAAATTATCACACCTTACAAGCTACAACTGAAATGTTTACACCGAGAGAATGATGTCTCCTCACACTGAGTGGAAAAGTGGAAATCAGTGGCCATCTGTCCAAAACGAAATATGGCCAAATAATGCCGAAACCCCACACTCCAATCCCAGACGTGGAAAATAAGGCGAGCATTGCCAAGGGAAATGACGTGATGTCAAGCCATCGAAAAAATTCCGAGCGTGGGAGAAGTTTGAGTCTACTGCCAAAAATTGGGAGCACGATGATGGTAAACCGAGTAGGTAATTCCGCGCATGGGAAACATTTCACTATATTTCCAAGTGGGTTTTTATGAATGGCAGGCCAAGCTGTTAATCCCACACTAAGGTATGAATAGGGGAACTCATGGAATACATTCCCAAGTGGAAATATTGGGTTGGTAAACCATGGTGATACTTCCGAGCATGGGAGAAATCGGATCAAATTGCCAAGCGGAGATCATATGATGGCAATCCGTCATGAGAATTCCACGTAGCTTGGAATGGTCTGAGTCTTTGTGTGAGTCACCGGGAGGATTAATAGGACAGTTGTGAATTAGAGCGTGTCATGGGTTAAACAACGTGACGTGATAGGCCGAGATAGAGTTTCACTCACCGCATTATGCAGATGTTTATTAAATGATACCGAGTAACATGGTGAGTGGGGGTTAGCGCTTATAGTTCGAATACATGGGAAAAGGAGAACATTTGAATTTATCCTGAAGAATCACTCGGTTCACCACTATGAGGAATGAAAGTGGCTTCATATCTCGTCGCAGACCCAACCAAGTCGATGCGTTAATGGCTCAGTCGTGGCTCATGTGTGAAGAGTTTGACAGGAAAGTGATGCTGAAAACTCGTCTAGATGGAAGTGATAGGTGACAAGCTCCCACGCACCAGGCAGCAGGCATGTTGCAGTATAGTAGAAGCCTTTTTTAGCACTTCCAGCAAGTAGGTTGTCTAACTATGTCGTTATCTGTTTCGAATGCATCCTCAAATTCGGGATTCTCAATGCTCTAGCATAATGCAGCTGTAGGCTTATCCTTATTCTGAACTCAGATCCATGGCAGCTGCAGGAAACAAATATTCACTGCCGTGTACGATGGATTGGAGTCACGCTATTCAAGGCTTCATAAAATTTCCCTGAATCAGGAGATGAAGGTTTATTATGGTGCAGAATGAAACGATTCATATTGCTCAGCATTTTTTCTCCGAGAAATGAATTGAATGTGAAGGTCAACTTTGAAAATACCTGGTGGACGTTTTGTATGCTACATCCTTGTTACTTGTAAATGGTCTCTTTGAGAAACTCTGAGGGCAATAGGCAATATTTATACCCTTCCATTATGTACGTCCAATCAGACAATAAAAGTATTCTTTTACCAGGGTTAGAGAAACTTGTTTTTTTACAATGGACGATTATACTGTAGTTTCAAGCTAATTTTATCTAGCTTTATTTCTATTAGCTTTGATCCACAACTAAGGAAGAATTCATATGGTTGTTACCTGTACATTTTTCCAAGGTCCTCTTGGTTGCCCCAGTTGTTCAATGTATTTTTTTGAAGGGCTTCTTTTATGTGTTGTAAATTGTAACATAAAGGATCTTTTTAGTTTCTAGAAAAATGAGTATATTGTGTAGCTCACAGCTACCTATGCCATACTAAGATCCCAATAGTGGCATAATTGTTTATTGGAGCCGAGATTACAGAGTGCACTGCCAAAATACCGAAGGGCTCTTTGGCCAAGAATCAGTCTTAAGGGTGTCTATTGACATGTTATGGGCATGAACCTGGGTCATCATCATGGTAGCATTAGGTCTTTATTGGTAATGGCATTTTCTCATCGTTTGGAAGGTACAATTGTGCTTATTATGGCAAAGCCAAAACATTCTTACTACAAGTGTTATATAATAAGGAAGAACCGTGAGCATTGTGGTAAAACCATTCTTTTCAGAAATGTTGGGTTAAGCTCGGTATTCAAGTGAGTTGAGCCAGAGAAGAACTCAGGAGTTCAGTTTTGGAAAGAAGGTAAGACGACACGAAGCATCGAGAAGAGCTAGTGGAAGACGAGTTGTGGAGAATTGAGTTCATTTTGATTGGCTCACAAGGTGTTCAAAAAGCCATGACAGTGGGGTAAATTGGCTCCGGTCGAGCTTATAGAGGATTTGAAACTCACCGAGTTGGGCTATGTGCAGACTCTATCCACATGGACCCCCTCCTCTTCAAGTCAAACGGGTCAACAGGAGGGTCCCGACATTATGTTAATTAATTTAATATTTTTACTAAAATATTTTTAATAATAATATTTATTATTATTATTTAAATATTCTCTTAATTAATTGAGAAGACTAAGTCATCAGGCAATTAATGACCCATGATGGAACCTTCTCAGGTGGTTCAACTAACTATAATAAATACATCATGGGCCTTCAATTAGGAATGTAATTATGAGCATTTCCTCTTCTTTCTCACATATTCTTCTATAAATGTAAGTTGGAAGATCATTTTCAAGGGGTTCCAACATTCGGACAAGTTGATGACAGTTAGATATCTCGGTGAGTGTATACTTTTCAAGAGTCCTCTCTCTTCTACAAGTTGTTTTTGTGTGTTTAGAGAACTTTCAAGCCTCCTCTTCAAGACTATAATGGAAACTATTGCCTCTTCGAATGTATAATGCATTGTGCATGTTATTGAAGAAATAAAAGTGTGTGTTTTGTGACTAATCTCAGTCCTTTCATCCTTCTATGCTTCTTTGTGCCTTTCTCGTACTTGCAGGTACATTGTGCGAGTTTAAGTTTCTATTGCAGGTTCTTGGAGTTTTGTGCTTATCGAGTGGTGGAGTATTGTATGCAGTTGAGTTTCTTGATTTCATCCTTCTTCACTGGGAAACTGGTATACTTCTTGGTCTAATAAGGTTTAACAAAGGGAACGCATGTCTCTTAGTTTGTGGTATCTTGTACCCTCTCTAAGTTGTAGTAGGTGAAGTTGACCTGTGGTGCACACACCCTCTTCAAATTAACCCTTCCTGAGTCTGGAAACATCCTTTATTTGGTGCATCACCATCCCTAGTATAGTTTCATTTCTGTAAATCTCTTTCCCTAAAACCCCATGAAGATGTTAGCATAGGATTAGATAATCATTTTTGTTACATCGGGAGTAGTTCAACACTTAGTTTAGGAAGAGGAAGTCGGCCTTCTCTGGAGGTTCACTTGAGCCCAAGTCCCACAAACAGAAGTGATCTCATGTGTCCCAATCACACCAAACGTTCTATTCACATCCCGGCCATTCGGAGGGTGCGGTGATTTCGTGACAACAAGTGCCCATATCAATTAAGGGTGTGTCGCTAATCGACTTGACACAAACATCAAAAATCAAAACTAGATATACAAATTATCACAATAAAATCAAACTACATTTAATACTAATAAAAGGCGGATTTAGTTTTACGAGTACTTAATCTTTAATTAAGTACTTAGATGACTAAGTACCATCATCCCACAATAATACTTTATTAATCAAATAAACATACATTTTCCCATTATTCATATTTATTTGAATAATTAAATGTCAAATAAAAAGATTAATTAGCAGGATGTTACATTCCTCCCTACTAAAATGATTCATCGTCCCTAATGAATTAATTACTATTTTCACATAAACAGAAATAGTAATGCTGCTGAAATTTTTACCAAATAAATCCTTCATTTAGTATCCCAAATTCCAAAATCAAACTTTTTAAAAGTAACAACATGGCTGAAACAACCTTATTAATCTATAAAATATCAAATTTTTACTAGCCTCCATGTTAATAAACCATAATTATCCCAACTGTCAAAAAGTAGAAAACTAGTATTTTTGCAAATAATATAGTTTCATCACAAATTTCTAAACAAATAAATGTGGAAAAATAGTTTTAAATTCATCTAGATTCTCCCAAGTTGTGTTGTCCTCAGAATACTAGTCCCATTAGACCTTGCATTACAAAATTTCTCTATTTCTCACTGCAAATTATGTGTTTATAACACTATAATGGGCTCCACGGTGACGATTTTGGGTTCCGAACTCTGTAGTGAGTCCTAATTAAGTACATGTGATAAATCTGCAACATACTTCTTTAATAATGAAACATGGAAAACATCATGCAACTTTGACAGTGAAGGAGGCAATGCTAGTTAGTATGCAACCGAACTAAGAACTTATAGAACTTCGAATGGTCCAACATAGCATGGGGAAAGCTTGGCAGCCTTCCCAAATGTTATTGAACTCTTTTTAGGATTTACTCAAAGAAAAACCTTGTCTCCCTTTTCAAATATTCTTTCCTTCCTATGCAGATCTGCATAACTCTTTTAATGATTTGTTGCTTCTTTCAAGTGTTCCCGGATTTCTTAACTTGTTTTTCCATTTCAGTTAGCATTTTCGGCCCAACCACTTCTCTATCCTCTACGTTGTCCTAACTTACAGGCATAGAACTTTTTCTTCCATATAATGCTTCAAATGATGTCATTTTCAGTGAAGAGTTATATGATTTATTATATGAAAACTTAACTAATGGCAGGTATCCTTCCCATTTGTATTGATGATCCATGTAGTACATGTGAAGCATGTCTTCCAACACTTGCTTTACGCACTCAATTTAACAATCCATTTTCAGATGATAAGCTACACTAAAATTCAGTTTTGTACCCAAACCAAAATTTAATGTTTAGAAGAATTGAGATGTCATCCTTTGATTTCTATCTGAAATAATTGTTTCTAGAACACCGTGTAATTGAAATATATCATGCACAAACCTTTTAGAAAGAACTAAGGAATCATCAGTAAGGTTCCCAGGTATAAAGTGAGCTACCTTTGTTAACTTGTCCACTACAACCAAAATCATATCATGTCAGTTTTTAGTCATGGGCAGCCCTTGGACGAAGTCCATACTAATGACTTATCATTTATGGTGCGGAATGTTATGCGGATATAATATTATAATAGGGTGTGCATACTTTTATTTTACCCTTTGACATTCTAAACAACTCGAAACATAAGTTGTGATGCTCTTTTTCATTCCTTTCCAGAAATATTTTTATTTTATGTCTATTGTCATTTTGGTTATTCTAGAATGACCAAAGTATGGTGCATCATGGAATTCTCGGATCTAAGATCGTTCTCTTCTAGACATAGATTTTGTTTTCAAAATGCAAAATTTTATCACTATCAAAACTAAAACCAACATATCTCTTATCCTTATGATCAGATTCTAATGTTTCTTGCACTTGCAACTAGTATGGATCTACAATTGACTCTTTAATGAATTCTTCCTTGAATTTCATTCTTAAAGTTATAACAGTTGATAAGTACTTCCTATGGCTAAAGGCATCTGCTACCCTATTTTCTTTTCCTTTGATATAACTGATATCAAAGTTATATTGTGATAGAAACTCCAACCATCTACGTTGTCATGTATTTAAATTGGGCTGCCTAAAGATATACTTCAGCCCCAAGTGGTATTTTTTTAATTCAAAAGGTTTCCCCTTAATGAATTAATCACATTCAAGTGCTATTTTTAAACCAAAAATTCATATCCATTTGTTATGAGGAAAAGTCAACATTTTGTTAAAACTTGTAATTTTTTTCATACTTTTTATCATTTGAAATCAATTTTATTGGTTGTAACACCTTCCAATCAGCTAAAAATTATCACATAGTCAAAAATATGACATAAATTTTTTCATTACAACTCATCATATCATGCAATAGTATTTAATATATGCATCAGATAATCAAAATCAAACTATACACATCAAAATCAATCTAGGAAAACACTGGCCTTTTTACTTTTCCATGTTCTTTTCCTTGTGCAAATTTTTATTTGCTATAGTTGATTTCGAATATCCCAATCTACGCTTGATTTTACTAATTACATCATTTTTATATCCTCTTCTTTAGAAATTACATCATATTTAATGTATCTATCAACAAGTTATCTGGGTCATGCAAATTTCCTATAACATAAAAAGAATCTCAGACTCATACTTTCAACTCCATTCTTTAATTGTGTGCCTTGCTCAGCCATCTCATTCAATGTAGCCTTTTGTCTCAGTTAAGAACTTGTGCAACTAAACTAAGGAACCAAGAACCTTATTTAAAGGTATGCATTCTCAATTATAATGCAAGTTTTCCTAATTTCATTAACCATGCACAACTTTATTCTTACATACCTAGTGGATGGTATTCACAATACATAAACACTTACAAGAACAACAACACAGTAAAAATCCTTGGTGTGTTAAATACTTCTCTAGGTTCCTCCATTGATTATGGTATCCTTATAATTCATCTTATACCTTGACAAGGATTTAAAACTTAACATCCCACTTTTTATTGTCTTATATTAACCTTTACAAAGCTACAATCCTAAGTTAGGTATGCTTTTATTTTGTTCCTTCATTACAGATCTATAGGTCTTAACACCTTGCACACAAGTCAAAACATATGATTTTCAACCTGTAGACTCTAGATCATCAAGGAATGGGAGATAAAACTAGAAATATGTTAAATATTTAATTGAAATGGTCTCATTCAACCTCAGCCCAGGAGTATAAATTTCACCTACAGTATTCACTTCTCCCTCCCTCATCTCTGTCAAGGCACACAAGTACTTGAAAGGACTATAATAACTTGGTAGTCTTCTTCAAACCATAAAATTCCATGAGCTATTGATTATGACTAGCAATTCTTTAAACTGTCGTAGCATTCACTTCTCATTGTACAAGTAGACCAAATGGAAGATTTCTTCTCAGAGCCACCTTCAAGGATTTGAAACCTTTCTCCTACTTAATTCAACATTAAACCCATACAACACAATGAGAATCTAATGTATTTTAAAATAATCATAGGTCACAAAGATCAAGAAATATTCATATTAAGGGATCATTCAATACAAATGGTCTGATTTGTTGCTTTTCAATCCAGATTATAGACCCTTGAGCCTCTTGGGCTCTCTCCCATATACCTTTCTTCCTAAAATTCAATGGTGTGGAAGATTTGATGCTCTTTCTTTACTTGTACTCTTTTTGAGTCAATATTTATTGCAAATTTCATTCTAGCCTAACTGGCCTTCCAAATTACTACTGCTACAACAAATAGTCCTCTCATATCTACTTCATCTACCTTATGTAGGTTTTATTTCATATTGGATTTAAGTTCCAAATATGTCATTAAGACAATTCATTCAATCAAGCAACCCTTTGTTGATTGTTATCATTCAGCTCAAGTTGTTTAACTTGGTTGATCATGTTCACACTTACTAGTTTCTCCAAGCATCCTTCTAGTTTAGTGTGTCACGAAGGACTGTTAGAGTATTATCTAACTTATTTACCATTGAACCTGAGGCATAGTTTGGTCTAGTTTGTTATCCATGGTACATCCTTCTCTCATCCATTTTATTTTGTTCATAAAATTAGAATTTATTAAGCATAAGGACCTAATAAGTCCAAGAACTGCAACCTTTAGCTCTGATACCAAATGTAACAACCTAAAATTTGACACCCAAATTAGTAGGAATTTTTTTCTCTAACAACAAATAGAAATTCCTTTGCATATATAAATCAGATAACTAGCTACAACTAGTTAATGCGTAAGTCAAATTAAATTAACAATGAGTAGACATTCCTCTACATAATTAAATTAGTTATCTAGCTAAAGCTAGTTTATGTAGCATGTCTTATTAAATTAATCCATCCTATAACATAGTGATAAACCTTGTGCAACTATAAGGGTTAGATATCCCTAATCTCCATGATCACCCTTAACATTTGTTTGAATGTTCATACTTAGCCTCACTTGGTTTTACTGCACTGTGGTAGTGAGAACATGTGACTAATCCTCTAGTGTCTACCTAGAGTTTCATTTAGTAAAACTCCATCATGTATCCTACACTTCAGGATTTGAGGAATCATGGTGATTAGACAATGTACCCAATAAGCACATTACTTTGGAAAAAGTTTCTTAGTTATACTATGTATGCTTAGTTTAGACGATTGCACATAACATCTAAAATTGTCTTCCCATCACCTCACAAACGTCTCATCACAGTTATCTAGATTCATTAAAATTATTCCAATTACTTAGTGAATTATAGTTCACATATCTAATTACTTTGGATAGGTGGATAAGATCACGAAGTGATTATCACTTTGTTTCCCTATCCATATGTTCTAACCATTTTGATAGAAAGAGTGTGTTAAACCCTTAGTCAAGATTCCCAATAGGTCTTATTAGTCCTAAATAGTCATACCATAGTTTATCTTGATTCTATACCCATTAATCAAGGTTATATTTATATTATTTAGGGTTGTTTTCCCTTATTTGGATTTAAGCTAAAAGTAATACCCGCTTAAGGTAAATTTCTTTTGCATTACAAAGTATGATGAATTATTTTATATGATCTTAAACCTTATGAGTATTAAACTAATTTTTCATGATGATTTTATCATACTTCTCTTTAAAATTCCTTCAACTAAGGTTGACTAGGCTAGTATCATTTAAGGACTAGTTGTTTATCACTTTATGATTAATTTGATAATTCACCAAGGTAGGTTTTTACCTTTTTAAAGTTATTACTAACATTGAATCAGTCATTTAAATCATAAATAGATTATTATATTTTATTTCCTATACACTCTTTTATCAATTTGAGCAAACATACCCCTAAAATCAGATTTAATTCCTTGTATAGTTGATTCTTATCATTGAACTAGTCTTTTTAACTTTGCACTATATTGCCCTCAAAGTAAGCTTATTAAGAAACACTCTAGATTGGTCAAACTATTACCAATAATCACATTGGAATCATTAAAAATTTATAACTATTTTTATGCATTTTTTCCCTTCAAATTACATTTTTATATCACACTTGATATTCTTTTCATTTACCCATAATAACTCTTTACAACAATGGAGAGCCAACTAGATATGAGGTACATCTTTAATAACATAACCGTACCTATTATAAGCATAAGATACTTAAATATGTGAAGCCTTAACTTTATCAAATATATCATTTTGATGCCCAAACCCATAATACGACAAAGTATTTATACATATACAAATCAGCCATCATATTTATATATCACAAGTATTGTTTAACTATTACAAAGTATTTAATGGACTCTTACAAAGTATAACTTTCCCAAGGAAAGTTTATTGTCGTAAAAGTACAATCAAATCAAAATCCATATTATACATCATCAAGTCTAATGTCGATCTTCACTAGCTTATGAAAGAATGTCCATTCATCGTCACTAAACCTGTGACACTATTTTTTTTGGGGGTGTTAGTTCAAAGAATTGGAAAGAAGTTAATCTACTTGCTTAACTATTTTTTTGACAAATAAAGTAGATTAGTCATCATAACTTTAGCTACTCTAACATTGTAATGGTAATAATTCCGCGATAGTTAGCGAGCTAGAATCTTCCCGCAATCCCAAAGTTGACAATGGAAAAAAACGTAGGAATATATATGAAGCGTTCCTGAAGGACCACTTCGCATACGGTCCTCCCGATTCTTCAAATGTAAACCATGCAATTGATGGAGGTTTCAGGATCCCGATCTAAATCGGATCCACTATCATTGCACACACACAAGATTCAATAAAATGAATGAATTTAAGCTATCTAAAATTCAAGGGAATTAAAAAATTTTACATCCAACATTATTGCGCAGATCAATTCCCATACCATAAAATCCATCCATATTTTTTTAATCATAAAAATGACTAAGTATAGAATTGTGGAAAAAGAATTCCAGATTTTCCCCTTGTATTTTCCACTTTTAAAACTTTTCATAAGCATTTTAAATTGATTTAAATCAAATAATGAAATTAATACAATAAACAAAAAGGTATGGATCAAATGATCCAATCCTCTGAGTCATGAGGATCTCTGTAACATTCCCATTTTAAGACTTTAGAAATAAGGGATTTTTGTTTTAAATATATATATAATGTTCACTGTTCTAAATAAAGAATTATTTAGAACAAACATTTCATGCCAATCAAATTCAAATATATAACCATATGCATTGTAATGACTCGGTGATCCACCGATCTATTCATTTCATAACTCGGTAAGCTACCAATCTATTTATGTTATCTTATGTATTGAATACATATTGTATACTTCATATACTTGGTTTTCCTACCCTACACCAGGTATTGAGTAATCTATTGAAAGAATATATCTGAATATCTATTACCAATATTCATTTGATATCACGTTGTTTTAAACTTGGTGACATAGGACAACACAACTGGTAGTTTACGATACTTCGGCCAAATATTTACAACATACTGTATGTCACTATTCTTAGATGACATACTCGTCATATTGGAATACGTCCTTCACCTCACTCATCTATTATCCTCGATTGGTCTTTACCGACTACCATCACCACTTGTCCTGTGTTTAACCCTAGCCCTAGTTAGGAACATAACTTATTATAGGAAGACAATCACAATGGCTTAGGGTAAATGGGCATACTCGGTTGATCTAAGCCAACTGGATGTGCTAAGGAACCCCGAGCCATTGGAAGCTAATTCTTATCCTAAATATGCCCCTAACCCGACCTAGAGAGAAACTAAGTTCAGGTCCAAGTTCCTATTGTGTGTAGATCTAGATGATCAATGTGGAAGGGTGATGTCACATGTCAACTATAAGCATTGTATTCTCGAGAAGACCCAAGTCTTCTCGACGTACACCTTGTAGTTGGCGTTTTCCAACATCCTACGAAACTACCTCATCGAGATGTACATACCCCAAGGAGATCATTAATGATTTATTAATTTGGATTAAGTTTTGATTACAAAGCAACTGTTAAACCCTAAACCAACACTCCATAAGTTCTTTCCTAAATTTGTTTCATTTAGTCCATGAAGAACTTTGTTAAACTTATGGTTGCTTTTAATGTTCATTTTCTCAATTAAACTGGAAACTAACCAACACAAGACAACGGTATCATAATTTTCATTTTAAATGTTCTTTAACTTTCAAGAAGGTTTTAACATCCGTATATATATCCAATTAAAGTAGAATTCATACAAAATGAAGTCTAATAATTATTAATCATATCTCCCAACCTTTTTTTGGTTTATAATCAATTGAGAGAGAGAGAGAGTCTTCCTCTAAATGATTAAGTATTAGGGTATATCATTCCCAATGTCCCTAGTTCATACTCCATGTTCATTATGCAACATATTACTATGTTAAATTGTTAGATATAACACATCATATTATGCAACTCACAAGTTGCTTCATTATAAGGGAAATTGAACTAATTCCCATTATCCATCTTATCAAAGATAACAAAGTAAGCATAACATAATATAAAGAATAACAACAAGATGGAACTTTCATCTTCTTTATAAAAGTACAAGATAATTTACACAACCAATGCAAATAAATCACAACTCGCAATTCATCATTACAACTTATAAAATTTACAAGACTATGCTCTTTAGGCATACTGCATAACAATAGCCTTCATTCTATAAAGTATACAACTTTTATTTTACAATTCAACAAAAGAATGAATCAAAATTATTTACTAATAATTAGACATATATCAGCCAATACATCATATAAGTTTTTTCCTTCTTTTACCACAAGTTTTCCATCTGCAAAAATAGCTAGCACGGTCAGTTCAATTGAATCGAGGCATGATAAGCACTAATCATTAAAACGAAGTGCATTCCACTAATTAAAGCAACACTACTTTAATGAGATAATTAAATCATCATATAATCAGCATAAGTGATAACAAAAAGAAAGGAAGTACTTAATAAATCTAGATCAACTTTAAAGAGAAAAGTAGAATATAATAAACAATATCTGCCTAAGATCTTAAAGTTCTATTAATACTATCAATGGCTTGTAAACAAACAATCAATCCTGCCATCCCATTATTTCATAATTCTATCCTAATAGAATACCACATTTATCTTCTCTATGAGACAAAAGAAGTGTAAACAACATGGTTCATTCTAGGATTATTCATCTATATCCTAAGAAAGAATAAGAAGAACCATTATATACCATGATCAAACCTATAACATCGAAAAAAGACCAGATTATAACAAGAGTTACATGTTCCCCTTCTAGAATAAAATTTTTACACATTCAATCATTATGATATACATCAAATGTAATTCAATAACCAAACAAGAAGGTAAGGAAAACCAATGGTCCAACCGCAACTCCAATTCCAACTCTCCATGTTATAAATTATCAATCAATATCAGAAATAAATGTTCACAAAAAAGTAGCCCCAAAGAGGAGTTAATCTCTACTCAAGCTCTTCACAAAGGATAAAGAGTACAAGAGACAAACCTACTCCTTTCCGTATAAACTAGGAAAGACTAGTTAACAACATCAAACCCTTAAGTTTCAATTAACTTAACATTTGAACCTTCCCGGCTACTAGCTCTCAACATTATTTTAATCAATGATTCGAACAAGGTAGACCAACAGGTCAAGAGAAATCACTATTTCAAAATGGAATCGAGTACAGAAAAATTTCAAACATTGAGCCTATCCAAGGATAGAGAAAAAGTAACTCTACTAAGGAAAGGTTCATTTAATAAAACTTTTCATCCAACTCGAACAAAAGGGGTTCTAGTTTTAATTCAAATCGATGAAAGCATACGGCAGAACCGAACCAATATACTATTCAAAAAGAATACATAATTATATAAATTTACTTTCACGAAGAGAAACCAAAGTCTTATTCACTATTTTAGTCGAGAATAACATCCCAAAACAATAAACGATAAGGTTCAGAATTACCCAAAACCCAAGACTGGAGACTTACAAATGCCTCTACACGAATACAAAAGGTAAGTAGTTCGTAATTCAAAAGAATCAAACTCAATACAACTGAACAGAGAAGGAATCCTTCCTAATTATTTCAGTGTCCAAGGTAATATCCCAAATCTTCCACTAAGACCCGATTTATTCAAAGAGATAGAAGAGAGGGAGAGCTAGAACCCAAAATGCCCAATACAGAAGTTGTCTTAGTCTTAAATCCAAAGCAATAAGAACAGAATATCAAAACAGAACTTCACAACCACAAAATTACGATAGTGGTGCCTTAGTACAAACTAATACAGTCAACCCGAATGCGGGTTTCTTCCAAATAGTGGGGAGAGAACACTTCCTCCAATTCCCATGCTCATACTATCTCAAGAAGTTGATACAGTCAAAAACAAAATAGAAGTTCAACATTCCTTAAGACGTTTCCAGTTCCAAAGCTCAAAATATTTCAAACTCAAACAAATTTTCACCCAGTCTCTTGGTGAGTGAGTTGCTAAAAATAAAGAGTTATAAGCTAAACCTTTTAACAAAAGGATAACCCAAAAAATACTAGAATAGATTCGAATGAATCAACTCAAAATATAAGCTCATAACACTCAAGTGTTAAATTAGAGTTCAATGTCGAACCCAAGCTTCATGCACAACGTTCGAACTTCACAAGCAAAATAATGTGAGTACAGTGATAAATACGAACTCCATGCAACAGTTTAGTAATACATAAGTTTCCAAAATAGTGGTTCCGTTCAAACAAATCTCCAACACAAGCTTAAACAAAACACAAAGTTCCAACACAAGTCTGCATCCAAAGAACGCAACCCAGAAGCAATATAAAATAGAACTCAAGTTTCCCTAAGCTCATATGCTTTTATTGTCACGAAAGTTAGTTCAAAGCACATAACCATCAAATACAAGATCTAGAGAGCATAACAAAGATACAGAACAAGTTCTAATACCATTTTTACTTGCATGTTGTCATAAAATTCCCACAGAGAGACAGTTTCCAAATAATACCATTTTGCCATGTATTCAAATCAAACACACAAGGATCCATAAAACCCAAAGAATAAAAATAACTAGACAGCAAGGAAACAAGAATCTCATGAGAGCAGAGTTGTTCTAATGAATCATTTAGAAGAACGTAAAGAATTTCAATAGTTAAAGCCTATCATGCCTGATGGTTCTTCCACCAAATCGAAGGAGACTTCCAACCGAGCTTCCAATTCTTTTTCTCCTCTAAGACAAATCAACAATCAAACATCTCTTCCTCCTTCACCTCAAATACTTTCCTTCGATCAAAATTAGGCCGAAGAAACCAAAAATAGCTTTGAAGTGAAGGTCGAACTGCTGGTTTGAAGAACCAGTTAGCTCCATGTAGAGCAAAATCCACCATGCATGCAAAACCAAATGACCTCCTACAAACCCACCTTCTAAGTTTCCAACATGGTTTACATGTGAATACCAAGGCTCATAAATTCCATAAATTCTATTCAATCCAAAATTCTTGCTTATATTTCCTTTCCACCACCTCCTAAATCTGGTGAATGCCAAATCAACACAAAAATACAATTCCATCTGTTAGTGGAGATTCCATGTAGGCCTCCACAGAGTCCATTGGTCCCCTACCAAATCTGGCAGTACCTTATCATTTAAACCCCTTTCAAATCATTTAAATTCCATTGGAACTGTCTCCCTTATGTCATGCGACCCCTTTAGGTTCCCTTTAATAGTTTAGGTTAGATTCAAATAGACTTAGGTTAGTTTAACAATTACTAACATAGGTCTTAGAACATTAGCCATTAGAATTCCCACGTAGGTTAGGTTCAATTCATAACCCTTTAGTTATTAGGTAATAGATAAAATAGCCTAATATCACTTTAGTAACCCTTCCCTAATCCATTTAGCACAATTCTTAGGTTAGGTCGCCAACCCCAAAATTAGAATAAGAGGCTTAGGTTAGAACAAAATTCCAATAAGTAAACATAGCTAGAACATAGTTGTTCTTACCTAGCTTAGGTTACCATTAGGATATTCCTTAGATTTTTAGGACTCCGAAGTTCTCCTTAGAGAATTGAATTTTTCTTAAGTCTTTTAATGTCCTACCAAAATCAATCACCAAAGACCCGGCACAAACATACAACTAAATGAAAACACATTGAAACAAGACCAAGAATTAGTATCATGTAAAATTCAGTCTTCTATGTTCCTTAAACTACTAAATGTCAATTTTACCATTCAATCTATGAAGAAGACTTGAAACATTCCTTGGATCACTAAAATTGATCCAAGGATGAGTCAAAAGAAGAAATAAGTCTGCAACTCTTAAAACCAGATTGCAGCTCATCTTTCCAAAGTGAAAATGAATTCTTGACAACCATATAATTTCAGTCTAATGATTTTTAAGAACAGAAAAGATTTATCCTTATCAAGCATGATCTTCAATAGTCAAAAGAACACATCTTTATCCAGAAAATCACATGTCAACACTTGAATGCAAAAGAGGAATATATCAGTTTTCGAGGGTGTTATAATCTCATGTCTAACATAAAATTAACAAGAATAAACTTACCCAAATTGAACCATCAACATTTATTTACCTTTATTTATTAACATTTCCAAATGTCTCTATAAGTTGGTTAAGGCTTATATAAAACATGCAAGAATTGCAAAGTATTTTTCTTCCATTCATGTCAGTATAAAGTATTCATTTTTAATTCATAATTAGAAATGGAAACACACATTTAGACTAATTCTCTTTCCATGCAATGAGTACTAGTAAACTAATTCTCTCTACACAGTACCAAGGACATTTTATAAACTTATTACCATATTCAACCTTCTAGGAAACACCTTACTCGATTTAACACAACCATCCTATTTTCTTAATTTCAAAGAGTTATCCACTACTCTTTATAACCAACAATTCACAAGGGCTGCACAATACATTCAACATACACTTCCCACACTCAAGGTAATACCCAATCCACTTCCAAAATTAAATAATTCATGAATTATAAATCATTATAATCAACGCCTTGCCATCATACAAATTCCCATTTCCCAAAAGTTCATTCACGGAGAAACAATCATAATATTTTTTAAACAAACATAAATATGGAAACCCAAAAACTTCACATGTGAATGATCTAAATACCTTTCACATTAAATATTTACCACATGCATTAATAAAATATAGTCATATGTATTTATTGATGGATTTCAACAAAATACCCATAAATTTATTAGGTAACTTTTCAAACCTACTAGCTTTAAGCAAATCTAGCATACATTTTCATCACAAGAAATTACTTTGAATCCTATATATTTCACAGTTTTTTTTTTAAACCAAAACGGCCCAAATGATTTCAAGATAAGGAAAACAAGATTGAAACCCCCAAAATTTTCCTGATTACTTTCCACAATCCAGTCACGAAACCAATTACAAGCTATGTAAAACAGATTTGTGAATTTATGGAGGGTTACAGGTTTGAACCCATAAATACTCATAGATAATTTTAACCAACACTCCTTTCAAAACCTTAACTAAGAAAATCACTCACTACAAATTTCTCATAGAAAAACCAACCATACGTTTTCATCGAATGATCTCAATATGCGAAACCCACAAAATTTATCAAGTTATAAACCAAACCCACATAGCCATGCCAATTTCTAGCAAGTATACTAGTTAGAATACCCACAAAAATTCACATAATAATTTACGCAACTCTACAACCATAAGATTTCACAATAAACTATAAAAATAAAAAAATAAATCGATTTATTTGAAGGAAGAAGCAAGGCAGGACTATATCAAGCAAATAATACCCAACTACCTCTTTTAACTAGAGAAAATGAAATTTAGCAAATATTTTCCAAACCCATCTCATCTAAATGATTTTTTTACAAGAAATCAAAGTGAAGAACTAGATTCATAGTGTATTTTTCATAAATCATTCATAAAACAAAACCAGACAGAGAAAAGACAACCCCTTTAAAAATTAAAAACCATAGAAACAAGGAGAGTAACCCCTTTCCTGAAAATGATTTGTGCCCACATTTTTCTTCCATCTACTCTCTCCACCCTTTCCTAGAGTCGATTCATCCTATTTTCCCAAAAATTCAATCTCCCATAGCAAACCAACATCCATTTTTCATTCCTCTTTAAGGATAGAGGGTTTCCCATGTAAATAGATTTTATATGCTCATGCAAAGAAAAACTTTGCCATATTTTTCCATGACTGGAGTTAACTAAATTTGAATGTATGTAAATAAAATGAACTTGAACTCCACCGCATTTCCCCTTTTCTCTCCATGTATCCTAAAAAACCCTATTACCTTATCTCTTCCTCTCTGCCAAGTGGATGGTTTGGTAAGTCCTTTTCCATCTTGGGAGGGGATCTACAAGTCAACATTGAATATACAAACAAATAATCACAATCTTTCCTCATACGTGAATGTCCACTAAAGTGGATTAAGAAATTACTAAAATTTTGACCACAGTACTATAGTATTCAATGATCACCCCCAAAGTTGAGCTCATAATAATCCAACATTATATTTGACCATGCACCCTTTGGAAATTCTTACCATTTTGAATTTTAATTTAATTCTAATTTAGCACATATTTTAAACCATTCGATGGGCATGGCTTCATGGCCCCCATCTGATAATTATTTAAAAATAATAATATTTACAATAAATTCACTACTTTAATGTTATCACGCATTTCCGGTAGGGATTTTATGCCTTAAAGTTTTTTCACCAATAATTCAACTCAAAATGATTTACGCAATCGCAAAATAGTTACCACAATATCACGCAACCTTCCAATCCTAGTTAAAATGAAAGAAAATGAGATAGTTTAATTAGGAGTGACATCACCCTTAGTCTATATGGGCACCAACACAACACCAACATTGTGTGGTGGCCATATTGATTAGGGACGGTGTTGTCGTAATCGACTTGCCGCATGAAAACATCGAAAATCACAACCAGACATACACAACACCACGATAAAATCAAAATACATTTAATACTAATAAAATTGTAGTATTTAATTTTATGAGTAATTAATCTTTAATTAAGTACTTAGATGACTAAGTACCATCATCCTAATAATATTTAATTAATCGAATAAACATACAATTTCCCATTATTCATATTTATTTGAATAATTAAATGTCAAATAAAAATGATTAATTAGTGGGATTTTATAATAATAAAGTGGTCTATCTTGGTAATTCATAGCTATAGGCCATCATCTCACCACCAATATAATGTGTAAGGCCACCATGTTACCATACACAACCGCAAATCATCCAAAGCATGCCTATGGTAGTATGTATCTCCTGTATGATCATACGTCATCACCCACCAGATGTCATTCATAGACGTAGCAGAGGATCACTTGCATCCATATCTTGTAGTACTCTATGTGGGTGACTTATAGTTATATGGTCTCAAGCCCATATCTCAAATGTTTCCTGATGTGAGGTTCTTCCGACCTCGATATCTCATCAAGTGAAAACACCAATATCGGTTGGCCAATATGCACCGTTGTATCTAGCAAAGCCGCTCATCATCCATAAGCATGTATATGACCCCAGTCAAGCCCAAATGAAAGTGTGCACCTATCTTTTCAGAAACCAGATGTCTCTAACAATAGCCATCAAATATATTGGTATCAACACATATTGTGAATCATCAAATATAGTATAGAGATCCACTAACATACCCTGTCATGGAATTTCTTGGTGTAGAAACATGTCATAGAGGTAGGATTAGATCCGGCCTCAATTTCCATCATACTCTATCAAATCACCTCGAGATAGGTACTTGAAGAATCCTCAAAACATCCTCTAGTGTAACAGTCATCTCGCCCATAGGTATTCTGAAACACTAAGTCTCACTCTGCCATCTCTCTGCTAAGGTAGTAAGTAGGGCATGATCTAGTCGAATCTAGGGTATGTGTGCAACATATTCCAAACATGTAGACTCGAAGATGGAAATCAACTTAATGTGCTCAATTTGATCTCTCCCTTCTATTCAATATGTGCCTTCAAAATTTTTCTTTGATTGGTTTTTCAATGTTTAAAAACCTATGCTTGAAATATGAAATCATGTTGAATGAGAATGAAAATCCTATGTTTAAGGTGTGAATCCTCTTTTTGGTTGAGGAATGTAATAATCATGTCATCCTGAAACTCCTTGTGAAAAAATGTATTATTGATCATGTTTAACCTTGAAAATCCTCCCTATATATCATCCTTTGAAACTTCATTGCAAACTTCATATTTTCCTTCGATGCTCAAGATACATGGCATGATGTAATTGGTGGCACTGTGACGGGTTACATTTGCACAATTACACAAATTTATTGAGAACTAAAGAATGCACAATAAGTCCTAACTCTTGATGAATATTCTCATGAATATTTGGGTCAAATAATGTGAAAATAAAAGTTGACCCCACTCCCAAAAATGAATATGTGTCAAGATAGGATTGGTGCGGGAATCGAGTTGACGATACACTTTTGTATCATTGAGCCAATGAAGTGCAAAATTGAAGAAATTTTATAAGGTCTTCCAAGAACACGTGTTACATTCTCATCAAAAGTCAGAAGGTGGGGACTCGGGTCAAACTAGAAAACTTGCATTCATTTCAAAAATATAAAAAGTGCAAATAAGTCTCATAACTCCATCCCTCATTAGATTGGAACACATGTCAACCTCTCAGTAAAAGTCAAGAGGTGGGTTTTCAGGTCAACTTTACAAACTTATATTCATTCGAAATGCATTTAAAATATGGAAAAAAATTCCTTAGCCCCTTAGAAAGCCAAATTAATCCATGTGGACAGTCCATGTTCAAATGAAGAAAGCAAGATCGATGGTGGATGTAACACATTTATGGTTACCACCATTAATGCATTTTGCATGAATCAAGGTAGAATTCTTACATTCATTCGAAAGGAATTTAAAATATGCAAAAATATTCCTTAGCCCCACGAAAGCCAAATTAATCCATGTGGACAGTCCATGTTCAAATGAAGAAAGCAAGATCGATGGCTAGGATGTAACACATTTATGGTTTCCGCCATTAATGCATTTTTGCATGAATCAAGGTAGAATTCTTACATTCATTCAAAAGGAATTTAAAATATGCAAAAATATTCCTTAGCCCCACAAATCCAAATTAATCCACGTGGACACCCATGTTCAAATGAAGAAAGCAAGATCGATGGTTGGGATGTAACGCATTTCTGTTACCGCCATTAATGCATTTTTTCATGAATCAAGGTAGAATTCTTAAAGGCTTCCAAGCATTTTGAATTTTTACCATTTTATATGAATATATGGGTTCCCTAGCTACGTGAATTATTGAAAGGAAAGGAAGCGAAAAAATTGAGCTAAAGAACTGGGAAGTGTAAAAGCAAAAGGAAAATTCACGAGTTTGTAAAAAGTCCTAGCTTTACCAATTCTTGATTCTCAATACTCAAGTTGAAAATTAAAATAAAAGATTCACTATATGAGGACCCTAACATTGGGTTTCCATATAGGTTCTGGCATTACCAATGATCTAGATAAGGTCATGGACACAAATTTATTAAATTCTGACTTAGATGAGTTTTAGAGAAGGTTGAATAATCAAAAATAAAATTAAGTGGATGGAATCCATTGATGCTAGTAACATTACCCTAGCGGCTACCTTCCCATCATCTATACACACTGGAGCTCGTATGGTTATGTGCTGAGAATTATAACCCAAAAATGAAAGAAGTATTAGACAAAAGTGGAGAAAGGGTGATAAATTTAACACCAGGAGATTTTAGGGCAATTCTAGGGTTACCAAGTTTGGATCAACCGATAATTTCTACAATTGAGTCCACACAAATTGATTAGGAGGCAAGGCATGATGAGTATGCTATAATGCTAAATGCCAAATGGTTGAAGGAAAAAAATCTATCTTTTAAAATGATCCCCAAGAGATTGACCAGGGCCATGTTTTTTTGATGAAGTTGAGGACCTCATTGTGTTACTAAGCAGAATGGCAGGGTTAGAGGGAGCTAATGATTTTCAAGAATTGAGGTGGCCTTTTATAACAGTTCTCCTAAAATAACAAGGAAAACCTTTTTGGGAGAGCTTCATATTAGCATCCATCCATGCTAAACTTATGAAAATAGCTATAAAATTGGCACAGGTAATCCAGTTGACATCAATTTTTATATGATGTCCTATCTCATCTACAACATTGCTTGCTTCAAATCATTTCCAGGTCTCCCATTACAAGAAAGTTTTGAAGATCATAGGGTATATGATGTGTACCCAAAATTAAGGTTAGACAATGGGAAAAGGAATGCCAAGTTAGTGAATGATGCTTTCATATCCCCTGTCACATTTCTTTTCAAACCAAAGTGGGAACAATATAGATTATCTACTATTGGTAGGGAAACAATTCTAGAATATGGTTGCATATTTATATAATAAAGATTATTTACATATTTTCATGTGAGTGGATTTGTGGTACAACCTTATAAACTACCTAGATATGTGAATGATAAGTGGGCCTTGATGGAATTGTCAAGATAGTTGACTCTTGTGCACAAAAAGATTGCAAAAAAACACAAAACAAATATCAAATTTCCTCTCCAAATTAGCAGATATTCATACCAAAGCATAATGAAATCTAGACTGATGGAAGAGTAAATGGATAGATTTCAAATGGAAATGTTCACACCAAGACCAAATTATGACATTCGATGGGTTGTTAGTATAGGAGAACATGAGCCTCACTTTGAGGATTATTGGATGAATTATCTAGATGAAGAAGAAGTCAGGTTAAGAGACTTTTCTAGAATGACCTTGAGTCGATTATTGATTTCAAGATTGTTGTAGTCCCACAAGGAATTATAGATGACAAGGATGTGGTGGGAAAATATTACCATGACCAAAATATTGAATAAAAAAATCAACTCTATTGATTGGAAAGAAAAGGAATCAGATAGCCCTCATATGAGGATTTCCAATGTATTGAGAAGAACATTGACTTGGTTGACTATAAAGGGCTTGGACCTATCTCTACAAAATACCAAGGTATTAAAAGAGTTCTGAGACTTAAAATTTTTGGAGGGAGATCTCCCCCCCTTGAAGGAGGGAGCAAATAAAATAGATCCTTTAAATGGACAAGCTCCTCAATTACCTAGTAACAAGCCTACCAGAAATTATTGATGAATGGACATCAACAACCAGTAAAACTAGAACTTTAAAAAAAATTGATTCAAAAGGATGAGGGGATAATTTTGAAGGCTATGCAAGATGCCCCCATCACTGAAGTAGTGCCAATCCAAGCAAAGGGAAAAGGCTTAACTACACAAAAAAATTCCCACAGAGCTATTACCAGGTATCGTCGACACCTTTGAAAGATGATGAGGGGAGCCTTAGCATGTGTTGATCTCTAATCCAAATCATAGAGTACTAAGGAAAGAGAGGCACCAAATCTCAGGCACTTTGAGAGAGCTAAGAAGAAAGTTAAAATAGTGCAACCTTTGGTGAGGAATATGGGTATTTCAATGAAATAAAGTGGTCATGTATCAAAAAGGAACAAACATAGAAAGCGTGAGGTAATTGATCCCCCTACTCTGACATAAGCTCAAAAGGGAGTGGTTAATTAATTTTCTCATCAGATGTTTCCATCCCAGATTCATGATAGTTTGCATTCTATTATAATCGTAATATTCCTAGTGTAACTGCATTTTTATCCCCTACTGAAACTATTCCAAGATTAATTGGAAGTGCTCATATGTCTATCCAATCAGTTCGAGTTAAGGGAGATGAGCATCCTGAAAGGAAATCAAAAATAGTTGATGAGATAGTTGAATTGCTTAAAGAAATGCCTGAACTTGAAATGGTTGATGTAAACATTGAAACTCATACAACTGATAGTATAAGTATCCCTAAACAATAAGTGCATGCTCAATATTTTCATCAAGCATGAAGTGCAATTGTGGGAGCTCAACCCCAAAAATGTTAAAGTGAAGGTACAATGTCTATCATGAATTTTGAAAAGATAGTTCAAACAAGTTTGAGTGAAACACCTGTAATAGGTGTTGTTTATACTAAAACCCAACCACCAAAGGATTCAAAGGCAGTCAAAGAAGGTGAGGTTTCTCAAGAAACAAGTATCATGAAATAATGTGTAGCTAAGGTGTCAAAAGAAATAAGCAAACATGTTGATATTCCTCTTGAAGAAAGTACAAGAAAGAATCATAAATCACACCTGAAACTCATCCAACAAAGCATGAAGTAAGTGAAGAGCAGCCCCAAGAGGATTTATCCACTAAATAACCATTGGTAGGGGGTGAGGATATTTCAAAAGACAAGGAACCAGTTAAAACCCCAAGTTTGGATAAGGATGCTCCAAAATAAATTACAAATGTGAAAATCACTTCAACAGAGAATGTTAATACTATTATAACGGTTCCTCCTACTAATATCCAAAGGAAACATTAAATGAACCTATAATTTGTACACAAAAAGAAGGTTAAGATGAAATGGCAATGGATGACAAGAAATAAGAAGGTATCACTCAACAACATATTCAGGGACAAGATAAATGGAAATTAGGGCTCTAACATTAGAAGGTGAGAAACAAATGGTAAAGGTTGGAGAAACATCAAAAGAACTGGTATTGTATTATGAGACCCCACAAAAAGAAAAGAATTGGAACACGCATATGGCTGGATGGTTAGGAAGAATCCTTCAATAAGGAGAGAAGGAAGCTACTCAAAAGGAATTTTAAGTATTACAAGCATTTCAATTCCAAATCCCCAAAAATATATGAAGAAAGCAAAGATTCTTACTAAGACACAAGTAGACCAACATGGTTTTAGGACTTTAGAAGTTGTAAACTCCTCACCAGGGTAAGTCAAAGTATGATATTACAGAAAGTGACTATGATATCAAACACATCCAATTGGGAAGGCATACTAGGGAATCATTAAAGAAAGAAGTTAGAGAGGTATTTGAAGGTCATGGAAAAGGTAGATTAGGATAACATATCAAAGAAGCATCTTAAAGAGAAAATAAGAACACTAACTTTATGTTTGAAAAAAATGATAGAGCCTATAGAAGGGGATCAATAATTTTCTACTACTATCACCCTTGAATTTCTAGATAAAATAGAAAAGGCTAGTAAGAAAGTTGAAGCAATAGACAAATGGATGGAGGACTTGTCTCAAAAAGAGCAAGGAGTCATTGAAAAGGCAATAGATAGGTATACAAAATTTACCAAAATCCTCAATGAAATTATTAAGCAGTGCAAAAAGTGAATTATACTCTTGGGAGGGGATTCTCCCCAAAATTGAAGCAATAAATCATCTTGATGAGGATTTTCTAGAAAAAGAGGAAATAGTGCCACCTAAAGAAAAGGGAAGTCAATATGTGATGGAAGATCTGGCTAGAATCAGGGTGGAAACTATAAACCAAGTTAAGGAAAAGTTGGTAATTGAGAAGGAGTGGGTAGAAAATACTATTGATAACATAGACAATATATTGGAACAGATGGTATTTGATAAGCATAAAATCATTTATGGGAATTGGGAAGTTGATACCCTGACTCAATCCTTTGACAAATACATCAAGGAGGAACCTTGTTCTTATGATGTTATCAAAAGACTCATCTTAGTGGAGAATAATATTGCTGAGTTAAACAAGAGGTTAAGGGAGTATAAGCCAAGAATGTCCAAATGTAGTGATATATTAAATAAGCATCACTTGATATACAAGTATCACTCGGGACTGATGAAGAAGAGATAATACAACTATTTCATAGGTATGATGTGTATAGAGAAAGACAACTAGCCAAGATAGAAAATGATAAAGATGAATATGTAGCTATGATTGACCAATGAGAAAGCTTAGGCTTGTCTTTCCTAACATTTTTTCTCTTTTCATTATTGGTACTCTTGTTTTATGTTGATTGAACACTATTTTGAATTGTTGATTTCAAATGTGAATGTAACTTAATACAATAAGTTAGATTTCTAAATTGCTTTAATAGAATTTTGGAATCTATTATGAAGCATGTGGATTTATATGATAGTTTGAATTTTCTATATTTTTGGAAAATAAAAATGGGGATCTATAGGGGCCCCAACCCACGAAAAAATTTACATAAATTCTTGATAACTACATAAAAAAAAAAATTATAAAAAGAGAAACCTAATCATCTTCCACCACAAAATCCTCACTGAAAGGAGGAATTTTGTCCAAAAGCTTGTTCTTCCTTGGAACAAACTCCTCAAACCCAACAACCATTTGTGAAAATAAAACCTCTCCTACCAGTACAAGATATTCCCATATCCATGAGTTTCTCAATCTCCATCCTAGGGCCATTTAAGATACTCATCAATTCTTTCTTCTTCTGATAAGAAGATACCTAATCTAGAAGATTCAGGCCACCTATGGGAAATTCCTTTTTCCCTTTTGCTTTATAAACAAAGGACTAGGTAGGAACAACTAATGTGGCCAAGTATAAGTACGGTGGTTTTGAAGTTGGCAAAGCAGGCTTTGGATCTTGATTCCCCTTTCCCCTTTTACATAGTAGGTGATGATGCATTAGGAAGTTGAAAAGGTGAATATTTAGTAGGCCTTTTCTCCAAAGAGGAGACTCATTGTTCCAATTCACTCACCCTACAAAGAAGAGTGGGAATTATGTCTATACAGACTCCTTCCCCAAGATCATAAGATTGTGAAGGAATCTCCTTCATGGTGAATTATTCATTGCAGATGAAATGACATATGTTGCCACTTGCACCTTCCACGATGGCTTACTCTTGTGCTAGAATTGTTTTAATACCCGAGGAGTCTTCTCGATGCTCCTACTTGAAAGGATGAAAGTACATCGGTTGGAAGGTGGAAAATACCGAGTTGATCCTAATAAGCCTTTGAATCAATTCTAAACGAATAGCTTGGCTGGTTAATGGACCATTATAATCCTCTAGGTCTAAAATGCCAAACAACATCCTCAAAAATGCCTCATCAAGGCCTACCAGGTTGAAGATTTGATTCAAATATTCAAAGGGAATATCCTTCAAGTTGGGTGCCACTTTCATTCTCGCCATGTTGCAAATAGAGAATTCCACCAAAAAATTTCACACTCAGAAAAGATGTGGATTTGTAAAGGAAATAATGTGCATTTATAAAAAAAATGCAAGGTTGGCAAGTTGAGTTGAGTGTATTCATGGTGAGATGATTTCCAAGATTTGTATGTGATATACACGCAAAGGAAATAAGTTTGAAAGAGACTGAAATCACTCGAAAAGGGGAGTGAGTGGCCTGATGTGACTTGATCCATGAGGAAACACTTAGCTCAGAAAGATATGTTAATGAGTATGTGTGTTTTTGAGGTAGATTCTCAAAAGGTGGGAATGATTAGACATCAAATCAAACCCTTTGAAATCACTTAGATAAATCATTGAAAAGTCTCTCAACTTACCTGAAAAGGAAATGATTAAATAAATACCAAAAGGGTGACATGGCATCCCAGTCATTCTAAGAGAATGAAAGAATGTGAATCACTCATAATTCCTCCACTTGACAACATGAAAATAGAATATTTTCAAAGGAATAATAATGGATCATATTATGTGCCATAAAGGGAATATTCTTTTGAAGATTCATACTTTTGGGGGAAAAGAGAAAGATGAGAGGAAATAAATTGTATATATGTGAGAGGAATGTTCTCGTATAGGTGGGGGTTAAATTTTTCTAATCTTTTAGAGAAAACAAAGAAAATTGATTGTACTTTTCCTGAGAAACCTAAATCAAACCGAGAAACCATTGAGTTATTTTACTTTGTCCAAATCTTCTCATGCTAATATGATTGCAAGTGTACAATCATTGGAAAGCATTGAAGCCATAGGATTTATGGTCCCTTGCTAAAAAATTTCAATTTCTTGAAATTAATTATGTGTTATCTCCTCAGCAATGTTATCTTTGTTTTGAAGGTAGAATACTTTGAAGAAATTATTTGCCTTCCCTATTGCAATATCATATTGATAGTTCCTTTCAAATACACTAGATATTTTCTTAGCTTGGGCATTTTGGCAAAATCGCAATTATATTGTAAATAAAGATTTATTTCGTAATGTGATAAATAGTTTTAAATCCATGTTGCTATCATTTATTTGAGAATATTTTTGTAAGATTTTGAGTGTATCTTAAGTGTAGTTGAACAAGATCTGTAAATGTTTTGTTGAGGATTTAACATGAGCTTTTGTGCTTAAATTCTCAAAGATTGTGTGAAATATTGTACTCTTGGGCCTCCATTAGTGCATACCTTCTCGTTAAAGGTTGATAATATATATGTGATGTGTTCTTCTTGCCTTGAGGCAATTTTCAAGCATTTGTAAGGTTTTCTTGAGAAATATGTATAATCAATTTTATCCTTCTTTAATCTCCCATTCATACACACAAATTACAACATACAATTGTTAAATCCTTTTGAATTATCTATGTTTTCCCTGCTTATAACCATTTTCTAAGGTATTTTACCATTTCTACCATGTCTTTCATGAATATGTAGAAGAAGGTTAAGATATGAACTGTATGCAGAGTGACCTGAAGTCCTATTTTGAAAGATAGTTGCATTATTTAGAGTGACAACTCATGAGAGTTAAATAGTGCTTGCATTAACCATGTATTTCAACGATCACCTTTCATATTTTAAAGATAATTTTTATAAGCTAAAATTTCATTTATTATTCTCATAATTACAGTCACAAATTGGGTCCTCTCATCATGCTGGTTAAAGGCAGAACCTAAAGTAGGAGGGAAAGTCATCCCCTTTTTTGAGTGCAACCTAATATTTTCCAAAGTCAACTCCCAAAGAGTTTTTCAAATATATCACCAGCTACAAAATGACCATATCTTTAGTTTGAATTCCTCTAAGTATCCACTTCAGTTCATGAATGTTGATTGGCTCTCAAGGTGGTGTAAATTTGGGCACCAACACAAACCACACTACTCTCGTCGACTAAGTGTTTCCTCAAGTATCGATTCACCCAAACTACTCCCTTATATCCAACTTGTGCAATATTATTTGTAAGATTACACAAACACTTCATTAGAATCATTTCTTCTAAAAACATCTTCCTAAGGTGTTATGCTTGCTTCTGTATTCTTATATTTTCTTCCTAAATTTTTCACTAAGGTTAAAAATTTTAGGATTTTTCTTCTACAACTATCCTAAGGCCAAAAATTTGTTCCTATGTACCTATTTTTGTACCTATGCACCCAATTTTGTGCCTATGCACCCAATTTTGTGCCTAAACACCCCCATTCACGCTTACGTGCACCCTCTCCCTAGTTTTGTGCCTGCACACCTATTTTTGTAGACACTTACCCAGCTTTCATGCATGCACACATGCCTTAAAAACCATTTTTCCTTTGTTTCACGTACACATATACAAAACCCTCGCACCTTTGTACCTAAGGTTTCACACTCGGCACGATTTTGTGATTTTCTACTAGCTATAAAATGCAATAAATGTGCTTAAATGAAAAAAATTAATGTACATACCAACGCAGGGTCATGGGCATGCCTCCCAAACTCTCGACTGTTTGTGTGGTGTAAACATCTTTGAATACGTGTCATAACTCTAAATTTTAGAGCTCTCTCTCTCTAAAAATTTCAGCAAAGGAGGAGTGCAACCTGAACTAGATGCGATAATTTTTTCCATAAGCTAGGTATTTATAGCTTTTCTTCCCCCTCCGTGATGTTTTCACTCGCCACGATGATCTTAGATGGTGACATGATTTCCATGGTTCTTCCGAAGACTTTTATCACTTGCACGAATGGATATTTTTAATAAATAATAATTTTTGGCACATTTTTTCTACGTTGGGGCATATTTTTACTTCCCGACAACCCTTTACGCTACTGGGGGCATATTTATGCCTTACAATTATTTTTGACGATGTCGTATGAAGTCATTAATTTTTCTACTTCATTTTATTCTACAAAATTCAAAAAACCAAAAAAATTTAAAATAAATCAAAATTGTTCAAAAAAATTGGTAAAATCATTAAAAATCCAAAAATTGTAAAAATTCAAAAATTGGTAAATGGCATGCACACAACTAAAGACTGTATCAAATTCATTATCCTTGAACATCACAATTTTTCCTACAAAACATATTTATTTAGTCTTTTCTTGTTCTTATCATAATGACTTGTGGATCATTTTGATCCACCTCCTTTAACAAAGCTAGTTTGTTTACTATGTTTGTACTCCCGTGCAACAACAAGATATCGGAGACTATGTCATAGCGCACGAATGATTTTTCATCGACTAATTATGTCCTTCGTTATTCCCCTTTCATGTATTCTTTCTTGGAGCACCTTTTTTAACTGAATGAAGCTTGATAACAAAAACATTGGTACAACTGTCTTGAACATTGTTTGTTTGAGTAGGTGTGATTGTACTTGTTTCTTTGTTAGGTTATTTGGTTTACTTTCTCATATTGCATTGCATTATGTATGTTTCATGGAGTTACATATTTTTAGCAATGAACAAATGTTAGTATTATATATTTTTATGTTATTTTACACTTTTGTTGTATGGGTTTATTTTAATAAGGGCCGATGATGTAGATCATGAGAAACATGATGAAATAGAGTTTTTATGGAACGATTGGATTCCAAAGCTATTCCTATATTATTCACTATCATGTCTTATCACTATCCATTTTTCTTCCAAAACACCCAAGGAAATAAAAACCATTTTTATCCCTACCCTATTTCTTTTATCCCTTTTCTTTAAAATTTTCGATCGTCGATCGACTTATTCTATCACCCCATCAAAGCTCAAGGGGCATCCTTCATTCTACTAATTTTTCTTACAAATTTACTTGTTTATGCTCGTCTACTATGTTTGAATTTATGTCACTTACTTCACCTCAAACATGGCCAAATGTAGACACCTAAAATCCACTTTTGCAATTTTATTGTTAAAAGTGCACTAATTACCCTCATTCTTACCATTTCCATTAGAATTAGTGATTTATGCTAATTAACTAACGTTTCCCTCTATTTTGGCTAATTAACAACACTTTTTTTATTAGCTAACCTCTATCACATTCCAAATTCTAATTAACGATGTGTTGTTAGTTATAATCCTCTTCCAAGCAAACAATTAGCGATTATTAGCTAATTAAGCCTATTTACCATTGTATTTGATCAATAAACCTTATTATTGGTTAATACCCCTCTTCCAACCATTCAAAATCACCCCATTTCCCTCCAAGACATCTCAAAAGGCTTCAAAAGCTTATCCTAGTCTCTTAATTGATCCTAATTGGTCAATTAAGGCACCTCACATGCTAATCTCTTGTTAATTTCACTAATCAAAATTAACAATCCTTAATCTATTTTATCATTTACTCCCACATGCACCAAGATGCAAGATTTCCCCAAATAGAAAGCTATAAAAATACTAAGCTCCTAGCTTCAAAATTTACACCATACTTTGAATAGTATTAATCATATAAGACATATGATCAAGAGCCTTACTTCTATTGATGGATTAGCTTGTTAAATATTTACATCCAATCTTCATATTTGGTTAGTAAAGGAATATATAATATGGCCTTGTATCCATTGTTAGAGAGATCCTTTCACCATTTTTAATTAAAAACAACCCAATTTGATTTGCTAGTGGTCTTCATAGGTCCATTTTAATTAGCAATTCACACTAAGTAGGAATACTTTAGCTTAGATTGATTGATATCATGTTAGTTTTCTTAAGCATTCTAATAAGTTAAGATCTTGATGTTACTATTGTAAATTTATAGCTTTGTTAATAGACTATGTGGTGTTAGTCTAGTTATTTAGCCTTGCAAGAGTTGTGGGAGTGCACAATGGGCATAAGTCCCTACATGTAATTGTAATTACGAACCTTGTTAATGGAAGTGGGTTTTGTGTCCTCTTGAAATTTTTATTAATAAAGAGACAAATGATGTATTCAATTTATTATATGTATAAACGTAGACATTGTCTATGTTACAATTAAATGATTATACCTTATATAAATTATTGCAGATCTAGGAAATTTTACAAGTACTTAAAACCCTTGTTGAGCTATTAAAATCTTACTTATATTAATATCTTGATGCAATTAGTATTTTAATTAAGACAATAGTAAATAAGTTAACAAATTAAATTGATTATCATTTAAATTAATTGTTATCTAATTTTGCACCCCCCATAATTTGGCTAACTTGACAAATCTAAACTTGGTTAATTTGATGGAGCCTTAGTAAAGAAGCTAGAGAAAGCAGTGTGTTGCGGAGTTTGGATTGAGAAGAGGAATCAAATGTAATCCAGTTGCAAGTATGGATGTTATCAGGTGGTAACAAGGAAAAATGTTCCCAAGCTTGACACATGTTACTAGTCGAAAACACTTTTGGGCCAACACATGTTATCGGCCGATAACACCTTTGTCCCGACACATGTTACCATTCGACAACACCTTTGGGCTAACACATGTTACCGGTCAACAACACTTTTGGGCCAACATTACTACCTGAAAACACTTTTGGGTCGATAAATGCTACCGAATGACAACACTTTTAGGTGACACATGTTAATGGTCAACAAAACCTTTAGGTCGACACATGTTATCGGCCAATAACACTTTTGGGCCGAAACATGTTACGAGTCGACAAAACTTTTTGGTCGACACATGTTATCATATTACATCACTTTTGGCTAACACATGTTACCAACCAACAACACTTTTCTTTTCTTCGACACATGTTACCGAGTAACAACACTTTTAGGCCAACACATGTTTTGGTATGACTTGTTCTTGACCAACACAATGAAAATGTTACCGGCCAACAACACAAGAATATAAACGATGGGCCAAGAATTGATGAATGTGGTACTGAGTATCTCAACAACTAGTTTAATGAGGTATGGTGCTCATGTCTTTTCCTGCAAGAAAAGTACCATTAGAAAGTGGATTTTTATGGTTTCCCATACCTCTTTTAAGATATCTAATGTAGGTTGTCGGTTGGTGAAGAAAATTTGAGGATTTCTCTCTATATAATGTAAAAGACCCCTAACTTTGAAGGGGGAGACATTCTGGAATGTGAAGGAACTTTGTCAAAAAAATCTAGATCTTTTGTGAGTTTTAGGACTTGAATTCGGGCAATCCATAAAGGATTCTTTCCTTGTATATAATTTGTAATGGAATGTGCATCTTTTTTAGCAATAAAATTCATGTTTTGTGGCTTTTCTTGCCCTAAATTTTGTTTTATTGCATCTCTTTCCTTCCATTGCATTTGCGGTATATTATGCTTACCTTCTTTTTGTAGTACTCAAATTTTTTTGTTCCCCACAAAAATGGAAACCTGAATGTTGTTTGGACTATGGAACATCTAACTACCCTCTCCTACTTCATTTTCTTTTCATTTTCACTCACTAGGAATATCTCCACTCTTATTATTAGTATTATCACCTCACTTAGTTCAGGATTTAATTTCATGTATCTCTCTGTCCTTGGTTCATTGGAATTTTAGGTTAGTGTTAGGTAATCGCATTTCCCCTTCTAAGAGTATTTTTAGTATTAGGAATAGGTAGAGGAACCAACCTTCTCTAGATTTTTCCTCATTTGCAAGGGTCCCACACTTTGAGACAATCACATGTTTACCAAAAATATTGAATGTTCATCTACGATTTATTACATATCATAGGGTGTTATTTTTGGTGATAACAATTATGGCATGCACAGGTGGGACTTAGAAGTCAATACTTATATTTTTATCAAGTTTGGATGTGTATCTTGGTGAAATTATAGCATTTGGATGCTCTAAACAACACATCCGACAACTTCAAGCATTAAAATCTAATGGTTCCAAAGAATGAAAGTGTCTCAATCCATGAGAAGAATCCAAACAAGGTGCGGAGCAGATGGCAGGAATTTTTGAATACCTACAATTATCACTAGAAAGGGCGAGAACAATTCAAAATCACCATCTCCACCAAACAAAAATCTTTCAACACCGCCACTGGTAGGACCTTCTTGCAATTTGCTAGAGTTCTCGGGCCCATCATAATGGCGAGAACCACAATAGAATCCGGATTTTTAACTTCACAAGAATAAATCCACTTACCTTGAATGCATAGAATCCTATTCTAGTGGAATTTTTGAAGAGTATTTCATTCTTTACTAGGAAGAATCGCACTACTCTAGCTGACCATATCCAAGACATTGCATATTTTTGTGATATCCATGAAATTGTTGACATGGATGTAGTTATAAAACTTCTAGCTTCTATATTTTAAGGAAATTCTCTTCAATGGTTCGGGGTCTAACATAGGATTAATTTAAAATTGGAATGCATTGTGCACATCCCTTTATAATTAGTTTAGAGAAAGGGAAGTTGAGCTATCTTTATTCGAGCGATTGACCACTATCAAGAGGGCCCCAAATGAACTCATGATAGACTTCAACTTTAGGTTCCAGAGAATGTGGGATAGAATTCCAATTCTTGTAAGACCAACGACCGAAGGGGCATTTCTTTACTTATTAAAATCTCTTAGTTTTGATATAGTCGTTATGTTGTAATCTATGGGAGGTATGACATTTCCAGGAGCCTATGCATTAGCTATTAGAGTTGAAAATTGTCTAATTTAAGTTAGAAAACTTATCCCTAGGCCACCAATGCCAATTTACTAAGAGATAGGAAATCCTAATTCTAATCAAACACGAGTTATCTCATATCCCAACTCCAAGAAATCAGAATTATAGTGAGGCATATACTTCTTCAAGCACCTCATTTCAGTTGCAAGAGGTCATGAAATAATTGTAAAATATTAGGAATGAGTTAGTGATGATTAAGAGGAAATAGGCCTAAAGTTTCAGACCTTATCAACCTCAATACCAACCAAATAATCCCCCATATACACCTATTAAAACCCCTACCCAAGCTATAAATCAAAATCAAATCCAATTTCCTCCTTCTAGGCCATTCCAACCTTATAATCCCAATGTTGCCTCTTCATTCAAAACTCTATTTCCAGTCAAAACAATCTTGTACAGGACTAAGAGTGGTTTTTTCCTTGTTTTCACCCACATAACCGAGAAACATGTCCTAATGGAATCTAAAATTAGGATTTAATGGTGCAAATTGCTTATTCTTCCCAAGAAACAACTGAAGAAGAAAATCAGCACCAAACAAGCACTTAAGAGGCACCTCAAAGTGACACTTTTCTTTTGAATTAGAAAGCAGAGGATTTCTATGGGATAGATCAATCTCTTCCTCAAGGTGTAACAAAAAACACAAGATATAAGAAAAGAGCTATAGAAATGGGGAAATCATAGAATGCAAGTCCTTCTCAATTTTCTATCATACTTCAAGGATTTGGCATCTCAAACACAATCCCAAATTCACAAAACTAGCCTAAGGACTGTTGTATTAGCTCATGTATAGGATAAAGTTATGGTGAACAAAGGGAAGCAAAATGACAATCCAACTCCATTCAATATCATTTATCGAATGAAGAAAAACATTATGAGTATCTCCATGTGGGAGTCATTGGAAATTTGAGACCAAATAGATTTATTGCGAGGAAGTCATGGCTAAATTTTCCATTCCAAATGAGAAACCCAAGAACAAGAAAGAGTTCTCACTAATGCAATGCAACAAAAGGAGAGTCAAGCAAGTAGAAATATGAAACCTCCACCATTCTATGTATCCTTGATTATTGGGGATAATATAGTGCACAACTACATGATTGACTCGGGACCAAGCAACTCGGTAATTCTAAAGAAGATTGCATATCGGTTGGGTCTCAAATATGAGCGTGTTTCTAAAGGTGTGGTGTAACTAGATGGGACAGCGGTGAGAAGCTGTTTGAGTTATCAAAGGTCTAAGCCTTACACTACATGCATGTCCTAATGTCACAATTCCTTAGGATGTATTAGTAATTGACCTACCTCCACTCTTTTCACTATTATTATATAGATACTTTACTACTAAGATCGGGACATACTTATTAATTGATTGGTACCACATGCTCTTCAAGACAAGATATGGAGCTAAGGAAACTATCTAGTTTGAGCCAATTGTTTCATATCACATTGAGCCTTATGTACTTGATTCATATCAATGCCAACTACACAATCTTTGATCAAGAATATTTCCCAAGAATTGTGGAGGAAGAGACTAAAATTGGAGGCATTCCATATTTTACACTCGATGAATGGGAACACAAACGACATATCTATGATCCATACAAGGAAATGGAGGATGTTAATTGGACATCTATTGTCTGCATGAATAAAATGCACCTCTTCCTAGTGTCACTAAATCAAATAATGAAAATGAGAATGGAGTTTGGAAAATGTTATTTGATGGTTCAAGGAGTAGACACGATACAACATGAGGATTAGTGCTCGTGTATCCTAAAGATATAAAATACTACATTGCTTTTAGATTTTAGTTCAGTTTCTCGAATAACATAGAAAAGTATTAATGATTTATCTGTGGTCGACATTGGGCAAGGAAGAAACATATCAAGAATCTAGAGACATTTGGGGATAGTGAGTTGGTTATGAATTAGGTTAGAGGGGTAAATTCTTCCAAAAAATCTACTCAAGAGTTATAATCACGGGTATTGAATCTTGTAGAATATTTTGAAGCATTCAACATCAATTCCATACTAAGGAAGAAGAGTGAATATGCGAGACAAACTTGCGGCGATTGGGACACTTTTGACATTACTGAGGATATCAAAAAGGATAAAGGACAACCACATATTAAGGTGGTAGTAAGACCAGTTGTTCTAGATAATAACACATGTTGGAAGGTATTTGAAAGTGACCAAAAAATCATCAAATTACTTTGAGAATAGACTGATTTCTCTTCAAAGAACCCGAACAAGTTGAAAAAACACTATGGTGACCAGGTGGTCCAGTTGAGATAAAATAATTTACCTAAATGTTTAGTGACTCCGGAATCAATCTTCAATCCTAATGACCAATTTAGGAAATAGTAAGCAAATACCATAGTCAAATTTCAAATTAAAAAGGTAAATACTCAGCAAGAAAATCATCATTTCATTCAACTTTGTCAAGAATCTCCTTATATATTTATATGGAGTTATGAATGTCTTAGAGGATTTGATCCTAGTTTATCTCAACATACTATTAAACTTGATTCAAAATCTAGACCCATTAGACACAAGAAAATACCAATATATCCTCACATAGATCCTCTAATGAATAAATAATTGAACAATTTAATTGAGGAAAGCATAATTTTCCCTATCAAACATTCATCTTGGGTTGCAAGCCTTGTGCCAGTCTAGAAAATAAATTGGGAAATCAAGTTGTGTGTGTATTTTAGAGATTTAAATAGAGCTTCCCTCAAGGATCACTACCCACTTCCCTCAATGGAGCATATTTTAAAAGTAGTAGCTAGTTTAAAGAGGTTTTCACTTATAGATGGCTACTCATGTTTTAACTTGATAATGGTGAGAGAATAAAATAAATTCAAAATAGTTTACACCATAAAGTGGGGCACATATGCTTACAAGAAAATGCCATTTGTCTTATCTAATGTTGGCTAAATGTTCCAAAGAGCCATGAACATGGCATTCAAGGGGTTGATTAACAAGATGGTTCTTTTGTACCTTGATGACATTATAGTATTTTCCAAGAACACAGTTGACCATCTTTCCCATCTTAGGAAAGTTTTTGAGAGATGCAAGCAGTTTGGAGTTTCCCTAAATCCTAAAAAAAAGCATATTCTTGGCTCATGAAGGTAAGATCTTATGCTACATTGTATCTAAAGAAGGATTAACTATTGATTTAGAGAGAGTTGAAGTCATCCTGGAATCACCATTACCAAGTCACAAGAAATCTCTCTAAAGTTTCTTGGGGAGGATAACCTTTGTCAGAAGGTTTGTCCCTGAATTTAACAACTTAGTTAAACTACTGAAAATGATGTTGAAGAAGAGCTGGTAATTTAAATGGAAAGTTGAGGGAAAATACAACTTTGAGGCTATTAAGGAATCAATATCACAAGCTCGATTCTTATCAGGTCCAGACTTCTCAAAACACTTCATTATATATGTTTTGGTGGTTCGGACACAATATCTACAATATTGGTACAACTAAACAAATAAGGATATGAGCATCCTATTGCATTCTTCGATCATAGTCTGGAGGACTATAAATTAAGATATTCATTCTTTGAGAAGCATGTCCTTGATTTCATAAGAATTTTAAAAAAATTCATACATCTAGTTTCAAACAATAAGATCCACTGCTAGCTTCTCATGTCGAGCAAAATATTTCCTCCTCAACAAGGATTTAAACGAAAAAATATCTGGTTGGATTACCCGGGTAATGGAATATGATATTGAGATCAAAGTAAATAATATATTCCAAGGAAAATACTTGTGTGAGTTTCAAATTAGCATACTGAGTCAAAAGATAAAGAAGCGGGTTGTTCGATGCTCCAAGATGATCAAGAACAACAAGACAATGTTTCACCCACTCTTTTCTAGACTCGGGATATGATAAAATTCCTCTAAACAAGTTAATTCCCTCGGGGATTAAACAAATACAAAATAAGGTATTTCAGGCTCTAATTTATTCCATTTGTTCTTATTGACGTTGTTTTGTTCAAGAAGGACGTGAATGGAGTTCTCTTAAGATGCATTAGAACTAATCAAATTGAGAAAGTAATGCATGAGTTCCATGATGGATAAGATGGAGGTCACTTTTCTCCTTGGGTAAAATCTCTCAGGATCATGAAAGTTGGTTACTATTGGCCCACTATTTTCATTGATTTCTATACATGGATTAAGAAGTGCAAGAAATGTGCATTTTTCATAGGAAAGGAAAAGTTGACATCTCTTCCACTACACAAAATCTCGGTGGACTAACCATTCATGTAATGGGGATTGGATTCCATTGATTTCATCCATCCAAACGCAAGCCTAGCACACAAGTGAATTCTCACAACAACTGACTATTTCACCAAATAGACATAAGTAGTTGCACTCAAGGAGGTAAATGAGTCTAGTATATTGGATTTGTATGAGGGAATTGTAACCAAGTTTGGTGTCCCATCCACTATCATATCTGACAATACTATAGCATTCCTTGGCACCAAAATTTCTGATTGGGTTGTCAATAATAGGATATACCTAAGAACTTCATCAAACTATTACCCCCAGGGTAATGATCAAGCTGAGTCCACAAATAAGAACCTATTGAGAATCATAAGAAGGAATTTGGATGAGAATCAAAGGACGTGACAAAAAAAACTGAAATCAGCCTTGTGGATTGATAGAATTACACCCAAAAGGTCAATTAACAGCTTTCCCTACAAATTATTCTATGGAAGAGAATCTAGGCTACTAGCATCCATGGAATTTCTAGCATTGGAGCTTATTAAATAGATAGAGTTGTTTGAATTTGATTCCATGGAAGTGAGGTATATAAAAATCATGGAGTTGGAGGAGATGAGAGATCAAGAAATGTAGACCATGGAAAAGGATCAAGCTTTGATCAAGAGGTCTTTTGACAAGAAAGACAAATCTAGAAGCTTCCAAGAGGGATACTCGAGTCTGAAGTGGGATGCTAATAGAGCTAAACCGGGTAAGAACTTAAAGTTTGATGTTATATGGAGTGGTCCCTACATGATCTCAGGATGTGAGATAAAAAATATTTCAATTGTCGAGTTGGATAGGGAAGAATTGTAGATTCCAGTCAATGGAAACTATCTAAAGCATTTTATTAAAGTGGAATCTCATCTTTGTACATATTAGTTTAGGTTTATAATTCCTCCAAGTGCTTATAGCCCATTGTTCTATTGGTAGTGTAGGTTTGTTTTGGAAGAAGTACTTTTTCCCACTCTACATATTCCATTTGGGATATGTATGATTTTCATATTTGTACATAGTCATGCCTTTTGTTGTTGTTTCACTCTCCAGTTTCAGGAAGGGTCTTATGATGGGAATAATCAACTACCAGCTCGGGTAGTTTCGGGTGATAATCAAGTCCATACTTTTCTTGAGTAGACCCGAGGATGAGTTCTTCAAATTTCATATCAATTTTCAAAAATTAGGTTGATTCCATGCCCAATGGATGATTCAAGGCTCTCTTGGTCTCTTGAACCTAGCGGGTAGATTACCCCGTGAGTCACCAAACTATTATCCAATTTTTCACCCCATGTAATTTAGCTAACTTGACAAATCTAAACTTGTGTAATTTGATGGAGTTTCAGTGAAGAAGCTGGAGAAAGTGGTATGTTACGGATTTTGGAGTGGAAAAAGGAATCAAATATAATATAGTTGCGAGTACAGATGTTATCGGTCGGTAACAAGGAAAAATTCTCTTGGGCCACCACATGTTACCATCTAACACATATTACCACCAATAATACCTTTAAATGGTGACACATATTACCAACTGACAACACTTTTGGGATGACACATGTTCTTGTCCAAAATAATTTTGGGCCAACACATGTTATTGGCGACAACAATTTTGGGCTAATACATCTTACCTACCGACAACACTTTTTGGTGACATGTGTTACCACCGACAAAACCTTTGGGCCGACACATATTACCGGCTAACAACACTTTTGGGCTGACACATGTTACCAACCGACAATACTTTTGGGCCGACACATGTTACTAGTTGACAACACTTTTGGCCCAACACATGTTCTAAGGTGACTTATTCTCATCCAACACAATGAAAAATGTTACCAGCCCACAACATATGAATATCAACAATGGGTTGAGTATTGATGAATGTGGTACTGAGTATCTCAACAACTAGTTTGAGGAGGTATGGCGCTCATGTATTTTCTTGCAATAAAAGTACCATTGGGAAGTGGATTTTTATGGCTGCACATACCTATTTTTAGAGATTTAATGTAGGTTATTGGTTGGTAAAGAAAAATCAAGGATTTCTATCTATATGATGTAAAATATCTCTCATTTTGAAGGGGGCATTATGGAATTTGAAGGAACTCTGTCAAAAAATTTCCAGAGATTTTTTAAGTTGCAAGCCTCGAATTTGGGCACTCCACAAAGGATCCTTGCCTTGTATATAATTTTTAATAGATTGTGCATCTTTTTAGTAATAAAATTCATTTTTGTGAATTTTGTTTCCATAAATTGTGTTGTATTTCATCTCTTTCCTTCCATTGCATTTACAGGTATATTTTTCTTACCTTCTTTTTGTAGGACTCAAATTTGTTGTGCCCAACAAAAATAGAAACCTGAATGTTGTTTGGACTGTGGCACATCTGAATTCCCTCTCCTACTTCATTTCATTTTCATTTTCACTCACTATGAATATCTCTACTCTTATTCTTGGTTCTATCACCTCCATTAGTTTAGGATTTAATTTCATGTATCTCTCTCTCCTTGGTTCCTTGGAATTTTATGTTAGTGTTAGGTAACCTGCATTTCCCTTTCTAGGAGTATTTTTAGTATTAGGATAGGTAACTACCTTCTTTGGAGGTTGGTCTCATTTGCAGGGTTCCCACACCTTGAGAGAATCTCGTGTTACCCAAAAATGTTGAATGCTCATCTAAAATTTATGAAATATGAGAGGGTGATGTTTTTTGGTGATAACAATAATAGTATGGATATCTATTATGTTTATAAAATTAATGAATATTTCCAAAAAGGGTAACAATATTATCTATAGTTCATGCTAGGATGATATGATAATAATGAACATAGATAATATAATCCTAGCTAATATTAAATGGATATGGTCTACATGAAATGATTATTCATAAATCATATCTCCTTATGAAATATTAAGTTATCCATGGTGATTAAATGATATTATCTTCTTTAAAATGAAATAAAAGGGGTTGTAAAATAAATCTATCATTGAAGTATATATTTATAACTTCGATAAGATGACCTTACTAGAAGATAATTAATAGTCTACTCCATATCACTAAAATTAAGTAGTTATGGGGAAAAAATTAAATGAATTTAGGAAGTAAACAAAAATTAGCCTAAGTAATGTAGAAAAAAATCACAAAATGAATGACGGTTGTTGTAGTAAACCTTAATTTTTAGCGTAGATGAGATGTAATCTCACGTTGTCATACAACTACCTTGGAATAATACTAACTAGGGGTAGCTACGAAAAATGAAAAGAGGGTGTAATGGAAGTAATTCCATTACGTGGTATCTCCTATTTTTAAGAACCCATAGTAAGTTGTGGTTATTTTAGTTTATAGAGATGGTCATGTCAAGAACACACTTTGTCTTGTTTAACATGTTCACCTTTATAAAATATATAGATAAATGTTTAGTGATAGAATACAATATCTCTAGGATATTGTGCAAGTATTTGAATACATTGTTTATGCACGAAGAGAAACTTTGGCCAAAGTAATGCAAATGGTTGATTGCATTGTCTGTTAATGACATCCTTAATGATATATTTCAGATACCAGAATATGAATATTGAATTTCGTGGTAGACATTTAAGGATGGAAACATAGTTGTCTCAACCTTGAAAAATGTAAACCTAAATGTAATAAAGATTATATGATTACTCTTGTATAGTGGAATTAAGGGGAAAATAATAAACCCTTCTCAATTCCACAAGGTTTATACGCAAAAGAGTTATCATATGGATCAAACCAAACCAATAACATGTTATTTAAGTTGTTTAATAGGTTTCTCTGAGTTAAATTTATTTCACATTTGTGACTAAACATGGAGATTATTATTTTTTAAAAAATCTTTAGTTTTTTGGAAAATAATTTGAGTTGTTACAATCTACCTGAAGGAAAGAAATCAATTGGTTACAAATGGAGTTTCAAAACAAAATACAAGGAATACGGATCTATCAAAAAGTACAAAACATGACTAGTTATAAAGGGATATGCATAATAAGAAGGAATTGACTACAAGGAGAAATTTACAACCACTATGAAGATAAAACCCATCAGATTTGTTTGTGCACTTGTAGCACAACAAGGATGGAAACCTCAGCAAATGAACATAAAAAGTGTTTTCTTGATTAGTGATCTCAAACAAGAGGTATATATGACCTATAAAAAAGGATTTTTGATGAAAAACATCCTAAAAAGGTATGTCATCTAATTAATTCTCTTTATGGACTTAAACAAACACCCAAGGCATGGTACATTAAAAATAAATGATCAGTATTACAACATAGATTCACACATAGACCCTTATATTCAAATCTTTATATCGAGAAAGATAGGAACAAAGATATTCATTTTGGTTTTGTATGTGGATGATATTGTGATCACATGGAGCTCAGATAATCTCATCGAAGATGTTAAGAATGATATGAAGAAATCCTTTGACATGACAGATTTGGGGCTACTTCACTATTGTCTTGTCTTGGATATATGGTAAAAGAAGATTCACATTTTTATCTCCCAGATGAAATATACTAAGCCCCTCTTTGAAAAGTATGTGATTTCTTATTGTAAACCTATGTCCACTACAATGGAAAAAGGTTTTCAACTTTTTAGATTCCAAGATTAGTCTTAATTACATGCTACTCACTACAGTACCTTATTGGGAGTCTCATTTACTTGACTTACCAAACTAGACCTATGTTTTTATGTCATCTATCTTTCCATATTCATACAGAGAGCCAAAGAAATGTTATTGGGTAGAAAAAAGAATGTTTTGAGATATGTATAAGGTACAGTTGATTATTTTCTAGAATATTAGAAAAACTATCCATTCTTCTTGTAGGGATATACTAACTCAAACTATTTTAGATATGTTCTCAACAAAAAATCAATTATAGGACATGTTTTTCATCTCGGATCTATACATATCTCATGGATTAGAAAGAAGTAAATTATTTTTTCTCTCTCATTTAATGAACTAGATTATTGCATTACATGAGGAATTATGTGTGAAACTATTTGTTATGTTTCATTTTGGATTGTTGATTTAAACAAAAAAATTATAAAACCTTAATTGTTGAGTAATCGAATGTAAACAATGATATATAGTTGCTAACAAAAATATGATGCGAGAAAATAAGAAAGTAAGTATAAAACCATAAGTAAGAGATATATAAAGAATAACTTATCTGATTTATGATTTATCCGGAGGTGCTCTAGGCGGGGGAAATATTGAATAGGAAGTCAACAATGTCGTAAATGCTCATGAAAAATTATATAACTCACGGATCAAGATGGACGAGGGCAGGGGCACCTAGGCACTAGAGATTGCTTCTAAAATAAAAGATAAATAAGTAAAATAATGATTGGGCTTTAGGGTGAGTAAGACCAAATAGAAAACTAGAAATATATAAAAGAGGCCAAATACAATCATCAATTACTAGTTTTCTTACTTAGGAATCATATGAATGCTAGTATGTGTTTAGGACCTAGAAATGTACCCAAGTGTATGATTATGTGTCTACATTTTCCCCCACTTTATGTTTTTGAGTGAATACTCGATAACATAAAGTAGATAAGAGATGTGTACCTTTTGTTCATGTAGAGTGTGATGGCGATAGCATGCCGAAGAGACAAGTGAAGCATGGAATGATTCAAAAAGTGAATTATGGAGACTACGAAAGGAAGGTGGCCCTAAGGGTGAAATGTATGAGTTACTTTGCACTTGTTGTTGTGCTTGAATTTTCTTCTTTTTTCATATTAAGGATGGAATTATAAAATAATAGCGAAAGATTAGTTAAAGTTTGATATATGAAAAATCTGAATAAAGCATGTATAAGTATGTGAAAGTATGAAAAATTGTGTAAAAAGGAAAGTGTGCACCTGATATGAAGAAGTGTAAAGGATAGAAATGTGTCCTAAAATACTGTGAAGAACGATTTTTTTGGGCTATCTCATGTCAAGAATTATTTTTTTGGGTGATCTCACACCGAATGCAATTTTTTTAGCAATCTCACACTAATGAGAAAGTTTTAGGGAGAGAGGTTTAGTGTTACTCTACTTCCATGACTCTACCCAATGAGCACCACTGTAGATGATACATCCATGATTTATTCATGTTGTCCCAATTATTACAACAAAATTTTGAGTTGTACCGATTGAAATGATTGTAGGAAATTGAATGCATGTTGTAACTCAAGGATTGTGCCTATAATCGTAAAAAAATTTGAAGATTTACGTGAAATGTGTTGATATGATAAACTAATTTAATGTGCCCCCATGAAATAGGTGCCTAGTGGAGGACATGAGTGTCTAGGTGTTGCAATATGATGTTAGGCGCTAGTTTTTGTCTTTGTCTTGATTACCCAAGTTAGATTCTCGGTCATTTTTGTAACTTTATCCTATGTTGATTTTTACCATGCATATATGAACTATAACTTTGAGATTTTATATGTGGTGATTTGTTCACCCAACGTACACCCCCTATTTGGGGTGCATGCGACATCAATAGGATTGTGTGGCTCAAAAGAGAGGACCCAATACTTGTGATATGAAACTATATCCTTACAAGGGGAGGGGTGTGTATGGTAAAAAATAAGACATATGTAAAAAAATTGCTTAGTAACATGTGTTAGTAGAAAACATAGATAACATGCAAAGAGAAGACAATGTAACAATCAAATGTGCAAATAAGATAGACTAGTAAAAGGTACAGTGTCAAGCATCATTACAGACATGTGAAAATTTGTAAGAGATCTGCATTCAAAACTAAAGACCAAGTGAACATGCATGTGTATATGATAAAGATAATGACATATTGTGTATCTAAGTGAGTTAATAAGTAAATTGTTACATTTAAATAGTATAAGAAAGTAAGAGTAAGTGCAACCAAGATATGCAAATGTAGTGGATGAGTGGAATGGAATGATATGTAATGTGTGAATACGATAAAGGCAATGTGCCCCCCAATGGATGTGTTTGAGATGAGGTTCATTTTTAAAATGCCCCTCAATAGTCAATAATGAACCATATAACAAGAGGGCGTCATCGGGAAATGGTTTGAAAGTATGTGCTAGAAAGATGGATCATGAAGCATATAGCATCAAAAGTGAATGTGGTGAGGTTCATTTCATATTCATACTCTCAAAATTTAGGTATAAACTATGGAACTAGATTGTGTCATAGGGTAATAAATGTGTCATGTGAAATTAGAGGTTTGAAAGATGCATCATGAATCATGGAGCATGAGATGTAGAGTTATGTGAGGTGAGGTTCATTTCAGATTTAGAAACTCAACAGTCAAGTATGAACCGTGGAACTAGAGTGCGTCATAGGGTAATGATGATACAAAGTGTGTATCAAAGTGTGTAGGAATTCTTAGAAAGATTTATAAATGAAGCACAAAGCATAAAATGTAGTAGTATAGATTTGAGATAACTGATAGTGATGGAAGGGGGGAAGAGAGCATGATGTCCCACAAGTGTGCCAATGATGAAGATCTATGTGGTGATGTGAGAAGGACCATGTCATGGTGGTAGAGTTTGAAATGTGTCTCGACCATTAATGTAAGGATTATCTTGTTTGAAAAAGATAATTGGACGTGGAAGTGGAATAGGGTGGAGAGGGATCTTGAATGGTGGTAGCTTATTTAGAATTGATAACGTTGTAGAAGACTTGAGAGGAGAAGGGGATGGACTGATTTTTAGAGGAGTTTTCTTAGTTTGAGTTGGTAACATTGTAGAATACTTGATAGGAGGAGGTGATGGAGGACAAACCTTGAGAGGTGGTTTCCTAGTTGGAATGGATTGGATAGGAAGATCTTGAATTACCGGAAGAGGAACATTAGAAATGATGGAATGATGCTCATTGGTCATAGAAGGAGCATATTTATGAGTCTATTGAGATTTTAAAATATGAGATGAGCATGTAACAGAATGTTGTGCAACAAATGAGATAAAACCTTGATGCTCAAGGTGTTTGATTCTTCATTTTAAAGCATAAAAATCATTGTCATTATGTCCATTAATTCTATGATAATTGTAAAATGGGATACCTTGATATTTGGCAAGCCGATAAGGAGGATAACAATGAGTAGTTGGAAAATTGATCAATTGGTGATTGAGGAGTTCGGTATAATATCATGTTTATGAGAATTTAGATCAAACTTGAGAGGTGTGGGTAATGGTAATACTTGAGGTTCACTTAGATGAGCACATGTAGAAGACAGAGAATGAGGATGAGGTGGAGAGGAAGAACTAACATTGGATTGAGAAGCGACCTTAAGATGTTGGATTTCAGCTATGAGAGATGTGATCATGGATTCCATAGCCTAAATTTTATCTTGAAATAAAGAATTGAATTGAATTGTAAATGGATTGATTGACATTAGGACTAATAGAGTCATCAGAAAGATGATTGAAGATGGCACTTACTTGTGAAGGTGGCATATCACTAGGGAGATACATAGTGTCTAGGATTTTTGGAGAACATCTTTACAAGGTGGGTGCATTTGAATCAATTGATGCAAGGATACTTGAGAAACCTTAGGAGCCATAAAGAAAAATAAATGTGCAAAATAAGGATCCAAAAGACCGATCACGAGTGGGGTTCACCAAAATGATTTAACAAAAATAGATTTTTGTAAGACACTAATTACGAGTAACTTAACATAAATAATGATATATTTCTAAGCTAAGTACAATGTGACGCAAACAAATAAGCAAGTCAATATAAAAACCTAAGTAATAGATATAGAAAGAGTAAATTATTTTATTTGTGCTTGATCTCAGAATGCTCTAGATTGGGGAAAATGTTGAATATGAAGTGAACAATGTCATAAATACTCAAGAAATTTTTGTAACTCGTAGATCAAACTGGAAAGAGGCGTCTGGATTGGGGAAAGGGCACCTAGGCACTAGAAAGCGCTATTAGGTGCCCATGACTACGAAAATGGTCAAAACCTAATTTTTGTTGTTTCATACAAGTGTCACAAATATTCTCTATTGATCACCCATGTATCGCTACTTAGTCATCAAAGGTACTCATAACCTGCAAAATAGAAATTCAACTGCAAAACCCACAAAACCACATCAAATGCAAAAAAGAAAGATGCAATATGGGGATTCAGGTGATCTCGGAGGTCACCCAAAAGAGAGAACTTATGACCGAGCACTACACTACATCTCAAACTCCATGTAGTTTGTGTGCGTGTGTAAGGATTGTGCCCTAGGATGCCCTAGTTCAAGTTACACTTGATAGCGGGCTAGATTTAGAATGTAACAATGTATAACATGTCTGAATGGAATAGAATGAAATTCCCCTTCCTATGCGGTGTATCCGAAACTTTAGTCACATGTCCCTTGAATGAATGCTCAATGGATGCTTTGAAGTCCTTTAGGATCTTTTTGAGTGCAAGCTTAGGTGATAGCAATAAAGCTTAGAGTTTGGTCCTTTGTTTTGAACACATAGCTATCTATTTATATGATTCCCTTGTTTGAATTTTGTAATTTACAATTGGAAGGCCATCCCATAAGTGAAAAATATGCCCAAAAGATAAAAGAGACCCAAAGGAAGTGAGTAAGATAAGAAAGGGTCAGGGGCACTCAGAGGGGACAAGAGCACCTGAACACTACTATCCTAGGCGGGTGATGGTATCTAGATCCATAAAAAATAAATAATTAAAATATTGAATTGGTTGTAGGGTGTGTAATACCAAATAGAAAACTATAAACACAAAAAGACGCCAAAGACAATCATCAATTACTAGTTTTCTTGCTTAGGAATCGTATGAATGCTAGTATGTGTTTAAGACCTAGAAATGTACCCAAGTGTATTATTTTTGTCTACACCGATGTGGGAATTCTTGAAATTGACCATCATTAATTGCGCCAATTAGGCTATGTTGAATCTTGTGAAGAATCTAGTTTAGCACGAAATAACCAAATAGATTGAGGTTGAATGTCATTAGAGATCAATTTTTAAATCACCACATCTAGCTCCAAAGTCTACACAACAACTTCTTAGGTAGCTGATATATGCACCAAGTCTCTTAGAAAGGTGAATTTTGAACTGTTTTGGAGGTACATTTGTAAAAACAATATAATAAGGGAGAATGTTAGCATAAACACGTAATACGTATTACATTGTTTATGATGACGATTGTTCTGCCGACCTGTTGGTTTAGTAAATTCTATTCGGTTTCAAATAACCTCCTAATCGTCTTCATTATATAATAAAAATAGTAAAAATAATATACATGAGGGAGAATTAGAATATATGAAATAGTATTTGATGCATAAAATATCAAGAGAAATATTAATAGTATTTGTGTAAGAGAAATAGTATTCGATATATTATGTCTCATGTATAATATAGCAAATACTATTTCTTTTTGGTCCATCAAAGGATTTATTAATAAGAAGCATTCTTAAAAGGTATGTCTTCTAATTAAGTCATTTTATGGGCTTACGCAAACACCAAGGGAATGGTACATTAAGATAGATGACCACCTATTACAACATGGATTCACTTGTAGCCCCTCATATTCGGTTGTATATCAAGAAGGTAGGAATAGAGAATCACATTCTTGTTTTGTATGCATATGCTCTTATGATCACATGAAGCTTAAACAGTCTCGTTGAAAATGTAAATATTGATCTCGAAGAAATCCTTCAACATGACAGGACTTGGGGTTACTTCATTATTGTCTTTTCCTAGATATATGAGAGAAAAATCATAACATTTTTATCTCACATATTAAATATGCCAAGACACTCCTTAAAAAGTATGGGATGTCTGATTGTAAACTTATGTCCACTCCAATGGAGAAAGGTTTACAACTCTCTCGATTCCAGATTCATCTCAAGTAGATGTTACTCACTACAAGAATCTTAGTAGGAGTCTCATTTACTTGACCTATACCGAACCGGGCGTATGCTTTGTTGTTAGCTATCTTTTAATATTTATGCAAGAATCTTGTTGGGAGTCTCATTTACTTGACCAATACTAGACAAGACATATGCTTTGTTTGCAACTCTCTCAATTCCATGATTCATCTCAAGTAGATGCTACTCACTAAAATAATCATGTTCTTAGATATGTCCGAGGTTCATTGATTATGGTCCGGAACATCGAGAAGAACTCTCATTTCTTATAGAAATATACTAACGAGAATGTGCTATATCCTTTGATGATAGGAATTTAACTACATGAAATATTTTTTAATCTAGACCTATCTCATGGATTAGTAAGACGCAAACTAATTTTCTCTCTCATCCACCAAGGTTGAATATCATTCCGCATGAGAATTTATGTGTAAAGTGAAATGGTTACATTGCATTAAGGTGACATGGATATTCCTAAAGAAAATCCACCTATCATTCATTGCAATAATCAGGGTGTGTTGAAGCTTGTGAAAAATCTAGTTTTCCATGAAAAAATAAAGCACATTGAGGTCAAATGTCATTACATTCGAGAACAAGTCTTAAACCACCACATCTAGCTCCAGTACTACCCAACATTCTCAGGTAGCAAATATACTCACCAAGTCTCTTGGCAAGGTGAAATTTGAGTTGTTTGGTGTGCATTTGAATGAAAAATGTAATAAGGGGATAATGTTAGCATAAACATAACACACATTACATTTTTATTAAGTCGGTTTAAGTTGGTTAACGGTTTGTTGGTAGTTTTGTAATATGTGTTATGATTTATGCTCACCATAATAATCAAATATATAGTGAACGCCATCACATTGCTCCTCATACATATAAATACTATTGTGACTAGCCATTACTCATTTATGTCTCTATAAAAGAAAGGAATAACAAGTGAAAAGGAGCTACACATGGAGATCTTAATGAAAATTAATAGTATATTGACAAAGACATAGGATGAAAAGTATAGAAGTGATCAAATGATATTATTCACATCAAAGATGCATATAAATACAAGGGAGTAGTGGTTGAGTAACGCACAAACCATAACTACACAACTACCCATACAGAGTCCACATAACCACCTCAATGTAATACATATTATTAGCTTATGCTAACATTCCCCCCTTATTACATTGTTTATTACAAACATCATATTTCCAAATAGTGGACCCCCTTATTTCAAACATTGTAACAAGTTTTTACACTCTTTGTGTAGCTTTGCTCACCTTTGAGGTGGCATGCCATCTTTGTGGCTTCATGGTCTTGGTGACACCTTGGTTTTTCCTTGCAAGATTACCACAAACCTGGAAGTGACATGAGTACATCTCTCTAAGAACACCTTGGTGGTTTTGGTTTCCCTGGATTACCACAAACCCATATGGTTTTCTGACTGCAAGTTCACCACGAACCTAGAGGTGACTAGAGGTCTCAACTATACACTTCGCGGTTTCTCGATTTCCACAATAACCAAGCGTTACTTTAGTGATTTTGCTCCTCACAATGTCCTTCATCCAAGAGGTACCAAACTGGAAAATTCTCTGCATTTTTTAAAAACACACACAACACACAAAAAAAAACACACCACGCACAACAAAAACAAACACTAACAAAAACGTCACCAAAGCAATGATGTGACCTGTCGTAGGTGATTGACGAGAGGGTGCCAATTGTCCTCCATCTTCTCGTGTGATTGCATATGCTCCATGGAAATCTCTATCTCCACGTGGTATGCATGGCCAATTCCTTCTTTGTACATATGTAGTGAGACTTAAAATCATAACTATGGGAATTATCATTCCGCTAGTACAAGCACAAGACAAACCTACAACGAAACCGAGGGTCACGATGAACATCGTTAGTAAGATAAAATTGACATGATGTTTCTGGTGGTAATAATACAGAGGACATAACAAGATAAATGGCAGAATAATGAGGAAAATGTAAAACATCAATACGAGGCCCACGAAAATGAAGAAAAAAACAACCGGACGAACTAAAACAATGACACTTCCATCGGCAACCATAATATTTTTCTCCAAGACAACCCCGTCAAGTAGAGTGGCACCCATGCCTACAAATGCCTCATCCTCAATAGTACACCCATGCAGCACAACACCATGAACAATGGTAACTTTATTACCAATAATAGTAGGCAGAACCTTTCCACCAAAATTTGATTCTCCAACGTGCACAAGAGTATTGTTCTATATATTTGTACCACACCTGGTATGCTATTCACATATCCTCTAAAAATGCTTCCATACCAAATTGATGATCTTCTGCCCACTTTGACATCCCCAATAACAACGGAACATGGAGCGACAAATACATATTTGTATAGAATCGGAGCTTTGTCAAAGATGTTCATCAATGTTCTGTGCCTCGATAATTGTTCTTGGAAGGCACGATTACCCTGAAGAAGCGATATGAGGTGATCAATGGCCTACCTTGTCTCTCAAATCAACAAGCCTACTGTGTAGATGACTTTTCCTAGTGTGCCCTTTTCCTTCCAACTGTTATTGCTCCAGAAATACCAGTTATATGTGCCTCAAATGCTTGATGTCAGAACTTGCAGGTTTGTTGAGCTCTCTAGACACGTCCTTGTTGGTTTCTCTAACGTCTGTCAATGCTAATGAAGGAAGAATAGGAATAGTATAACTGCCAAACGTAATTTCCACGCAGGAGGGGAAGCAATGGTTCCAAGAAGGTCTTCACCCTTTCTCTACACGCTCCCATGCTCCCTCTTCCATGCCACTCTGATACCAATGACAACACAAGATGAAAAATGCATAAGTGATCGAATGAAATAATTCACATCAAAGATGCATATAAATACAAGGAGGGAGTAGTGGTTGAGTAACTGCACAGACCGTAACTGCACAACTAACCAGAAAGGTCCGCATTACCACCTCAATGTAATACATATTATTAGTTTATGCTAACAAATATTAAGGAATACAAGTGTCCGCTGAAACACTACCACTATTTATTTGAGAATCTAAGCCCATATAAATAGAAAAGGGAAAAAAATGTAATGAATAAGAGAAACTGACGGAGGGAAATCATGTAGGGCCAAACCTCAAGTTTAAAAGGTGCGTAAAATCAATAAACAGGTTCACCAAATGTTTTCCCGAATTTAAATAATGTTGCACTTTAATCTCTCTAGTTAGGATTGAAATCTATAATATATAGTTATTTAACTAGATTCACATTAATATACAAAAATAGGAAACTAGTTTTTATTTGTAAATATTCAAATTACTCAAGGAGTCATGTTATTAGGGTTATATTATCACTTGGCTTTTTGCTATTTTATGGACTAGTTTGGATTTAGAAATAGGTTAAACAATCTATGATATTCGTGTAGTTTCTTTATTTCTAAAAGTTATCCTTGAAACTCAGGGGTTATTTGTTAGCATTAAACTGGACACTAATGCTTTGTGTCTTTGTCCTTGCTTTGGTACTAGGGTTTGGCTCCACAAATCTTTCTAATATATTCAAGTTTGTTTCATAATCGTCTGTAGTTGTTTCTCGCAACTTTTTTCCTCCTAAACCCTTGTGCATGCAAATGAGTGAACAAAACCCTATTTTTCTACATAACATTCATTTTTATATTAAATGAAAATTGGGTTAGTATGATCGAGTTGGATTTCCCATGGTAGCTAACTCCCATGTTGATTCTTACCAAACACTGCACTACATTGCCTAAATGAGGGGCTAAAACTCTATGTAGTTCTCCTAGTTCTCATGCAAGAGTGAATGCAATCTAGAGTTTCCTTCCCTATACTTTCTCTCACGCCTTAACATCAATAATGGGATGAATAGATATCTTTAGATGTAAAACCCTTCGTGTCTATAGAATAAGATGTTTTTAAAGTTATATAAATTAAGACAATTCCCTTTGATCTAGTACTTGTAGATACATATGTGATAGTGCTTGTTAGTGATTGATGATTTAAACCTCCTAAAAACATTGTATATGTATGAGCCTTTTACTTTAAAATTAGGAACTAACGGTGCACAAATATGACCCAAAGCCCCAAAAATTAGATAACAATGGAACCAAATTGTAAAAATGTTAACACTAAGCTTTGAGACTCTATTGTCGAACTTTAGAAAATATTGAATATTTATGTAATGTCTATGTTGACACTATTATCCCTGGGCATAGAATAGGCAATGCACCTAAACATAGTTGGAGATCTATGTGACTTAATGAAACAAACTACATGGATTGTGAAAAAGATGTATCGAGGAAAAAGTCAATCAAAAGATAAAAGACAAGACCACATGCTATGAGATATTACTTTCGCTACTTAAAATTTATACATATAAATTTGTTAGAAGTATATACATGTGTGTCAATTTGAGGTGCCTACACTTGTAAAATATGTGATAAAGAGGGGATTTTAAGGGGTAAAAGTAGAGTCAAGTGAGACAAAATAATAATAATAAAAAACATAAAAGGGTTGAGGAGAGAAAGAAGTGACAAAGGAGGTTCTCAATAAAAACCCAAGTTGACATAATAATTAATAAACGTATAATTAGAATAACAATTGGAGCTTCCGTGGATGTCATGTTTTTTTCTTGTGTAGTGAAACTTGAGAGAGATTGAATATTAGACCGTTACTTTTTACAATTGCATGTTAGTTTTTCTTCCAAATAAATGGTAATGCTTTAGAGGCATTGAATATGTATTGTTAGTACTTCAAATAACATAACCGGGCTTTGCAAGTGGTATTTTAGTTTGTTTTTATATTCAGAGTACACCTCTAGAAATATTGATATGTAACCTTACTAGTTGGGTTTTTTTCCCAAAAAAACATTGAAGAGCACTTATGTTGAGGTAAAACTGCGTACATATTATCCATCGATGATTGCAGAAAGTAGGTCATCGTCATATAAACGATGCAAGTGCAAGTAAATCGAGATTCTTCAATTTATTGGAGAACAGTGAGATGCATAGAAAAATGCAGGAAACAGTTGAACACGAGCTTACTTGAGGATTAATTTGTTTGAGAAAACTAAGAGTAGGAGAAGGGGAAATATTGAAATTTGCATTGATTGAGAAAAGAAAAACATGTGAATTCACTACCTAGCAGACAGAAGTCTCGAGTCGGGGATCAAAGGCGAAGGGTTGTAAGGGTTGAGAAGCATGGACAAATGGGCAGCGGGGACGGAAGTCCAAATCTTGTGACACATGTCATAGATGAGCATGTGCGCAGTGTTGGCGGCGGTTATCAAGATGGTGTTTCCATGTGCTACGCATCCGAATGCAGCAGCAGCAGCGGCGGCCTCCTCTTCTTCTTCTTCGCAACAGGATGCCTCCTTCATGAAGTCTTCGTACAGGGAGTGAGGCATCCTCTCCACTTCAACCCACGCCGACCCAGATGATGATTCCTGCTGCTGCATCATCAGCCCCCATATTCTTATGCTCTTGGGCACATTGAGCTTGCTCTTCTGCACGGCGGCCACCATGAGCAGCCTTCCCCGGCACTCCACCAGGTTGGGGCTTTTCAGAAAACGGCGCATGGGCGCCTGTATTTTGGTCCACACTCCTTGGGTTATGTCATAGGCGAGAACGCTGAAGGGACTGTAGTTCATGCAGTATAGAACTCCGTGGACGTGGGTCATCTTGCCAGACTCCAGGTTGCAGAGGCGCGGCAGCGGGCCCGCTATTCTCCAGTACTGGCAGGCGGAGTCATACATTTCTGTTGTCAAGTTCTTTACTGCGAAGGGAGATATCATGTCGTCGCCCGCAACAATGACTTTATATGTTTTGGTTTGTTTATCCAGCACAAGGGCGAGGGAGGGAACGAAGCGTTCTTTTTAGAGTAGAGGGCAATTGCAGGCATTCTTTAGTGAGCGGATTGAAGACCAGCACTGTCTTGCACCCAGTGTTATCCGATAAACAGCAGAGAAGCCCTCCAGCGGAGGCCACCACCGAGAAGAGCGAGGGGAGAGAGAGACTAGCCGTGTTATGAACCACGCGCGTGCGGAGGGTCGTACAGATACCCCTCCGTCCACGCCCCTCTTGAACAGAAGAAACCAGGGCCTCGCCGGCGACGCCTGCGCGCACACTTCAAGAAAGCTGTCGGAAAACATTAGACGATACCAGTGCTTGCACACCGCTCGCATCCGGAAGAAGCTCGGAGGCGGCAGGCACGCCAGGATTCTTTCTATCAGCTTATGTGGAAGCATGCTCCACAGCCGAGGGTCCATACGGGAACCAGAACCAGAACTGGAACTGGAACCCATCTCCACGCACGCTCCATAACCTCCTCGATCATCCATTACTTACTTAGTGTTACCACCGCCACCGATTTCATTTGCTTTTGTAGACGAAGGTGCAAAGAGGAAAGTATTAATGTGTTGCACGGTGAGCAAAGCGACAGAAGATCAGTGTACGTAGGTGTAGGTGAGTGAAGAGAAAATACAATGGGCAGGCAGCTGGTACAGTGCAGTGTGCAACAGACTGAGTAGACGTTTCTCTTTTACTCATGTCGGAATGCAACAGACTGAGGGTTTGCTGTACCCCCACAAGTAGAAGAAGAAAAGGAGGCCTGCGACTGCAAGGGACAAATTAATTAGGTGGCGCTGTGTGTTTCTAACTTTTGTACAAACGGCTTGGATACTCAGCCGCCTATATTTGACATGACTAAACTCAGATAATAATAACTGTAGTCTGTGGTGTAACAGAGAGGGCTGCAACTGGAGAGTCTGCCTGCCACTGCAAGTGTTTTGGTGCTCGTGAAACTGCGCGCTTCAGATTCATTACTCGGACTAGTACCACTACCACTGTGCCTGTCGGCCTACAACCTATACTTCTACTGCTACACCTCTACTTTATTTATATATATATGCCTATAAATAACTGGCCCGTGATTTTTGCAACGCCTTTAAAACTAATATCACCATGCACATTACGTTTTTCATTTTCATATTGGTTTCATATTTTGTGTGTTTCAAAAATTATTCTATTAGTGGAGTTATTCTCCTTTTGAGAATAACTTGTTAAATATTTTTAGTCGTTATCCTCACATTATCTATATTTTTGAACTTTCCCTCTCCTCCATCCTACCCAACCTTTCTTATTTACATTTAATGCATATTTGGGAGCTCAAATTGTGACATTCTCCTTTTGGAGGGAATAACATTTAATTGAGTAAAAAGATGTTTATTGTTTTAAGTACACATCAGTATGTAGTAGAAGAGAAGAACAAAAATAGAGATTACAAAAAAGGAAGAAAAGAACACAACAAAGTGTAGAGAACAACCCATATTTTATTGCAACGTCATATAGAGAATGTTGGTGTAGCATATTATTTTCCTTATATTTTCCTATTGGAAATTTCTACCTTTGTTGATTCATCTCACTTAGGTGTCCTTAGTGTTATAGTAGTTATTATAACATGTCATAGAGCATCATAGTATGTCATAACATGATTCAATCCTATTATGGGAATGTAACTACCCTTCTTATTTTGGGAATGTTCCCATAGAGGAGTTACACAACACTCCTATTCATACACTACTCTTTAGGTATTGTTGCGGGTTGGCTAATGGACACTTAATGCAAGTTAATTGAGTTCATTGCTTAGCACTATTATTGATTCGTGTGAGTTATCATCATATTGTATATTATTGTTACATATTTTGATTTCCACAACTATATGATGTTCACGTTGTTATCCAAAGATAGTCACGGATCCTTCGATATAGTATACGAGCCAAATGCTGGAAAAATGTTTTTCCATTTGTGATCGGTTTGTTTTTTCAAGTACTTCATTTGTATATCTAACAATTCGTGTGTGAATAGATTTGACTCGGTCTTGAGTAAATGTTGTTTTTGGGTTCAAAGTTGTTGTGGGAAGATTGATGTTTGTAAATTTTCAAGGTGAGGGTTCAATTTTTTTGGTGGTTTATGTCAATGTCTTGCCTTGGTTTTAGTGCCTTGCAGGGGTTTATCTTGAGAATTAGCTCACTTCCCATCTCACTACCTAGCTCGGCCTTTGGGAACTTAACTCTACCGAGTTGCATTGATGTTGGCTCAATATGGCTTGTGTGTGCCCAACTCAAAGCTCCCATATCGCTCAACTCGAGACTCATTAGACTCATCTTGGCTCTAGCTCGACATCCATCTCGGCTAGCTCAATCTTGACTCACCGTCTACCTTGGCCCCAACTCGGTAGGTTTATATTGGTCTCCCACTTGGTCACTCACCCAGAATTGGCCTTAGCTCTATGTTCATCTTGGCCCTTTCCCATACCACGGCTCGCTCGAAATTGACCATGTATTGACATCGGACTTGACCTACACAACGCATCACTATTTGGCTCCTATTAACATATTATACACCACGTATTACATTATTTATGATTAGTAACCAACTTGTTGGTTACTCTAGATATTCCTCTAACAAAATACTAATCATTTGCACTCTTATATATATTACACCTTCTCTCAGTATTGAATAAACAATCAATTGATTTGATGTCTTCGAAAATATTGATATTAGAGCGACTAAATTAGTAGTCCAATTTTCTTTGTGCACTTGGCTACCATAGTAAGAAGACATTCTACGATTGGTGCGGTGACACCGAGACCACTCTAGCAGATTTATTTTGGTGTTTTGCTATCATGTAAGACTAACTTCCAAATTCACAACAAATAGTCATTTAAAAGATCAATATAATCAAGAATCCATCTTTATTTCTTTCTACTAAAATACCATCAACAAATTTCAATCTCCAAAAATCATTTTTTTCCAAATGATTACAATAATATAGATCTAGGCCTTCCATTGTTTTCCAAATAGAACCACCAATAAAAAATAAATGCAACTTCTTATAAGTCTTTCTTCTTTCACCTTTCATGAAATCCATCTGCAAGATTGTTAGCATGTGTCAGTTCACATGAACTGAGCATGATAAGTACTAAATCTTTAGAACAACATGCTCTAACTTAACAATTTCATAAAAGGAACACTCTTTTTAATGAAATCATTCTAAAGTTCAAAAGTAATAAACAACTCTTTTAAGCATGCAAAGAACAACATAATAAATGAAACCATGAAAATAAGTCAATTTAAGTCACACACTTCATCACAATATTTCTATCAATAATAATTTCAGTCACTTTAGGTACAAGACAAGTACATTTGATCCATTTCAATCATTAAACAAAAGTACAAGTGTAACATGATTTCAGTCATATAATCCCATTCTTATATGCATGTAATCATTTACCTTTTCAACAATTTTAATATCTTACTTATCTAATGAATACATTACAGTCAACAATAGTAATCAATAATGTCTTATCCATTCTAAGAAGAATAAGATCTAAAAGTTAGTCATATAATCCCATAATTATATGATTGGAACCTCTATATATCCTCAAACTCTAGTTTATAAAATTTATTATAGAAGAACCTTTTACATTATCATACATTATAGAACAATAAGTAAGGCATGTAAGACAACATTATACTTACTATATTTATCTAGTCATTTCATTCACTCATAATGAATACAAATTCCAAATACACAAGCTATAATATAAAAGTACCAATTCAAAAAATAAATCAATTAAGGATGAACCGAACCCTTTGAAATTAAGATCTAAGATCATTCTTTATTGATGATATTAATCAATTCCCTAGATACGAGCTAAGCTTTTATAACAAGACTAAGCTTTTTATTACTATATGTATCAAACATAGGAGGGTTTATCATGGATACAATCCATTTCATATTAGTTAGAAACCGTTGTATAAGATCACTAATCTTTATAACAAAAAAATTCAATCATAGATCAATCTATATCGAGCCCTCCAAAAGTACATTACACACTTTGTCAAGCTACCCAGTAGAAGTATTTCAACTTCAAAGTCACTAAAGAAAAGTTGAATATGTCTCTAAGTTCAATCATATATGTTTTCATACAAAAAGTAAAAGAAGGAACAAACTTTGAATAAAAATTAAAACCGAAACAAGATCCTTCACGGATCTGAAGCACTATCTCACACTGGTCAATGACTCTAAGAGCGTCCATAATGGAATCGAACCAAAATTCAAACCACTTGCCATCTCCCACAAATGGATAGCTTCATAACTTAAAAAGTTAAGACCCATTAAGGGTATTGACTCATATTAGAGTCTTCAGAAGAATCAAAACAAAAATCACAGTATACGGTTGATAAAGACCGAATCGATACAGCACCTGCATCAAAACCAACTAGCCATCAAGGAAACAAACAACCCATGTTGTATAATTACATAGACCGATAAATAATAACAAAATATTCTATTAAGATTTATACTAACCCAGTAAATATGGGTTTGCAACAAATAAACACACTGCTTTGAAAAGTCACTCAAGACTTTATTTCTTATGTGTATCGTTTAACAACACTTGACTAGTATTCCTCGGTATAATAATGATTAAGTTCAAACAAAAATACACAACATAGAAATAATAACACTCACTGTTTATTCGTATAAATATCTCATGGACAGCATACATGTAAACCAAAATCATTTTTAATCAACTTAAAACCATATTCAAATAATATTTAACAACACAATGAAAACTAATAACATCAAATAACACAAAAAAACCACAAAACCCAGAACTCAAAATATGATTCCACATGAAGAGAAGAGTTATTTTCATGAAAAATTAAATAGAGCAAGTTATTATAATGAGTTAGAGCCTATCATGCCTGGTAGAGCTCTCAAAATTTCCTCCAAGCTCCCAAACTTTCTATCCAAGCTTTCCCACAAGATTTCTCCAAAAACTTCAAACATATTCCATAAAATCCCATCTTCTTTTCCTCATTATTTTTATAGCCCAAACAAAAATTTCTCTCCATTAAATCCTCCATGCAATGGAGAGTTCATTAATGAAGCATAAATGAACTACCAGTTTGAATATCAAAAGATTAACATGCAGAGCCAAAGTGCTCAAAATACCATAGGAGAAATGAAAAAAAACTCCTATCTCTTTGCCAAAAACCATCATGTTTTCCCCAAGGTGGTTTTCCCAAATTTCCAAGACATTAATTTCCATGGCAGGACTATCATTTTCCCCCTTAATCCACCAACCACCATTTTAAATTTAGCAACAACTAATAATTTAACCAACACTGCTAAACTTCCTTAGTCACCTTAATTCTTGTGCATGCCAAGTTAGACTTGGTCTATGCCAAAGGTGGTGGTAGTGCCCCTTTAATTTCATTTAATTCAAATTACTGCATGGGTTGGCGCCATGCTAACCTTACTCTTACCCATAGTCAATAGGCCACCCGTAGTTAGGTCTTAGGTTAGGTCTAGGATCTTAGTTAGGTGTAGATCCCCTTAATGTAAAGTGTCAACCTTAGCTTAGGTTGGATATTATTATTAAATCAAATACACTAGGATAGAATTAGGTCACATAGTGTATAGTCTTACCTTAGGATAGTTTAGTTTAGGCCTTCAAGATATAGCCTAACACTTTAATCAAATCAACATTAAATCAGGAAGTAGTAAGACTAAATATAAGCCATTTAAGAAACACCAATGCAAGCTTAGAATCAACAAGTCTGAATATACAGTAAGTCAAGAAAACATTAAGAGACCATTCAGACTTATCCAATGTGATCAAAATAGTAAATCAATCAAGGAGAATGCCTTGGATCACTTGAAATTGATCCAAGGTATTTTCCTTCATCTATCATTCATATTATAGTCTTAGGAATAGAAAATAATAATGAAACTTAGATAGCTTACCAGGTTACTTTGTTTGTCCCACTGTCCTAACAAGCTGAGATCACTTAGTGTACTTCAAAAACTAGTCAAGTGAGTACTTGATGATAATTCAACATAAGTACAACATTGCCAAAAGCATGATTAACATCAGATTTAATAGATAATTGATATCTTTCCAAAAACATGATCAAACAGTTCAAAAGAGCACATCAATTCAAACACAATCACATGTCAACATTTTCCAACTTCAGTCAAAGAAGCAAAAGTACAAATATCATCACAAGAGGCATTACATACCTCCCCTCTAAAAAGCATCATCATCCCGATGATTAACTTAGTCAAATAACATTTTAAGAACATAGGTATAAATATATAACTTATTCACCATATAATTCCCAAATAGTAAGCATATTTACAAAATTCAAGTTTCCAAAGTTTTATTACAATATCAAATAGTTGTACCAACACTTAATAAAAAATGTTTTTCCCAAAAATGGAAAAAATCATAGATAGTTTTCAAACTAAATATCCAAATATCACATAAATCAAATTATTTTGTTTAAAATAGATGAGGAAAAGTAGTTTTCATGTCCTCAATGATTCTCCTAGGTTTCACTTTCTTCACTAAATTGGTCCCATTGACCTTACATTGACTTATCTCATGATTACACAAGTGCAACTTGTGAGTTTCAACACCCTACGGGTTCAACCACGATTATTCCTGGGTCTTGGACCTGTAAAATAATTCTAATTCAATATATGTGACAAATCTGAAACATATTTCTTAAGCAAAGAAATATGAAAACATCATGCATATGTCAATGTGGGAGGCAATGCTAAATGATAGGCTACATGATTGATCACTTCTACAATTTTGAAAGGTCCCACAAAATGAGGTGATAACTTGGTTACTTTGCCAAAAGTAATTGAGCTCTTTTTAGGCTTGACTCTTAAAAAGACTTTTCACCAAGTTCAAATTTTCTATCAACCCTTTTCAGGTCTGCATAACTTTTTTACCTATCAGTAGCTTCCTTTAATCATTCATGGATTAATTTTACTTGTTGTTCCATTTCAGTAAGCATTTTAGGTCCAATTACCTCTCTATCTTCTATGTTATCCCAACAATAGGGTTCTGCACTTTCATCCATATAATGCTTTGAAAGGTGCCATTTTTAGAGAGGAATGGTAAGTATTATTATATGAAAATTCAACTAAAGAAGGTATTCTTCCCATTTGTATTGTTGATCCATACAGTACATTCTAAGCATGTCTTCCATTACTTGATTAACTCTTTTAGTTTTCCCATCCGTTTCTGGATGATATGTAAAACTAAAATTTAGTTTTGTTCCTAAGGCTACATTTAGATTTTTCTAAAAATGTGAAGTCATTCTTGGGTCTCTATCAGATATAATTAACTCAGGTACACCATGCAATTTGAAAATTTCATGAACAAATATTTTTTTGTAAGAATAGGTGAATCATCTTTTAGATTTCCAACAATGAAATGAGATACTTTTGTTAATTTTCTACTACAACCAAAATAACATCATGCTTATTTTTAGACATAGGAATCCCTTGTATGAAAAAATCCATACTTATTACTTGCCATTTATACTGCGGTATGTTGTGAGGGTACAATAAACCAATGGATGCATATGTTTAGCCTTAACATGTTGACATTCAAGGCAATGTGAAACAAAATCAATTATATCTTTCTTCATCCCTTTCCAAAAATATTTTTTTTACATCAACAAGCATTTTTTCACTCTGGGATGTCTAGAGTAAGGTGAATTGTGAAATTCATTCATTAATTTCTTCCTTAACTCATTTTCTAAAGGGTACGTACACTCAATTTTCATACCTTAGAATTCCTTCATGTTATCAATTTGAAAACCTTTATATCTTGCATCATTAGAATCTACAACAAGTGTTTTTTTACTTGTTGGAAAAAAATGGATCAATTATCATTACTTTCTTTACTTCATCTTTGAATTGAGTTCTCAAGGTTATAAGTGAAATATGTTTCCTACAACTTAGCACATCTTCCACTCTATTTTCTTACCTTTAATGTAACTTATATCAAAATCATACTAAGACAAAAAAATCTAACCATCTTCATTGTCTTGCATTCAAATTTGGTTGTGTGAAGATATATTTCAGCCCAAGGTGGTCAGTTTTTAGCTCAAAGGGTTTACCTAAGAGATAATGTCTCCATACTTGAAGTGCATGTACTATGGAAGCAAGCTCTAGGTCATGGGGAGCATAATTCAACTCTGTGTAACTTGATCTTTCTACTCTCATATGCTATTACATGATCATTTTATAAGTAATATACCCCCTAATCCTTCTCCGAAGCATCTGTGACAAATTTAAAGCTTTTTTTTGATCCCTAATAATCAAAATAGGTGATGTAGTTAGTTGTTCCTTTAATGTTTTAAATGCTACCTCACATTTTCATTCAAATAAACTTTTTATCTTCTTTTTGTAATGAAGTAATTGGGACAATTTTTTTGAAAAGTCCTTAACAAATTTTCTATAATATCCAAAGCCCCATGAATCTTCTACTTCATGAACATTCTTAGGTGTTGGCCAATCAATTATAGCTGCAATATTTGATGGATCAATTGATATTCCATCCTTACTTATTACATGTCCTAAGTAATGTACTTTTGTTTCATAAAAGGAACATTTTGACAACTTTCCAAACAATTTTATTTTCTTAAAATCTCAAGTACAATCCTTAAATGTTCATTGTGTTCCTCCATGATTTTTTGAATAGATCAAAATATTGTCCAAGAATACAAGTACAAACTTGTCCAAGTATTCTTGAAAAATATTATTCATCAAATTCATGAAAGTTGTAGGTGCATTTGTTAAACCAAAAGGTAAAACATAGTGAATTCATAATGTCCATACCTTGTTCTAAAAGTTGTTTTATGAATATCCTCATCTTTGATTCTCAATTATGATATCCCAGATCATAGATCTATTTTTGAATAAACTGATGCACCACACATCTGATCAAATAGATCATCAATCCTAGGAAGAGGATATCTATTTTTTATTGTTTCTTTATTTAACATTTTGATAATCAATGCAAAGTCTAAGTGTTTTGTCCTTCTTCTTAACAAATATTACCGGTGCTCCCCAAGGTGAGACACTCAGTCTTATTAAACCTTTAGAAAAAATTATTGTAATTGTGCCTTTAGTTATACTAACTTAGTTGTAGTCATGTGGTATGGTGCTTTGGAAATAGGTTCAGTTCTAGGTTTGATTTTATTGTGAAGTCAAACTCTCATTTCGGTGGAAGACCAGGTAGTTCTTCTAGAAACACATCATTGTACTCTCATAACAATGGATATTTTTCCATAAAATCACTACCTTCTTCTATTGTTTCAGAAATTTTTACTGCATATAACATGCAACCTTTGTTTTTATCCTTTTAAGTTGCATGGATGATATTTTTCTAACTGAAATGTCTCTTTTTATTCCTTATATGTCTATTGTTTTTAGATCATCAAGACATTTTATGTGTTTTTCATAACAATCACCTTACTTTATGATCAGTAAGCCAATTCACACCAATTATGACATCATATGACCCTAAAGGTGCAACATATAGGTCTACTTCCGTAGTAAAACTTGGTAATTATAAGGTTGCACCAAAAATACATTTATCTACTGTGTGGATAACATTATTCCCATAATGGAAAGTCCATGATTTTTCCATAATTCCAGCTTTTTTTTAATTTAGAAGCTAATTTACTAGAAATAAAGCATTATGTAGCACCATATTGAAAAAGTATAGTTACAAGTATACCAAACAACTTACCTAGTACTTCTATTAGGTGTAGCTTGCTTTTCATCTTTCACTCTATATGCATGTATGTATCTTGTGCTTTTAGTTGCTTTGTCATTTTTCTTTAGAGGGCATTGATTTGTGTAATGGTCTTTTCCATAGTTATAACATCCCCCAATAGGTCCTTTCCTAGGCTCAACTTATTATCAGACTTGTAGTTATTGTTTTGTCCATTATTGTTCTTCTTAACATTGTTTATGTTATTTGCAACAGTTTATTTGTTGTTTTTTCTTATTATTTTTCAGCCCCAAACATGTTTTTATTACCAAAATTTTTCCATGTCACCTTTTTAGGTGCTAAAGGTGAAGGAGAGTTAGAAATTTCTTACATTTCTCTTCTTTATGCGTAGAAATTGCCTTTAATTTTTGTTCTTGCCTTATGGATTTTTCAACAACTCCTTCCATAGTGGTTGGACTGTGTACATCCACCTCTCCACCTATGATAGGATTCAATCCCATTATGAACTTATGTATATCCGAAATTTTCATCAGTTTGGTACTATGGTACATACTTGAGAATTTTAGTAAACTTCTCCCAATATTCAGTTCAATGTTAATTTTACTTGAAATAAATTCATAAATTAAGACATTTTCTGATCATAGTGTAATTTTGGCAACCAAATCTGTCTAAAGTAACATTTAAACTGGTCCCAAGTGATGTTAGCTTCATCATGTTCAATTTAACCTTATGGCTATCCACCATGAAGATGCTTCATGGGAAAGTTGATAAGCTCCCCATACTACTTTGGTTTCTTCCGAGAAGTTCCTTATGGAAAAGTAATTCTCCATTTCACTGAGCCAATTCTCAGCCCCATCTCCCAGTGTGGTACCATCAAAATTTGGTGGACTTATCTTTTTATATCATTAGTAAGTTCAGTTGCCAACCTTGCCTTCTTATTTTCAGGCTGGTTAGGTGCATTTGCATTCACCTTTTGCAACATTATTGTTGGCATTTGACAACATTATTATTTTCACATTATTTTTTTTATCTCCACCGGGATTTCCAACATTAACATTATTTCTTGGGTGGTTGATTTTTATTAACAACATCATCCTCCTCTTCCTCGTTTCCCATTACTTTTTGTTCAAGTACAACAAGATGATCTCTTGTGTCCAACAGGGCAACAAGGATCTCATCAAGTTTTTGTGTTGTAGCTTCCTCACTAATTGAAGGCTATTTATTTGCAGCACGTCCCCTTATTCTAACCATTTTTGTTAATAATAAATTAAGTTTTTATCAAAGATGGACTCAAATAGGTCTAAGAGCTGCAACCTTCACTCTCGATACCAAAATGTAACATCCTCATTTAAGACTTCATAAATAGGGATTTTTTTTTTTAAAACATAATGTTCAATTGTTCTAAATTCACATAATTTAGAACAAACATTCCTTTGATAATCCATCACATAACAATAAACCATATGTAGTCTGTAATGACTTCGGTATAAAACCATCTCTCATTTCATGACTCGGTGTTAAACCGATCTCTCATGTTTCATTATATCATGTGTATACTAAGTATACTTTTGGTTCCTTTACCCATTAAAGGGTCATCAAGTGTTAATGCCTAAAGATCCTATCTGAGTATATGTTACTGATACTCATCTGATATCACACTTCTTTAGTCTAGGTGACACAAGAAAATGCAACCAATAGTTTGTGATACTTTGGCCAAAGTTTAAAGACATGTTTACCATGCTTTTATTCCTAGATGACATACTCATCGAAAGGAATATGTCTTTCACCCCACTCAAAACTATTATCTAGATTAGAATTCCTTGACTTTTTAACCACTTCCAAGTCCATGTTAGATGCTAAAAAGGGATAACTCACATGGACTAGTGCTTGATGATCTACTTATGGTGACTAAGGGTAATCAATCATACTCAAATTGACTTACGTCGATTTGAACCCACTTAATCACCTTTAGTCAACATAAGATGAGTTGACATAGGTTCATATGGTCATATGCTCTCCATTTTAGTGTAGAAATGATGACTGAAATCCCATTTTATGACAGTATCGTATGATTTAGGGAGCTAGCTAAGTGGAATATCACACCATAGTGGTTACTCCATAAGTAACCACCTAATGACTTGTCATCATTAAGTGGGTACTTGTCTGCAACAACAACTATATTCGCAAAACCCACTAAGTTCCATTATAAGAGAAACTACATAACTTAATAAGTTCATTAATTCTTTAATTCTTAGCTTTTAACTTCACCCAATTTTATCTTAATCATTAGGTGTTGTGCCTAAGGATCAACTAGGGTTGATACGATTAATCCTTAAGGAAGGATCGTAACGTACCTCCTTATGAAGTGAAGGTATGTAGATCAAATCTGCATTAAGTTCAATGAGTTAATTATTCATTTTCCATTGGTCCATTAAGTGTCACTAATCAATCTAATTATAACAAGTATAGGACAACATTTAAGCATTATCTTATTATTTCATACTAGTAAGTATAACTCAAATTTATATAACTTATATATTAGGTTTGTGTGACTTTTATTAAGTCACCTAAACTTAACATAACATTTTCATCACTCTTAATACATAAACATTTGAACACATTTTATCATGTTCCTTTAACTTGTCAAAATTTATAGTTTATAGAAAACAACATAGGTTTAAGATTCAATCATTAAGACCATTCCAACTTTATAAGTGTGTCCCCTTTCTTTCCATTTAAGGACATATTATCTTATCCATAAGTTCACAATGATACATTATAGTATAACCCTTATAAAGAACAAATATCATTTCCATATGAACATAATATTACATTTCAACAACTTCTAGATAAGGTTTACCATATCATCTTTATAAGTTCATATCAATTCATCCTTTAGCTCATTAGACTAATGGAATTTATGTATAGTCCTTCACTTAATCAACATAACAAGCTATGTAGCATTCATTAAGTCCTATTTATGTTTAACTTATAAACACTATGAAGGTAATATGAATCATTTATAATGAAATAATCACACTAACTTCCAAATTCACAACATTCAATCCATTTACAAGATCAATATAATCAAGAATCCATCTTTATTTCTTTCTACTAAAATACCATCAACAAATTTCAGTCTCCAAAAATCAACATGTTTCCAAATGATTACAATAATATGGCTCTAGGCCTTCCATGTTTTCCAAATAAAACCACTTCAAGAAACTTATACAATAATCATTTAATCGATCAATTAACTTTAATCAATAAAATAAATTCAACTTCTTATAAGTCTTTCTTCTTTCACCTTTCACGAAAATCCATCTACAAGATTGTTAGCATGTGTCAATTCACATGAACTAAGCATGATAAGTACTAAATCTTTAGAACAACATGCTCTAACTTAACAATTTCATAAAAGGAACACTTCTTTTTAATGAAATCATTCTAAAGTTCAAAAGTAATAAAAACTCTTTTAAGCATGCAAAGAACAACACAATAAATGAAACCATGAAAATAAGTCAATTTAAGTCACACACCTCATCAAAATATTTCTATCAATAATAATTTCAGTCACTTTACGTACAAAAAAGTACATTTGATCCATTTCAATCATTAAACAAAAGTACAAGTGTAACATGATTTCAGTCATATATTCTCATTCTTATATTCCTGTAATCATTTACCTTGTCCAACAAATTTAATATCTTACTTACCTAAGTAATACATACAGTCAACAATAGTAATCAATAATGTCTTATTCATTCTAAGAAGAATACGATCTAAAGTGTTGCAGTCATATAATCCCATAATTGTATGACTATAACCTTCTACATCCTCAATCTAGTTTATACAACTTTATTTAAGAACCTTTTGTTATCTACATGAACAATAATAAGGCATGTAGACAACATTATACTTAGAATATTTTTCTAGTCATTTAATTCACTCACATTGAATACATGTTCCAAATACACAAGCTATTACGAAACACCAATTCCAAAATAGGGTCGATTAAGGATGAACCGAATTCGAAATAAGATCTAGGATCATTCTTTATTGATGATAAATCAATAGATACGAGCTATGCTTTATAGCCTACTAAGCTCTATTACTATTTATATAAAACATAGGAGGGTTTATCATGGATAGAATCCATTTCATATTAGTTACAAACCACCGTATAAGATCACCAATCTTTATAAAACAAAATGTCAATCACGTATCAATCTATCTGAATCCTCCAAATAGTACACACTTTGTCAAGCTACCTGTAGAAGTATTTCAACTTCAAAGTTCCTAAAGAAAAGTTGAATATGGATCTAATTTCAATCACAAAGGTGTTCATAGAAATTAAATGAAGGAACAAACTTGAATAGAACTTAAAAATGACACAAGATCCTTCACGAATCAAGCACTATCTCACAACCTCGGTCAAATACTTGAGAGTGACCATAATGGACTTAGAAAAAAAAATTCAAACCATTTTCCATCTCCCACAATGGATAGCCTCAAAATTAAAAACATTAAGACCTAGTCGGGTTTTGACTCATATTCGATTCTTCATAAGTATTACAAAAGTCATAGTATTGGGTCGATAAAAACTAAATCAATAATCTTGCATCAAAAAAATCTTGACTAGATAACCAAGAAAACAAACAAACCCATATTGTATAATTCCCATACTTGACAAGTAACGGTAAAAAAATATTCCATTAAGATTTATGCTAACCCAGTATAGATGGGTTTACAAAAAAATAAACACAAGTGCTTTGACAAGGCAAGCACCCAATACTTTATTTCTAATGTGTATTGTTTCAAAACTCTACTAGTATTCCTCGGTATAATAATGATTAAGTTTAAACAAAAATACACAACCCAATAACAAGAAAACTCACTTTGTTTCTTTATATAAATCTCTCAAGGCCATGTTTGTAACCAAAGGTTGTTTTAATTGACTTAAAACTAGTTTCAAATAATATTTAACAACACAACAAAATAATGATCGAATAACACAAAAACCACAAAACCCAAAACTCATAATACGATTCCACATGAAGAGCATAGTTCTTTTCATGAAACAGCTTACATACATGTAAGTTATTATAATGAGTTAGAGCCTATCATACCCGATAGAGATCTCAAAAATTTCCTCCAAGCTCCCAAATTTTCTATCCAACCTTTCCCAAAAGATTTCTCCAAGAACTTTGAACAGATTCCATAAAAGCCCATATTCTTCTTCCCATTATTTTTATAACTCGGACCAAAATTTATCTCCATTTAATTCTTCATGCAATGGAGAGTTCATTAATGAAGAAGAAACAAACTACCAATTCAAATATCAAAATATCAACATGCAGAGCTAAAGTTCTCAAAATACGATAGGATAAATGAAAAACAAATCCCATCTCTTTAACAAAAACCATCATGTTTTGCCTAAGGTTTTTTTCTAGATTTTCCAAGACATTAATTTCCATGATAGGACTTCCAAGTTTTCCCCCTTAAGTCCACTAACCACCATTTTTAAAAACAATAATGACTAATATTTAAACAAAACTCCATCAAACTTCTTAGTCACCTCAATTCTTATGCATGCCAAGTTAGACTTGGTTTATGCCAAAGGTTGTGGTAGTGCCCCATTAATTTCATTTAATTCAAAGTACTACATGGGTTGGCACCATGCTAACGTTACTCCTTCCCATAGTCAATATGCCACACGTAGCTATATCTTAGGTTAGGTCTAGGATCTGAGTTAGGTGTAGATCCCCTTAATGTAAAGTGTCAACCTTAGCTTAGGTGGATATTATTATTAAATAAAATACACTAGGATAACATTAGGTCACATAGTGTAAGGATTACCTTAGGATAGTTTAGTTTAAGCTTCAAGATATAACCTCACACTTTAATCAAATCAACAGTAAATCAGGAAGTAGTAAGATTGTTGAATATAAGCCATTTAAGAAACACCAATACGATCTTAGAAATGACAAGTCTGAATGTATAGTAAGTCAGAAACATTAAGAGACAATTCATACTTATCCAACTTGATCAAAATAGTAAATTGATCAAGGAGAATGCCTTGGATCACTGAAATTGATCCGAGGTATTGTCCTTCATCTATCATTCATACTATGGTCTTAGGAACATAAAATAATAATGAAAGTTATATAGCTTACCGGGCTATCTGTTTGTCCCACTATCCATACAAGATGAGATCACTTAGGGTACTTCAAAACCACTCAAGTGAGTACTTGATGATAATTCAACATAAGTACAACATTACCAAAAGCATGATTAAAATCAAAGTTAATACGCAAATGATATCTTTCCGGGAAACATGATTAAACAGTTCAAAAGAACACATCAATTTAGAATTCAATCACATGTCAACATTTTCCAAATTCAGTCAAAGAAGCAAGTATAAATATCATCACAACAAAGGAATTACAAGACAAAATAATTAATGTAATCAAACTACTACTTTATTTTTATGGGATAGTTTTGAAACGCTTTTCACTTTTTGGTATTATCTTGAGACAATGTTTTATTTTTTTAGTTTTCTACGAAACGTATTTGAATGTTTTGATTTTTCCAATTAACATATTTGAATGTTTTGGGATTTTCAAAATTTTATACGAATGTTTTTTTATTTTCTAGAAAGTTTTTCAAACTATGTGCAAGGAAACGAAGAAACGTGGATGCCCCTAGTGATAGATGGGATGTACAAGGGCATAATTCCACACATTATGTGTAAGAAGTGACGATGTAAAGTTTCCCCCAGTGTTAGATGGGAATATACAAAGGAAAACTCTTGACATACAATAGTAGGATCAAATAGATCATGGCCAAGAGGGATAGGCTCAAAAGTAGTTCGGATGTAGGGAAAGACTAACGTAGAATGAAGTTATCATAATATTAGACCTGAAATGCTTGTGAACAATGGATCCTCTAATGGTGTAGGAAACTGGTTTTCACAAAAAGACTTGTCCTTGTGCCACAATTGCGTGGTTTTCACTGTTGGATGTATTTATTTCTCTTTTCTTTTACTTGTTTTTATATATTTTTTCGATATTATTTTTCTTGATTTTAGAGGGCCCCCACTTAAGCATATAAATGTTTAAGATGCATTGCGTTCATGGGTTCCTGAAGTTATTGACCATTTGAGTAAGAAATATTGTAGGAACCTGAACCAAAATTAGTGACCGCAACATATTGCCCTAACCAGGGAGGCTCAAACTTTCATTTCTTTTTCTAGTCCTTTGTGGTGATGAACTAATTTTATTTTAGCACCAAGTCTCCTACCTCAAATTGATGAGGTGTCACTCTTTTGTTATAACTTCATGGCACTCGATTCTGATATGCTTTTAGGTGATCAAGGGCATGAAGTTTTTCTCATCTAATAGCTCCAAATCTGTTATATGAGCCACTCTATAGTCATCTTCTTCATTCAGGTAATCTCATATCTCTTATCTCTAAAGGTAGTATGGATTCTATGCCAAATACTATGGAATATGGAGTGGTACCCGTAGGAGTGCGGATAGACATTTTGTATGCCCAGAGGGTGGGGTGAATCTATAAATTATAGTTATGGCTGTTTTATTCATCATCTTCTGCATAATATGGACAAGGGTTTTATTTGAAGCCTTGGCTTTCCCATTACCTTGAGGGTAATAGGGGATTGAATACTTGAGATTGATTTGAAAGCGTTGACACAACACCTTCACGGTTTTATTTTTAAAGGACTTACCATTGTCAACTACAATGGTAGAGGGAATGCCGTATCGGCATATTATATGGTTCATTATAAACTTGGATATCTATACACCTTTAACATAGGTAAGAGGAACAACCTCTACCCACTTTGTGAAGTACTCGGTGGCAGTGATAATGAACAGTGGCCATCGAAGGATGTAGGGTGAAGCTTACCTATAAGATTGAGTCCCCACTTTGAAAAAGGCCAAGGTGTCATGATAGGTTGTAATGATTGCACTAATGCATGTATCAAATTTCTGTATTTATGACATTACAAACATTTCTTTACATATTTGCAAAAATCATTCTCCATGGTAGGCCAATAGTAGCCTACTCTTAGTATCTTCTTAGCTAAGATTATCCCATTCATATGGGCCCCACATATGCCTTCATGCACCTCCTTAATTGCTAGGATGGATTCATCCGAATTGAGACAATGTAACAAATTCCCATCATAGCCTCGATGGTAGAGAGTACCACCAAGTAAGGTATAGGGCTATACGCTGGATAAGGTTTATTTTATTAGCACAAGAAATGTTTACGGGAAATATTCCATCATGAAGCTAGTTAATTATGTCACTATACCAAGGGAAAAAAGGACCAACTTCACATACCAAACATGATTATGGCATGTCATATGATGGTATTCATAGATTTTCAATGAAGAATGACATAACGTTGTTCCCGGTGTGGGATGTGAAACATAGACACCACTATGGCCATAACATCCACTTACTTTATTATGTCCTCTTAAGTACGTGTTCAAATGTAATCTACTAAAAAAACTACTTCGGATAATCAACCATTTTCTTGTAAGGAAGAAGTTTCTCATCCTTAACTTTATACTTGTTTGTTAATTTTTTGATAATCAACATAGAATCACCAATCAAATTCACTTGTCTAATGTCCCACTTGATAGCTAGTTTCATCCCTACAATAAGGGCTTCATATTCTGCTATATTTTTTGTACATGGGAACCCAAGTTAGAATGCTTGAGGGATTAAGTCTCTTGAAGGAGTGATCAACACAACTCCGACACCTGAACCATGAAAGGTAAAGGAACCATCAAAGTATAGTTTCCATATAACAGATTCCTCAAGGTAGAATGTAGATGTATTTAGAAGTTCCGGACTCAAAGATTCACTACTTGGAAAATGGGCTTCACTAGTTGATCCACTGAAACCTATTCTTTTATTGATTTCTGGTGAACATACTCGATGTCAAACTCACTGAGTAAGATGATCCAATTGGCCATATTTCTTATGAGTGCGGGCTTTGACAACAATTAATTTAATGGATCAAATTTTGATATTAGCTTGACCTTATTATTTAGTAGATAATGACGTAGTTTCTACAAGGCCAAAAATATGTCCAAGCAATCTTTCTCTATTTGTGGGTATTTGAGATCGTAATAAATCAACATATGACTTAGGTAATACAAAAATGTTTCTTTCTATTCCTTATCACATTAGGCCAACAATTCCCTAATTGTAAATTGTGTGGTAGAAATGTAGAGTAGTAATGGTTCACTTGCCATGGGTAACATTAGAGCAGGGGGTTTTTCCAAATATTGCTTGAGTAAAGAAAATGCTTGCTACTGTTCTAGACTCTAGTGAAAACTAATGTCTTTCTTTAGAAAATGTGTGAATGTGTGACACTTATTTGCGAGCTGAGAGATGAATCTTATAATTTCTTGGATATTTCCTTACAATATTTGTAGTTGTCGATGTTCGTCAAATGAGGCATTTCTGTTATAGCAGTAACCTTTACAGGATCTACTTCTATTCCTCTCCACGAAACAATGAATCCTAATAGTTTTCTAGATAACATAGTGAAGAAACACTTCCTCGGGTTGTGTCGGACCTTGTAGTCCATAAGACACTGAAAGATGCACCACAAGATCCTTGGGTGATCTTCTCGAGTCCTAGATTTTTCCAATATTTCATCCATATAATCTTCTATTATATCACTGATCATATCATGAAAGATTATAGTCATTATCCATTGATAGGTTGTTCTGCATTCTTGAGGCCGAAGGTCATGACTTGGTAACACAATATCCCCACGGGGTTATAAATGTTGTCTTCTATTGATCCTCCTCATCAATTTTTATCTTGTTAATCTTGAATAACCATCCATGAGGATAACATCTTGTAACCATTGTTACATTGAAAATCATGTCGATGTTGGGAAGAGGAAAATCATCCTTAGGACAAGATTTATTGATATTTGTGAAATTGGTACAAACTCTAATCTTGAAAGGTTTCTTTTGAACTGAGACTACATTAGAGCTCCACTCTGAATAATAAATAGGCCTGATGAATCCTACTACCAATAATATTTCTAGCTCTCCTTTGAGCAAGAAGGCAACACAAGGATGTATCTTTTAAAGATTTTTTTAATGGGATTTTCCTCTTTGTGCACAACAAGATTATGCACCACTAATATTGAATCTATCCCTAACATGTCCATGTATGCCCAAGAAAGGATATCTAAAAGTATCTCAAAAGTAACACACAAGTTTTTATTCTTAAGCCGAGAGCAATTCCTCCGTACCAATATTAACATCTATGGTCTCCTCAATGAGAAACTTGGACCTGTCATCTATGCGCGTAGGATCGGGGGAGATTGATATCTTCTTCTTCTAAAGGTGGTTCCATGATATTTTCACCTTCAGGTTGGTCAACTATTTCATCCATTAATTGTTATTTTTGTTTATCCGCAAGTGCCTCAAAGAGGTTTTCACTATAAGACTTGGAATTATTATTTTTGCAAGGATTTTTTGTGGAACTTTTTCCCTTGCTTATTTTTTTCTTAGATGACCACATAACTCAGCCTCCTCCCGAAATATACACATGCATTAAGCTTGATGGAGAATCCTTTCTTTTGATCACCCACCGAATGTCTGTCACAAATACCCAAGAACTCGCCATTGATTCTTCATTCCAAAAACATCAATTGGCATATGTTTTTATCAGCCCCAATTCATTAGTGATGGGAAAATAAGGTCTAGTTTCAAGTGGTAAAGGATATGGCATGGGTTATGGTTAGGATATCCATGTTAGAAAATAGGTTTGTGGAGGCAAGGTATTCATAAAGACTACACTGGGAATATTTTTCACTTTTGCATTTAAAAGAACTATCCTCATTCTTAGAATAGAAATATTTGACCTCTTGGGAATGAGACCCATATGGTTGAATGTGTATACCATATCTCCAAACCTTACGATAAGGTACCAAAAGATATTCTCGTATACCTTGATCATTAATACCACATCCATGTCCTTTATATCCCATGACATACATTATTTTATTGGGGATAACAAACTAGGGTGATTGATAGCAAGGATCCATTTCATCATCCGAAGGATGATATACATTATTGTTGAGTATATTTTCATCTACTAATAATCCACCAGGAGTGAAAGCATCGATCACGCATTTTTCCCTCGAAGCATTGATACTTGTAACAGGGCCTACCACACGCTTTGGGTGATGGGGGGAGATTAAAAACTAAAAGAGCATGTTGGAGATCATATTCTCTACAACCATTCACAATAACCTTCATCTCCCATGTAGAAAAAGGAGATTATGATGTAGATGAACCATAATCATTAGGAGTTAAGGTATGTGGATTCACTCATGAAGCAAGCGACTTTGATTGAACGTGAACAACCATCTATATAGAAGGGCATTTATAAATGGTGGGAAAATAACCTGAAAAATGCTTTATAATGAGTAAAAGGTTGGGGCTCTCCCTGAATAGTGACAATCTACCCTTCATGATGTAACTTCAATCACTAATGATGCATGGAAGGTAAAGTCTGCATGGCATGAGTTCATTGGTGGCCGAGTAATATGTTGTAAGGGAGATCCAAGTCTAAAACATGGAACTTCATATCATGATTGATGGGACCTACTTCCAGTGAGAAATTTATCATACCGGCTGACTGTTGTTCTTCATTGTCATACGCCTTGATAGTGATGACCTTTGTTTCTTAATCATCTTCAATACATCCATATTTCCAAGCTAGATTTAGAGTACAAATCTTTAAATCTGATCCACCATCCAAAATCACTCTTTTTACCTTCTTACGTTTGATTATGACTTCAATATGTAAGGGTAAATTATGAGAATGATTTTCTTTTGGACTAAAGGTTATATGATTTGTAGGAGAAATATGCACTACCATTGCTTAGAAGCATGTTGGGTTGATATCAACAGAGACACTCTTAGTGTAGTTTTCTCTACATGCTAAACAGATAAATGCACTCTCCTTGATTTAATATTTATCGTGTTGATATGCTCAATAGGTGGATTGACACAACCTATTAGGGCATCAAAATGGTTATCCATCTTTGAAACATAATTAGCATTCTTGGCTTGGGACGACTGTCCTTGATCTGAATTTTCCTTTCCTTTATTATGCTTTGGGAAAGGTTCTTAATAGATTCCCATATTTGTGTTGGGATATTTTCTAGGGGTGGAAGAATCCATTTCCACATCGCCACTATCGATTAGGTCTTGAATAAAGTGTGTTAATTTCAAACAATTATCGGTTTTATGACCCTTAACGAGACGAAATCCATAATATTAATTTTCCATAAACCATGATGGGAGAGGTACATCATCCCCAAAAGGTGTAGTTTTGAGATACCTAACCATGTTAACCACCTCTAACTATTTTAATATCAATGACATAGAGTCAAATAAAGGGGTGAAGGAATGACCTTTGTATTTTGGATCCGAGTTCCCTTTGCAAGTTTCAAGGAGCATGGTTTTGAACCACTTTCACTCATTTAGAGTCTATTATTCCATCACTTACAATGTTTTTGTTCTTATTGGTGACAAAAATTGGTTTGTCACTAGGTTTGGAATCACTATGATCATACATGAAGGGCTTTAAATTCCCTTTGGCTAATGACACTTTCTCTATTTGACTATCATTTTTTATCACCTCTTCAAATGTGTTTCCACAATGCATTTCTAAGTGGAATGTAATTTTATGGTGTAAGTTAGGTACAAATATATTGATCGAGTTGTTTCTCGGGTATAGAGAGCAAGGGAAACGACTAGCTAACCCTTGCCACCGTTATAAGAAACTAGTGAAGTTCTCATTATTCCATTATTTGGCATTACATAAATCTAACATAGTGATGTCACTTTCAATATTAAATGAGAAGTGGCGTACAAAGTGTTTGGCTAGTTATAGCCATGTAGAGATCGATCCCTTAGGGATGTGTAAAAACCATTCCAATGCTTAACCTTCTAAACTTCATAGGAAGAAGCAAATGAGATATTTATCGCTAAATGTGACCTCTTGGCACGCTATATAAAAGTTCTTAATATGGTCTTTACCATTTGGGGTAACCTCCTCCCTTGTATTTTTTGAACTTTGGACAAATCAAAATGATGTGGGAAAATTACCTATAATATAGTCTTGTCAAATGAATATGTACATAAATCCTCGAATCAATACTTTTGCTATTTTTTGTATTGTCTTCTTGTAAAGCTATAAGGGCATTCTTTATGGTTGACCACTCTTGGTTGAAGAGTTGGTCATGTGTGGGTGGCGTTGGAAAGTATAAATAGTTAAATCTATTTGTATCCCCACCTTTATTATATGTATAAAATTCCTCATATGACTCTGTACATGCCTCCTAATGAGGAGTGTTGGTATGGAATTTATAGTACAAAGCTTTTGGTTTAGCTTGTTTAGGAGGTTTCGTTTGTTCCTTGTTTACATGCGAAGCCAAACATGTCAATTGGTGAGTAAGAGCTTGCACTTGTTGCTCTGAATTTATCTCTTGACTAGGCACCTCTTTATGATTTTCATGAGGAGGTTGTTCATGATGAGCATGCTCTTCATGGTCCTCACAATGAACTCTGGCGGCGGTATAAAATAGTCTCCATCATTTTGGAAAGGTATATCTTCATCATTCCATCATCTAGAAGTAGACGCATGACTGGATTTAAGATGTCATTAATATTTCAAGGAGCATGCTCGTATCTTCTTCTCCACAAACCATACTAGTAATGAGATAAGGATCAACTGTATAGGGTAACCTATCTCCTAGCTCTATGACATGCATAAGAACCTCATGTTTGTTTTGGAGCAAGAAATTATTGACTTGGGCAGGATTAAACTTGAATTTCACACAAGGAGAATTATCCTCACCACCACTGTGATCAACCATGATGTTGTTGTCAAAAAGTGGGTCATCATTTTTTAAGGGACCTACTCCTAATTTTTGGTGCCCCGTTTTTGTAGTAGGATGCATAACACGGAAGATTTCACTAAGGTTGACTAAAATCGATAATAGGTAAATTTATGCAGTCAGTAACGACGTTAAGTCATCACAAAGAATGTGGAATAAAAATGTTCACAAATGCAAATGATCAATATGAACCCAATGATACAAAAGAATACGAATGATATGCTAACAAGGTAATATATGCCAAGAAGTATCTAGACGAGACAATTAAGTATAAGACTAAAATCTAGTCACAAAAATAGATTAATCCCTACGCTTTTCCAAGATAGGTTTAGAGAAAATAGTGACAACACAATATCATCATTGTAGCCTAGTTTTCACCCACAAAATCCCAAGGCACGCTTTGCACATCACTCACCAAAACCGAGTGCTCAACCAAAGCGCGCAAGGGTACCAAGTCCCTCTTTATGGAATTTTTCTCAAGAAGTAAGCATGATTGTACAAATATTCCAAATCCATAACAAATAATCAAACATATTGCACAAAATAAACCAAATCTAGATCTCAATCATAAACAAGATTAAATTTACCATGCAAGAATCATTAACAAATGTGTCAACAATAAATATCCAGCCACAAAGATCCATTATATTAATTGTTGTAAAACATATAAGCTGCATACATACATAAAATAGTCACCATAGTCATGCGCGTTCACAAAATCACAACATAACACAAATAAAACATGGATCTCCTAGACCGTGCCAATCAATACATACATACATACATACATACATATATATGTATGTATATATATAGTGGGGATTTTCCTTTACCACCCATGCACCTTCCAAAGATATGCTACATGCTAATAATAGCCATGTGCCCTTACATGATAAATATAAGAGCATGTAAGCTCGTTATTAATAGAGTATATAATAATACAACTACCGTCTAATCCTATTAATAGCCTCAAAACTATACATGGCACTTGATCTTCTACTTTTGAAAATATCCTTTGTGTGTTCCTCAAGTATTCTACAAAACATTCTCTGCACTTCATGTCTATCTTTATCCTCAAATGGGAAAATGGCTAAGTCCTAACTTCCTACTTTCTTGGATGCACCCTATTTCACTATATTTCGTGCACAACCACATACCCTATGCCCATGCACCCAATCCTTCCGTGATTTTCATACTTAAGCTATATTTTATTAGCCCCAAATTATCCCACACTAAATTCATTTCCATCCCCAGAAATGGGTAATCATAACTTATCTCTCCATGAAAAAGAATAAATAATGAAAGAATAATTGTACAAAGAATGAGAAAATATTTAACATTCTACTCTTCCACAGGAGGATCAACTCTAGATTTTCATTCTTGATCTCTGCGCTCCAAGTCATTCCAGTCACTCAACACCTTATTTGTTTCTTCCGAGATGTCTATAAGTATTGCATCTAACTCACCAAGGTCATGTTCTCACATTCATTATATAATATCCAGAGCACATTAGCCATAATTGAGACCATCCTTTCCATGACATCCATTTTCTCGTGCTATCAACTTCCCAATGTCTTATATATTTTCCTTATGCGGGTCATGGGATGTTGCAATCCCATCATGATTTTCTACTATCAAAGCAAGCCTCTGAGATGCCTAAGCATATCATTATTTACTTGCTTTATGAACCTCATCCTCTTTTACCATGGTTCTTGTCTTAATTATCACATCTAGAACTGTGCACATATTTAATACCAAATCTTCCTTCTTTAGCTCATTCTTCAAAGTATACAATAAGGCCTCATAGTTTGTAATCTTACGCGCTTCTATTGCCTTAGCATTTTGCACATGTTCTCGTAACATCCTTGATTTTGGCATGCATATGGGTCCCTCATTCGAGAACCATATGAACTAAATTGTGTGAATAGTGCAAAGTAGATGGAATTCCTTTGCAACTTTATCCTCCAAATCCATCCTTCTCTACAAAATCTCATCAGCAATTTGTTTGGCTATGCTGAATATTAAACACCCCGTCACCTTAGTTATTTATTTTTCTTACACCAGTGCTTTATTTCAGTATCCTTATCCTTCTTATCTTCCAACATCACCCGAATAGTTTCCTCTTTGTTGATGTTTGTGCATGCAACTTCTGTAGATACCGTAGTGAGTACATTGATCACCTATTCGTCTGACATCTGGGTGGGATTAACTATGACATGACATGAGTGTCGTGCCTTTTTAAAACTGTGTGACACATATAACTCTTCACATACATCAAATTCAAGCTCATCCATATGAGTCTGCATGCTCCAAGATAATTGCTTGTGTGTGTGTAGTCATCATGTCTACATCTATAAGATCTCATCCATAAAGGTCTTTGGGCTCTAAAGTTCTTTTGAACCTTAGGAATATAATCTTGGATGGGTCATCAATATATCCTACTACCGAGTCTCATATGCCTCTTCCTCCTTTCACTTCTTTGATCGCCTACCTTACGGGGCATGGAATCCCATATCCAAAGACTTGGTTCCCCACCTAATTGTGTAGTATTGGGCATGCCCGACGGCTTGCCCTTACCTATTTCTACCTCTGCACCATTCTTCATTTCATCTCCTGAGGCTCTTCTGTATCCTTAGTCTCGCAAAGGAGTATTTGGCACACTTGTCTCCGAGGATTTTCATCTTCATCATCTTTTTGGGGGACGTACCTATGCCTTTTCTTATTTTTCAGCTCTACCTTCATAGGTGAAGTCCTAGGTGACCTCTTAAGGGGCTGTGAAGTTCCCACACTCGAGTCCTTATTTTCTCAATACTAATCTAAATTGTGGTTCCTCGGTGCCTTGTTCTATGTCTATCTCCATTGCACGTGTCTCCAACACTTCCTCATCTTTCTTCGTAATGGGGGTCACCTCATTTTCTATTTTCTCTCCTAAAAGCTGGTTATTTTCTGCAACTACACTCCACAACATCACTATATTCCTTAAGCTCCTCCTCTTTTCCTTCTTATTCTTTAATGTGAAAAGTGTCTTCTTCATCTTGTAATGTGCCCATGGTATGCTTCCCCTTGGGTGGTCTAAGGAGCTTGAATTCATTTTCAACATACTTCGCATTCTCCAACCTTATCTTGAGGTGAATATGTTCCAAGGTTGCCCCAGGACTTTCCAATTTCTAAGCTAATTGCCTTAATGTTAATATCATCTGAAATTAACCTTTCAATATATGAATACTTACTTCATAGACATAAGTATTCCTAAGTGTATAGTAGTCACATTCTACTTTATCTTCTTTAAAAAAACTGACACATGTCTAAAAACTTGTGTACGATGCCTTAAAGTAGCATGCGGTGGTGAGTGCATAAGGAAACTTACACCAAAGGCTCCACTTCCCATCCTTCATCTCAAAGTTCCCTATAAAAAGTCCTGATACACTACAAAATTTACTTGTTTATCTAATATGAAAGGTAGATCCTTGGGTATTGTCCATTCCCCCTCAAACATGGCACAAAGTCACTCATACCACAACTCTACCCTCTACTTAAATGGTCTACTCATGGATCCATCACATGTGTACTTGGAAAATCTCTTTGCAAGAGATTTCTTCTCCTTAGGGTACTACCATATCTTATCCTTTGGCCCATCGGAACTCCAATTTCTACAAATACAAGGGATAGAAGGATAATGCCAAATATTATCTTCTCACCTTGGTGTAATTCCTACACCTTCTATCACATTCTTTGCCACATGCAACTGGACCTTATTTACCTATGACCAATGCTCTTGGTTGTTCAATTTTTTAAGTAGGTGTGCTGCCACCCTGAATGAATTGATACTTTTGAAACATAGGGATGTCCATTGTTAGAAATTAGAGAACAAATATGTAGAAACAATTCATCAAACCATAGCAAGTAGGAAACTATATAGCGAGAATTATACTTGCGAAAATATAACAACATAAATAAATATTACACAAAAGAAGACAAGAAAAAATTTAACGTGGTTCACCCAATGTGGGCTACGTCCACCAAGAACTTTATCGATTTTATTATCAACAAGAGTAAAACAACTCTCACAGTCTTCTCTCGCTTATGAACTCACAATGAGAAATTCCAAAGATGTTAAACCACATCTAAACCACAATAGACACCCAATTGCTTAACCTTGATCACTCTTGATCACCTCTTGATCTGTAATACTTAAGACCTCTTGAACACTCAATATATATTTAAGATACCCTAAAACATCTATTTATAGGATTTAAATCCTTCTAAGAAGCCCTAAAGCAGACCCTAGAATTTTGAAAGTCATGATTTTTCAACTTCCCACGGTTGGAAAAAATAGTCCCAATGTTAACAACATATTAACAACAATAACGCAAAGCAAACAACATAGCTACCGCACAACAACGTCACAACAAACAACTACAGAATGCTCTTGAAGTCTCCAAACTTAACCGTTTGAGCTCCAACACTTCAACATTGATTCAAGAAGACCAAAACAGGCTCCACACCTAACAATCTCCCACTTGGATATCTTTGTTTCCACTAAGAAAATTTCTTAACCCTTCATTATCAACTATGAAGGCCAATCAAAGTTGAACATAACTTCAACTTCTCCCTTGTGATTTCCTTGGTCATCATATCCACAGGATTCTGACTGGTATGAATCTTTTCCAGCTTCAACTTATCTTCTTCCAAAGTTGTCTGATGAAATGATATCTCAACTGAATGTGCTTCGTCCTAGAGTGGAAAGCAGAGTTCTTCGCCAAATGAATAGCACTCTGACTATCACTGTGTAGTCTCCCAACTTCCTGCTTATGACCCAACTCATCAAGAAACTGTTGTATCCAAATCATCTCCTTGCTTGCCTCTGTGGCAGCAACATACTCAGCCTCTGTGGTTGACAAAGCCACAACCTTTTGTAACCGTGAAATCCAACTCACTACTGTATCACCAACCATAAATACATAACTTATCATGCTCCTCCTGTTGTCCAAATCTCCTGCCATGTCTAAATCTACATATCCACGTAATGTAGTGTCTGATCCACTAAAACACAATGTTGCTCCCATGGTCCCTCTCAAATACCGAAGGATCCACTTTACTACCTATCAGTGCTCTCTACTTGGATCACTCATAAACCTGCTCACTACTCCCACTGCATGGGAAATGTCAGGCCTAGTGCATACCATAGCATACATCAAGCTACCAACTGCTAATGAGTACGGTACCCTAGACATTTGGATTCTATCCTCCTTAGTCTTGGGACTCTACTCCTTTGATAATTTAAAGTGACCTACCAAAGGAGTACCAACCGGTTTAGCATCTTGCATACTAAACCTCTCCAAGACCTTCTTTATGTACTCTTCTTGAGATAATACTAGCTCTCCTTCTTGTTCCGAGTTATTCTCATACTAAGGATTTTTTTACCCCCCAAATCCTTCATAGCAAAGGAGTCACCTAGTTACTTCTTGAGTACCTTTATTTCCTGCATGTTCTTCCCTGCAACAAGCATATCATCTACATATAGGCACAAAATAATATAACTACCATCAAGAAACTTCTTGATGTACACGTAATGGTTTGAGTGACACCTGGAGTAACCCTACTCCTGCATAAAATTGTCAAACTTCATGTACCACTGTCGTGGAGCTTATTTTAGGCCATACAAGCTCTTCTTCAATTTGCACACTAACCTCTCCTTCCCTTTGACCTCATAACCCTGTGGTTGTTGCATGTACAATTCCTCCTCCAACTCACCATGAAGGAATGCAGTCTTCACATCCAATTGTTCTAAGTGTAGGTATTCTACTACAACTAAACCAAGAACAATCCTAATAGAAGTCATTTTAACAACCGGAGAAAAAATTTCATCAAATTCTATACCTTTCTTCTAGTGCAAATCCTTTGACCACCAACCGAGGCCTTGTATCATTTCCTGCCTCCATCTTCCTCTTTGATTATATACACCCACTTGTTCTGCAATGCTCTCTTACCCTCGGGTAGCTCCACCAAATCCCAAGTCTGGTTTTCCATAAGAGATCTATGCTCTTCATCCATGGCATACTCCCACTTCTTCCTGACATCCACCTGTACTGCTTCCTCAAAGCACTCTAGCTCTCCACTGTCAGTGAGCAATAAATAATTAAGAGATGGAGTAAATCGTTCGTGGTTCCCTTCTTACCCTAGAAGACCTTCTCACCTCGGGAGTTTTGGGTTTCGATGAGTAGTAGTACAATCGGCAGGTCTTTGGAACATGCTATACATGAACCGGCCCCTTGGACACCTTGCTTTGTCTATAATATCCTCTAACACTGTGTATTATTTCTTTGATTCCTCTTTTTGTTCCTCGTAGAATCTGGTCTTTAAACATGATTTTTTCATTAAAGACAATATCTCTAAACCGAAATATTTTCTTGTCTTTAAGAATCCAAACACGAAAACCAAAATCATCTTCACCATATCCAACAAAGGTGCATTTCTCATACTTAGCCTCTAACTTGGTCCTATCATCTTTATCAATGTGAACAAATACCTCACATCCAAATACTCTAAGAAATGAGTAATCAATTTTCTTACTAGACCAAGCCTCCTCAGGTATACCTCCATCCAAGGCCATAGAGGGTCCTCTGTTAATCAGATAAACAATTGTGCTTACCACTTCCACCCAAAACATGAGTGGCAGCCCCACATGTAACCTCATGCACCTAACACGCTCCATGATTGTCCTGTTCATTCTCTCTGACACTCCATTTTCTGTGGAGTATTTAGAACCATTCTTTGCTGTGGATCCCATTTACCAAACAGTAATCAAGAAATTCATTGCTGTAATATTCCCCTCCATTATCTGACCTGAGACATTTCAACTTGAGACCTGTTTCATTCTCAACCAAGGCTTTCCATCTTTTGAAAGTTTCAAACACATCAGATTTCTTTCTAATGTAATATACTTAAACTTTTCTAGTTGCATCATCAATGAAAGTGACGTAATAACATGGACCACCAATAGATTTTACCTTAGCTGGCCCCCATACATCTATATGCACTAACTCCAACTTACCCTCCTTCCTGGTAGGTCCAACCTTGAGAAATCTCACCCGCTTCTATTTCCCATAAACAAAGTCCTCAAAAAAGTCCAAATCTAACTCCTTTAATCTGGGTAACCTATCCTTTATAATCTGCATGCCCTTATGACTCATATGACCAAGTCTCTGGTGCCACAAAGTTGCATCTCCATCTCAGCAACTAAATTGCAATAATCAACACCACTGGTTAAATACAAAGTACCAATTTTCTTACGTCTTGCAACCACAAGAGCTCCCTTGGTAACCTTCCAAGAATCCACTACAAAACTAACCGTCTGACCATCACCGCCCAAATATCCTACTCGATATCAAGTTCCACCTCAACTTAGGCACATGCCGATGTCCTTAAGTAACCATGTGTTCTCATTCTACATTTTCACCAAACACAACCTCTCCCTACTATGCTACATTGTTCATCATCACCAAGATATACATGTCCAAAATTACCTTGAACAAAATCATTAAAGTAATATCTATGTGGGGTGGCATGGAAAAAAGCCCTGAATCTAATACCCAAGATTCAACAATATTATCTAAAGAAAGAATTAAGGCATCCTGAAAAACATCACCTTTGCCACATTTACCTCTTTAGTTTCCTCCTTGTTCTTCTTATCCCAAAGAGCCCAACAATATTTCTTAGCATGACCAACCTTCCCACAGTGCCAACATTCTAACTTACTCTTGGACTTTGACCTTCCATGATCATTCGACTTCCCATGGTTACCTTTCCCTCTGTTCTTTTATCTCCCTCTGCTCTCCACCATCAAAGCATTTCCAGAAGTAGAAGAATCTCTGGTGCTCTTCCTTCACATTTCCTCGCTTAGGATCACACCTATTACATCCTCAAACTTCAGCTTTGAGTTATTAGAGACTGAATTACTTACAGCCATAACCAACCTGTCCCAACTATCTGGTACGGAGCACAAAATCAACAAAGCCCTGACCTCATCATCAAAGTCAATTTTTACCAAGTTTAACATACTCACAACCATATTAAATTCATTCAAATGATCAGCAACAAAACCATTTTCAGACATCTTCATATTAAATAACTTTTTCATCAAAAATATTTTATTAGAGGCAGAGGGTTTTTCATATAACTTCCCCAATGCACTCATGAGACCTTTTGTGGTCTTCTCCTGCGATATGTTGAAAGCAACCGAAGATGCAAGGCATAAACGAATTGCCCCGAGCACCTTTCTATCCAGCAACTCCTAATCCTCATCCAACATGGTTGTAGGTTTCTTTACTTTTCCAGCCAAAGGAACATGGAGGTCCTTCTGATATAAGTAATCCTCCATTTACATCTTCCACAAACCAAAGTTCTACCCATTGAACTTCTCGACCCTCGATCTCGCCCTCATCTCGCCATAGCTCCCACTCATGCTAAACTTTCCTATGATTTACAACTTCAGCAAAAAAACCACCAAAGCTTTGATACCAATTGTTAGGAATTAGAGAAAAATATGTGGAAAAATTCCAAAAACCACAATGGTAGGAAACTATATAGCAGAATTATACTTGCGAAATATAACAACATAAATAAATAATGCACAAAAGAAGACAAGGCAAGATTTAACGTGGTTCACCCAATATGGGCTACGTACACCAAGAACTTGCTCGATTTTGTTATCAACAAGAGTAAAATAACTCTCACGAGTATTCTCTCGCTTATGAACTCATAATAGAATTCTAAAGATGTTAAACCCCAATTGACACCTAATTGCTTAACCTTGATCACTCTTGATCACCTCTTGATCTCTAAGACTCAAGACCTCTTGAACACTCAAGATATCTTTAAGATACCCTAACACCTCTATTTATAGGATTAAAATCCTTCTAAGAAGCCTTAAAGCTGACCCTAGAAGTTTGAAAGTCATGATATTTCAACTTCACACGGCTAGAAAAAATAGTCCCGATGTTAACAAAGATGTTAACAAAGAATGGTGCAAACAAATGGCACATCGACTACACAACAACGTCACATTAAACAACTACAGAATGCTCCTGAAGTCTACAAACTTAACGGTTCAAGCTCTAGCACTTCAACATTGATTCAAAAAGACCAAAATAGGCTCCACACCCCAACAATCTCCCACTTCTCTCCAATGGAGTGTAAGATAACCCTATGCATAAGTTCAACAAATATATCTATTTCAGTTTGGTATCATAGCTCTTCACACAATTTTCTTGTCAACTCACTCAAATTATCTCAATCGAAAAGGTAAAAAATAATTTCACAACACTTGTTTATATAGATTTTAAAAATTCTCCATATTTATTGTTATCAGCGTACCTACCACCATACTTCACATTAACTTGGAATTTATTTCCTTTTACGTGATAATTTTTCTCGGACACAATCATAACCTTATGGTGCACCTACTAATCCTCACCCATAGACCTCCTTTCCTGATCCTTCATGCACTAAAGTACTTATCCTCTCGTGCCTTTCACTAAGTTATTTCCACTTTGTTGTAGCCTACCTTGCGTTACACTATGCATCCATTTATCCATAAGTGGTCTTCATTCATGAGCAATTTTTCTCTATCCACACCTTTACTTCAAGCATCTACTTAATATCTCTCTATGCATATCCATTTTTAGAGAACATTAAAACATGGTCCATGTACCCTATATATACTCTACCCCACACTAAGGGTATGTGCAGTCCTATGCACATGAAAACACTTAGATAATAATCAAATTCTGCATGTAAGCGCATTTATTACAAAAAACATTGAACTAAATTGACAAAGCATTGTAATGATGAAATGAAACACATATGAAGGAAATGGATTAAGGGAAACCTAATCTAATGACAATATTGCCTCATTAAAAACACCAAGAATACTTGTTTATAGTAGGGCTTCCGCGTACACCCATTGAAATTACCGGGCAATCGTTTCCCATCTAGTACCTCTAACTATTAAGTGCCTAATTAGTGTATGTAAGTCACAATATACGGTCCCAACCAATGCACTTTAAGCTTTCTAGGGTGACACACAAAATTTGAGTCATAAAGAAGAACCATCTATTCAACTAAAAGCTTTTTATCCTTAATATGTCTATCATGCCATGTCTTCTACCTAACCTTTTCTATCTTTTGACTCCATCATGGTATAATTCACCTCTCAACCAACTGAATTAGTTTATCAATTCACTCTTCAAGTTCCTACTCATCATCCAAACCTCCTGCACACGTAATATGTGGAGAAGGTACCATGAATTCCACCGGTAGAACATCCTCCACACTAAACACCAACTAAAAGGGTGTGCCTTTATTCAACCTCTTCTAGGTTTTATTGTATGCCCAAAGTATAAAAAGACTTTATTATCCTAGTATTTCCTTCCAACATCACAAATTTTAGTCAAGGTGTGGCTCAATATCTTGTTGAAAGCACGAACAGCTTTCATTATCCCGAGGGTGATAGGGTGTTGTTTTATGGCATGCAACCATAAATTCATCAATAATATCTTGATGGTCCCATTAAGGAAATTAGGTTCCCTATCACTTGTCAAAATCAATAGGCACCCATACCTACTGATAATGTTTTCCTATAGAAACATTTCTATTGTAGCTTTGATCAAAGGCAATCCTTTGTAGGATTTTCTTTTCCCACCTTGCAAGGTAATCTGTACAAGAAATAATGTAGCTCGATCCAGTCCTGCACAAGCGTGGGTGGTGAAATAGGACCCACAAAGTCAATTTCCCACTTCTCGAAAGGTTTTGTAATCACAATCAGCCTCAAAGGCATTTCATATCTATGCCCATGATTTCTAAGGCACTGACAATGATCACATGGCTTACAATATTCTTTACAATCCTTATACAATGTTTCCCACCACAAAGCAGCCAATAAAACTTTACACACAAAGACATCTCCCGGATGATGTCCACTTGTAATATAGACATGAGCCTCCTCCATAATAGCTTCACACTCATGCTCAAGTATACACCGATGTAAAACTCCATTCCAACCTAGTTTGTATAAGTCTTTACTTGATCAACATATAAGGCACGACACGTATGGAAAGTTTTTTCTTCTCTATATTCTTCATTCCATCATGTGCCACATCTGTTCACAAAAAGAGAGTAATATATTCTAAGTTAGAGGGTGCATGGTTCAATATGAAAAGATATGCATCTAACATTTTATCCTCAATTATCTATGCGTACTCCCCTATATTAATCCTTGATAAATGATTTGGTCCAAAATTAATCTTTCCTGGCTTAACCACCACAGTGAAGTTAAATTCCTAAAACAACTTAATCCAACAACATATGAACCCCTAAAACATGGTATTGTTCACCAATAACTTCAATTCCATGTGATCTATATAGAAAATTAAAGGTGTTTCCAACAAGTATTGTTGAAAATTATACAACATGTAGATCATGGACAAAGCCTCACGCTCTGTAGTTGTATAGTTTTGTTCAGATGGTGTCAAATTATTTCTTGCAAAGAAAATATGATGATGAAAAATAACTTCTCTCAGCTAGGATAATACCACGCTAATGGCCATGCTAGAGGCATCCACATGCACATGAAAAAGTTTGGTCCATGAAGGAAAGCACAGAATAGACGCTATAGTAAGCCTTTCCTTCAACGTCTCAAATGCATGCTTTGTTGCACCTCACCCCAATGGAACTTTCCTTCATCTTCAATAACTACTATTCTAAGGGTGCAAGAATCTTTGCATATCCTTTGATAATTTTCCTATAATAGCTTTGTATGCCCCAATAATCTGATGTAGACTAGATTTCATGATATGAACTATATGAAACCCTAGACGTGATGGCGCATGCATCACTCAACCTAAACTGAGCACTCACCCAAAGCACACAAAGGTTGCTATAACATGATGTTAGCATGATGGAGACTTAACATATATAGTTCTATTACTAGCTCATCATTCTACACAACATACCAAATCTATATCTAAGGAAAAGAAGAATTAAGTACTAACTATGATGAGATCAAAAACATACTAGATTCAGATACACATAGAACTAACACTTAGATTCAGCTAATGTCCTTCATTATATTCAATGCAATAAGTTTACAGAAGCCTCATTACAATATCAATAGTATGCATGTAGCAATTTTAAAAACATATCTCTATATATCTCGATCCTCTCGTGTGTCTATCTATTATATAGTTTAATACATATACATGTATACATATACATACATACATACATACATACATACATATATATATATACATATATATATATATATGTATATATATATATATATATGTATATATATATATATATATATATATATATATATATATATATATATATATATATATATATATATAAGGGTGGGGACTTTCCCTTCACCGCTTATCCATTCCAAAAATAGGTTGCATGCTATTCTTAGCCACGTGCCTTTACAAAACTAGCCACACATGCAAGTGCGCTAACAATAGACTACTACTAGCTAACTGTCAATATTAGATCTATTTCCAACTTGTGTCCATGCAAAGTGCTTCGTATCCAATCCTAAAAAATAGCCAATGTGTGGCACACATGTCTCTACCTCATTTGTGTGCTCTGCACGTCATCTCTAAAAATAGACCTTAATGAGTGAAATGGATAAGTCCCGAAAAATAAACTTTTGTTCCGCACGCGCGTTCTCCCTATCCATTCGCACCTTTGAATATGACTCACTTCCCCGCGCAGAATTCTTATGTACTTTTTTCAAGTGTTCTTTGATCAAAATTACCCCACACTAATTTCATTGTCACCCCAACAATGGTCATCTCCAAAAACTTAAGTAAAGAATAGAAGAATGGAAAGAATGTATGAAAGAATATTTTTACTTTGCAGTCTCTTCTTTAGCTTTGAACAACTAATTCAGGATATTCCTGTTTTATTTCAGCCTCCAAGGTCTGCCATTCAATGAGTGCTTCCTCTACTTTTTCTAGAATTTCCATAATAATGGACTCTAATTCATCCCTCACAATCTCCCCTTTTTCATTTTGCAAGACCAACACAATGTTAGACATTGTAGTCATCCTTCCCTCTAGTAAATCCATCTTCTATGCAATGAGCTTCCCAAGCTCTTCCAACTGAGTCTTGTGTGGTTCTTGTGATGCTTCCAGGGCCTCATGCTTCGCTTCACCATTGATAATATTTCTACGCAGCCCAATGTTTCTTCCTTCATTACTTTTTGGACCTCATTGTTCTCCTCTAGGGTTTTTATGTTGATGAGCACCTCTAGAGCTATGTAAATGTTCAAGGCTTGGTCTGATTTCTTCAATTCTTCTTACAACACTTGCAGCAATCCTTCATAGGATGTAATCTTTTGCATCATTGAATCCTTCTCACATTTTGCCTCTTGTGATGGATCCTTTGCACTAACATGCGCAAAGGCTCATCTTCAAGAACTAGGTCCACCAAATTTCCTACATAGTGTATTGCTGAAGGAAATTTCTGTGGTACCTTTGGCTCCAAGTGTGGCCTAGCTCTTATGACATTGTCACCAATCTCCTTTGCGATGCTGATAAATACAACATTCATTTTCTACACTAAATCTCTCTCTTGTGTTAGGCACACTATTTCCCCATCCTTAGTTTTGATCTCTTCCCTGAGTGCCCTAATTGTGGTAGCCTTGTCCATATTATGCCTCTGTGATACTTTGACCAATGCATTACTCACTGTTCATCTAACATGACAGAGGGATTTATCATGATGTGTCTAGCCTGAGGTATTTTCTTCAACCTCCTTGATAAGCACAACTCACACACATCAAAATATGGCTCATCCATGTGTGTGTGCATAAACCATGATAACTTCTTCCTCATGCACATTGTGGCCATATCTTCATCCATTAGTTCCTAGCCATATAATTCCTTTTGCGTTAGAGTGCTTATGGAAACGAGCACGGACAATTTTACCTACATCCTCTACATGGCCCATGACTGGTGGAATGTCATCTCCACTTGTTCTTCTAGACCGAGGCTGCTTAGGAACTTGAGCTTCCAAATTTGGACTTGTGTCTCCATGTCTGAGTAGTCTCTATAGTTGTCTCATCTATTCCCTTTTCCTCCTCTTCTCCTTGCTTCATTTCTTCATCTTTCTATTCTACATTCTCTAGAGGTGTAGGAGAAGTAGGCGCACTTTCCTTTGACTCTTCCGCCTCCTCATTCAACTTCAATTTCCTTCTCCTTTGCGTAGTTGTCTCCTTCTATGGAGAGAGTCTGGGTGATTTACACACTGTTTGCGAGAGTAGCACCTTGTGTCCTTGTTCTCTTGAATACTCACTTAAATCTATGCTCTCCTTGGACTGCATCCAAGTCCTCATCATCCCCTTCTTGTGGTTGAGGTGGTGTAGTGGTGTGCTCAACTTCATCCTTGTTCATAGGATGTCTTCTACCTCTATGCTCCAAACCACCACTATCCTCACGCTCATCCTCCTCATCCTCCACTTCTATTGGCTCTATGGGCTTAGGTACTAGGATGTTCTCCATTATATGCTTTCCTTTTAGGGGTGCTGGAAGTGTGAACTCATCTTCCACATACTTGTTATTCTCCATCTTGGGATTTAATTGAGGATACACCAATGCTGATCCAATATATCCCACAACCAGACTTATTAGTTTAATGATTAATACACCTAAAATGAGCCTTTCAATAAATGCACCCCACTCTGGATACACATATTTCTTACTTAGTGTGTGGTAGTCACAATCTACCTTATCCGCATTGAATGTCGATCATTGTGCATTTATGAACCTATGTAATGATGCCTGGAAGTACCTTATTGTGAAGTCATATGAAAAATTATACCAAGGGCTCCATGCTCTATCTTTCATGGAAAACTACGCTATATAGAAATACTGGTATATAACGAATCGAATCGCCTTTCCAACCACCGAAGGTAAGTCCTTAGGGATACATCATTATTCCTCAAAACCGTGTGAAGCCTATTATACCACTTCTAAACCCTTTGCTTGACCTGATCTATCATGGATCCCTCACACAAGTACTTATTGAAGCATTATCCAGGTGACTTGGCTTCTATTGGATACTCCCATATCTTCTCCTTCGGTCCATCAGGTACTTTGATCTCCATGAACACCAGTGATAACAGAACAGCTCCAAAGCTAATCTTTCCTCCTGTGTACGCTTCCTCAATGATTTTTTCTATAATATAACGTGAAATGTTATAGACTACCCCTTCATACATCTGTTTGGAAATGTGCAGCCACATGGTGTACACTTGTGACCATCTTTCCTAGTCATTTAGCTTTGTAACTAGATGCGCACTTCGCTTGCACCACTAGATACTTCTTTAGTTTATCATGTCATTGTTTTACAAACCCTTTGTGTACCCCAGCTCCTTTCTAGTCTCCAATATTATGGCCTTATCTGTTAAATCATATTTCAAATCTTCTCCTGTTCCTTTCAACCCCATTACTATGGAGATGAGCGTGGCTGAAATTCTAGCTCGACATTCTGTAAAGTAGAAAAATATTCATGCACTATACTCATGAGCCACTGGTACAAGGGATCATATTTCCTAAGGTAAGGGAGTTCATATAGCTAGTAAACTCCTATCTTCTTTAAGGTCTTCTCGCTAGCATCGTCATACAATGACATGTCTTTTGCCATGCATTTATTTGTCTTTGTGTTCAACAACACGTCAAGATCCTTCTTATTCTCTGTGGTACGGTGATTGTACTCACTCACCTTACTTTTACTTATGTGAGAATCCCACTCTGGCTAATGATAACCCCCTCTAGCTATTACATTTTTGAAAAATTACTTCCGGAGCTATCTCCTCTTCTTCTTCTACCACCTTCTTCTTTCCCTTCACTCCTACTTTGCAACTACTTTCTTGGGTGCCATTTCTACCTTGCAATCCTTTGTAGATCCTTTCCTCTTGAATTCTGTAATGTGTGAATCAAACCCTAGCTTGATTCAACATGCCCTAGGTGAAATCACGTGCCCTATCTCCTCTCTGTCACCTTGCTTCACTCAAACCCTTCACCACCAGGGACGCAAGCTCTTTCTACACCTAGATCTCTTTGTCACGACTAGTTACACACCTTTCGCACCTCAATATGATCACTTGGCTCTTCACACTTGGCTCCTTTTCAAATACTCTTAATCGCAATGGTAAAAATGAACTTGCATCCCATCCTTATATATATTTTCAAATTTTTGATACATTCATTACTCCTTCACCTACCAAATATCCTCTCATTAATTGACCAATTCCATCCTTTCCATGCATTACATCTTCGCACCTCAGCTATAACCTTCTAGTGCGCCTTCCTACCCTCTAGTCACAGACTTCTCTTCAGCACACTTCCTTGCACCTGAGTACCTCATCACTGCACCTTCTACTTGTAGTTTCTATGGCCTTTGCTTACATCGCATTATAATGTTCCTTCATTCATCTCCAACTTTGGTCAATTTTAAGAGGCACTCCTTTGAATTGAAGAACACCTGTAGAAGATTATTCCTTTCACCTTTCAATTCCCATAATCTTGTACCTATATATCGATATCCACCCCATACTAAAAGTATGTGTAGTCCTCTGCACATAAACATGCTTCATATAGTAATTAGCTTCATGCACACAAGCGTGCTTATTTCACAACACCCCAACTACATTGAAAAAGCATAAAGCAACAAAGAAGGAAACACATTAAGAAAGTACCAAATTGAAAACCTAATCTACATGGCAATAATGCCTTATTACAAACACCAAGAAGACTTATTTATAATAGGGCTTTAACCTACTCCCATTGAAGTAACCAGGTAGCCATGTTCCATCAAGTTCTTTTAACTAAAAAAGTCCATTTCCAGGATGTAAGTGATAACATACGACCCTAACTAGTGTACCTTAAGTTTTCTGGATGGTGCAAGAACTTACAGATCATATAGAAGTACCATTTGTCCAATCTCAAACTTATTATCTCTTATGTTTCTGTCATGCCATGCTTTCTGCCTCGGCCATTTCATGCTTCAATCCAACATGCTATGGTTCGTCACTCATCTAGCTGAATTATCTTTTCAATCCATTCTTCTAAAGCTTTCTCATCAGCTAGACCTCCAGCATGCGCAATACACAAAGAAGGTAACATAAAATCCATAGGAAGAATGACTTCTACACTAAACACTAACTGAAATGGTGTGGCTTTGTTCAACCTTTTATATGTTGTTCTATATGCCCAAATTACTGCAGATACTTTATCATCCCAATCCTTTCTTCCAACATCACATATTTTTTTCAATGTGTGGCTCAAAATTTTGTTGAAAGCCTTAGTAGTTCCATTTTCCTAAGGATGATAGGGTGTAGTTTTATGGTGTGCAATCATGAACTCATCCAATAAATTTTTGATTGTCTCATTAAGAAAATGTGTACCCTTATCACTGGTCAAACTCAAATGACATCCATACCTTATAAGAATATGTTCCCATAGAAACTGAAATGTTTGTAGCCAGCCATGCAGTCCTTGGTAGGTGCTACTTCTACCCACTGTGTCAGATAGTTTGTGTAAGTGATAATGTAGTGTGATCCAGTTCTACACGTAACTAGTGAAATAGGACCAACAAAATCTATAGCCCATTTCTCAAACAGTTTTGCACTAGCAATAGGTCTTAGAGGCATTTCATCTCATTGACCTGGTCTTCCAAGCCGTTGACAATGATCACATGCCTTAAAAATTCCTTACAATCTTTATAGAGGCTCTCCCACTATAATCCAATGAGTAGAATCTTACATGTTTTGGCATCACCTGTATAGTGGCCTCCTATAATTCCACCATGAGCTTCTTCCATAATGCCCATGCGCTCATGTTCTAATACACAACGACACAATATTTCATCTCGGCCCATTTTGTACAAGTCACCACTAATTAATATATAAGGTGCAACGCGTATAACAAAGTTGTTTCTTCTCCAATGATTTCATTCCTTCTGGTGCCATCCCTGTGCGTAAAAATATAACAATGTCCTCTAGTTCTGATGGCACGCATTGTAACATGTATAACTATGCATCTGACATGGTATCCTCAATTTCTTGTGCTTCTTCTCCTGACTGTATTCTTGATAAATGGTCTGGTCTAGAATTACTTTTCCCTGGTTTTACCACAACTGTGAAATCAAACTCTTGAAATAAGAGCACCCATCAACATATGCGCCCTTGTAAAATAGGCTTATTGACCAAATAATTCAATGCCATGTGATTTGTATAAAATAAAAATGGTGTAGCTAGTAGGTACTAGTGAAATTTATGTAACGCATAGATCATTGACAAAGCTTCGTGCTCTGTAGTTGTGTAATTATGTTCTACGGAGTCAACTTTCTACTAGAAAAATAGATATGATGATATACAATAACTTCTCTAGGTTGGGCCAACACCGTGCCAATGGTTGTGTCAGAGGCGTCAACATGTACATGAAATGGTTTTTCCCATGAAGGAAAACACATAATATGTGCGGTAGTAAGTTTCTCCTTTAATGTCTTGAATGTGTGTTATTGCTGTTCTCCCCAGTAAAATGTACCTTTCCCTTTTAGTAACTCTTCTAAGGGTGCGACAACTTTGGTATAGCCTTTGATAAATTTTCTATAATATCCTGTATGTCCCAAAAATCTACGCACATCACTTTGACTAGTAGGCTCCCTAGGCCTATAATGACTGCAACCTTTGCTAGGTCAACTAACAAACCCTCTTTGCATATTATGTGTCCTAAAAGTATCCCAAATGGTGTAGCAAATATGTAATTCTTAAAGTTCAAAGAGATACTCAATTGCCTACACCATTCAAACATTAAGCGCAGATTGTCATAGTGGTCCTTAACTAATCCATACACAGTCCAATCATCTAAATATACATGTAAGAAGTAATGAATAAATTCCTTGAACACTTAGACAACTATGCGCAAAAATACAACAGGCACATTTTTCAGACCAAAAGGCATGACAGTATAGGCAAAGCTACCCCATTCAGTACTAAATGTATTATTTTCCTGATCCTCCTAGGCAATCCTAACCTGATGATACCTAGAGAACCCCATCTGTAAACAAATATATTTCACACCCTACAACTCCTAGTATTTCCTCAGTAAATGGCATAGGGAATGGATATGTTACACATGCAGCATTCAGCTCCATGTAGTCCACACATATTCTAATCCATCCATCCTTCTTGATATTGATCACCATTGGACTAACCCATTCTGACTCATCAAGAGATTGCTAATTCCATACTTCAACATGAAATAAATCTCTTCTTTGACCTTTTAAATGCAAATTGGGGTTCATTCTGTAAGGCCTCTTTCTAACTGGGCATGCACCCTCTTTAAGCTTTATCTTCATCTCCCCTAATAATTCATGAACACCTTTGAGTTCATGGTACCCACTAGGAAATAGGTCCTGGTAGTCCCTTAGTAACTCTATGATTTTGGCCACTTGAGTCGACTAATAGTCTCCAATTATGGCTTCCCGTTAGGCTCATTTTCTGTTCCAATATTCACCCATTTTGTCTTTATAGGTTAATGATATGTGCATGTGGTCCTATCCACTCTATCCAATACCTCACGCCTTCTTGTTGAATGGTTTACATATAGATTATCTACTTCTTCATCATCCACTAGATAGACCATTTTTCCTCTCTCTTTCGTAAGGAAAGTGTGTTGAAGTAATGTTGCATTGGCCCTAGTTCTTTATCAAGACACGCTCCTGAGTCCTCTTTATCTAATAATTCATGGAGGATTTCTTCAGCCTTGCACTATCCCCCATAGTTAAGTGCTTGATAACTTTCAATTCTTCTTCTACCGAAGGTTTTGTAGAGAAGAAGTCAAACGTATGGGCCATTCTTACAATTAAATTCTAGCCAATTTCCAATTTCTCTATGGAGTTCTACATATACATACCAAGCATGTGCGTAACCTTGTAAAGTGGAATAAAACTGGTGCACCCATAGTGAAGGTGGTAAAGCTTCCTGCCCTTATGTCCAGAGTCTCTCACACTTCTAAACATGGTGTTGAACAGGTTGATCACCGTGATAATTGCATATTTATGTAGGTGCATTTCTCCTAAAGAACCTAGTAGTAAGAGCAACCCCAATTTCATCCCATTCGACCAGATTATCCCTGTGGACCACCCACCAGTGTGGTGCTGTCCCACGCAGTGTATATGCTAGCATATTTCTTCTATACAGTGGGTCTATCCATTTTTCTTCTATGGCACACAGGAATACCATGGGACCCCCCTCTCTTGTGTAACAAAGTACTTGAGTTGTTACCTATCCTCCCGACATAACACGGTTTTTTTCCTCAAGGGAATATGCTCTTTACTTTGCGCCCTACCAACTCATAAGTGTTTGTGAACCCAATTATCACAAGAAACACTTGTAGTATCACTAATAGACCATGCATCCTCCCATTGAATTAGTCCTTCTTTGGTTGGTTCAATCATCTTTGGATCTCGGATGGCACGTACATAAATCCTATTCAGATCTTCTTCACTTAAAGGTTCAACATAAGGCGCAAAATTTCCATCTATCAAAGGGATAATGAACCTTTCCTCTTTATTTTCAAAACTAATATAGCCCTTGTTGAACCAAAGATTAACATTATTTGTATAGCACTAAGGACACCCTAGTAGAGCTACGAATCTATCTGATTTTGACAGTGCTAAAACTTCAAAGTCTCTAGTGAACTTGGCTCCTTGTATGGTAATGGATGCATCTTTTAAAACTCCTATGGGAGTGGCCTTAGTCCAATTAGCCATGAATAATACATTAGAGGATGGATGTAATGGGGGTCTCCCCATTTGTACCCATGCATCCAAGGTAAGAACATTGAATTCCACACATGTATCAATCAATATATTACTCAACAGTCATCCATCCACAACAACATTCAGAGTGATTTTCTTTTCATAATCTAGGCTATGAGGAGAGAGATTTGAATGCAAGATGTGGGCTGCTGGTCTCAATACTTGTGTGTGGAGTGTTCCCTTTCAACCAACTTCCTAACAATGGAATGATGTTCTCATGGTGCAACATTTTGCACACTTCTCTTAAGTCATCTATATCAATTTGGACCGTCTCTGACGCTTTCTTTTGCTCCTTTAAATATTATATCTCACCCTGAAGATTCCTTAGCACTTCCATGGTATCCTGATAAACCTCCTTCTGATAGGCAGGATCTAGGTATTGTGCATGAAGAACCTCATCCTTAGTGATGGTAGGTTTTGTTGTAATAATTCTCGACACGTGCTGCCTCCAATGATTCCAATGCCTCACACAGATCAATATATGTCTTATGTGATAGCACCCTCCTAAATGGTGTAATCAATCCCCCAACAAACCATTGTGCATGTTGGCTTGCATGAATATCATAAGAAAGTTTAGACAAAAGTGTTTTAAAATGGGCATCATACTCGCGCACACTTTCAGTAGTGCCTTGCTTAATATCCTTGAGTGCACTTATACTCTTCTACTCAAATTTAGGGATATGAAACTCTTTTAAGAATGCATCCTTCAATGTTGCATAATCCACGCAAGTATGATCAAGGTCAAACTTTTTGTAATATCTCTGTGTGCACCCTTATAACGTAGTAGTAAATTAGCTTGCCCTACGCTCAGAAGTTGTGATTCCTTTTGTGCACCAAAATATTTCACACATATGCACATGTTCAAAGAACATCTTCTATTCCCCTATACTCTGGAAGATGAAGAGACATTTCCATATAAATATTTTGGGGTTGGTGCAGACCTTTCCCACTTGATCCAGAACCTTCAGTGTTCCCCCTAGCTCTAGAACCCCTAGATCCACCTAAACAAGAAATTATCATCCCTATTGATCCCAAAATGTAGCTAGAATAGGTCTTGTAGATGCAATCCCATGTTCTCTCGATAGTAGTACTATACTAGACCCCTACGGTCTGTGAATTAGTTCCACTTCTAGAAGTGAATCCAACATTTAGTGCACTCATATTATGTCCCGCCATTGATGTACTTTCTCTCTTACTTCCTAAACTTTCTTGCTTTGATTACTTGTCATACTAGATATTGGAAAACCAAGTGCAAGGGCTAGGTTACTAGGTGGATTTAGATGCACACCCATGGCCCAGGTCATCTCTATTATGCACGCTTCCTTGTGAGGCCAAGGAGGGTTCCCTATCATGCTTTCCCAGATGGGGGATTTCTTGATGCTTTGGCTCCACATCTTCTACGTGAGCTCCAAATCCTTCATGATCCATCTCTCTCCTCAACTCCATCCATGCTGCAACATCACGTTGCTTCTCTATCTCCCTCTCGCACACCTCATTATACTTAATCCACCTTTCTTCTCTCTACCTTGCCACTTTCTTAAGTCCTTCATCCTTCACCATTCCCTGTCCCCCCTGCGCATGGTGGGGTTTAGTTAGCCATTAGTTTACTCTCCAGGTTCAAAGTTACCATCAGGATCTTGATCGCCAATGGAATGCCTTGTAGGTAAGCTCCTGTGGATGTTGTAAGAACTGGAATTCAGCTACCTCTGGACATGAACATGTGGAAATTGAGTATTCCAAGATATAACTATTCAAGAAACCATGAAACCACGTATCCACAACTTGAGTCCAAATTAGATCAACATCATAAAGGGCCTAGAATTCTTTCCATGTCTAAACAAGTGTGTGATACCTCCAATTCCATTTAGATGCATAAGCAACTAGCCACTCGTACAATTCTACTAGAAAGATAGTGAAAAAGCTCTCATATAGACTATCATACATATTCTATTCCACCCAAGTGCATGCGTTAAAATCAGATCCAATGTTGAACCGTTGTGCGTATTCTTCTTCTAGATCACATATCCATTCTTTAATACTTGCTAAGGTCAACCAGTATGTCTTTATTATGAACCATTCAAAACAACTGAAAAGAGGTCCCGCAACAAAACCAATGATGCATCCTACAATTCAGTTATACGAACCCTATGAAACCCTAGATGCACTAACACATCACTCATCCTAAACTAAGCACTCACCCAAAGTGTGCAAAGGTACCAGGTCCCTCTTTAGGGCTGCTATAGCAGGATGTTAGCATGATGGAGACTTAACATACATAGTTCTATTACTAGCTCATCATTCTATAGAGTATACAAAATACATATATAAGGAAAAGAAGAATTAAGTACTAACTATGATGAGATCTAAAACATACTAGATTTGGATACACATATAACTAACACTTAGATTTAGATAATTTTCTTCATTATATTCAATGTAATAAGTTTACAGAAGCCTCATTATAATATCAATAGTATGCACGTAGCAGTTTTAACAACATATATTTGTATATCTCCATCCCCTTTGTGTGTCTATCTATTACATAGTTTACTACATATATATAAGGGTGGGGACTTTCTCTTCACTGCTTATCCATTCCAAAAATAGGTTGCATGTTATTCTTAGCCACACACCTTTACAAAACTAGCCACACATGTAAGTGCACTAACAATAGACTACTACTAGCTAGCTAATCTGTTAGTAGCGAGATCCTTTTTGGCTTGTGTCCATGCAAATTGCATCGCATCCAATCCTATAAAAATAGGAAATATGTGGCGTGCATGTCTCTACCTTGTTTATATGCTCTACATGTCATCTCTAAAAAGAGACATTAATGAGTGAAATGGCCAAGTCGCAAAATATGAACTTATGTTTCGCATGCGTGTTCTCCCTATCCATTCGTGCCTTTAAATATGACTCATTTCCCCATGCGGAATTCTTATGTGCTTTTTTCAAGTGTTCTTTGATCAATAGAATCCATGCACCTTGCTCTGGTTAGTAGGTTCCTCTAAGCCCAAAATGACAACAACCTTAGCAGGATCCACTAACAATCCTTATTTGCATATGATATGTCCCAAAGAGTTCTAAAGGGTTTAGAAAAACACACTTCCTCATGTTGAGAGAGACTCTCAACTACCGACACCTCTCAAAAATCAGTCTTAAATTATCACAATGATCTTTTACTAGCTCATACAAGGTCCAATCATCCAAGTAAACTTGTAAGAACTTGTGAATAAAGTCTGGAATGTTTGCACAACAATGCGGGAAAATACTTCGCATATTATTTAATCTAAATTACATAATCGTGTATGAAAAAATTCTCCACTCGGTGGTGAAATTTGTCTTCTCTTGATCCTTTTAGTTGTCCTTAGCTGATGATATCCAAAAAATCCGTCAATGAAGAAATAGATCTCGCACTATGCAATACCTTCCAATATTTCTTACGTAAATGGTGTGGGAAAGGGATCTATTACACACACAACATTCAACTCCCTATAATCCACAAAAATATTATTCTTCCATCTTTCTTGATACTTATCACCATAGAGCTAACCCACTCTAACTCCTAAATGGGCTCAATGATTCTATAATTTAGCATCTTATCTATTTCTTCCTCCACCTTGATGTGCGGTTAGGATTCATCATGTAAGGCCTCTTCCTAACTAGGCTCGCACCTTCCTTTATCTTGATTCTCATATCACCTAAACATTCATGTACCCTTCTGCAACTCATGATAGCCTCTAGGGAAAAATTCATGGAAGTCACACAATAACTCAATTATCTTAGCAACGTCGAGTCGGACTAATAATCTCCAATGATGCCCTTCTTAGGTTCAACATCTATTCCAATATTGACCTTCTTCATTTTCATTGGCTCATGGTAGGTGTGTGCCTTCTCATCTGCACAGTCTACAACCTCACATGTACCCTCAGTATGCTCAACATCTAGATTCTCCACCTATTCATCATCAAATACATAGACCATCTTACCCTTGTCTCTTTCCAGGCGGCGCATCCAAGTTGTTCTACATTATTCTCTTCTTCTTCAAAGTGCACCTCTAGATCTGACTCACCTAGTAATTCCTGAATAAGTTCCTTAGCCTTTGTACTATCTCCCATAGTCAAGTGCTTCATAACTTGTAACATTTCATTCACCAGAGGTTTAATGGAAAAAATTCAAAGGTTTGAATCATACATGTAGTCATTTCCTACCAGTTCCCTATTTCTCTATTCAACTCAACATAGACATACCATGTATACGTACACAACCTCACCTCAAGGTGTAGTAGAACCGATGCATCCATAAAGAAGGTGGTAAATCTTCCCGACCCTCTTTCTAAAGTCTCTAACATTGCTAAATGTGGTGCTGAATAGGGTCTTTACCATGGAATTCATAGATCTAAGTAGGTTCATTACTATAGAGAAATATTACATAAAAGTCAATTATCACTTCTTTCCACTCCAAAATATTATCCCTATGAACCATCCACTAATGCGCCGCCATCCTGTGTAGAGTATAAACTAGTACATTCCTTCTTTCCACTTAACTCCGTCCACCGCATTTCAACAACACAGAGGAAAAATTTAGGATTTCCTTCACCAGTGTACCTTGGTACGTGGTTACTGCCCAAATTCCTAACATAACGTGGCATACTTACGCACGTAACTAGGCTCCTAACTTCGCACCCAACCATTTCATAAGTCTCATGTGCCCAATTGTCATATGCAACATTTGTAGTATCACTCGTGGATCATGCATCATCCCATTAGAGAACTCCTTCCTTTGATGTCTCAAGGAATTTTGGATCTCTAATTGTGCATACATAGATTTTGTTCAAATCCTCTTCACTTGAGGGCTCTACATATGGTGCAGCTTTCCTGCCTGTTAAAGAAATGATGACGCACTCTTCCTTGTTCTCAAAACTTATATATCCTTTATTGAAGTGTAGATAAATGTTTTTTTCATAACACCAAGGGTACCTAAGCAATGCTAAAAATTGTCTCGCCTTAGAAAGTTCCAAGACCTCAAAATCGTAAGTAAACTTGGCCCCTTGTATAGTAATTGTGGCATCCTTCAAAACTCCAATGGGCATGGCCTTAGTTATATTTTCCATGAACAACACATTTGAAGATGGCTATAATGGTGGTCTCCTATTTGAATCCATGCGTCCAAAGTGAGTACATTCACTTCTACACCTATATCAATCAAAATGTTACTCAAAAGCCATCCATCAACAACAACATTCAAAGTGATATCCTTGTCATAATGCAGGCTATGAGGAGGCATGTTAGCATGCAAAATCTGTCTTTCATGCTCATCTCTAAGACGTGACATCTTTCCCCTAACCATTCTACCAATAAAGGAATGATGTTCTCTTATCGCAACATCTTGCAAACCTCTTTTAAATCATCAACATCTTTATGAGGAAGCTCATTTGTTTTCTTCTCGCTCTAACTTTTATGACTATTCTTTCAAACATTGTATCTCACCCTATAAATTCCTAATAACTTCCATGGTTTCTTGATATACTTCCTTCGAATGCATAGGGTCTAGATAATTTTCATGTAGTACCTCCTCCTTTGTAATGATATGATTCTACTTTGGAAATTACCTAGCGCACATAGCCTTAGTACGTGTTGTGATATTGAAAGGTACCAACTTAGGGCCAAAGCTAACTTCAACATCCACTAATCTTCCACAAAGGCGTTGTACTCTAACCGTTCCCACGCCCTTATTCTTATTTTGATTTTACTCAGTGTTCATATAAGAATGGACACTCTTGAATGTTTTGGTTCTTTCCGTAGAAAACAAAAAAAAATATTCTCGAGGGCATTTGTGTTTGTAGTGATCAAGGGATCTACATTTATAACATGTTTCTCGAGGAAATTCACTTCTTTTTCCATTGTGACCTCGACCTCTAAATCCTCCATGATACCCTTGACCTCTACCTTGGCCTCCATCAGAGCACCCTTCATTATGATTATGATCATGATGCTCACCTTGTTCCTTGGAATTATTTACAACATTAGTATGGGGTACACTAGAATAAATGACATCATGAATATGATCAATCAACCTACAATTCTCAGTATCATGAGTGGTAGAACTTTAAATATTATAGTAATAGGACACGTTCTCTCTTATTACACGTTGCAACAATGAGAGCCTACTTGAATCATGATCTAAGTGATAAATCTCACAATCTAGCAAAATGAATCACACCAATTTCCGAGGATAGCTATTTTAGTACAACCTTCTACTTCACAATCTATGCATCGAATTCCACCGTGCATCTCATGCGCTGAGTTAGCAGATAATTTCTCTAACTATTTTGTCACAAAATAGAATTTGAGATTCCCAAAACTAGTTGACTCTAGTGTCTACACTTTCAACTACCTCAATGCACAAAGCTACCTCAAGTGCATCGCGTGGATCTATATAAGTCTTGTGTGAGAATGTCCTTCTAAAAGGTGTGATGAAATCTCTAATGAATCATTGAGCATGCTTTGACTTGGGTGAATGTCATAATAAATATTTGATAAAAGGGTCTTGAACCATGCATCATACTCTGAACACTCTCGGTCATGCCCTATTTGATGTCTTTTAGTGTGTTGATGCTCTTCTCGATTGAACTCAAGTACGTGGAACTCTACTAAGAAGGAATCACACAATGCAATATAATCTACACAAGTCTGGTTTTGACTATATTTCATGTATCAATTGTGTGCATGCCCTTTCAAAGTAATTACAAAATGACTTTCCTTGTGCTCTAGAGTTGTAATCCCCTTCATGTGCCATAGTATCTCACACATATGTACGTGTTCAGCTGAATCTTCTATCCCTCTGTATTCTAGAAGATGAAGAGACATCTCCATATAAATTTGTTGGGGCTGTGGACCGTGCCCACTAGATCTAGAGCATGTATTACCTCCTATGTTTCCTCCACCTCTAGAACCACTAGATCTCGATAGATCCTTTTCCAAATGATACTCATGATGTTACTCCCGTAGTAGGAAGTGGACCGAGGATGCATTTCCTTTTGTTCCAATAGTCGTAAATTTATTCTCATCAGAGACATGATCCCAACATTCTACGTGCCCACATTCTATTCTAATGACGCACCAAAAAGGGTACCTCGATTGGACCTCCAAATAACATAGATGAAAATTGTGCAACCATAGATGAATATGATACATGATTAACTCCTAAAATTGATTGTAAATTAACACTATTTTTCTCTACTATACTGCCCACACTAGCTTGTTTACTGATAATTTTCATAGAAACTTGAAAACCAAGCACAAGGGCTAGGTCACTAGGTAGGATTAGATGCATGCTCACGGTTCTCAATCTTTCTTAAGAAGCACCTTCATCCGAAAATGAAGAGGGTTCTCTGCCATGCTTTCCCAAATGGGGGAGTTCCATATGCTCTTACTCCACATCTTCTAAGTAAGATCCAAATCCTTCACAAGCCATCTCTCTGCACAACACAATTATTTCTGAAATCTCACACTACTTTACCAAATCCCTCTCATGCGCTTTATTAAACTTAAACCAAATTTCTTCTCTATGTCTCTCTACCACTAGGTCCGCCATCTTTACCCATAAATTATCCTTCCCCTACACGTCGTGGAGTTTAGCTAGCTATAGTAAGTTCTTCCAAATCTAGGGTGATGATCAAGATCTTAATCACTAAAGGAATTATGCACGATAAGATCCTACATGTTCACACAGAACTTGAAATTAGCAACCTATAGACAAGAATAAGTAGAAAGCTCGCAGTACTCCGAATATATAGCTATTCGAACACAACTCCACTAATGATCTACATCGTGCATCCAAGTCGATCTGCATCATACAAATCATGGAATTATTCTTACATCCAAATAAGTATGCAAAACATCCAATTTATATTCGATGTGTAAGAACCAACCACTCATAAAAATCTATATGGAAACTAGTGATAAACTTCTCATAGAGCTCGTGGTACAAATTTTTGTCAACCCATGCATGTGCATTAAAATCAGGTCCAGTGCTAAATCTGTAAGTATATTATTCCTCCAAATTGTATAACCACTCTTCAATATTGGCCAAGGTCAACTAATATGTATTCATAATGCAACATCCTGGAAAACAACTAAAAAGAGGTCCTGACAATGGAACTAAAATGTAGCCTAGTTTGTACCCACAAAATCCCAAGGCATGATGACACATCACTCAACTAGAACTGAGCACTCACCCAAAGTGTGTAAGGGTACCAAGTCCCTCTTTATGGAAGTTTCCTAAAGAATTTAACATGATTGTACAAATATTCCAGATCCATAACAGATAATCAAGCATATTGCATAACATAAACCAAATCTAGATCTCAATCATAAACAAGATTAACTCATACCAGAATCAAGATTAACTTTACCATGCAAGAATCATTAACAGATGTGTCAAAAATATATATCCAAATACAAATATCCATTATATTAATTGATGTACGACACATAAGCTTCATACATACATAACATAGTTACCATAGTAATGCATGCTCACAAACTCACATCATATCACTAACAAAACATGCATCTCCTAAACCATACAAATCAATACGATATATAGGTAGTGGGAATTTCCTTCACCACCCATGCACCTTCCAAAGATAGGTTGCATGCTAATAATAGCCATGGGCCCTTACATGATAAATAAAAGAGCATGTAAGTTCACTACTAATAGGTTATCTAATAATACATTTGTCATCTAATCCTATTAATATCCACAAAACTATGCATGGTGCTTGAACTTTTACTTGTCCAAAATAGCCTTTGTGTGCTCCTCAAGTCTTCTAAAAATGTACTTCACACTTCATCTCTATATTTATCCTCAAATGGGAAAACGGCTACGTCTTGACTTCATGCTTTCCAGGCACACCCTATTCTGCTATACTTTTGCACGCACCCACACGCCCTATGCCTACATTCCTAATCCTTCTACGATTTTCATACTTAGGCTATATTTTATCATCACAACAACCACTTAGGTCAAGTTTAAAATAAAAATACCTAAATACTAAGAAAGTGTTGACGTGATCTCCCAACAAGGTATACTAAAACTAGTTTTAGACACAAACAAAGTCCAAGTCTTTGAAAATGGAAGTTACAAATGTGAGCAGCGTAACAACACTATTTGGACATGTTAATCAAGATTTGTATGAAAGCAAGATTTTAGTATCAAAATTATGTTATCATGATGTGAACAACGTAACACCAACACTCTAAAAACTCAAGGCAATGTTAGGATTAAAAACTAAGCCTAAGTATATCAAGAAGTTGTTATGTGTGTGAGTAGCGTAACAATATAATTTAGAGACTTAGATCAAGTTTCACAATGGAAACAAGACGTAAGTATCACAATTGTATGGTTATAATGCGATAACGTAACAACTTAAAGGAAGTGAATGATGAGACAACCTAAATACAATATGAAATATTGGTTATGGGTATCGAGACGATGGCTACCAAGATATAAAGACACACCAACACACTTTCAAATTTTTCCATCCAATCTCAAGTAAGGAAGAATGTAAACGAGTGCAAAATTTGTGGACACAACCATTCAATAGCACTACGTAGGTATGTTTTATTTTATTCCAAATGGGAAATAAAAAAATAAAGTAGTAGACCAAGTGGTGATGAAAATTACTTAGTGTAACTTTAGCGGAGTTTCTCCTTGTCTTAGGACAAGTGAAAAACTAGGAAAAAGTAACACTTCGTAAATTTCATGATGAAATAACACGTGGTTTCAAATTTAATGGAATCTCCCCTTGTTCAAATAATAAGGTTTTGAATCCAACAAAGTTGTCATGTTGTGAGAACTCTTTAGAACATGATGGATAATTCAAACTCGACTCCAAACCACAAGCTTCCAATTGGTTCACTCTCTAGGTGTCACAAATTATCTCTACGAGCGTGGTTTTCCAAGAAGTCACTTTGACTAAATCTTGGTGAATCCCAAATTTACTTTACCCCCTTTAATACAATGAGTAATAAATTGTGTTTAGTTGTATCTCATTGGGTTCATGTGAATATAATTTTGATGCTAATATCTCCAAGGCGTACTAATCAATTGGGTAGTGGAGAACTTTCCCATTTCATCTACAAGGTTCCCTCTTGCGTGGACTACTTTATGGTTCCTGAGAGCATCCTTATGGGTTTTTAAGGCTTATGCCAAGGCACTTCTCCTAGTTTAAAGTGGACGAGTCGTAGCTCTTAACCCAAAAGCTCCAAATATAGGGTGATGAATAGAGGTATTGTGTTTTATATCTTTTGGACTAAGAAATTTGGTTTAGACCACCATTGGCAACTTGCAACACACTTGTAGTTAGCTTTTTGTTTAGATTCTCCTTTCTTTTGAAATCCTTAGGTCTTGTACACAAATAGTTAGAAGTTATCCAAAAATATATATAATATCATACAAAGAAAGGATGTTGTTTTTGGCTCTCAAGATCATCCAAGGATGCAAGAGAAGAGCATACACAACAAACAACCCAACTAGATACTAATGAAAAAAACTTGTGAATCAAATAACCACCATAATGCTTATAAAGTTCATTCTTAATTAATCCAATTTATTTTTAGTGAAAAACTAAAGTTGTTTTTGATTCTCAAGTGTTCGAGATGTTTTTACCTTTCAACTCAAATTAATACAATGAAATAATGAAAAATAAAATTGACCTCGAAGACGTGGATTTACCAATACCCATGAAGATGGATGTTGAAACCGATGTATGATCGATTGAAGATGATGGATGAAATTTCCTTCCTTCTTTCACCGACGGAGGAACATGTAGATCATAGACACTAAGAAGAAGATGGCATTAGATAGATATATGGTAGATTTCTTAGAAAATGGCAAGTACTTAGAAGTCAATGAAATTCCTTGTAAGGATGTTAATCTGCTTTCAAGAAATAAATTTGATAATGACAAGATAAAATGTTAAAACCAAAGGAAAAGGAAAAGGGACTGATGTAGTCCAAGGATATATGATGGTCTAATGGTTATACCTAATCTAAATTTAGTCTAAAGATCACAAAATGTCTCAAAGGAACAAAGATTTGGATAGTTGTGTAGTCACAAAGGTGAGAAAGATGATAAATTTGATTTAGATAATTGATAAAATGCTAAATATAGCTCAAAGGAGATTGATATGATTAGACAGACACTTAAGGGGCCTTTATGTAATAGATTATGTGATCTAAATGTCTAAAAAGAAAGCTTAGGGGTCAAAATATATTTTTTTATAGGAATCATCGACGATTGAGGAAATCATCAATGATTAGTCGGTGATTCGTCGCTGATTCTCGTAAGCGTCAGTGATTTTTGTAAAAAAAATTTACAAGTTGATAATGGGTGAATTTGGGACTTGAAAGGAATGCTAAAAAGGTTGATTCAAGCTTTGATATGATGCATAATAATTTAATGAAGTAATGGAAACCACTTACCTTATATAATTTGAAGAATGAAGAGAAAAAGGTGATGTTACTTGAGAGATGGAGATTAATGATGCATGGATATTTTTGATTTGATTCCCAGACATTTGAATGAAATTCAAAGGTTGAAGAAGAGATTGCTGATGCCTTGGATGTTGTTTAGATGATCTCTTACTCTGTGAGAGGTATATGATACAAGGAAAATGCAATGTGAAGTCCTAAGGTCACGCCCACTGCAAGCTAACCTCAACCGGAGGTCTAGAGCTTGTTTATATAGAATTGCTAACAATCAAGAAGAATCGGTGACAATTCTGAAAAAGGTTGCAACTACCTCCCAAATCAAGATTTTGTTTGTTTTATTGAAGGATATATGCTAGAAAATGGTTATACGGGTTAGAAAGTTTGTTAAATGGTTGAGACAATTTTGATTTTGTTTTTTTATTTGATTTAGCTTATAATGTGGTTTTATTTTGTTTTGGGTGGTTTTAAGAGGGGTAAAATAGGATTTTATAGTTGTGGAATGATATTTAAAAGGATTAAATATAAAGGGGAATTAAGACGTAGGATAAGTATTTAATGGATAAAATAATAATGATGGATTTAATAGATAATATAATAGTGATGTGATAATGGAGGGGTACCAATGATCTGGACACAAGGAATTAACATTGATAATTTTAGGTGCCTACATCAAGATCACACAATGGTGCAAGAGAAGAGTATACATAAGCTTTAACCTAATTATTTATCAAATGAAAAGCTCTTAAATCAAAGGATCATACAAATGACATATGAAAAGTTCATTCCCTTAAACTTAAAAATGAATAAATAAATTTCCCACTTAATCTAATGTTAAAAAAGAAGGTTTAAAGTTTCTTTTGATTCTCAAGATCACACAATGCTTTGGAGAGAAGAGCACACACAAAATTTATCCCAAACTCATACAAAATATGAAAACAAAAGAATTCATAAAAATCAAGAAAATTTATTAATAATCTAATTAGAAATGTTAAAAACCTACGGATAATAGTTATAAAAACCATGCAAGTAACAAAAACAAAAATCAAAACTCAAACTTTGAAATTAGTGCCACAAACCAAAGACAGAGCGCACTAGCGTAAAGCGAGAGCATATGCATAAGATAGATACAATATACTCAAAGGTTAACTCATATGCAACTCGTGTCAAAAACATAGTAAGTTTCACGGTAGCTTGACTCGAGAGGTAGTAGCATGATGTGCCAAGAGGTAGCATGAGCCTCGTTACGAGCAAGTTATATAGTTTAGTTACAGTGCCAAAAATAAAGTGTTGTGTATGAACGGCTAGAAAAGTGTATGTGCGAGGCAAAGAGTGTATGTGTGAGCCTGTAAGGAGTAGCACGAGCCTTGAAGTGGTATCACGACAAATTTATCGATAGTGCAAGGATTTATCAGTAGCTCATCAAAACACGAGAACTTTCGACAAGATTCTCAAAAATCTCCAAACTTTGTCAACTTGAATCAAATTTGATAGCACCTCAACTCATTTGATCCTGAAAAGAAGATAAAAACAAAACAACTATAACTAATCTAGCTAAGAACCTCACATTTATCAAAATAAAGAAAGAGGGTTGGTAAACAAAAATCTTGAAACTAATCTAAAACACTTGAAATTAATCTATAAAGCTTGAAATCTAATACAAAGAAAAAAGAGTAAGGTCCCACTGGGCATGCCAAATGTGCACTACCAAAACTCTTACAAGGATAAATAACTAGACTAACACCACATAGTATATTAGCAAATCTACAAATTTACAATAGTAACATAAAAATCTTAGCTTATTAGAATGCTTAAGAAAACTAACATGATATCAATCAATCTAAGTTAAAGCATGCCTACTTAGTGTGAATTTCTAATTAAAATGGACCTATGAAGACCACTAGAAAATCAAATTGGGTTGTTGCTACTTCAAAATGGTGAAATGATCTCTCTAACAATGGCTACAAGGTCATATTAGATATTCCTTTACTAACCAAGCATGAAGATTGGATGTAAATATTGAGCAAGCTAATCCATCAATGGAAGTAAGGCTCTTGATCATATGTCTTATATGATTAATAATATTCAAAGTATGGTGTAAAGTTTGAAGGTAGGAGCTTGGTACCTTTTATAGATTTCTATTTGAGGAAATCTTGCATCTTGGTGCATGTGGGACTAAATTATAAAGTAGATTAATGATTTTTAATCTTGATTAGTGAAATTAACAAGAGATTACCATGTGAGGTGCCTTAATTGACTAATTACGATCAATTAAGAGGCTAGGATAAGATTTTGAAGCCTTTTGAGATGTCTTGGAGGGAAATGGGGTGATTTTGAATGGTTAGAAGAGGGGTATTAACCAATAAGAAGGTTTATTGATCAAATACAAGGGTAAATAGGCTTAATTAGCTAATATTCGCTAATTGTTTATTTGGAAGAGGATTATAACTAACGACATGTCATCAATTGAAATCCAAAATGTGATAGAGGTTATGTAATAAAAAAAGCATCGTCAATTTAAAAAATAGAGGGAACTTTAGTTAATTAGAGGAAATCACTAATTATAATGGAAATGATAAGAATGAGATTAATTATTGCACTTTTAGCAATAAAAGCGCAACAATGGATTTTAGGTGTCTACACCCATCTTTTCAATCAAGATTTCATCATGAAATCATTTAACACAAAAAAAATCATTAAAAGGATCCTTTAAACATGGGACCCTATGGTTGTAATCAACAAAAGGTATTAAAATCAAGTGAATTTTTTCACTTCATAGCTTCCTTTATTTACATGTACAACAATTATGAGATAGAAATATACATGGGTTAGTTTGAGAGAACTGACATGATTCAACCTACTCATTTTTTATACATAATCATTATATTTTTATAATAACGATCAAAATTGACCTTGTACTCACCAATATTTTTTAACTCGAAAATAATAATTTAAGTCAACAACTATAATGCCCTTCCGAGACTTAACTATATAATCAGTATGTATATACTTTCTCCACATATCAAGAATTAAATTATAAAAAACACATTATTATACAAAAACCCAGTTCAATTACTTAACACAATACTAATTACACTATTGCTAATATATTTAGTTTGCAATGAAACCTACTAATTATAATTATAATACAAAGCATGGTATTCTAGATTGAAAGAGTGCCCAACATAAATATTGTGTTATCTATAAAGTTACTTTACTTACTAAAGAGTAGACAAACTTTTAATTATTTTCTTAGTAAATATTCAAATACTTGGAACGAATAATCATTCATAATATCCTACATCAATTTAGTTAAAAAAAAAAATAGATAGATAATCCAACAACCTTTTATTTTCTCTATTTCGGATACTCATAAAAGAAGACTAGTAATTAAACATATTTTTGACACTACACTTAGCCACGTATAATTTAAAATATCTGTAACATGCAAGAAATTTATAGGCATATAAATAACATGTGTGTGTTTATGTATGTATGTATTATGAAGAAAAATATTAATATTCTTGTAGTAATATTAGGCTCCGAATTAAATGGAAGATCAAAAATGCATGAAAAAATTCTTTGGAATGTAGACCCATTATGGGTGTTCTTTTTTTTAAAAAAATTCCATCAAAGGATAAGCAATGAAGTTAAACAAAGTTAAATATACAAACCCGTTTGGGAAGTTTACAAAAATATGAGATAACAAAGAATCGAGTCTTGGAATCTATCAAACTTCAACTCTATGTTTTTCAAAAATAGAAATACACAATGATAAAACAAAATATGGTTTTTAATAACTATTGCACAAAATATACATAGTCATAATTTGTATAAACTTGTATTCATGAAATTTGCATGCATTTTTAACATGCATTCACATATACATTAAAAACGATATAAAATAGAAAACTGATTATACCCTATTTCCATTTAAACTTCATTCATAATTATATGTACATGTTTTGATAGGCATTCGATCTAAAAAGCGGTGAATACATAATAGAATTTACACATACCTAGATAGTGAAAAATAAACCAACACATAAAGCTTTATACCTTTTCACACATGTAGAACTAAGTAATAGGTGAAATTTATTCCCAAAGAATCTTACTACAAACCCGGATGCCAAATGCTATAAACTATTACAACGATTTAAGAATTTTCTACCTTGTAGATTAGATTCGAAATACCCAAAATGTCATTAAAAAGTAAAATGAATAAGATTTAGAATATGAGAAAAGGAAGCTCATGCTTGTGAAAAATCTTGTTCTTGCATAACTCAACTCTTTTCTCTTGAGGTTTCCTCTAAAAGTCAAAATACTAATATTAATAATGAAACATTCCTTTTATAAATAAGTTGCAATGTATCCATGCTCGTAATATTTCTTATGGTCGTAAAACATGCATAGTGGATATTAATGTTGTTTGAATCATATAATGATCTATTAACCATCGATATGATTATCTATTTCGGGACTAAAGGTTTAGGATATTACCTACTTCCCCATAAAAATCTTCATCCTCCCGATGACATATTCATATAAAATAATACTTAATCAATGCAACACACAATATTTCTAGAAAACTTTAAGTGTGGTTTACAAAATATTCACCTACATAATTTCTTCAAAGTTCAACAAATTTTTTTAAAATAATAATTCAAAACTTAATAAATAGTCATGACTCAGATGGTCATTTATATAGTCATGCGAGAATCAATTATTAGTAATAAAATTATTTTTCTCTAAACTTGGTCAAACAGAAAAAGTAAAACAACCTCCATGTCTTCCATATTTTCCCAAGTTGCACTTTCTTCATAGTACTAGTCCCATTAGACCTTGCATGTGAAATATCATTTTTAGCTATAACTTGCATGTTTCAAATATTCTTATAGGTTCAATTATGATGATTTTGGGATCCTACACCTATAATGAATCCCAATTAATATATGAGTTAAATCAACAATATACTTTTTCAACAAGGATACATGGAAGACATCATGCATTTTGGACAATGTAGGAGGTAGAGCTAGCCTATAGGCTACAAGACCTATAATTTCTAAAATTTCAAATGGTCCAAAAATCTAGGTGATAACTTGGAAGACTTTCCAAAAGTAATGGAACTCTTTTTGGTTTTACTCTTAAAAGACTCTATCATCCACATTGAACTTCCTTTCTACCTTTTCAAATTAGCAAAACTCTTTTCTGCTCTGTTTGCTTCCTTTAACTATTCCTTGATAAGTTTCATTTGTCCCTCCATTTCAGTTAGCATTTTAGGTCCTACAACTTCCCTATCTTCAATGTTATCCCAACTGATAGGTGTTTTGCACCTTTTTCCATATAATGATTAAAAAGAGCCATTTTTCAAAGGATGAGTGATACATATTATTGTATGAAAAATCAACCGAGAGGAAGAAATTATTCCCACTTGTATTGATGATACATCCGATACATCCTTAATATATCATATAGGAAATCATTTAAGATTTAAATCTATCCATTGGTTTCTGGTGGTAACCTAAACTAAAATTTGCTTCTATTCCCAAGGTTGCATTAAGTGTATGCTAAAATTTAGAAGTCATTCTAGGATCCCTATCCGATATGGTCGCATCGCATTCCATGTAATCTAAATATTTCTTGAGAAAATATTATTTCTAGTATATGTGAATCATCTTTCATATTTCCAAGGATAAAAATGTGTAACTTTTGTGAGCTTATCCACCACAAAAAGAATTACATAATGTTTATTTTTAGAAGTGGGCATGGGAAGTCCCTATAAAAATTCCATACTAATTACTTGCCACTTATAATGCAATAGGTTATGTAGATACAACACTCCCATTGGATGTAAATGTTCTACCTTAACCCTTTGGAATTCTAAGCAATGAGCTACATATTTTTTTGCATCCTTTTTCATTCCTTTCCATAAGCATTGTATTTTTATATCATATAACAATTTGGTTACTCTTGAATGACCTGAATAAGGTGCATCATAAAATTCCTCAAGAACTTTAGTTCTTAATTCATTCCCTAAAGGTACATATACTCTGCTAAAATAACGAGATAACTCTATCCTCTTCAAATTTGAAACCTTCATACTTTGTCTTTAGGATTTTTCTCTAGTGTTATTTTAATTTTTTAATAATAAGGATATAACTGAAGTTTTTCTCTAACTTCATCTTTCAACCGAGTTACTAAATAAACAATAATAGAAATTCACTTTATTAAGGCTTAAGGAATCTGCTACACAATTTTCTTTTCCCTTTATATAACTTATATCAAAATCATATTGTGATAAAAATTCTAATCACCTGCATTTACTTACATTCAAATTAGGCTATGAAAATATGTATTTCAAACCCAAATGGCATGTTTTTAAATCAAATGGTTTCCCTAATAGGTAGTTCCTCTAAACTAGTAGTGCATGGAATATAACAACAAGCTCTAAATCATGAGGAGCATAATTCTATTCATATACTTTTATTTTTCTACTTTTAAATGTTACTCCATGTTCATTTTGAAGGAATCCTTCCAATTCTTCTCTGGAAGCATCAATTACTACTTTGTAAAATTATCATTTGGATCTAGAACCTTTAAGATTGGGGTTGAAGTTAACTTTTTCTTTAATAAGTTGGAGGATTCTTCACACTTATCATCCAAAAAAAATATTATTTTTCCTTTTCAAGGCAGTAATTAGACCTTCCAATCTAGAGAAATCCTTCATGAACTTCCTATAATAACAAGTCAGTCCCATGATACTTCTAAATTCATGAAAATATTTAGGAGCTGGCCACTCCATGATAGGATTTATCTTAGACGGATCAACCAAAATTCCTTTTTTACCGATTATTGGACCCAATAATTGTACTTAGTTTTGGTAAAAAAGTACATTTGGAGCAATTTCCATACAATTTATGCTTCCTTAAAATATGTAATAATATTCTTAAATGTTTATCATGTTCCTATATATCTTTTGAATATATGTTTATATCATTAAGGCATACATACATGAAATTTTATAATTATTCCCAAAACACACCATTCATTAAATTCATAAAGGTTGCGGTGTATTAGTGAGTCTAAAAGATAAAACCATGAAATCATAATACACATAACATGTTCTAAAAATTTTTCTATGGATTTCTTCATCTTTAATTCTCAAGTTATGGTATCTAGATCACGATCAATATTTGAATAAATTATAGCACACATGATTTGATAAAAAAATTCATCAATTCTAGGAAAGGGGTATCTAGTTGTAAATGTTACTTTGTTTAACATTCGTAATAGATACACAATCTTGTATAACCATATTTCAAGTGTTTAGGAATATTACTGCACCCCAAGGTGATACACTTAGGTAAATCAATCATTTGGGTCCAACAACTAATGAAGTTGAGATTTTAACTCTACTAATTCAATTTTAGTCATTCTCAGTAAGGAAATTTTGTGACAGAGGTTCGAGTTCCAAGTTTAATATCTAAGATGAAGTCAAATTCTCATCTCAATGGTAAACCTAGTAGCTCTTCAAGAAAAACATTTATAAATTCATTTAAAAGAGGAAAATCTTCAATTTTTGGCTCATTTTCATCGCCGGAATCTATTAATTTTACTGCGTATAACATTAAGCCTTTATTTTAATCCTTTTTCATCTTTATGGAAAATATTTTTCTTACTACCAAATATTTTGTTATACCTTATATTATTATCATTTTCTATTGATCATCAAGGTATATTATTTGTATTGTTAGGAAATCTATAGATGGTTGGTCTTTGAAACATCCAGGTTATGTCTATGACTACATCATAATTCTTAAAGGAGATACAAAATGATCTAGTTCTATAATAAAATCTTGTAGTCCTAAGGTTGCTTTAAACATGAATTGTAGATCTCTATGGATAACTTTATTTCCTTACTTAATATTCTACAAATTTTCCATGTATTGATCCTCTTTAGAAAATTTAGAAGATAACATAGGAGAAAAAAATACATTTAGTTTTTCTTGGATAAAAAAATAGTAACAAGTAAGCTAGACAAATTACCCTTTTAACTTCTATGAGAATGGCTTATTTCTCTGCCTCATAATTTCTTACATCAAAGCATGCATTCTCTATTGAAATGGTTCTTTAGTCCCAAATTTTTTTTTCCACTATTGATTATTACCTTGGTTATTATGTGGATAGTTTCTATCATAATGATCACCTCGGCATTTAAAAAAACCCCTACATGTCCCTTCCTCTCAAATATGTTCTGAAAACTAGAATTTTTCTATCTTTCCCTTTTTTTATTTATGGTATATTTTTTTGCAATATTTTTCTTTGCATATTTTTCCTTTCTATCAAATCTCTTTCACTATGTCTTCTTTGAAAAGGAAGGTGAGGAATTAGTATTTATCGTTTTCACTTTTCTTCACTTGAAGAAAATATTCCATGCAATTTTTATTCTTGTTTTATATTATTTTTTTGGGACCCCAAAATGTTGGCCGAGTACAAAAAGGCACGTAGGCACGCAAGGCCTATTTGAAGAAGGGTGCATAAGAAGGCATGTAGGAAAGGGTTAAGGAATGGTTTAAGAAAACCTATGGCATGCGTGCAGATAGAGCTAATGTTTCAAGACTTAGCCATATTGGGCATTTTGGGCAGGACACAAGAAAAATGTGACCGGACAATGTGGTGCCCGCGAAAGGTATATGCTTAGTGATGGAGGATTCCAAAAGACCATCATTACAAGGAGTGGAGAGCTTAGATCTGAAGGAGCATGCTTCTATGGAGGACCACTTGGACACTTGGTGATGGATCTGTAGCCCTGCAAGCAAGTCGGTGGTTAAAGAAACCTATATATATAAGCGCCCACATAATAGAAAGGGATATACAAAAGGAGAATATAGAGAGTAGAGCTCTGCAGAAATACTGTGAGAACTCTGTGGGATTGGGTAGAGGCTATATAAGGGAGTAATGTATTAAGGGGATGGGTTATAAATTTTTCTTTGTATGGATGAAGGACATGATCCCTACTTGTGATGTATGACTTTGGTCTGATCAAGCTATGGTAGTCTAATGGATCCATTGAATGTAATGAGATTACAAACATGAATGAGTATGAATGTAATTGATTTGGTTCATATCTATATATATTTTCATTTCTGCTCATGGATGTTATGGAATAGATGTAAATCCTTAAGTATTTTCCTTTCTATTGTAGTTCTATATGTTATCCTGTAAGTACCCTCTGTTTCGAATGAATACATTTGTCTAGAGGCCATTTGGAGCCCTATGATGATTGCTTGTCTCATTTCCACCTTTATTCATTAAGTTTATGACATAGATGATGGTTTCCCACTTAACTCACATAAAAGAGAGACTCGGAACCCACGCGTGCCTTAGGTGAGCACCCAACATCTGTTTGGGTGATAGGCCGAACACATTGGATTTCTTTCCTTTGTGATGGGTATAAAAATTACTACATCTTGGTTCCATTACCAGGACCTCTTTTTGAAGTTGTAGTGGGAAATGGCATACATCATGATCTGTGTAATGAGTGATGATAGAGCATTTAACCTTGGAAAGTGTTGAATCATGGTTTAAAATCATGGAGGATGAATTTTCTCAGAGATTCAACATTGGATCTGAGTTTGATGCACGCAGAGATGGGTAGAAGAGAACCAAATTTGTATGAAACTTTTTCTATTGCTTCCCAGTAGAACTATATGAATAGCTCTCAACATATGTGTCTAGATGAAGCTAGTATTATAGATCACACATGTGGACCCAAGAAGAATACCAGAGGCTACAGGATGCAGATCTGACGTGGACTCATGCTATGGATCATTGGTGGAAAGGTGTGTTGGCTAGCTACACTCTAAAGTATGCTATTTCTACATATTCTTGTCTGGAAGTTGTTGAGTTTGAGTTTCTGCGGGAGCCTAGAGGATCATTTCTATGTGTTATCCCTTTGGCAATGAAGATATTGATTGTTACCTTGAGTTTAGAGGCATTTCAAATGGCCGGCTAAACCATTAAGGCGCTTGGCGAGGAAGCTAGGGTGGAGGAAGATGGTATATATTATGATAGAGAAACAAAGGGAGGAGAGATGAATCAAGTATAGTGAAGTGTGTGAAAGGGAGGTTGTTAGACAACGCAAGGTATCATGTGTGATGGATCTATGGAGGAAAACGTTATAGGAAGGAGTTGAGGTTCACGTAGAGGATGTGGAACTGAGTAGTCATGTACTTACCCCATCTTGGCAAGCATGTAAGAGAGACCCCTTTTGCTTGATGAGAGTTCGTCACTGGAGAGAGAAGATTCATTGGTAAGTATCTCGAACCCACCTAGTGACTAAAATCTAGCATTGGTTTTCCAAATCAAGGAAAGAGTATCGCCGACCCAGTTGGTATCAGTGGAAGTGATAGATCTGCACCCAGGAGATACAATTTTTCATTTCTAACTTCTATGGCTACACATACTATTCCAGTATTCAGAGGAATTTTTGGACAAGGAGCAAGTACACAAGCCTTTGGTCCCAGGTTTGGGAGTGGTGTGGGGTACACTACTAGTAGTGGGGCATTATCACGCACTGGCTGTCGGCGTGTAGTTCAATGGAAATTTAGGGACCCTTGGCATGACCACTACAGGACCTGGTGGATCTAGTGGGTCAAGAGGAATAGGACCTAGTGGATCCAGCGGTGGAGGAAACACTAGAGGAAACCAAGGCTCTGGATCAAGAGGACAAGGGCCCCAGCCACCTCCTCAAGTCTTCTTTGAGATGTCTTTACATTTTATAGATTACAGAGGTATTGAAGATGCTGCAAAACATGTTCACAAGTGTGAGCTGCTATGGTGCGTGAAGGGGATCACAAACCCTCCGTGGAAGGCTAGTTAGTTTGCAACGATGTTGCAAAGGTATGTGCATAGCTGGTATAGGAAATATGACCCTCATCAAACAATGGTGGATTATACTGCTTTAAAGAACACCTTCTTGCAGAATTCCACATCCCTAAGTTTGAATAGAAGAGCATCAACACCTTGAAGGAGATTCAACAAGGAATGGCAGAGAGTGTGCGGGAGTATGATGCACGGTTCAAAACCCTCTGTCAAAATTTTCATATGACATTCACCCTTCATAGCATGCTCAATGGTTTGTTGGGGGGTTGATAACTCCATTTAGAAGAGCTTTATCTCATAAAAATTTCACACACTGCGCGAGGTGTTAGAAGGCTACTTTACATGTCGAGGTTGTTAGAAGTGTTGATACTGGTGTTAGCCCATTTCTAGAAGCTAAAATTGCTGCTATGGCTAAGTAGTTGGAGAATTTATCTGTGAAGTCAACCCATGAGACTCGCAGTGGTATATGGTGTACAAATTGTAATTAGAGGGGCATGTCGAGGATAGTTTCCCCAGAAAGACAGATCGCACCATAACATTGAGAGACTATGAAATTTGTCATGGGGACAATGATTGAAGAAGATGCCCCTTGTTACAATGTGTAATTCGGAAGATTGTGTCTTACTACTTTTGTAAGATCTATACCTCTATGACCCATGATACTAAGGATTGTCACTTATTGACTAGATCCATGAGGCCATTGATCATGGGGTGTGCCAAACCAACATTGCTAGTAGTTCTAAAGGTGATGATCACCGTTATGAGGAGTGCACATATGAAGGCACAAGCACGGAAGGGGATTTCGTGGAGGATTTCGTGGTCATGGTAACCACGGAGGAGGAAGAAGTGAGTTCCCACATGGAACCTATTTTAATTATGGGTCTATAGAGCATTACAAACGAGAGTGCCCAGACCTATTGTAGTGCTCATGGTGCGGGAAGAAGCACAAATATGAGGAGTGCCCTGATTTGTTTGAGCACATGAATCAGCAGCACCAGAAAGACAAGGGCACTACAATGGTAAGCATTAAGAAGATAGACACATAATGGATGCCATAGGTAACACGTGATACAGGCTTAGAAACCGTTATGGTAATGTTGTGTTGCAAATCAGCGGCACTTCGGATGTTGATAAGATTTCTAGTTTGATATTTTAGACATCCGGTGTGATTGCACAACATTGACTCCTCTCCTAAGTGTGGGAATTGTAAAATGGGAAAGGAATCTCTAGATTAAAAGCTGGTTCCTCAACTCCTCGATCGATTTATCACTTACAAGTTGCGAGAGGTTTAAATTCCTAATCATATCCTAAATTCCAAAGGAGACAGAGATAGAGAATGCGAGATAAACTAAAACTAATGCTAATAGGTGATGCACCAAAGGAGTGGTGAGCATGTTTTACTTACAGTAGATTGAAACAGATCAATAAAAATGCAACAAAGAACCTCATGCAAAAACGATAATTGTAATGAAGGATAATAAATTAACCAAACAACACAGGAAGAGGATGAAAACCAATCACAAAGGTTGTATTGTTATTTTAATCATCAAAATCACTTGCATTACAACACCTGAGAGGAAAAATAAAGTTGCAGCTCTTAGAAAAGGTATGATATTCCACCAAAATAACTTCCAAGGTGAGAAAGGGGACCTATAATACACAAAAATGTTCAAACCTTTGAAAATGAGCCAAATCGCTTTTTTGCGGTCAAGGGCGAGCCCGGAGAGAGAAACACGGGAAAACATGGAAGGGATTCAACCATTGACCAAAACACATTCAAAATAGCATGGGCATCCTTACAGACCCATCCCCTGACATTTTTAGCCATGTTGGGAGAGAATGCGAGCCATTCTTCATTAAAAACGGTGGTTGAAATGTCATTTCTATCCATGACCACATGCCAGAGGCATTTTTCAATTTTCTCTCTCCAAAATCCACCAAAATGTAAAAATGACCCCAGAATCTTGTAGATAATTTCACCAGCTTTCCATTTATATAAAGAACGTGAAAAACCGAGCTCTGGATCGAAAGATATGGCCATTTGAAGTTTTAGGGCAAAATAGGGCCAAATCGGGTTGGCGGGCAAAAATTCAAATTTTTGCACCTTTTTGGTCATTTGGAAAATTTTCCAAAATTTCCCCACACTCCACCACTCTAGGTGCCATGTGGCGGCATCTCATTGGCCATGGGCCTTTCAGGGGAATTTTTTTCCAAAAAACTCCGCCGAGCCATAACTTCAAAAATACATGGAGTTAGGAGGACAACTTTACCTTTCTGGAAAGATGAGAAAGAGCTCCATCCAATGGTGTCATTTCCAAAAGGTTTTGAGTGCTTAAAAGCAAAATATTATGAATGAGGCACAAGAGAGGAAAAAATGAGAGGAGTTAGCCACAAAAAATGAGCAGGGGCACATTTTGGATAACAATTTTGGTGACTCAGAGGGGTCATTTGCTGTTGGATGAAGTTACTAGTTTTACGAAGCAATCCATTGGGTAGGAGTCATTGAATTCTCTATTTGATACCCCAACTGACTAGAACACTGCAAGGAGGAAGATGGAATATCACCTGATGGAGCAAGGCCTGCAAACACATCTCTAGGAACAACAAGCTTGTGCCAAAGCACTTAGGGAAAGAAAAACTAATCTACAGCAAAATAATGTGCACAAGCACTTAGAGGAATGAAAAACCTAAACTAATATGTATAGGGTGAAGCATTTCCTTCAGTAGCAATGCTTCAGATGGATTCCATTGACTGGAATCTGCAGTTCTTCGCCATCTAATGAAGACAACTGGAAAGCATTATTGTCCTTACACTTTGTGACCATGTATGGGCCACTCCAAATGGCATCAAATTTTGAATGCCTTCCTGGTTTTGCTCTATCCGCATCCCATTTTAACACTAGATCTCCAACTTGGAAGGATTTGTTCTTGGCCTTTCTATCAAAGGTCTTCTTTATCAAAGCCTGATCCTTCTCCATTGCTTGGGATGCCTGATTTCTGATTTCTTGGAGCTCCATCAATTCTACATATCTGACTTCCATGGGCTCAAACTCCAACAACTCCAATTGTTTCATGAGTTCCAATGTTGGCAACTCAAGTGATATGGGAAAAATTGCCTCTCTTCCATAAACAAGCTTGAATGGAGAGTTACCTGTAGATATTTTAGGAGTTATCCTATCAGCCCATAAGGCTGATTTCAATTTGGTATGCCAAGACCTCTGATTCTCATCAAGAGTCCTCCTAATGATCCTCAACAAGTTCTTGTTTGTAGATTCAGCCTGGCCATTACTCTGGGGGTAATAGTTTGATGAAGTACTTAGGTAGATCCCGTTCTTGATAGCCCATTCAGTCACCTTGGATCCAATGAATGTCAATGCATTATCTTGATATTATTGTAGTTGGTATGCCAAATCTGGTTACTATTCCCTCATAGAAGTCTAGGATGCTAGATTCATTTACTTCCTTGAGTGCTACTGCTTCAGTCCATTTGGTGAAGTAATATGTGGCTGTTAAAATCCACTTGTGCCCTTGGCTCGAATTGGGATTAATAACTCCAATGAAGTCTAAACCCCATTGCATGAATGGCTGGTTAACTGAAATTGGATGCAATGGGAGGGTAGCTAGCCTCTCTTTACCTGTGAAAAATGCACAATTCTTGCACCTCTTGATCCATGCATAACAATCATTGAAAATCTTGGGCCAATAATAACCAGCCCTCATGATCTTTAGAGCTGTCACTCTTGGTGCAAAATGAGCACCAGCTGGTCCACCATGGAACTCTTCCAGCACCTTATGAATCTGATTTGTACCAATGCATCTCAGCAGTACTCCATTCACATCTCTTTTGAATAAAACACCATCAACAAGGGCATATGGGACAGCTGCCGCAATCTGAGTGTCTTCTTTAGGTCTTGTTCATCTTTGGAGGGCATATGCCTGTGCTTAGGAAGTGCATTATACTTTGGGTCCAGCAAGGAGTGGGGACACCATTATTTTCCTCTTGAGTGCTTCCTTGCTCACGGTTGTCTTGCAACACCAAAACAACCTCCTTATTGTTGCATGATTCCTCTTGTTTGCTCAAGATCAGCTGCTCACACAATCATTTTCCTCTTACCAACTTTGTGACTTTGATCTCAATGTCATACTCCATGACACGAGTAATCCAACCTGCCCTTTTTTCATTCAAGTCTTTGTTGAGGAGGAAGTCTTTAACCCCCGCATGAGAAACCAACAATTGGACCTTATTGTTTGAAACTAGATGCTTGAATTTCTTCAAGCTCCTGATTACTACAAGAACATGCTTCTCAATGAAAGAATATCTCACCTCATAGTCCTCCAGGCTTTGGCTGAAGAAAGCAATTGGTTGTTCATCATTGTCTTTATTCTGTTGTACCAAAATTGCAGAAATAGTATCATCACCTCCAAACGCATAGAGGATGAAATCCTTGGAGAAATCCGGGTTGATGAGAGTTGGGGCTTGAGAGATGGCTTCTTTGATTGCTTCAAAACTTTCCTTTCCTTCTGCTGTCCATTTGAAAGCCATGCTTTTCTTTAGCATCTTGGTGATAGGTCTGACAAGGGCTACAAAATTTGGGACAAACCTCCAAACAAAATTTATTCTTCCCAAGAAACTTTGAAGGGCCTTCTTGTGGCTTGGTAATGGCAGTGCTCTTATGGCTTTGACTCTTTCTGGATCAATTGCTAATCCTTCTTTGGAGACAATGTGGCCAAGGAGCTTTCCTTCATGGGCTAGAAAAACACACTTTTTAGGATTCAAGGAGACTCCAAATCTTCTACACCTTTGGAACACTTGTCTCAAATGAAAGAGGTGGTCTACTATATTTTTTGAAAAAATAGTGATATCATCAAGATATATCAGTACAATGTTGTTAATCAAACCTTTGAACGCCATGTCCATTGCTCTTTGGAAGGTAGCTCCAGCATTGGATAGCCCAAATGGAATTTTCCTGTATGCATAAGTTCCCCATTTAGTTGTAAAGGCTGTCTTGAACTGATCTTCTTCCTTCACCATAATCTGATTATACCCTGAATAGCCATCAAGTAGTGAAAACCTCTCGGAGCCAACAACAACTTGTAAAATCTGCTCCATGGAAGGAAGTGGATAATGATCCTCGAGAGATGCTCTATTTAAATATCCAAGTCAACAGACAATCTGATTTCCTCACTCTTCTTTCTGATTGGAACCAAGTTGGCAACCTAACTAGAATGCTTGATAGGGAATATGATTCTTGATTTTATAAACTTATTCAATTCTTTTCTCATGAGAGGCTCCATGTGGGGGTTGGTGGCCTTTGTTTCTACCGATAGGCTTAGTATTTAGATCCAATTCAATGGTGTGTTGAGCTAACTCGGATTACAACCTTTCAAATATTCATAGCTCCAAGCAAACACATCAGGGAATTCTTGACAAAGTTGTATGAACTCATACCTTTCTTGCTCAGTTGTCATCTTACCAATTTGGAGTGATTTGCCTCTTTCTACTGAGATGGACACTGAATCTTCTCCCTTCACTTGGATGTTTTCTTTCTCCTTCCTAAAATGATCATTAGGATTGAAAATGGACTCCAAAGTAATAAGTCCCTTTGGTAGTTTGTTGGTTCTCAGCTGCACCACTTGGTCACCATCTTGTGCTGCTCTAACTTTTCCTTATTTTTGGCTGAGAATTCAGCCTCTTCTTGCAAGAAATGGATGATTTGCTGATCATTTTCAAACACTTGCCAACTTACATTGTTATTTGGCACTGAAGGCCTCACAATCACATGGATGTTTGGCTGTACCTTGTCCTTTTGAATGCTCTCCACAACGTCAAAGGCTTCCCCAACTGCTGCAAGCCTGTCAACAGCATGGTTCTCTTTTCTAGGAATGGATTTTATGCTAAAGCCCTCAAAATCTTCAATGAGGTCCCACACCCTGTTCTTGTAGCACTTGAGTAGATCATTCTTGACAGCATGCTGCCCCTTAACTTGGTTGACAATCAACTCACTGTCACCAAAGACTTGCAAGTTCTTTATTCCTCTCTTGATTGCCCAATGCAGTCCTTGCACCAAGGCTTCATATTCAACAAAGTGTTAGTAGAGCATGCAAACGGAAATCTAAAAGTTGAATAATACTTAACTCCTTGAGGTTAAACTAGAATGGATCCCCTCTACACCATGGCTACTCCTTGATCCATCAAAAAACAAATGCCATACCTCATTGTCATCTTTGTGGTTTGGCTTGGTGATGCTAGGAATAGGCTGATTTTCTTCATGTATGCAATAGACTCCCAGCTCAGATTCTTCTATTTCTTGATAAGGATCAAAAGCATGCACCTTGCTTGCCCATTCATCAAGAGTTAAATCTGGGATGCTTCCAACCTTGGTGTCAGCTTCATCAGTGCTTGGATGATCTTCTTGATCAAACGCTGAACAATTGGCATTAATCTGACTTGGAGTGTAAGGCTCAATGTGAAAGTTTGCAATAGGTTCAGACCTGATTGTGGCTTTGGTTCCATATCTTGTTCTGAACAACATGTGTGACCAATCAGCAGACAAGTAACCTCCAATCTTAGCTGTGAAATCCCTTGACAAACATAGGGCAAAGAGTGGTGGAAGGTCTATTACTGAGACATCTTGCAAAACAACCACGTTGGGACAGGCATGCAAAGTAAGACTCAAGTTTTTAATCACCCCGACTGTTGTTACTGCTGTCCCATCCAACTGCACCACCCCTTTGGATATGGTTTCATACTGAATTCCCAACTGATCAGCTATTTGCTTGGGCATTACTGAACTACTTTCCCGGAATCAATCATGCAATTGTGTACTAATTGGTTCCCAATGATCAATGAAACATAGAATGGAGGGGGCTTCAATATTTTACCTTCTGTCCTCCATGATTCCCCTCAGGCTGGGCAGCATTTGTGAGCACCTTCTCTTGCATTTGGACTTGCTGATTTGAAGTTGACCAGTCCTTCATGGCAGCTTGTAGCAAATCTCTTTGGCCTGGGATAGATAGTGATTCCCACATTGATATGTTTACATTTGTCTTCTTCATCTGATCAATGATACTGAATGGAGATGAAGTATCCCTCTGCTGTCCCTTGGCCTGCACATTCATTCCTTGCACATGGGCAGCAACAACTGGCATTTGGGTTGGCCTAGGGGCTGTTTTAGGCAATCCTTGCGTGCTTGGGATTGCATTTTGTTTGCCAATAGTTTGTGGAGTGACAGAAGGTCATGAATTACTTGGGGCCAATGGTTGTTCTTCACCCAAATTTCTTCTCTTTGACCTTGTGTTGGCTGCAACACTTTGGGAAATCATTTGATTCATGCCACAAAAATCTTCTGCCTGCCAGTTTACAAGTGTGGTATCATTTGGAGCTGATTGCTGCTGGAATGTTTCTTGTTGCTGGTTATTTCCTTGACTACCTTCACCCTCCACACCAGTTTCTGTCACCATTAATGCTTGATTTAAGGCACCGTTGAAGCACATGGACTAGTTATAAGGTTCATTGCATGGGAAACACCAATCATACTCTTGAGCTATATTTTTTTGTACTAGCATTAATACTTTAGATGAAGATGTAGCATTGGGATTATAGGGCTGAAATGGTCTATTGGCAGGAGGCCTTGCTTGATTTAGATTTGCAGCTGGATTGGGTGGTCTATGAGGTTGATATGGCTACCTGTTAGGCTGAGCTTGAGGCTGGAAGGAAGGTCTACAACCTTGAGCTTGCTACCTTTTGAGTGTAACCAACTCATTACCTAGATTTTGCAATTGCTTCATGACTTCTTGAAGTTCATTTGAGGCACTAGAAGATGAAGTGGAAGCTTCACTTGAATTCTGATTTCTAGGAGTGGGAATAGAAGCTAAATTAGGCACTTGGCTAGTACTTGGGCTCTCTAAACTTGGAAATAATGGCATTGGAGGCCTAGGAGCTAGCTTGCCATCTTGAATCAAACAATTTTCAGCTCTAATGGAAATGTTATAAGCAATGGGGATAGTTGTGCCTCCCATGGACTGAATTAACATAGAAATATCAGAATTTAAAGCTTTAAGGTAATAAAGAAAAGCACCTTCTGCTATTGGCTTGACTGCCACTAGAATTCTCTCCCAAGTCCTTTGAAATCTGAAATTAAAATCAGTCAGCTACTCATTGGGAGCTCTTTTGATAGTTGTCACTTGCTCCAAAAGGGACAAGTTGTCTCCCTTTTCCCCAAACTGCTCATGGAGGGCTATACATAGCTGATTCCAATTTTGAATAGAACTTGAGGCAAGACTCCTGAACCATTGCAAAGCTTTCCCTTTGAATGAAGATGCTAGTAGTTTGACAGTAACTTGCATCTCATTGATCTCATGGATTGCACAAATGTTAGCAATATCCTAAAAATGATCACCGTGTGAGGTCTAATTTTCTCCAAAGTGAAGTATGGAATGTTCTTCAATGCTACAACCGGGATTGGATTTTGTGCATTGAGAGCAAGTGGGCTTTACCAGTGAGTGAAATTGACATAGGGTTTGTTTTGTGCCATTCGATTGGCCTTAGAACCCTTGTTGATTGAATAAAAGGCCTACCAGTGGAGGAGTTGAGAGAGTTCTATTTGGTGGAGATGGAGACCTTTGGATTCTCCTCTCACTTTGCCTTATTCTTAGAGATAACTGTAGATATTCAAATAGCACCTCTTCCTCGCCAGCTCTTGACCTTGTGTTGATTCTTCTCATGAGTTTTCAAGTCTGCACTGCTAAAACTAGCTGATTCTTCTTACTTGGAGTCGCCAGATGTGTAATTTATAGCTCTTTTAAAGCAAGAAACTTGCAACAAATACACATCAATTTTGTTGCAATAAAGATGAAGACCTCTAAGGTCCCACCGGCATGCCAAAACTGTTGTTGCAAATCAGCAGCACCCTTGGATGTTGATCAGATTTCTAGTTTGATATTTTAGACATCCAGTGTGATTGCACAACATTGACTCCTCTCCCCAAGTGTGGGAATTGTAAAATGGGAAAGGAATCTCTAGATTAAAAGTTGGTTCCTCAACTCCTCCGATCAGATTTATCACTTACAAGTTGCAGAGGTTTAAATTCCTAATCATATCCTAAATTCCAAAGGAGACGAGAGATAGAGAATGCGAGATAAACTAAAACTAATGCTAATAGGTGATGCACCGAAAGGAGTGGTGAGCATGTTTTACTTACGTAGATTGAAACATCAATAATAAAAATGCAACAAAGAACCTCATGCAAAAACCGATAATTGTAATGAAGGATAATAAATTAACCAAACAACACAGGAAGAGGATGAAAACCAATCACAAAGGCTGTATTGTTATTTTAATCATCAAAATCACTTGCATTACAACACCTGAGAGGAAAAATAAAGTTTCAGCTCTTAGAAAAGGTATGATATTCCACCAAAATAACTTCCAAGGTGAGAAAGGGGACCTATAATACACAAAAAATGTTCAAACTTTGAAAATGAGCCAAATCGCTTTTTACGGTCAAGGGACGAGCCCAGGAGAGAGAAACACGGGAAAACATGGAAGGGATTCAACCATTGACCAAAAAAATTCAAAATAGCATGGGCATCCTTACAGACCCATCCCCTGACATTTTTAGCCATCTTTGGGAGAGAATGCGAGCCATTCTTCATTAAAAACGGTGGTTGAAATGTCATTTTTGTCCATGACCACATGCCAGAGGTGTTTTTGATTTTCTCTCTCTAAACTCCATCAAAATTCAAAAAATGACCCCAGAATCTTGTAGAGAATTTCACCAGCTTTCCATTGATATAAAGAATGTGAAAACCGAGCTCTGGATCGAAAGATATGGCCATTTGAAGTTTTAGGGCAAAACAGGGCCAAATCGGGTTGGTGGGCAAAAATTCAAATTTTTGCACCTTTTTGGTCATTTGGAAAATTTTCCAAAATTTCCCACGCTCTGCCACTCTAGGTGCCATGTGGCAGCATCTCATTGGCCGCGGGCCTTTCAGGGGAAATTTTTTCCAAAAAACTCCGCCGAGCCATAACTTCAAAAATACATGGAGTTAGGAGGAAAACTTTACCTTTCTGGAAAGCTGAGAAAGAGATCTATCCAATGGTGTCATTTCCAAAAGGTTTTGAGTGCCTGAAAAGTAAAATATTATGACTAAGGCACAAGAGAGGAAAAAAATGAGAGGAGTTAGCCACAAAAAATGAGCAGGGGCACATCTTGGATAACAGTAACAACAAGAGAAGAGGTTGCACACGCAAAGGAAATACCAAGGTAGAAGAACCTAGTTTCAAGGTAATAAGTGGTACATGGGAAGTACCTGTTATCCAAAATTCACCCTCAAGGTAATTTTGATAACATGCATCAAATTATTCAGTCCTGAGCAAGTAGATTGATTCAAGGCCCAAAATCATGTTTTTGGGGCCCCCTCGGCTTCTCTCTAACTCTCCCATCCAAGAAGAAATCCCAACAAGTTGAGAAAATGGAAAAAATGCAAAAAATAAGGTTGCAGGACTGTTTTAAAGCATTTCGGGTCTGAAGGGTTCGGGTCATACTGAGGTTCGTCGTACCAAGCTTGGGGCCGAAAAAACAAAGAAAATCGGCTAAGTCGGACATTTTTGTCCCAGGCGGTCCGCGGGACAGTTGGGACGTCGGACGCCGGTATGGCCGAATCAACCGTAAGTAGGGAAAATCATCAATTTTTTTTTCACGTGGTTTGGGACAGCCGGAACAAAAGTACGCGTGGGACGCGAATCGGCTGATTTTCCGAAAGATGGTCCATTTCGGGCAGTTCGGGGATTTTTGTCCAGGACAACCGGGAAAAAAGTACGCGAGGGACGCGTGGGATGTGAAAAGGTGAAAAGGCTGCAAAAGAGACAAGGAATCTGAATCAGCTAATGTGGGAGAATGTATCTGGGACAGCCGGGACAAAAGTACGCGTGGGACGTGAAAAGCTGAAACAGCCGAAGGCAAAGAAGAAAAGTCAACGTTTGACCCGTGAACTTCAAACGGCCATAACTTTTGACTTCGAGCTCTGATTTTCACAAAATTGGACTTTCTGGAATGAGCACGATGTCCTCTATGCCAAAAAAATTAGATTTATTATTTTTAACAAGGGTAGATATATTTAAATAAAAGAAACATATTCGGCTCCAGTCAGTTAATGCTCATTCCCGTCAAATGATAGAAAATGTCTGCCAGACCCAAAATAGCTGCCCGCACTCAGAAGGCCATAAATTTTGTATTTATCAACAAAATCGCACAAAATTGGTACCGTTGGAATTGTGGCTCGACGATGCATAACAATCAAGAAATTCTAGATTTGATGAGAGATTATTTGATATTTTTAAGAAAACGTGTGCGGGTTCGTATGTTGTGTTTTATTTGGTGGTTGGGAGTGCAATTAAGAGGCATGGTCATCATTCTTTCTCTGCTGTAGCACCTAGGACAGTATGGGGAGCCTTTTTCAAGTAATATATAATCATTTTACTCCATTTAATGCCTCTTACAAGTGGTTGAAGGACAGATTTTGGGATTTCCATTTTCCCTTCTCTTTCCCTTCTCATTTTTTTATAAATTGGAGTGTTGGGCTCATTGTAAAGGGGGGGTAGTTTTGTAGCAAAGCTCTACCAAAATTTTTGTGAATCCAATGTGTTGTAGGCCCTTGTTTTGGACTCCTTGCATGGTGATCCAGGCCCTTATCTTGTAACCGATTGAACTGTGCATACCAGGAAGCAATAAAATACAAGTTTGTGGATGTATCTTCCCCTGCTGTGTTTTTTTGCATTCTTCTTGCCCCTTTCCACCTTGATTACAAGAATATTGTGTCTATTATTATGCTCTTGCAGGGATCCATTATCATTGTGTATGTTTGAAATATTTTTGTAAATGCATTTTTCTAGATTGTGGAGAACTGTCATCACCCCTTCTAGCGTGCACTTTGCTTCTGTATCTCACACATTTTAAGACTACTCTCACACCCTCCTTTTATTATGTATCACCGATTTATTGTGAGCTTTCATTTTATGCATCTCTCTCTCCAGATCCCTTGGAAATTTAAATTAGAATAGTTAGCTTTCCATACATTAGAGTAGATGTGACATGTAGTTTAGGATCAAGAACCGGCTTTCTCTGGAGGTCTATCTCAAGTAGCAAGTCCCACAACTTAGAGATAGTACCCATGTTATCCAATCACACCGTAAGTCCAAGTATATGCGCTTGTATAAACGGAGGGTGCTTTGTGATTTGGTGATAACAGGACCTAGACCCTACACATCAAAAGGAGGTATATCAAGATACCATGGATGTCATTCGAGTTTACAAGGAAAATACGGTGTATAAAGGAGTAGTCAAGGAGGAAGAAGCAAAGAAGGGAGGTCGAGGAACCAAAATATGACCTAGATGAGGTTAGGGAAGTATGTAAAATGCTAAGGCAAGAGAATATTATTCCCTTTCTCGAGCATGGTTAAGAGAGAAGGTACCACGTGACAAAGAAGATTGTGACAAGACGATATTACATGCAAACCTTATCCCTCACATCCTTGACTATGATAGGGAGATCATGTTAAATGCGGTCATGGATGGATGGCTCCTTAGTAATATCCTCATTGACACGAGGCACGGAGGTCAATGTTCTCACCATAGATGCATGGCATCAAATGGGAAGGCTGCTGCAATACAGCCATCTTCGAATGTGTTATATATGGAAAAAAATGAAGCCAATGCCCATTGGTGTCTTCAGGATGCAACTATCACCATTAAGGGAGCTAAGTTTCTTGGGGACTTTGAAGTCTTGGCATTCGCCAAGGCGAGAAAATTTCAAGCACTACTTGGGCACCCATGGTGCTATAAGAACAATGTGGATCTTCGGTTCAACAAGGGATACATGCTTTGAAAATGAGGAGGAAGGGGTCATCATACCCCTGGCTGATGGGAATTCAACACCCTATACTGAAACTTTGGGAGAAGAGGTCCTAGATAGAATATATGTGTGCTCAATTAGGGATCCAAAGATAATCCGTCCTATCGACGAGTTATCCAGTTTGAAGATGCCCGGTCGAGAAGTGACACCACTAGTCTACCATGTGATAATGGGGTGCATGGAACCTATGAGTTAATTAGATGGAATTTGAGAGGATTGGTGACAAAGGCATGTATGGTATGACACCTAGGGAAAGGAGCTACCTAAGTACTCAGGAAGAGCCATCCATGAGGTCTTTTTGTAGAAGATGGAAGCTCAGTGGAAGGAGGAAAATGAATGAAGGGGGATGTTAAGTTACATCCTACTAGGAACTGTTGCATGCTAGTGGGAAATGCATTGGGATAATCTCTTGGAATGGCATGAAGTGAGAATTTCCTTCTTTGTTCATTTCTCTAGAAGCTATGCACCCACCACTATCAAAGACTACCATGGTAAGGAGCCCACCTCTTTCCACATCCAAGTCTGTAAGAGATCCTCGAGGGAAGGCGCGGAAGCTTTGCCACCATCCTTCTAGGTACACAAACTGTATTCTACACTACAAGGTTGCGCGTGTGCATGGTACATCCACTCTAAGACACACCGCCATAAATGGAATTGACAAGAACTAGCGTATGATCTCGTCCAAGCATTTGAGTATTGAAGCACCAAACCATCAATGGATAAGGCATTGTAGGAGGTCAAGCACCTTACGATGGGGGATAGTGCAAAGGTAGAGGATAAGCTTGTAGAATTGCTAGGAGAGCCATGCTTAGAGGGATAATTTGGTGAAAATGAGTCTGATGAGGTGTAGTTTGAGTGCGCATGCGTAGAGAAAGAAAAAGGCAAGATGGTATATGTCATAGATGACAAAGAGATGGAAAATTTGGAGGTTAACCATTCTCTAGGCTCATGCGAAGTGATGGATAGTGCTGATGAAAGAACATGCACCTATCATGAGCCTATAAAGACAAAGAAGGTTAATATTGGGTCAAAGGTGAAACCCAAGGAAGCTATCATTGGAGATTACTTGGTCGGAGAAGGAAGTCTCTAAGATTATTGATCTTTTACATGAGTTTGAGGATTTATTCCCACATGGGTATCATCAACTCAAATGTGTTCACCATTCCTTTCGGAAATGAGAATTATGTTGAAGGAAGGTGTGCACATAGTTTGGAAGAGACCATACCAAATGAATCCTAACTGCAAGGAGGAAATAGAAAAGATGATATCCTCGAGAATCATAGAGGTTGTGGAGGAGTCAAAGTGGATAAGTCCAATGGTGATTAGTATCAAAAAGGATGAAATGATAAGGATATGTGTTGATTATAGGGATCTGAATGCAGTGTGTGTCATTGATCCCTTCCCAACCCTATTCACTGAAGAAATCTTGGAAGGAGTGGCAAGGTGCAAAGTCTACTCTTTCACAGATGGGTTCTTAGGCTATCACCAGGTGAGGATTACAAAGGAAGACCAAAGAAAGAAAACCTTCACCACCGAGTGGGGAATTTTTGCCTATATGGTCATGCCTTTTGGGTTGAAGAACGTACCTATTGTATTCTCATGCATTGTAGTGCATGCCTTCTAGGACTTCATCCACAAGTTTCTCCAAGTGTACCTTGATGATTGGACTGTGTATGGACTAGTCAAGGACCATTGTGAAAATTTGAGATTGATGTTTGAAAGGTGTTGGAAGTTGAGGATATCCCTCAACATCAAGAATTGTGTATTTGCTACCCCATTTGGGACCTTGTTGGGACACATCATATGTAAAGAAGGCTTCTTTGGTGGATCCTGCCAAAATTACAGTGATTGTGGGATTGGGGGAGCCAACTAGTTAAAGCACAATGCGTGGGTTTCTTGGACACGCGGGCTACTATCGAAGTTCATCAAGGGGTATGCCAAGATCTCCACACCTTTAGAAGAGTTTCTTAGACATAAAATTTCCTTCCATTGGGGAGAGGTACAATAGAAGGCATTCGACACATTGAAGGATAGGCTTATCACCGTGCCTATATTACATTTCCCCTCTTAGGATAAGCCCTTCCATGTTCATCTAGATGCCTCCAAAATGGCCATTAAGGTAGTACTTGCACAACATAGTGAGGGAATTGTTGATCACCCCTTATGCTTTGTAAGCAGGAAGTTGGCACCAGTAGAGCAAAATTATACTACGACCGAGTATGAGGCATTGTTTATGATCTATGCACTTCATAAGTTCAGCGGTATCTCGGCAACTCCCATTATCTTTTACACTGACCACATGGCATTGAAATATTTGGTGAACAAGCCCATCCTAAAAAGGCACATATGTCGGTGGGTGTTATTATTTCAAGAGTTTGAGTTCATTGTAGTTGTCAAAAAAGGTAAAAGTAATTCCGGACCTAACCATTTGTCTAGGATTGATTTGGGGAGGACACGCAAAGCATTGAAGATACCATGCTAGATGCATAACTGTTTAGGTTGCGACATGCACCCTCAGACTTAGAGGATATTGTTGTGTTCCTTAAAATGGGTATGACACTAGAAGGGATGAAGACATTAGAGAAAAAGCAACTAGCCATATGCGTCACACCCTACATGTTGATCAGTGGGGACTTATACAAACTAGGGCATGATGAAGTTTTACGTAGGTGTGTACTAGAGCATGAGCGCTTCGCCATCATAGAGGAAGCACACGGAGGAATTGCAAGTGGACATTATGCAGGCGATGCCACCACACGTAAAATATTAATGGCATGATTGTGGTGGGAAACTCTGTATAAGGATTATAAGGAGTATTGTAAAGTGTGTGACCATTGTCGCACGTTGGCAAGCTAAGACGGAGAGATGAAATAACTTTACACCCTATCCCTAGCGCTGAACCTTTTGAGAAATGGGAAATAGACTTAGTAGGACCTATTACACTAGTAACACGTAGCACTGGATCATGCTATGTAATCACTTGCATGTTCTATTGACAAGGTGGGTAAAGGCAGCCCCAACTAAAGACTGTACAACTACTACAACAACAAGATTTTTGTGGGAGAACATTATCACAAGTTATGGATGCCCTTTAAGTTTAACCAATGATAGGGGTACACATTTCCTAAATGAGACCGTGAGGATCCAGTTACCAGAGTTCATGGTGGATCATCACAAAACTACACCTTATGACCCACAAGAAAATGGGCTGTGGAAGCATTTAACATAATATTGAGTCATACCACGACAAATATTTGTGATGTTGGAAGACAAGATTGGGATGACAAGGTATCAGCCATATTATGGGCTTATAGGACAACTTATAAACGGATGAAAAAATCCACAACATTTTAATTGGTGTTTGGCACAAAGGCTGTCCTGCCAGTTGAGTTCATGTTACCTTCTCTGTGAATAGTGTACACAGAAGGGATGGCTGATGAGAAAGTGCTAGAAGAAAGGATTGATAAATTAATGAAGCTGGATGAAAGATGATCACTCACAAGTTGGAGCTAAACAATAGAAAAAGTAAAGCAAAAGTATGACATGATCGCCACATTAGGAACAAGAAGTTTGAGGTTGGGCAGATGGTCTTACTATATGATTCAAAGTTTTTACACCATCTTGGGAAGTTAAAAGTGCATTGGTTGGGTCCCTACACCATCTCATACATCCTTGATTTAGGCGCATGCTAGTTACAAGCATTGGATGGGATGAGATTGCTAGGACACTTCAATGGGAGTAGGTTGAAGCCCTATTATATAAATAAAAGTATTCTTGGTGTTTATAAATAAGGAAATATTACCAGTTAGTTTTGAATTTTCTTTAATGTATTTTCCTTTCTTATGTTTCCCTTTCTTGTTTCAATTTTTGTTGCACCACGAACGCCGGTAATCTCATTACTTTTTTAAAGTTGTAGCTACACAGAGGACCGCACATCATTTTAGTGTGGGGTGGAGTAAGGTGGAAGAAATTGAAGTGTGAAGTGCTAGGAAGGATTGCATTAGAAAGCCTAGTTGAATGGTCCTGTGAAGAAAGTACATGCAAGGAAAGGTGAAAAAGGATGGTTGGTGTCAGGATAAAGCTACATTGGGGATCCATGTATAAGAGAGGAAGAAGTGCAAAAGTAACACGAGGTAGGCGAGAGCAAAAATCATGATAGAATAATTTCCTTCGGCCTTTGGTTACACGCACACAAGAGTCTCCTATCAAGATGGATTGGTTACGCACCAGAAGGTTGGAGAATTTTCCGCGTAAGGTTGGGCACATGAGTTAAAGCACTAAAGTCGGGTTTGTTTGAAAAATCCGCATTAAGTGTTAAAGTATGGTTGTAGGTAAGGTAGCATTTAATGTTACAAAGTAGGAAAAACTATAAATAGAGGGTCAAGGCATTTCATTATTTACTTTACATATATGAAGAAAGAAGCGCTTTTGCATCATTACAAACTAGGGCTTCTAGAATTGATCTATGTGAAGAAAATTTTGAAGAGTTTGAGTGTGAATAACTAGTTTGGATTTGTAAACCAGAAGGAATGGATATCATGGGCGTAAGAGAAGTTTTGAGAAGGCACCATCTTGTGAAGGAATTATCTCGCTTAGGGTTTGAAAAGCTAGGAGTACGGGTTTAAGAGGTTCTCCTCACAAGTTTGAGACCTAAGGTTGGAAGAAGTGGAAGATTAGAGTAACAAGAAGAGATCAAAGTGATAAGAGGAGGACATAGACAATGGCACCCAAGAAACAAACTATGTCACCCAAGAATCCAAAGGGCAAGGACCAAGGGAAAATAGCCAAAAGAATAACCACCACAAGCATGAATGAGGAGTGGTATGCAGAAATGCAATACCTGGATGGGGTTTTTCTTGGGAAGGAGTGGGAATCTCATTTGAGAAAGATGGCGGTGAGTGATTATAACCATCACACAACCACAACAGAGAAGGAAATGACACTGGAGTTAGTGTGCCCGATGAACAAAAAGACACCAGAGGGTTTGCCCATCTATAGCGATGAGGTAAAGGTGAAGTTGGAGAAGGTAGGGTTATTATAACTCTATGAGTTGCCTACTTTGGAAATCCTGAGTGCATCTATCAGTGGCTTATGTCATGCATGCATGAGGACCAATTTTACTTCATGGGGCACAAGATGTGCTTAACCCCTCAACCGATTTATAAGTTTACAGGCCTCATCTCTAAGAGAGAAAGCATAGATGATGACCTGAGAGACAAGGACACCATCAAAGAAACCATTACTGCATATGATTACAAGAAGGGGTCAAGGTATTTTGATATTATAGAAATCCCAGATCCTATCATGAGAATGGCCGCACACCTAGTCACAAAGTTAAATGATCAAGAAAGGTGGACGTAGGTGAATAAGGCCTAGTTGAATGTGTGCAGAAAAATATTAGAGGGCACAATCTAAAATTTATCGGCCTTCATTATAGATGAGATAATCAACAATGCACAGAAAAGGAGACAAGATACTATTTGGAAATATCCTCTTGACAATTGTGTTTTTGAGATAGGAGTGCATGACATGGTAGACAAGTTTGTTTGGGAGTATCTAGCTGAATATTCCTCACTCGTGAAAATATTTTCAAAGTATACATGTGAAACAATGATAGCCTCCCACAAGGCACACCTGGACAAGTGATATAAGTGTTTAGGGGATGCGTTCAAAGGAGAGTGGAGAATCCCATAGAAACTACTAGCACTTACAAAGGGAGAAGTTGAGTTTGTTGTGTACCAACACTTCTGCATAGGAAAATTCATGATGGTGGATGAAACCATGAGCCCATGGTGTAAAATCCCATTCTCCTTCACCACCCAGTACTTCCAAATGGGAGTTAACAGGTTCAAAGAAGCAAAGAGACAAAGGTTTGACCTTAGTGAAGTTAATCAGGACCACAGGGAGATGTGCAGGACGCTAGTCTACCCCAAGAAGCACACGTACGTGGAAAAGTATGTAGTGCATGAAATCAGAATGATAAAACCCCTGACTCTACTAATTGTAGGAAAGTCTGTGCCATGTATATATCTCTGCATTAGTCCAAAGTTTGAGAAAGGTGCATACCTAGAGAATGATGTCTCCATACCTGACAATCCCATGCGTAGAATAAATCCTACGCTCAAGAAAAGGGTGAGAGAATAAGAAAAAAACCAAGTGTGTAAATTTCCCAGCCAATAAGCACGTTGGTGGCAAGCACCAAACCTAGCACCTATATGCGCAAGAAGAAATCCTTGGTAAAGGAGATGACCTCAGAAGAAGAGGCACCGAGTAACCCCTTGGCAAGGAGGAGTCACCGAAGGAAGTAAAGAAGGATGGATCCACCGCAGAAGAGTCACCTCTCAAAAAGAAGCAAAGGATAGAAGAGGAGACCGACTCGGAAGAAACTAAGAGCTTGGAGAAATACATAGGTGAAAAGGATGATGACGATGAAGAAGATGATCCTGAAAGAGATCAAGAGCCACTTGTCTTCAACATGCACGATTCAGAAGAAGAGGTTAGATAAGAATAACATGGGTTCCTTTTCATGTGGCGTAAGTGTAGCTAGGAGAAGGAAGGTGCCAAGGACGTGGGAAGAAGTGAGGAAGTTAGCGTGCAGAAGAAAAAAACTTCAAGCCTTACGTAGGAGCAAGTAAACGAGGCGGCAGAAAGAGAAGAAATGAAAATAATCGAGGCCTTAGTAGAATAAGAATTGGAGCACAATGGCTGACATTGTGATGGAAGAGGATAAGGAGGAAAGCATTGAGAAAGAACAAGTTAGTGTGGGAGGAGGTCCCAGTCTAATGGTGAGTTTCCCCAAATCTACGTGCTCGGGAAGGAATATCCTTGATATAAAACGAGGACATGTCATGGGCTATGTTGATGACCAAAGGAAGGTGCTACACACGCACTTCTAGAGCACTTTAACCATGGAAGAAATTCTAGATATGGAGTCATTTGATGAGGAGGGTGCGTACCCCAAGACAAGGAAGATGCTCTCTTGGGCATTTGAGTCCCATATTGATGAGCCAGAGTTCAAAATATACCAAGGGGAAATCATGCTAGTACCGGAGTCTAAGGGAGCCAACCCCTTGGTAAATTCCCAATAACTCTCAGATGAGCAATTATGTAATGCGCTCAACAAGGTCGTGGTCGAGACTAAGGCTAGGCTCTTTGGAAGAAATGACAGAGTAAGATTTCTAGAGGGAAAGCTAGAAAAGAAGGAAGAGGAGCTGGTTGAGAAGACTAAGGGATTGAAACAAGAAGAGTTTATTAGCACAGAGCTGAAGCATGAACTAAGGGATGAGAAGGTGAAGGTGCATGAAATATACAAAAATATGGAGTCTATCACAAGCACCATTATGTTGAAGCATCCAGACCTAACACCACCCCTTGCACAGAAGTATGGATCCATCTTGAATGCTTAGAAGATGTGATGCGCATTCTCACCATGGAGAGACAACCATTATGCTGAGTCCACGGAAGAAGTGGCAACACACTTGGAGAGGGAGGAAAAATTGAAAGTGGTAGTAATCATTATTGAGTATAGCAAGGTACTTATAGATGTCAAGATTGTTGCTCAATCTACCGAGGCTACGTATGATAATTGCGCAGATAGGGATAAAGTGGTGAGTATATTGTTCGCCACTCACGAAGCAGAGCTGAAGGAGTTTCAAGAGAAGAATAAGGGAAATAGGGTGGAAAGGGACAAAATCCTTTCCGAGGTCAAAAATAAATCTGAGGCCATTGAAACCTTAAGGGGTTCAATCAAAAACCGGTTGAAGGAATTGTACCCATAGATTACTAGAAGGATGGATGCACTTGAAGACATGAGTAAGGAGTTGGAGAAAATTGTTGACACTATGAATGCTTAAGGAGATGGACTAATTTTTAGGGAGGTAAGCACCCTATTTGGTGACCTCTGTTAGAGAGCGTAAACCGAAGTTGATGCCTAGACCAAGCGGGAGGCCGCCTTACAAAAAGATTTTCCTATCTTGTTGCAATAATACCATCACTTACCCATTCCTTATTCTTTCCCAAATTCTTCATCCCCTTATTATTTTTCCAAAATTAAATTATACTATAATTATTTATTCATTTGATAAGTGTTCTGCGAGAAGGATAACAATCATAGTGTGGGGTGATGTTGGGACCCCAAAATGTTGGCTAAGTACAAAAAGGCGTGTAGGCGTGCAAGGAATAGTTGAAGAAGGGCATGAAAGGAGAAGGAATGCGGATATAGGGTTAAGGAAGGGTTTAAGAAAATCCATGGTGCATGCGCGAGACAGAGCTAAAGTATTAGGACTTAGCCATATTGGGCATTTTAGGCAGGACACAAGAAAAGTGTGACTCGACAACAAATGAGAAGTGGATAAGGTGCCATCCTGGACAACGTGGTGCCATGAAAGGAATATGCTTAGCGATAGAGGATTCTAGAAGAACATCATTACAAGGAGTGGAGAGCTCGGATATGAAGGAGCATGCTTCTATGGAGGACCACTTGGAAACTTGGTGATGGATCTATAGCCCTGCAAGACAATTCGGTGGTTGAAGAAACCTATATATACAAGTGCCCGCATAGTAGAAAGGGAGATACAAAAGGATAATATAGAGAGCGGAGCTCTGTAGAAATACTACAAGAACTCTGTGGGATTGGGTAGAGGCTATATAAGGGAGTAATGTATTAAGGGGTTGGGTTATAATTTTTTCTTTGTATGGATGAAGGACATGATCCCTGCTATGATGTATGACTTGATCTGATCAAGATGTGGTAGTCTAATGGATCCATTGAATGTAATGAGATTACAAACATGAATGAGTATGAATGTAATTAATTCAGCTCATATCTATATCTTTTCATTTATGTTCATGGATGTTATGGAATAGATGTAAATCCTTATGTATTTTCCTTTCTGTTGTAGTTCTATCTGTTATCTATAAGTACCCTCTGTTTGGAATGAATACATTTGTCTAGAGGCTGTTCTGAGCCCTATGATGATTGTATGTCTCATTTCCACCTTTATTCATTAAGTTCATGACATAGATGATGGTTTCCCACTTAACTCACATAAAAGAGAGACTCAATGCCCGTGTGTGCCTCGGGTGAGCACCCAACACCTGTTGGGTGATAGGCCAACGTGCATGGGATTTCTTTCCTTTGTGATGGGTGTAAAAAAAACTACAATTTTCATAAACTTCCTCTATAGTGGATGGTCCATGCACGTCCACTTCACCCCTATGCTAGGATTCAAGAGAAAAATGAACTTGTGAATCATAAATTTATCATCTTTTTGATATTAAGGAACACATTTTAGAGGACTAGTGAAACATTATTTATATTCAATTACTGATAATTTTCCTTTGATTAAACTCTGGAATTTTTTCATTTTTGATAAAATTATAGCTACGACAACTAGTGTTGGCGAAAGTATAATTTGAACTATTCCCAAGTTATGGAGAATGTCTCAATTTCTAGTTCCATTTTATGCTTTCCCACCAAGTGGTAGCTTCATGAGAGAGCTGAAAATCATCCCACACAACCTTAGTTTCCTAAGATAAGTATCTAATCTCAAAATATTTTTCTATTTCACTTAACCAATTTTTTGCTCCATCTTCCATGGCGAAGTATTTCCATACAACTTTGGTGGGTTGATTATTTTTATATCTTTTTCCAATTCAAAAGTCAAGAGAGATTTCTTATTATCTATCTGATTCTCATTATCATGCTACCTATGATGTTATTCCTCATGTTCCTTTACTTGTTCCTCCTCATGGCCCTCATTTTCTCCCTCAATTTGTTTTCTCTAAGGCAACAATTCGATTACTAGTGTCTTGAATAACCAAGAGGATCTTATACATTTTTCATTAACTATTCCCTTATGCTTTTTTGAACTGGTTACAACATCATTGTTAACTCTTATTCTTACCATTATACTCTATTAAAACAAGGATAACTTAATATTAACAAAATGAACCCATTAATTCCAAAAGATGGAACCTTCAAATATGATACCGAGAATGTTGCAACTCAAATTATTTTTTCAAAAACTAAAGATTAAAAAAATAATCTTCATGTTTAGTGACAAATGTGAAATAAAGTGAACTCGAGAGAAACCAATTAAAAACTTAAACAACATGTTATTAGTTTGATTTGATCTATCGATAACTCTTACGTGTATAAATATTGTGCGGTTGAGAAGGGTTTATTCTTTTCTCCATCACTCCACTCTACAATAGTAATCATACAATCTTTAGTATATTCCGGTTTACCTTTTCAAGTTTGAGATAAGTATGTTTTCCATCCTTAAATGTCTACCATGAAAGTCAATCTTCTTATTCGGTATCTAACATATATCATTTAAGGATATGGTGAATAGACAATGCAATCAACTACTTTCATTACTTTGTCCAAAGTTTCTCACCATGCATAAACATCGTATCCAAATACTACACAAAATCCTAGAGATATATTCTTCCATCACCAAAAATTTATCTAGATATTTTAGTGTATGAAGGTGAACATATAAAGAAAGAGGAAGTGTGCTCTTTATAGGACCATCTACATAAGTTAAAAGAACCAAAACTTCTTGTAGGTTCTTACGAGAATCAGAGATACATCATAAAGGAATTACTTCCATTATGATCGCTTTCCCTTTTTAATAACTACCCCTAGTTAGTAATATGTCAAGGTAGTTGTATGATGAAGTGAGATTACCACTCTTCTACATAAAAATTAATGTCTCTTAACAAACGTCATTCATTTTGTGACATTTTCTACGTTAATTATGATACTTTTTTTTTTTACTTAAGTTATAAGCGATAATTATTAATTGTGACTTCCTAAAGTCATTCAATTGTGTTTCCCAACAATAATTATTTTTTGTGATATGGAGTAGGCTAGTAATTATCTTTTGGTAAGGTCATCCTATCAAAGTTATAAGTACGTACTTCAATGACATATTTTTTTACAACCACTTTTTATTTTATTTTAAAGAAGATAATATCATTTACTCACCATGAATAACTTAATATTTCATAGGTAGATATGATTTAGGAATAACCATTTCATGTAGACCATACCCATGTAATCTTAATTAGGATTATATTATCTATGTTCATTAATATCATATCATCCTAGCATTAACTATAGATAATAATGCTACCCTTTTTGGCAATATGTGCTAATTTTATAAACATAATAGAGACCCATTCTATTACTTTAATGGTAATCAATTTAATTCATTAACTTATTTAGGGTTTTCTTAATCAAAAGACTAATTTCATCAAGGTATTAAAGTAGGTAAGAATTTAATAACTCATCAAGGGTTTTTAAGTACTTATAAAATTTCCTAGATCTGCAACAATTTATATAAGGTATAATAATGCAATTGAAATGCGAGATGATGTCTACCTTTATACATATCATAAATCGAATACATCATTTTTCTATTTATTAATACAACATATCAAGAGGATACAAAACCCACTTCCATTAACAAGGTTTGTAACTACAATTATCCATTAGGGACTTATGCCCATCTTTTCAATAAGGATTTCATTATGAAATCATTTAACACAAAATAATCTCATTAAAAGGATCCTTTAAACATGTGACCATATGGTCATAATAAAAAATGTATTAAAGATACTCTAATTTTTGACTTCCTAACTTACTTTATTTACCTATATAACAATTAGGAGAGAGAAATAGAAATGGGTCAGTTTGAGATAACTAACATGAGTCAACCTACTCATTTTCTATACCATAATCATTATATTTTGATAATAACAATCCATATTGACCTTATAATTACCAATCTTACTTGAACTTATACTTACCATATAATCTATATGTTATACACTTCCCCACATCAAGAATTAAATCAGAAAAATACATTATTATACAAAAACCCAGTTCAATTACTTAAAAAATACTAATTAATTTTTTTTTAAGAGATTTAGTTTGCAATGAAACCTACTAAGTATAATTATAATACATAACATGGTATTCCAGTTGAAAGAGTGCCCAACTTAAATACTATGTTATCTATAAAGTAACTTTACCTACTAAAGAGAGGACAAACTTCTAATTGTTTACCTTATAAATATTCAAATACTTGGAATGAATAATCAGTCCTAATGTCCTACACCAATTTAGTTCACAATAAAACATAAAGATAATCCTACAACCTTTGATTTTCTCTATTTTAGATACTAACAAAACAAGACCAAGAATTTAAGATATTTCGACCTTTGCACTTAGCCATGTACAATTATAAAAATCTATAATATGCAAGCTCATTGTGGGAATATAAATAAAATACAATATATATATATATTAAAAATAATAATCTTACTATTATGCCAACAATATTAGGTCCTAGATTAAGTGTAAGATCAAACGGTATATGCTATAATTATTTAGCATATATGCCCATTATGGGTTTTATCATTTTTAAAAACCAATTATCTATCAAAGGATAAGTACACGAAGTTAAACACATGTAAAAATACGAGACATGTTTGGAGTGTTTACAAATATTCAAGATAGTGAATAATCACAGTCTGAGAATCTATAAAAATTCAACTCTATTCTTTTCCAAAATAACAATACACAATGATAAAGTACAACCAAATTTGTAATCACTATCTCACACAAAAGATACATAACCATAATTCGTATAAAATTCTATTCAAGAAATTTGCATGTGTTTTTAACGTGCACTCACATATACATCCAAAAGCTCATATAAACTAAAAAACTAAGTATAACATATTTCCATTTAAATTTCCTTAACACAGATCCATATACATTTTTGATAAGTATTCTAATATACAAAGCGATCAATACATAATAGAATTTACACATACACATATAGTGAAAAATAAACCAACACACAAAGTTTTATACCTTTTCACGCATGTAGAACTAGGTAAAATGTGAAATATATTCCCCAAACATTATTGATATAAACACATATACCGAAGGCTATAAAATATTACAATGATTTAAGCATTTTCTGAAAAGTAAACCAGATTTATAAATACCCAAAAATGTCATTACAAAATATAATGACTAAGATTTAGAATATGAGAAAAGGAAGCTCATGCCCGTGACAAATATTCTTCATGCATAACTTAGCTCTTTTCTCTCGAGGTTTCCTCCTAAAGTCAAAATAACAATATTAGCAATGAAACATTCATTTTTACAAAAAAATTCACCTTATCCATGCTCGTATTCATTCTCATGGCTGCAAAATAAGCATAGTGGAATAAAAGTTCCATTACTTCCATAACCCATCAAAGTAGCAGAGTCAAAAACAAAAAAATACAATGGAAAAAATGAATGAATACGAATAACAAATAGATTTGGAGTGGGTTCTCGGGAAGCTAATCATTCCTAATGATTCCAGCTCAAATTAATGGACATAAACCCAAAAGCTACCCACAAATCCTTACCTACCACATATTCCATAAATTTTCTCATAATTTTGGCCATCTATCTGTATTAATTTAACTCCCTATTTTCCACATGGTTTGCATAATTTATCAAATCTTAGGTCACATTTATTTTCCTAGAATTAGGTTAAGTCCTACAAGATTCCCATTAAACATGTCATGTAACCATTAAAATCTATATCATACATTAAATAAACATTCTTATATATGTCTCCATTCAACTAATATTAGTATAAACCATTTTTTTAAATGAATATCATCATATATGCCACAAAATTTACATGCTACCCACTTATATTAAGTGGTGTAATTTATAATGCATTATAGATACGATTTCACACAAACATAACTAGTTTCGAGTTCTCAATCTTGAACAATACAAATTCATTCAACTTTGTTGAGTAAGGCTTATATTTACAACTCTTAAGGTGGACACAACATTTACATGCCCTAGGTTAATACGAAGCACCTTTACATGCCAACCACCTTATATGCAACAGAGGTTTTTGTAGAAAAAGATAAAATGAAGACCAACACATTATGCTATAACCTTTGATAATCTACATATTTATCCAACAAATTTTTTTTTATAAATATATATATTTGTAGTGACAGATATGTCGGTGCAAGCTAAGACTCCCAGTTAATAATATTGTTTAAATATTCTAATGGTCTATTAATCATCTATATGATTATCTGTTTCTGGAATAAAGAGCATGTTGTTACATACTCCCCCTAAAAAGACTCATCCTCTCGATGGCATATTCATGTAAACTAATACTTAATCAATATATCACACAATATTTCCGTAACGTTTTAACTGTGGTTTAGAAAATATTCACCTACAAAATTTCTTCAAACTACACCAATTTTTTAAAAGAATTAATTTAGAACTTAATAAATAATCATGACTCATATGGTCACTGATACAATCACTCATAATCAAATATTAGTAATACAATTATTTTTCTCTTTTGTTAAAATTTTTCAAATAGAAAATGAAAAATAGCTTTGCGCATGTCTTCCATATTTTCCCAAGTTGCAATTTCTTTAGAGTACTCTTCCCATTGGACCTTGTATTATGAAATATCATAATTTCTTATCTAAAACTTATGTTTTCCAATATTCTTATAGGTTAAAATATGATGTTTTCGGGATCATGGACCCGCAATGAATCCAATTTAATATATGAGTTAGATCAATAATGTACTTTTTTAGCAAATATACATGGAAGACATTGTGCATTTTGGACAATGCGGGAGGTAGGGCTATCCTATAGGCTACGACTTATAAATTCTAAAATTTCAAAAGGTCCAAAAATCTAAGTGATAACTTGGAAGGATTTCTAAAAGTAATAGAACATTTTTTGTTTTTACTCTAAAAAAACTTTATCACCTAAATGAAACTTCCTATCTACCCGTTTTAAATACACATAGCTCTTTTATCTATATGATGCTTCCTTTAATCTGTTATTGAATAATTTTAATTTGTCCCTCCATTTTAGTTATCATTTCAAGTCCTACAACATCCTTATCTTCAATGTTATCCCAAATGATATGATTTATGCACCTTCGCCATACAAGGCTTCAAAAGGAGCCATTTTCAGTGATGATTGATACATATTATTGTATGCAAAATCAACCAGATGAAGATATTATTCTCACTTGTATTTCTAATCCATGCAATACATCCATAGCATATCCTCCAAGACTTAATTTAACATTTAATTTTGTCCATTGATTTTTTTTGGTAAGATGAAATAAAATTCAATTTTGTTCCCAAGGCCACCTTAAACATCTGCCAAAATATCGAAGTCATTCTAGGATCTATATTTGATATGACCAGCTCGTGTATTCCAAGAAATATAAATATTTCTTGAATTAATATTCTTTCTAGTACCGGTGAATCATCTTTTAGATTTCCAACCATAAAATGTGCCACTTTTGTGAGATTATCCACCAAAACTAAAATTACATCATGTTTATTTTTGGACATGGGAATTCCTTAGACAAAGTACATACTTATTAATTTCCACCTATAATGCGGTACATTATGCGAATACACAAGTCCTTCTAGATGTAAATGTTCTACCTTAACTCTTTGGCATTCTAAGCAGTGAGCTAGATAATTTGTTACATCCTTTTTCATTCCCTTCATAAGTATTGTCTTATTATATCAACTAAAAATTTTGTTACTCTTGGATGAATTGAATGAGGTATATCATGAAATTCCTTAATCACTATAGTTCTTAATTCATTCCCTAAAGATAAATATTCTCTGTAAAAATAATGTATAATTGCATATTTTTCAAATTTGAAACCTTCATACCTTTTGTCACTACGATTGTTCTCTAGTGTTTTTTAACTTGTTTATAATAAGGATCTGATTGAAGTTGATCTTTAACTTCATCTTTAAACCTAGTTCTTAAAGTAACAATACTAGAAATATGCTTCTTATTGCTTAAGATATCTTCTACACGATTTTATTTTCCCTTAATATAACTTATATCAAAATCACATAGTGATGAGATTTCTAACCACTTGTGATGTCTTGCATATAAATTGGGATGTGAAAAGATGTATTTCATACCCAAATGGTCATTTTTAAAACTCAAATGGTTTCCCTAATAGAAATTTCCTCCAAACTTGCAGTGCATGGACTATAACAACAAGCTCTATATCATGAGGAGCATAATTCTATTCATGTACTTTTAGTTTTCTACTTTCAAATGCTACCACATGTTCATTTTGAAGGACTCCTCCCAATCCTTCTCTAGAAGCATCTCTTACTATGTTAAAATTAACATTTGGATCTAGAACCTTTAACATTGGGGTTAAAGTTAAATTTTTCTTCACATTTATTATCCCAAATTTTTTTTATTGTTTTTCCTTTGCAAGGCTATTAGACCTACCACTCTAAAGAAATACTTCACGAGTTCCTATAATAACTAGTCAGCCCCATGTAACTTATAAATTCATGCACATATTTATGAGTAGGACATTCTAGGATATCCTTTATCATAGATGGATCAAATGAAATTCATTTTAACTGATTATGTGAACCAAATATTGTACTTCTTTGTGGTAAAAGTACATTTGAAGAACTTACCATATAAATTATGCTTCCTAATATATGTAAACTACGATTAAATGTTTATCATGTTCCTCTATATATTTTGAATATATGAGTATATCATCAAGGAATACTAACACAAACTGATCTAAGTATTCCCAAAACACACTATTCATTAAATTCATAAAGGTTGTAGGTGCATTAGTGATTTTGAAAGGTAAAACCGTGAACTCATAATGCCCGTAACATGTTCTAAAATTTGTTTTATGGATGTCTTCATCTTTAATTCTAAATTTATGGTATCCAAATCACGATTGATCTTTGAATATACTGAATCACCCCTCATTTGATCAAAATTATTATCAATTCTAGGTAAGGGGTATCTATTTTTAATTGTTACTTTTTTTTTTGACATTATGTAACCATATTTCTTCTTTACTAAGATTATTACTGCCCCTCAAGGTGATACACTTGGCTGGATAATCCCTTTGGACAACAAAAATTATGAAGTTTGAGATTTCAACTCTACTAATTCATTGTAGTCATTATGTAAGTTACTTCGATAGATGTTCAGCTCCATATTTGAGATCTATGATGAAGTAAATTATCATCTTGGTGGTAAACCGAGTAGTTATTCAAGAAAAATATCTCTAAATTAATTTAAAAGAGAAAATATTAAGCTTTTGGCTCATTTTCATCACCGTAATATATTATTTTTACTACATATAACATACACCCTTTATTTTTATCCTTTTCAATTGTATAGTAGATATTTGTCTTACGACATTATCTTTTATACCTTTTATTATCTCTATTTTCCACTGATCATCAAGGCATATTTTTTTCTTAAGAAATCTCTACGATACTTGGTGCCGAGATAGTCAATTCATGCATATGACTACATAATAAGTCTCTAAAGGAGAAATAAAACAGGTTTAGTTATGTAGTAAAATTTGGTAGTCCTAATATTGCTTCAAACAAACATTATGTAACTCTATGGATAACATTATTTCCATACTTAACAGTCCATGAATTTTCCATGTATCTAGCCTTTATAAAAAAATTAGAAGTTAACCTAGAAGAATTTTTTTGGTTTCTCTTGTATCAAACAAAATAGTAACGGGTAAACCAAACAACTTACTCTTTTAAATTATATAGGATTGGCTTGTTTCTCTTCCTCATAATTTATTACATGAACATATATTCTTTGTTGAAATGGTTCTTTGGTCCCGAGTTGTTTTTCCACTACTAATTATTCCCTTGGTTATTCTGTGGACAATTACTATCATAATGATCAGCTCAACATTTAAAATATCCCCTATAGATCCCTTCCTCTCAAATATTTTCTGAAAACTCGAATTATTTTTTCTTTCCTTTTTTTATTTATGATATATTTTTCTCGTAGTATTTTTCTTTTCAGATTTTCCCTTTCTATCAAATATATTTCTCTTTTCTTCTTGAAAAGGAAGGTGAGGAGTTAGCATTTATTGTTTTACGCTTTTCTTCATTGAAGAAAATATTCAAAGTAGGTTTTTTTCCTATTTTATAGTCTTTTCAAAACTACATCCATAGTATTAAAATATATTGTATTAGATGTAATAAAACTTATACTTTAAGCATTGTAAAGAACTCATTATAGATAGAGAGGATGAAGATATTTAAAAGAGTGAGTTGAAACCTTGAATTATAATATTATTTCAAAATTCTAATATTCAAACACAAACATTGCCAAATGGAATATATTTTATTTTTAAAAAGGAAACATGCATGTGAATGGAGGAACTTATTTACACTTGAGGTATTATTATTATTATTTTTCATCTTTTGTTTGGCTATGTTTGTGCTTATATCCTAGCCTTGATGGAAATTATTATCACAAATGATGTTACCAACATAGAAGAGACCAAACTGATTCAATTTATGATAGAAATATAATCAATCCAATAAACAAGATAAACTATAAAAAAATGTATGAACTTTTATCAATATAATTATTATCACATAAAAAAATTGTTGATTCATTTCAATGGCTTATTCAATCATAACTCTAACAATTATTTGAACATGTTTTTATTCATTTTTAGACCATAATGGTAATTATACATGCATTCTCTCTTTTTATTATCACTTCTCATAAATATATAACAATGTGTATAAGGGAAGAGAGCTATGTCCTCCAAATTTAGGTTTGATCCCCTTTAAAATAAATGTTGGCGAGTTTAATTTGATCTTCCTAGAAAAGATACCTACTGGATGTATTTTCATTTTCATTCAATAATAGTAGCATAATCAATAGCCAATGATAATACATTAAGAATAAATATAAAGGATTTAATTATATTTCACATTCATGTCCATCGAAAAAATGTGAAAGATTCTAGAAAATGAAGCATATGAGAATGAATCATCAAGGTGAGATGTAAATATCCAATATTTTGAATAAGTGGATATATTATTGACCATGAAAAAATAACAATTATAAACACTTAATCTATAATTAACAAAAGTATTTCTGAGATATTATTTTAATTTAAGAACTCAAATAATCAATTAAAAGTATTAATCGAATGAAATGAAAATGTCATAACCATATAATAACCCATGTAAAAATTTTAGTTGGAGAATATATGGCAACTTATATTGTTCAATGTGTATAATTCTATGTTATATGCATGGAGGATAGAAAATTAGATATACATCCCTACTCTAAAAATGACCTAATTTTTGGAAAAGCATCATAAATGTTGTTATTATCTCGAAAATAACAAGTATAATAATAAAATCATATAGGGAACTCTTTAAATATTCTTTTACTCGATTTAAGAATCAAAGACCTTGAATGGTAAGATAACCCGATAGCATATACTATGCTAATCTAATAATAAACCATATACAAAATTGATTGTATGATACTCAAGATTGGTAATAGAGAAATTTTTCATTCTTTTTAAAATGGATACTATTGGAAAATATTAATGTAACAATATTTCCTTAATCCAGCTTCAAGGAGATTACCCTTTCCCAAGTTTGGAATTTTTATGAAGTTACATAAAACAAAAATATATGTTTCTTTTGATTGGGAGGAAGACATGGTAACACTTTCATATCTTCCTCTTCAAATATCTTAGAACACATGGAAAAGGCTAACTAGAAAATAATTTTTGTTCAAGTAAATAAGAATGTAAAAAATTGAAATATGTTAATTGGGACTCACTTTTTGAGAAAATAATCATTGATATATTTAGGTGAATTTATATATGTGTTTGACGTAACATTGTGAAATCTATCTACAATTTTATTTGGCACATGGCCTTAATATGAGTGATATAATGTAGAATCAGGTGTGGAATATCAACCATGATATGATCACTTTATTTCCATTTTTAATTAATATGTTCACTTCTTTTTAATAAATATTAAAGTACATAAAACCAATCCAATACAATATTAAATAAAAATATCAAGTCTTCCAAAAATGTACATGATGTAATTTTCTACTTATGTGACCCCTGTAATTTTAGGACATTTTGTACACATTCAATGAAAGAGAAAATAATGTCAAAGGACATAGAAATTGAAGTAATTGAAAATTATTCATGGAGGTTGGATGTAGATAGAAATTATGTTGGATAAGGGGAGGTATTATTTTTTTAGATAAGGTAAACGCCTTTAGTTTTGAAGGGGACCAAAAAAACCCCAATTACAATAGGAGAAAAATAAAGCACTAAAGCACACAAGAGGAGGCCTCTCTCAAAGTGGCTAAAAACAACAAAGAAAACTATAAACTTTATGAAGCATGACCGGAATCGTAGCAAGAGAAAATCAGTAAGGCTTGATTAGTTTTGACGTTAAAATATTTCTTCGGGAGGATTTTTTTCCATCCGTCTATGGAATCCTTGGGAATGGATGAGGAACTCAAAAGGTCAACATTAAGTCTACCCTCATCCACCTGAGGTAGAATGAAATACCGTTGTTAGTCAAAGAGTACATGTGAGCCATGTCACCATTTGCAACACCACCAACCGTAATCCTAGCGCCATAGGTCTATCCAAAACCATCGTTACATTCACCAACCTCTATAGCTAGAACAACAAATAAAAATTAAAATCCTCACTCACCGCCTTAAAGAAAATAACTTCCTCAAGTTCACATCAATATTAAAATTTGAATTAGAGGGAAACCATTCCATATTGGTCCCAAAAATATTAATCCTCAACGTCTCTGCCATGCTAGCAACCTTGCACTCATGCAAGGGACGCGAAACTTGACCCAACCCAACACCTTGTCCATGGGACATCCATCAATAAACACCTCGGTAGTTGGAGAAAGAGTTAGACCAGACGAAGCATAGATGAGTGGAGCGCCTCATAACCACCAAGAAAACCAAAAACTCCAACCCCCATAACAATGGAAGAATAAATCACCCCAAACTCTTCAACCTTGTCATCCTCCTCCAAAAATAAGGATTCAAGATCGTTTTCCCAAGTCCATTTTCCCCCGCCCAACAAGTGACCGTTGCAACAAGACCAAGCCTCGAGACCCACCTTCCTACTTTCTCACGAAAAATCCTTGATTTTTCCACTTCAATGACCTGTTCACAATTGTCATCTTCTCAGTATCAAAATAGATGCTCTTGGGCACTAAGGATCCCACTGAAATGTTAGTACACACTCTACCATAAACCAGTCTTGATTGATCCTTTATTATTGGGTCCGCAATGATGAGAACCCCGAGCTCTAGCTATCCTACAAAAAACCTTCGGCTCCCAAAACTCCAAGGGTAGATCTTGGAGTCGAATCCAGATTGGAAGTTAAAGTAAAGAGCTAAACAACCCAGGTTGCCATTACATTATATTGAGAACCATTTTTCCAAAGAACCATGGCACTCGTAGAAGCACACATTGCAGATCTTCTTCTTTCTGAAATTAGAAAAGGAAACCATCTTTAGCCATAGCCCTGACCTCCACCATGCATTCCCATTTCCTTTTGCACCACTCTCACATGGAATCTATATTCGGTCTTCAACCCCTAGAAGTGCCCACAACAAAGCTGAATCGATTTTTGCTTGTTCTCGGATACTCTTAGGAATATCCAAATGTGGGGTGACATCATTCCATGCAGAAAAAATTTGATGAGTGGTCGAAGAGACATCTAAGACAACCTCTGATCCCATGAGGACACGCCCAAGGTTCCCTTCGCAACTCCACCCATAGGTCTCTCATTATTCATGGATGCAATATTCCCCTCATTCGTAGGTGCAACATCGACTTCCTCCATTCCTAAAAATATGTTTTTTCAATATGATGGCTATAATATATGTTAACCTATATAATCATATCGGCCAAATAACATATAGATAAAAATTGGTATTAGGATTTATAATTAATTAACATGAATGGAGTCGTTCTTCTCATAGTTTTATACATTATGGTATTATATAAGTGGCTTCCCGATGGGATAATTTATTTTTGACTATGACCCTTACTATAACACCAAAATTGCGATAATTAATAATGATAATTTGTTATATAGAAGGATACCAATGTAGTATAGATCTTAGATTTTAGTATTTGTTGGATTCCATGTAGTTATTTTCTTATAGATACGGATGCTTGTACTCTAGTGAGTCTTAGATCTTCTATTAATTTTCATTAACCCCTACCCGAAGCATCATCTCTCGGACTTGTATATCTTTATCCTTTGAGCACAGTGCATCCAAACTCATTTCCATCTCGTGGTGCATGAATTATGCATCTATCTTTACCCCTTTCACTACACTTAGAGACCGATGGTTTAAGTGATTGATACATATAAGACACAACATCCAATTCTCTCTGTTTAAAATATATATGTTGTACATTAGCAAAGTCATAGTATTGAATGCATCAAGCCCAATATTGATCCTCTATCACATGATTTAACATCATCCATACATGAATATGGTCATTGTTCTTCTTCTATGTAAATATATCTATTTACAAGTTATTCCAATAACACCAAATATTTATGGTGAGAATCGCTTAGAGGGGAATTTTGGTCCTATCTCTTTGCTCAAAACTTCTATTAATTTTTTAGGGAATTCAAAACTAAAATATTAGAATTTTTAGTAATGGGTGTTCTCCTCCTCTCTTGTGAGTAGAATACAAACGACATTAACCTTGTTTCAAAATTTTTACTTTAGAATTAAACACTTGGAATTTTAAACTCAACTTTTGGTGAATTACTTGGAAATATTACAAATCCATTAAACTATTATCATAGGTTTAATTTCATAATGCATTCAATTTGATTTTAATCCGAAATTGCTTGTGCATTCACTTTCTAGGTTGTGGATAAAGGATTCTCAAATTTTAATGAAATCCAATTTTTCCATTAATTTCTTTTCTTTGTTAATTTATTCAATTCCTTATATTGATTTTTTTATCCGATCAAAAGAAGAAAATAAAATGAAAATTAAACCCACACGTGGATAACGAATTTCACCCAGCATTTTCTACGCCTCTCGGATTCAATTAATTGTGAATTGATCTATTTATTGTCAAATGAAGTACAATTTTTGCCTTCAATATTGACCAATAGATCACCAAGTTGCCTACAAATGGGCTGATTCAAAATTTTAGAACTCAAGAAATTACCGTAAACACGTTCTAAAATCCATATGTGGCCCTACAACATCTCTAAAGTACGATTTTAGTGCAATTATGTTATAAAAACACTTACACCTAGAAAATAATAGAACTTCATAAAGAAAATGATGACACCATTGTGTTCATCTCTGAATTTTGAACACGTTTCCTTTTTACACCAAAGTCTAATTTGGACTCTAAGAGCTCTAAAAATTAAGTTTTCTAAAAACTACCTCCGGCTACCTCTGTCACAAACCTGGCAAAAGTCCACTTTAAGTATAAGTGAGCTGATTTAATGTAGCCAAATTCTAAACAAACTCGATATCCTGCAAATAATATGAACTCCAAAAGAAAAAAAATATCCTTATTTGTTATTGAATCATGAATTACAATGTTTCCTAAATAGGAAAACAACCCCCAATTTGAGTTACCAAACAAAATCTCACTAACTTTGACTATATCTACTCTAGGTGGTAGAAATTACTATTTTTAGCAGTTTACTAGAATTTGTTATTCTTAGTAAGTTTGCATGCTTATTCGTATGGGCACAAAAATTGCCATGTATCTTCTACATTCCTAAATTAGAGGAATTTCAAACTTTCGACTCATAATGCAACTAATGGACTAAAATTAACTAATGCCCTAAAATAGGAAAAAACCAAACTATAACATAAATCCTAATATTCGGCCTCAAGATGGTGGATTTTCGGGCCCCAAAAATGTTTTCAAACTTGCTCCAAATGGTAAGGTGGGTTGGCCAATGGGTTTGTCTCATCAAAAAACATGGTTTAAAAAAAAATAGACTCAAACAGACACCCAAAGCTCAAGTTATGACCTCGTTAAGTTCTTGCTAATTTTGGCGCATCAAGATTTTATATGTCACCGAGCTAATTTGGCATAGGGGTGAGTTATATGGGTTAAAAAGGGATGGTCATCATTTTGACCCCCTCTCCTCCATTTTTCCCGATTTGTTTTACTATGTGGGGAAATAATCCCACACGTAGCAAGAAAGGAATGTGCTTGGGGTTTAAATTTTTCTCAACGGCCTCCGTATGCGTGGCTATGTCCACGCATTTGTCCACGCCTTACGCTATTTTTCCACCGTGTGTTGTGTCTTTGAATGGTGTATTGGTAGATTTTTCACTATTGGGACGAGTTGTGTGTGGATTCCACGTAGGTATACTATGACGAGTTGATCCACCACGTAAAGTGATCAATCTTTGTTGTGAATTTGATGCGCCATTGTTATGTGGACCACCGTAGAGTTGGCTATTGATACGCTATGTTTGTTTGAATGGATTAGTATAGTTCTGAGTTTGATGAGATGTTGGATCATTATTTAGACCGCCGAATTCTTATCCCAACCGAGTTGTGTGGTTTTTGTGGAAATATAAGGTCGTCGGTGGGGAGTTGACCACCCCACCGTGTTGGGAGAGAGTCATTGGCCGAGTTGTTTCAATGCAATACAATGCATTAGATAATTCAAATGCCCTACAATAATCCCACATATAAGAGGTATAAACATATAGTGACAAATATATAAAATTTCTCATCAATGGTGATATGATTCGGAGGCCAAGGCACCCCTCCATTAAAAGAGTGTGCCAAACTTCACCGAGGAATCCCAGTGTGACCCCAAAACTTAACATGTGAAAACAATTAAATCTAAGTGGTAAAACTATGGAATTTTTACTCGCACTCAAATAAATAACTCTTATAATTTCTAAATGTTATATTTTAATTAACAAAGTTATAACTATTCCTATAATTTAAATATTAATAATAAATTTTAATGATAAGACTATAGTGCTAGGTACAACGTAGGGTTACCTCTTCCACAAATGGATTTATAAATGTAACTCTCAAGCAAGGCTAGTCATCTTTGATGACGATGCAAAATCATTCAATAATCATAAAGCTATTTTAATCACAATAACTATTTATTGATGAAACAAAAAAAAATTCCATAGTTTTACCACTTAGATTTAATTGTTTTCACATGTTAAGTTTTGGGGTCACACCGGGATTCCTCAGTGAAGTTTGGCACACACTTTTAATGGAGGGGTGCCTCGCATCCGAATCATATCACCATTGATGAGAAATTTTATATATTTGTCACTATATGTTTATACCTCTTATATGTGGGATTATTGTAGGGCATTTGAATTATTTAATGCATTGTATGCATTGTATTGCATCAAAACAACTCGGCCAATGACTCTCTCCCAACACAAAGGGGTGGTCAACTCCCCACCGACGACCTTATATTTCCACAAAAACCACACAACTCGGTTGGGATAAGAATTCGGCGGTCTAAATAATGATCCAACATCTCATCAAACTCGAACTATACTAATCCATTCAAACAAACATAACGTATCAATAGCCAACTCGGCTGTCCACATAACAACCGGCGCATCAAACTCACAACAAAGATTGATCAGCTTATAGTCTTATCATTAAAATTTATTATTAATATTTAAATTATAGGAATAGTTATAACTTTGTTAATTAAAATATAACATTTAGAAATTATAAGAGTTATTTATTTGAGTGCGAGTAAAAATTGCTATCTCAAAGATAAACTTATACCAAAGGAATAGATGGGCATAAAGCAATATTAATTCTCAAATTTAAACTATCTTAATAAACCCATATGACAATAAAATGCACCCAATAAGTCAAGTAGTCAACTAGTCAAGGGGTAGGTGGGAGGGTGAAATGGAATCCCTTGGATTAGATATTTATCTACCCTTGGATCTAGGGCACCTAGAAACCCTAACCAAACCACAAATATTCCTTTATCTCTATCTTTTCAATTTATTTCTTCATTTAAGTCTCTTTGTTTCTTGCTTCTCTTCTTTTCATTTTGTGCATCCATGGAAGAGAAGGCTTCAATATAGAGTGATATATATATATATATATATATATGTATATGGGTTTTTTTTTGGTGGGTGGGAGGGACCGATGGCCCACCCATATCTTATTATATTGGGGTGGGTTGGCCATGAACACCCACCCCTTCCATTAATTGATTTTTAATTTTTATTTGTTTTATTAGGATTTAGTTTATAATGTCGAGGTAAGATTTTTAGAAAATATTACGTAGTTGTTTTTCCATATATATATAAAATTTTATCCTATTTTGTTTTATTATTGGTTTTTTTTTTTTTATATATATATATATATATATATATATATGATTTATGTTTATTAGTTATTTATTATTAATATTTAAACTATACGAATAGTTATAACTTTGTTAATTAAAATATAACATTTAGAAATTATAAGAGTTATTTATTTGAGTGCGAGTAAAAATTGCTATCTCAAAGATAAACTTATACCAAAGGAATAGATGGGCATAAAGCAATATTAATTCTCAAATTTAAACTATCTTAATAAACCCATATGACAATAAAATGCACCCAATAAGTCAAGTAGTCAACTAGTCAAGGGGTAGGTGGGAGGGTGGAATGGAATCCCTTGGATTAGATATTTATCTACCCTTGGATCTAGGGCACCTAGAAACCCTAACCAAACCACAAATATTCCTTTATCTCTATCTTTTCAATTTATTTCTTCATTTAAGTCTCTTTGTTTCTTGCTTTCTCTTCTTTTCATTTTGTGCATCCATGGAAGAGAAGGCTTCAAATATAGAGTGTATATATATATATATATATATATATATATATATATATATATATATATATATATATATATATATATATATATATGTATGTATATGGGTTTTTTTTGGTGGGTGGGAGGACCGACGGCCCACCCATATCTTATTATATTGGGGTGGGTTGGCCATGAACACCCACCCCTTCCATTAATTAATTTTTAATTTTTATTTGTTTTATTAGGATTTAGTTTATAATGTCGAGGTAAGATTTTTAGAAAATATTACGTAGTTGTTTTTCCATATATATATAAAATTTTATCCCTATTTTGTTTTATTATTGGTTTTTTTTTTTCTTTTTTATTTTATATATATATATATATATATATATATATATGATTTATGTTTATTAGTTATTTATTTTAAATAGAATAATTCCCCACACACACACACACGCAGCACACAGCGCGCGCACGCACACACACACACACACACACACACACATATCTTTCCGTATAATTATTTCATGTTGTATTATTATTATTTTATTTTTCGCTTATATAAGAAAATTTTGATTTTGATTATTTTATGGAATAAATTTGCGAACAATCTTATAGTAAATATATATAACCTTAGATATAAATATTTTTAAGCTACCAAACTAAAGCAAGCATGCAAGGTTTATTTTCTTATTTTGTATGGCTTAAGCTGATACATTATATAGTTGCAAGTAGTCTTAAAATGGATTTCTTAACCCAAATACCCATTTAGTTTAAGTTATTAAGCTTTGGTTCTCACATTTCATTGGAATAATGTAAAGAAGATGTATGGAAAACTAGTTTGTCTTGGTGTTATTCAACACTAGTATGTCGATTCAAGAGAGATTGAGTAAAAACTAAGCCTATACAACTTTATAATAATGTATACTTTGTAAGTATAGTTTCATATAAAAATCGAGCCTATAAAACTTTATAATAATATATACTTTGTAAGTATAGTTTTGCATACCAACTTCATTAAACATAACAAGGAATGATAATCACCAACTATTTTAATAAAAATGAACTAATTCAAGTTTACTAAACCAATCATTTCCTACTACTCCATTTTAACAATGATAGTTCTACAACATGTGAAACAAATTTCCAAACACAAGTTACAAACCATGAAAGGAATTAAGTTCATATACTTCCATAGTTATTTAAAATTGTAAGTAAATTATAATTCATTTAACAACCTATTCTTTTGATTAAAATGAACTATAAAATGCTCAATACACTAACCCCACAATGTTTCCAACTCCTTTTAAGTAAATAAACCATAATACAACAATATATGGAAGTAGGCATAACCCGAAACTTGTAATATTATTTGAGTCATTGTACAAACTTTCACAAGGTAGAACTCCTATTTTCCCGAGACCAAGTACTCTTTTATATAAATATAACAACTATTGCATTCATAAGGCTACACATTTCAATATTCATTAACATTTAGTATACATTGAAATGATCAAGTACATTTTGATTTCAAATAACAATACAACAATGAAAATGATTTCTCATTTTCAACCATTCTTTATATTTGAGTACACTAAAAATGTCAAATATACTTGGTAAAAATCACAATCAAAATACAATTTATTTCACAAACCACATAATTCCAAGTGTCAATTGCAACATGTTTTCCCTTCACTCAACACTTCATCCACCAACAAAAATGTGTTCAACACAAAAAAATAGAGGTGGAGGTGAAATTCACCTCCCAACCACACAATGGGGAAAATCACATCCCATTGCGTCATGAAACCCCTAAATCCCGAAAAGAACTCAATATCCAACACAATTACAAGGATAACTTTTTTTTCCCAATAATCCCAACACATAATAACATCAATCCAAAGAAAAACTACAAATACAAGAGGACTTACGAGGGAAAAGGGATACATTTAAATCCATCACACACTACCAAGATTTACCATCTTACAAGGGGAACTAGGGGCACTCCCATACCACTTATCACTCCACTAATGGGTTGGGTACAAGTATTTGGTTCCTCCAAAGAAGAAAATATGCATGCCACTTATCCCTCCACTTGGTTTTTCTAAAACAAAAACCCACTTATCTCTCCACTAAGACAAATTCTCAAACCCCCTTGGTTCCTCCAAAATAAAAAAATTATTTACTTCAGTTTTACAACTACTTATGCCTCCCAAATTCCCTATACCTTCCCCATATACACATCACACTTGATAGCCCCAAAATGGGTGAAATCAAGTTACACAACACATAATGAAGTCACATACTACTCAAGAGAGCATATAAAACACAACATTCCATCGAAGGATGAAAAAATAAATCAATATAAAACAAGAATAACATGGAAGGTACCCACCTCTTACTCATATTTTCATCTTTCCAAACCAAGCTTCAAGTAGTCCAAAAGCACTCCAAAGCAATCCAAAAGAAATCCAATGACATAAAATTAAAACAAAGGCTTTTCCCGAAAATGACAAAATAAGTCCACTTAAATAGAAAAAGTTTCAAGGATCACCCCTTAGGATGATGCCAAGTGGAAACATCCTATGTTCCCAAGAAAAATCAAATCCCAACAAAATAAATTAAATTAAGATCCATGCCCACATGGGCCAAATCAATTCAAAATCTAAATTCAACCATAAAAATTTAATGCTCTTACAAGGAAAATACAAGAGGGATCAAAATGGAAAGAATTCCAACAACTCAAAATAAATATCCCTTATTCCAAGAGCCATTCCAAATCAACTCACATAAAAATTAAATAAAGTTAGGTGGGTATTCTTTCAAGGCACATTTAAGGGTCATAATGAGTCCAAAAAGGCTTAAAGCTTCAAAACAAGTACACCTACCCCATGGGTAGGTGTAAGGATGATTTTGTGAGTGTGGGACAAGGTTTACTTGTCCCACACTTCACTCAAAAATGGCCCCAAAGGGAAAATTCGAAATTACTAAAAATGAAAGATTTCAACCACCCCATCTAAGGAAAAATCAACCAAAAATGGAAACACTCACCCCCCATGAACCATACTAAAATTAAACAACAAAATAGATTAATTAAGCAATTTAAAATTGGCTAAGGTCAAGAAAGGGGTTAACAAAAAGCTAAGATAACAAAAATAATAAAACAAGGACTTTTCACCTTACACATGATCCCATCCCAAAAATATCCAAGTCCCGGTGACTTATGTTGGCTAGGAGATTTTTGGGAGTTAGTCCCCCTCCATCCTCTTAGGAATATATATATATATATGTATATATGTATGTATGTATGTATGTATGTATGTATGTGTATGTGTATGTGTATGTGTATCTATATCTATATCTATATCTATATATATATATGGTTCTCTTCTCGTAGGCTTCTGTACCTATTCATCATCTGCACACTCAACACACGCATCATATCTACCCAAATAGATTAACCAAATAAAAACTATTTAATTCAAGATAAAATGCACCAATCACACATACATTTCATAATCTCATTATAATTTTAAAACATACTCAATTATAACCATCATCATCATCACAATCAAAATATAAACAATACATAATCCTAAAATATCAACCATGTACATCTATCCAAAAGAAACAATATCTCAATGTGTCATGATATAACCATATTAATCAGAATATAAGGTTGGCACCTTATGCCAACTCAATATCACCAAGGAAACATAGTCTAAGTAAATTGTAAGTCTAGACACCCTATGCCGATATAACATACAATGAGTAACATGATGAAAACTATAATATGGAAGGAAATATCTATCTAAATAGTGTCCTATGGAAGTGGGTACTACACCTAGCCAATAAATAACAAGGCCGACTATTTCACAATCGAGTGTTGAAGACCGGCATTATAAAACACACCCATTTTGTGCCACTTGTCAGTATATGATTCATCCACATCAGCAGACCTGCGAGTAATCCCCAAATTTTTCATGTTGGCCAAAAATTTCAACGGACCATTTCTTGCACATACAAGTTCCGTTTTTGAGTTCTTCATATTGTGAAAGATCTCAAGACTATCTTTAATGATGAAATGGTTTAGGGAGATTTAGGGATCCTCTACACTAAAAATATCCTCAGGATCACTCCTCCCCAATAAGACCATTTTATCCTCGGAAGGAAGCTCACCCAATTGAATTGTTAATAAATTCATGTTGACAGGGATATTCATATTAAAAATATGCTTTATGATGTTTACAAGATCTATATGAGCATTATAATATACCACGAAAGCTAGAAACATATTAGAATGATAATAATGAAGAATATATAATATTTTACATAAGAAAAATGCATAAATACCATGATATATGTGTAAATATCCACTAATTACTAGTTAATAATGTAAATAAGTGTTAACCAATGGTTACCACGAGTCATTATGAGTGAAAAGACATAACTTTTGCCTTTTAAAGGCTATATAATGATGTAAAATGAGGGGAGAAGAGGATATCATGAAAATGAGTGAGAAGAGATGAGAAAAACATGAAGAATAAAGAGAGGAATTAATGTGAGAAGTGAGGGAGATGAATATAATTGATTTAAACATGTATTTTTGAATTTTATGTCAATGTGATAAATATATGTGTGATATTGGTGGTTTGAACCATTTATGTGTTGATTAATATGTTTATTCATGTTTAATAAAAGATAAATACTTATGTTATAAGAGAAATAATTACCCTTACATCGATGTTATCTCTAGTTGGGTAAAACGAACTACTCAACCCTCGTAATAAAAAGAACACCAACCTATCTGAAAACTAACAATTCAATGGATAGGATGAAAACCTATAAGTGCATCCCTACTCTCAAAAAAATACGAGGAGAAAATAAAAAAGAGAGGAAGAATCGTGATGGGAGAATAAAGGAAATCGTGAAAATAAGGATAGAAAAATCCATAGAAAGAGGGAATAAAGAAAACTACAAAACAAAGAATTGAAGGGAAAATTTGCGTTAAGAAGAAAATATAAAAACCACACAAAGAGGAGAAGGACAAGACCACAATATTAAGAAATAAGAAAACGCCAAACAAAGAAAAACTTCACAAAACCACAAAACACGAAGGGAAAAGATGCGTAAAAACCATGTACAAACCACATAACAAGAAACTCATGAAACAAAGCGGAAGACACAAAACAAAGAAATTTTTTATGTGTAAATAAAAAATTAAATGCGGTAGGTGGACATAAAATATATATAAGGGATTGATTACAAAAAGCTAAGGCATTACAAACACAAGAAGAGATCAAGCAAAACATCAAGGGCGAAAAAGCGAGCTAGGGAAAAACTAGGGAAAATTGAGAAGAAGACATGGATACTCCAATCAAAGTCACACAAGTAGAGCTTCCAAGGCCAAAATTTCTAAAGCACTCCATGAAAGAAAATACACACGACCCAGAGGGAGCATTTTCACATATTCCTTTCAAATTTGCATGTACACATGACCTCTAGAGGTATATCCATTCCCCCATTGTCGAATATGATCATTCCAGACTTGAAGTAGATAGGGCATTACTATCATTACAAATTCAGAGACCCACCAAGAAGAGTATAAGAAGAATACAAAAGTAATTAGGGAATTAAAAATCAATGCATGGAGTAGAATTTTCTATTTCCCGAGGTAAAAAAAGGGAAATTAAAGTTCTCCTTAGCTGTCTACATAATCAAATGCTTTATTTGGATCAACCATACCAAATCAACACGAAGTGATGGCTAGGGTTAGAGGGTTATGGGAAATAGGATGGTCTATTCTAACAAATAAGAAGGTTTCAATGAAGGATTCGGTGAGGGAAATGATACTTTGATGGTGATGGGCATCACAACATGTAAACGAGGCATCCGAATCTCCAATATTTTGAATTCTACTCTGAGGTATGCTACCAAATCCATTTGTTTGAAAATTTACTATACTAATAGGGAGGATGGCACCCATTGTGTGAGTGCCCAAATTGCATTAGACATGGTTACAACCCACTCAGAGTATAACTTAGCATAATTATTAGCAACAAAATTTCATGAAAACATAAGAAGAATAAAGGAAGGAAAACACACATTTTGTTATGGGTCAATATTATTATGCTTGGCAATGTATTTTACAAGAACACTTCCCCAAAAAGAAGAATTAGTCGATTGGAAGCTGAATACTCTTGTAGCGGAGAAAATGTGAGAACACATGAAAACAATGGATGCAATTACATGAATAACCTCAATCATTAGATGGATAGATAGAATTAGGGGGGTAGTTACAAAATATCTAGAATACAAGAACAAGTTGTAGTAAAATACAAGCACAAGGTTATGTTTATTGTGGATATTGATTATAATTTTATCAAGCCACTAGTTCCCTATACTAGCCAAATACCACCATTTCCCTATGAAGATAAATTAGTAGCCACATCCATATAAGCATTGCAAGAATACCTTGTGGATCCTCATAAACACACCCTCCATAGATTTGATGAAGTTATTGAGGAAACCTTTGAAGAATATCAACAAAAATATTGAGTACAAACAAGAAAATTAGAATCAAGTGTAGGAATTCCTAAGACATATAAAGTAAAGATAAGCCCTAGTATTATAAAACCTATCACCAAACGACAAAAAAAATATAAAAAAGCAAAGTTGAAATAAGCCATGACCAACAAACAGAAAGAGGAAGAAAAATATGAGGAAACTAAAGATATTTCGAGTCGACAAGAGGAAAACCCATATACCCCATCACTAACACATACAAAAGAGTAATCAAAACCCCATATCTTAGAAGAAACAGAACCATTGGAGGAGACAATACTTACTAGACAAACATACAACTATTATAAAAATTTCTAACTTCCGATAGAATTTCACAGGATGAACAAGAGTATGCCACCGAGTACAAGAGGAGAACAAATGACAATATCATAATCTATAGTCTATTACTTGGATAAATGTTCCTTTTTACTTGAAGATATAGTCCCCTTTCTCACACCAAGTTACTAACAGAATATTTCTAGGAATAGATAGATATAGAAATAATATACCGCATGGATGCACTCCAACAAGAAAAACTATGTTAAAATAAAAGAAAGTCTAAACTAAAATATATTTGCATAGGATAAAATAGGTAGAGGAATTAATTAGATTAATGATTAAACAAAAGGATGAGATGTAAGAACGAGAATAAGGAGAGAGTAGAATAAGAGACAACAAGAAAAAGACCGAAGGACTTAAAAGAAGTAAGAAAGAACAAGAATAACTAGAAGAAGATAAGAGACAGAAAGACCAAAAAGAAAAACAAGAAAAATAAGAGTTAGAAAGGAAGAAGAAAGAGGAAATAATAAGAAAGAAGAAAGAAGAGCTGGACAAGAAGAAACATCAAGAAAGGGAAAAAAGAGAGAGAGAAGAAAGAAGAAGCAAAAAGAAAACAAAAATAAGAAAAGGAGAAAAAGGAGCAAGAAGAAGCCTTAGAAAAAAGAGAAAAGAAAAATAAAGGGTGATGGAAGAACAAAAAAAGAAGGAAGAGGAAGAGAAAATAGAGAGGGAGAAGAAATATAAAGAAGATGTAAAACAAAAATGAAAGGAAGACCAGATTAGGAAGGAAAAATAAGCACAAGAGAAAAATGTGAAAGAAGAAAAGACCAAGAAAGAAAAATAACGAAGGAGAATGAAGAAAGAGAAAAGAAACAAAAATAAGAAGAAGAAAAAAAGGAGGAAAAAGAGGAGGAGAAAGAAAGACAGGGAAAAGCACATCTTACAAACATCCTCCTCTACCAAGATAAACAATTACATAAGCACCTAGAGATTCATTGGCGAAAATCAAGCAAGTTTCATGCAGAAAAAGGAAACAAGAAAAATTGATCCAGCTGCAATAAAGAGTTGTTGAAAAAACCACGGAGGGATTCAAGGCCCATTTAGATAAAATAAATCAATTACATAAGTATACTTAGAGCCAAGTACTAGAGAAAAGTGCTACATAGGATTGGATGTAAAGGTGTCTCGGCTTGAGGAAGGAATGCAAAAGGTGCTCTCCACCATAAAAACAAACAAGACACAACGTTAAATTTTATTTTTTGAAGTGATCAATAATTACTAATGCTTTGCTTAAGCCTCTCACATTAATAATTAATTTATATTAATCATTAATTTATCCAAAATCAAATAAACACTAAGCTTAATAATAATTTAATTTGTTTTACCCTATCAAGCTTCCTAAGGTCATGATTAAAATATACACTCCTAACAAGTAAATAGTCTTCCCCCCTTTTTATTAATTTCACCCACATCCCTCCAAAGATTAATTTACATTCCCATTAAAATGTCATGACTTAAAGCAAGGTAGGATTGAAGGAGGACCCTAGGATCCATTTTAATCTTGGCCATTGATTTTGAATCTACCCTAAAAGTGCCCTAAATTTCTCTATGTCTCTTTTCCTCTCTATTCTTTTCTCATTTGTTTTGTATTAGTTTTTGAATGAGCAGGTTGATAGATTATGAGGGTTTGATTCCATGGAGCTTTCCTTGCCATTGTAGATAGAGGAACTATGGAGTTTTGTTTGTTCTTGCATTATATTGATTGTAAATTCATAAGATGAAGGTAAATATATATATATATATATATATATATATATATATATATATATATATATATATTCTTTTAAAATTTATTTATTTATTTTGTTTAATCCCTATATATATATTTAAAAAAACCCCAAAGGAGGTGGCCACTAAAAAAAAACACGAGATGCAATGCTTTGGCGCAATTTATATATATTTGGTTTTTTTTATTAATATATATACATATATATTTATTTATCTATTTTGTTTTTGTTCTTTGAAGGGGGTCGGGTGGGGTGTAGCGGGGGTGGGGGTCGCGTAATAGGGTGCGTGGGGGTCCTGGGAAGGGGCAACGTGACGGGCGGGGTCCGGCGGCGGCGAGGGGTGTTTGGGGGGTTTTAAACATTTAAACATAAAATATATATATATATATATATATATATATATATATTTATATTTTATATATATATATATATATATATATATATATATATATAATTTTTTTGTAATTCATATATATATATATATATAATAATAATATATATATATATAATAAAATATTATATGCAACAAAATCGTATTTATATATTATTATTTTATTTTTTTTATTCTAGGAAAATATAGTTATAAATAGGAAGCAAAAAAAAAAAAAAATAAAAATAAATAAAATAACTATATTAAATTTGTTTTCATTTCCTTGTTCAATACTAACAAACTTGCAGGCCAAAACCTAATAAAAAATGATAATATAACCATTTTAAAAAAACTCAATGAACACTAATTTTCCTTAAATGAACTAACTAATTGGTATTTTCAAATTTTGCAATACTAACTAATTAAATATTTCAGATTTTCATGCAAGGAGATTATATTAAAAATATCCATGTATATTTTTTTATTAAATGCAAGACTAAGACATCTACAAGTTACCCAAAAGTCCGTGTGTTTGAACCTTGCTCTGATACCAAAATGTAATGCCATATTTTTTTTTTTAATGCAAGCACACTAAAATTTAAGATTCAATATGTAATGCATGTACATTGCATAACTATATTTTACAGATTTCAAACCAAACAATCATTACAAATGAAGAGAAGTAAAATAAAGAACTCATGATCTTATGTGGTAATCTCTTTTTTGAATAGAGGTAGGTTACAAGACAAAAGATGCATGTTATAACAAGACTTTCAAATCACAATAGGATGAGTTTACAAGAAGAGGCTATCCACAATCTACCATATAACATAGTTACAATGAGGTGTAATCTTTACAATGAATTTTTTTTTGAGGATAAAAGAACAAGTCACCACTTCAACAAAACTTCATCCTTGAGTCTCCAACCTTGAATGTGCTCCTAAGAATGCTGCAACAAGAGACATGGCTTGTTTACCACCCAACCAATAGGCATCATCACATGCCTTTCCATGGTTGGAAGTCATGCTAGCCTCCCCCAAGCCCATGGGAGAGAGGAACTAGCTTCCACAATGTGCACAAGTATAATGGGGATTAAACACACAAAAGAAGAAAAACATAAGACCATTCAACCACTTAGACCTACTATACAATGAAAACAACAACATGAGGAGAACAAGGTCAACCTCACAAGGGGGAAGAGAGGAAGTAGGATGCCCAAATCAAGGTGTCCAACCATAGGAGCACCAACAAATACATATATACAATACTCCTTATACCTCCTAATCATTCATCCTCCTTATTCCTCCTTTATGCTATAGAAATCCTTCTTGGGAGGATTTTCAAACCCAAGAGGGTTTCCTCACCAAGAATGGGGAAAGGTTCAAGCCATATGAACCTTTCTCCCACCTCAAACCATATGAGGGGATGAGAAGGGACCTTCATGGCTTGACCAACAACCATGAGGTTTGAGAGGGAAATCCCTCTCTCTTCCCCTACATTCTCCAAAAACCATCAATCCAAATGATGGTGGAGAGAAAACAAAGAAAACAACAAGAACAAACAACAACTACATTCATCATACACTTCTCAACACATTATTTCACACACATTATTTCATTGATCAAGCATACTTACAAGATAAGCACAACTAAGAAGAAGAAGGTTAAGTATCCTACCTCTATAATGCTTTCCAAGACTCTAAGCTTTTCCCCTTGTCCAAGCTCACCTCCAAGCTCCCAAAAATTCTCCAAGTGCTCCAAAAAAAATGAACCAAGAAGACCCATTCCTTCCACATGAGGAAGAATAAGAAGAGGAACTCAAAAGTTTCCTCACCAATGGGAAAGTGACAAGTGTCACCCCCTCTCCTCTCAAGAGTCAAAGATTCCAAAAACCAAATAAGTAAGAGTAAACTCACCTTTTATCCCTTTTCACCCAAAATACTAAAAACTAAAATAAAACAAAGTGGAGCAACTTTTAACAATTTCACACAACCCAACCATCTTACATGGATGGTGACTAAAGAGGGCTAAATGGGAGGAAAACTCCCTCCAAACCTTGGAAATAGGCCCCCTACCTATTAGGTAGGGTCCAAGGGCCCATTTTCACGCTAAGGGAACCCCCAAACTCAAAAGGGGTCCCTAAAAATGCCCAAAATAACCCAATTTCGGGTTTGGCATGCTTGGGCACAAGGGTAGAGGGTGTGGGGTCCACCCAAGGTTCACATGTGGTCCCCAATCCCTTCTACCAACACACACACACTTCCCAAAACCAACACTTAACTTAAGATAAGATCATTAAACCCCTAAGCTAGTTTACTTAATAAAACACACCCTAAACCTAATTAATTTTACAAAACAATATTACATTACAATTGAGGGGTTCACCCATGGTGCCCAATTAAATACATCTATTCTAAGGCCTCAAACATTTAGCATGGTTAGGACTCAGCCCGTGGGCCGCTTGTGCACAATGCGTGCGTACCCCAAACCCATGCTCTCCTATACATGTCACCTGCACACTCATTGCACACATTAACCGCATCTGTCTAATATAATAAACATCATCTATACATCACAATATCAATCAAACTTATAATTTCCGAACATAATTTACAATTGATAGTGCAATGCATATAATTATCCACATAGTTTGCCATGAATCATCCACAAATAAAATTGCACGACATACACTTAGGTTAGCATGAAAATTACCATCATTAAATCCAAAACACTATATCATTAATCAAATCAACCATAAGAGACTAACATCTAACCAATAAGTCTATCATATAACCCTGTTAGTGTCATCAACATCATAAGAAATATATCAGTATATGAATCTAATCCAATTGGCACTATGCGCCCAAAATGCCATAATGTCCATGAGGATAAAATATCATAGTAAAATGTCCAAAGTCTATCAGAGTCTCAATCACAACATGTCTAGGAATAAAGGAACCAACAGATAACTGGAGCTATAAAAATGTGGGCACTACAATTATCCAAGTGTGATAAACCTATCACCTAGATTTCCCCTTCAGGTTACTTCATCAAATCAAAGCTAAAAATACATATGGGAATTTTTCCTTTTCAAAAATTAACAAGAATCCCAAAAATGATTTGAAATTTTTTATGCTTATCAACTATTACAACTCGAAAACATGAAATTGAGGAATTTTTTACCACCATTTCAATCACATTTTCTTGTTTACGTGGTTGATTCACTTCAAAGGTGTTTACCCTCGAACCACTGCAGAGGTCATTTTCAATTTTTTGGTTTAATATTTCTCTCCTTATTAAAAATTTCAATTTTTTCCATGGATTAAGCTGCCAACACTTGTCAATTTTATGACCTATCTTTTTACAGTGATCACAAAATCTCTTGTCCACATTTTTAGGAAACTTACCTAAACTACTTTTCTCTAAAGCATGTTTAGGAGAGTGATCTCTCATAATATTTTCCAATAAATATTGTCTTTTCCTACATTTGGATACATAATGGTTAGACATCCCACAAAACATGCATAGATAGCTATACCACATTTTCTGCATATCATTGCCAAATTTCTTAAAAGGAAAGAGTGGATCAATATTTTTACCATTTCCTTTATGTTTATGGTAAAAAAGAGGTGGAGGAATCTCAATACCTCTTCATGGTGATATATTACAAGATCCTTCTTTTGATGATGAATCACCAAATGCTAATGGGGAATCTTCTTTTTAGGTTACAAGCTTGTCTTCTTTTAGTGGTTGTGAAGCATTTTCCAACTTCCATTTTCCCTACATTAGCATACCCCAATCCTATAAAATGAGATCATTCTTCAACCTATATGGGGTTAGATATGCCTTGATTATCCTTACCAAGGCTAATTCCATTAAATCCCATTTTAATTAAAAGTTTAGATCCTATGCCCCTTGTGTGTTTTTCAAAGTCACCTAGAACATTACCTGAATCCAATTCTATATGGGAAGAGGAATTATGTGTTGCAATACTTACAATGCATTCTTCTGTCATAGTGGATGCATCGGTAGTGGTTGGTACCTCTTTCTTGGGTCCACCAAGTTGTAACACCATCAAGATCTCATCCTTGGATTCAAGCTATTTTTCAAGATGCAAATTTGTTCCTTTAGGTAAAACAAATGACTTCTCAAGAATGCATTCTCTTCCCGAATCGATACCACAAATTGCTCAAATATTAATTTTTTTGCAAGTTGATTACTTGCCATGATACCAAAACCTAATCCAAAATGGTTTTTATCCCTAGGTACCATTTTAAAAATTTTCGGATACCTATAAATTCCGAATTTCAAACCGATCAAGAGTAATTATTGTTTCACTTTCGAGTGTTTTGAAACCCCAATTTTTCCAATTTATCTTAATGATCAATTTATCATTTAAAATCAATTTTTGTGATTCACTTAGAAATATTACAAATCCATTAAAATACGATCACAATTTGAATTTCATAATAAATTCAATTTTATTTTTAACCCGATATTTCTTGTGCATTCAATTTGTTAGTTATGGATAAATGATTCTTAAATTTTGATAGAAATATGATTTTTGCAGATTAATTACTTTGCTTTGTTAATTTATTCAGTTCCTTATACTTGATTTGTTTATCTCGATCAAAAGTAACAAATAAACTGAAAATAAAATTCACATGTGGATAACGGAGTTCATCCATATGGGATACATATCCGATTCATTTAATCATGAATCGATATATTTATTGTGAAATGAAGTAAAATTTTTACATTCAAATACTGACCAATAGGTCACCATCACCTGCAAAAATGGGCTCATTCAGATTTGTAGAACTCTAAAAATATCATAAACATGTTCTCAAATCCATCTCGTGGCCTCTGCGAAATTTCCAAAGTGCAATTTCCATGCAATTGTGTTAGAAAAACACCTACACCTAAAAAATTATAGAACATCATGAATAAATGATGACACCATTATGTTCTTATTTAAATTTTGAATACTTTTACTTTTTACACCAGAGTCTAATTCAAAATATAAGTTCTCAAAAAATTAAGTTTTCTAAAATCTGCCTCTGTCACTGACCTAGAAAAAGTCCACTTTATGTATAAGCGAGCTGCTTTTATAACTTACTGATCTAGCTTTATGTAGTGGTGAGTCACATGGTTTGTAAATTTATGGTCCTTGGTTCGACCCCTCTCGTCCTTTTTGTCCACTTTGTTTTTCTATTTGAGGAAATAATCCCACATGTAGCGGGTGAGGAGTACACTTGGGGTTTAAATTTGCCTCGATTGCTCTCCATATTCGTGGCTATGTCTATGCCTTATGATTTTTTTTTCCATGTGTTTTGGTGTTCAACACATTGGTAGATCAGATAATGTTGGGCCAAGTTGTGTATGGAGTACATATAGGTGGACCGTGGTGAGTTAACCACCATGTATTGTTGACTAGTCTTTATTGTGAGTTGGCCGCGTTGGTTATTATGTGGACCAATTGAGTTGGTTGTTAATACACCATGTTGGTTTGAATGGCTTAGTATAGCACCGAGTTTGATGGGCTATTGTATCATTTTTTAGACCACTCAATATTTATCCCGACCGAGCTATGTGGTTGTTGAACATTAAGTTTGATAAGCTTGCCACATCGATTAATTCGATGTGTTTGTGTTGATCCTTTAAATGATATGAATACCCCATCCAAAATATATAAGGAATATAATCCCAAAATGCGGGCTAGCGATGTGGAAAGATAAGGTTGTTGGTGGAGGTTGACCACCCCACCGAGTTGGGATCGAGTCATTGGCCGAATTGTTCCTAGCTCGATCGAGTCGCTCGTAATACAATACATATAATGCATTACATAAATCAAAATCCCTCCAATAATCTCACATGCAGGAGGTATAAATATATAGTAGAAAATATAAACAATTTCTCATCAATAGTGATATGATTCGGAGGCCAAGGTACCCCTTCGTTAAAAGAGTGTGCCGAACCTAGTTGAGGGAACCCAATGAATAAATAATGGGGAACGAGTGTCGAAGACCAAAATTATAAAAAAAAATTTACTCTTCACCCATTTTGTGTCACTTATCACTATATGATTTGTCCACATCGGTAGACCTACGCGTAGTCCCGAAATTTTGCATGTTGGCCAAAAATTTGAGTGGACCCTATCTCGCACATATGAGTTCTTCATATCAACGGAAATATCTCAAGATTATTTTTAGTAGTGCAATGCTTTATGGAAATTTATGGATCATCTTCACTTAAAATATCTTCCGTATCAACTACATATAGTTTGAGCCCTCATTTAGGCAATGTAGTATAGTGTTTTTTAGAATCAACATGGGAGTTATCTACGAAGGAAATGCAACTTGATCACACTAAACCAATTTTTATTTAATGTATAAATGAATATTATGTAGAAAAATAGGGTTTTGATCACTCATTTGCATGCATAAGGGTTTAAGAGGAAAAAAAGTGCAAGAAACAACTATAGACAATTATAAAACAAACTAGAATATATCATAAGCATTTATAGAGACAAACAATAGTACTAGGAAGGAAAAGGCATAGAGCATTAGTGTCTAATTTAACACTAACATATGAACTTGGGTTTTAGGTATCACTTGTAGAAATAAAGTAACTAAAAGACTATAATAGATTGTTTAACCTATTTCTAAATCCAAACCAATCCATAAAGTAAAGAAAAGGCAAGTGATAATATAACCATAATAACATGAATCCTTGAGTAATTTGAATGTTTGCAAACAAAAATCAATTTTCATATTTTTGTAGATTAACGTGAATCTAGTTGTATAACTATATATTATAGATTTCAATCCTAACTAGAGATATTAAAGTGAAATATTATTTAAATTTGGGAAAACATTTTGTGAACATGTTTATTGATTTTACACACCTTTTACACTTGAGATTTGGCCCCACATGATTTCCCTCTAGTTTATCTTATTCATTACATTTTTTTCCTTTTCTACTTAGTTAATATTGGCTTAGATTTTCAAATACATAATAATAGCATTTCAATGGACACTTTTATTCCTTAAACAATTTATCCTAAGACCGTAAAAATCCTAGAGATATAGTCTTCTATCAACAAACATTTATCTAGATCTTTTAGTTTATAAAGGTGAACATGTTAAGAAAGAGGAAGTGTGTTCTTTACAGGACCATCTCCGTAAACTAAAAGAGCCACAATTTACTCGGGTTCATACGAAATGGGAGAGACCACACAATGGAATTAATTCCATTACGTTCTCTTTCCCTTTTCGTAACCACCCCTAGTTAGTATGTTAAGGTAGTTATATGATGGTGTGATATTACATATCATCTACGTAAAAATTATGTCTACTACGACAACCGTCATTCATTTTTTTGACTTTTTCTATGTTACTTAGGCTACTAAATGTTTACTTAAGTTAAAACCATGAAGTATTGTTTATGACTTCATAAATTCATTCAATTGTGTTTCCTACAACTACATAATTTTTGTGATCTGGAGTAAACTATTAATTATCTTCTGGTAAGTTCATCTTATCGAAGTTATAAGTATCCACTTCAACGATAGATTTATTTTACAACCGATATTTATTTTATTTTAAAGAAGATACTATCATTTAATCACCATGGATAACTTAATATTTCATAAGGAGATTTGCTTTAGGAATAATCATTTCATGTAGACCATACCCATTTAATCTTAACTAAGATTATATTATTTACTTTCATTAATATCATATCATCCTAAAGCATGATATATAGATAATATTTTTATCCTTTTTGGAAAAATTCCTTAATTTTATAAACATAATAGAGATCCATACTATTACTTTAATGATAACAATTGCATCAAGGTATTAAAGTAAGATTTTAATAATTCATTAAGGGTTTTTAAGTACTTATAAAATTTCATAGATATGGAGCATTTTATATAAGGTATAATAATTTAATTGTAATGTAGACAATGTATACATTTATACATGTTCATAAATTGAATATATCATTCATCTCTTTATTAATACAAAATATTAAGAGGATAAAAACCCAATTCCATTAACAAGATTGCTCATTACAATTATACATTAGGGACTTATGCCCATCTTTTCAATCAGGATTTTATCATGAAATCATTTAACACAAACAAAAAATCATTAAAAGTATCCTTTAAACATGTGACCATATGGTTGTAATCAACAAAAGGTATTAAAATCAGTACATTTTTTCACTTCATAGCTTTGTTTATTTACATGTACAACAATTAGGAGAGAGAAATATACATGGGTTAGTTAGGGAGAACTAACATGAGTCAACTTACTCATTTTCTATATGATAATCATTATATTTTGATAATAACATTCCAGTTGAGCTTGTACTTACCAATATTTTTGTTAACTAAAAATACTAATTAAGTCAACAACTACAACACCCTTCTAGACTTAACCATATAATTTTTATGTTATGCACTTTCTTCACAATAAAGAATTATATTAGAAAAACACATTATTATACATAAACCTAGTTCAATTACTTGAAAAATACTAATTGAACTATTGTTAACAAATTTAGTTTGCAATGAAACCTACTAATTATAATTATAATACAAAGCATGGTATTCTAGATTTAAAGAGTGCCCAATATAAATACTATGTTATCTATAAAGTAGCTTTACCTACTAAAGAGTGGAAAAATTCTAATTGTTTACCTAGAAAATATTCAAATACTTGGAACGAATAATCATTCCTAATATCCTACAACAATTTAGTTCAAAATAAAAAATATAGATAATCCATCAACCTTTGATTTTCTGTATTTTAGATACTCACAAAAGAAGACCAGGTAATTAAAGAGATTTCTTACCCCGCACTTAGCCATGTATTATTGCAAAATATATAACATGCAAGCACTTTATAGGCATATAAATAAACTACACACACACACACACACACACACACACACACACACACACACACACACACACACACACACACACACACACACACACACACACACACATGTATGTATGTATGTATTATGAAGAATAATCTTAATATTCTTCTAGCAATATAATGTCCTATAATTAAATGGAAGATCAAACAAGACATGCAAAAATTCTTTGGCAAAGCAGACGCATTATGGGTGTTCTCATTTTTTGAAAATTTTCTATCAAAATATAAGTAACTGAAATTAAACATAGGTAAAGATACAAACGCCTTTGGGGTCTTTACAAATATTTGAAATATTGAAAATCACAATCTCAAAATATATCAAACTTCAACTCTATGCTTTTCCAAAATATAAATACACAACAATAAAGCACAATCAAGTTTTTAATCACCATCTCACACAAAAGATACACACCCATGATTTGCATGAACTTCTACTCATGAAAATATGCTTGCATTTTTAACATGCATTCACATATACAATTAAAAACTGATATAAAATAGAAAACTAAGCATATCCTATTTCCATTTGAAATTCCTTCACAAATATATATACACGTTGTCGATAGATATTCTAATATTAAAATCAGTCGATGCATAATATAATTTACACGTACCCATATAGTGAAAAATAAACCAACACACAAAGCTCTATACATTTTCACACATGCGTAACTAAGTAATAAGTGAAAGCTATTCCCAAAACATTATTGATACAAACCCATATGACGAATGCTATCAACTATTACAATGATTTAAGAAATTTCCACCATGTAAAATAGATTCAGAAATACCCAAAAATGTCATTATAAAATCAAAATGACTAATATTTAGAAAATGAGAAAAGGAAGTCGATGCTTGTGAAAAATATTCTTGTGTAACTCAACTCTTTTCTCTCGAGGTTTACTCCGTAAGTCAAAATAGTAATATTAAAAATGAAACATTCCTTTTGTAAATAAGTTTCACCTTATCCATGCTCATAATAATTCTAATGGCCGCAAAATGGTAATAATGGAATAGAAGTTCTATTACCATCATAATCCTCAAAAGTAGTAGAGCCAAAAATAAAAAAATCAATGAACAAAATGAATGAATGCAAATAGGTTTGGAGTTGGCTTCTTGGGAAGCTAATCATTCATGAGGAGTCTAACTTGAATTAATGCCCATAAAACCAAAACCTACCCAAATTCCTAACTTTTCATGTATTCCATAAAGTTTCTTATAATTCTAATCATGTATCTATATTAATTTAACTCCCTATTTTCCACATGGTTTGCATAATTTATCAAAGCTTAGGTCATATTTATTTTCCTATCCTTATGATAAGTCCATTGAGTCCCATTAAATATGCCATATAACCATTAAAATCTATACCGTACATTAAATATACATTCTCATACATGTCTCCATTCAACTAATATTAGCATATGCCACTTTTTTTTAACAAATATAATCATATATGCCACAACAATTTACATGCTACCCACTAATATTAAGTGGTGTAATTTATAATGCATTATACATATGACTTCACACAAACATAACTAAGTCTGAGTTTCTAAGACCGAATAATACGAATTCATTTAAGCTAGTTGAGTAAGGATTATATTTACAACACTCGAGGAAGAAAAAACATTTACATTCCCTAAATTAATACGAAAACAACTTTACATGCCACCCAACTTATATGCAACAAAGGTTTTGTAGAACAACATATGATGAAGACCAACGCATTATGTTATAACATGATCATGTACACACACACACACACAGAGAGAGAGAGAGAGAGAGAGAGAGAGAGAGATATACATATACATATATATATATATATATATACATATGCATATACATATATATATATATATATATATATGCATATACATATATATATATATATATATATATATATATACATATATATACATATATATACATATATAATACATATATATACATATATATTTATACACACACACACACACACACACACATGTTTGTATGTATGTATGTATGTATGTATGTATGTATGTATATGAAAGATATGTCGGTATGAGCTAAGACTTCCAAGCAATAATGTTGTTTAAATATGTTGCTGGTCTATTAACCGTCTATATGATTATCTATTTTGGGACTAAAAGAGTGGGATGTTACATACTTCCCCCTAAAAAGAGTCATCATCTCGACAACATATTTATGTAAAATAATACTTAATCAATACAACACACAATATTTCTAGAAAATTTTAACTGTGGTTTAGAAAATCTTCACCTATAGAATATATTCAAACTTCAATAATTTTTTTAAAATAGTAATTGAGAACTTAGTAAATAGACATAAATTAGGTGGTCATTTATATAGTCACTCATAATTAGATACTAGTAATAAAAGTATTTTTCTCTCTTTTTTTAAAGTTGGTCAAACAGAAAATGAAAAACAACTTGCATGTCTTCCATATTTTCCCAAGTTGCACTTTCTTTAGAGTACTCATCCTATTGCACCTTACATTGTGAAATATCATCATTTTTTAGTCAGTAACTTGTATGTTTCCAAGATTCTTATAGGTTCAACTATGATGATTTCAGGGATCCTCCATGTATAACGAATCCCAATTTAATATATGAGTTAGATCAACAATGTACTTTTCCAACAAATATACATGGAAGACATCGTGCATTTTTTTGAAAATGTAGGAGGTAGGGCTATACTATAGGTTACAAGACCTATTATTTATAATATTTCAAATGGTCCAACAAATCTAGGTGTTAACTCGAATAATTTCAAAAATTAATGGAACTCTGTTTGAATTTTACCCTAAAAAAGACATTATCACCCACATTAGACTTCCTTTCTACCCTTTTTATATTAGCACATCTATTTTTCTGTCTACTACTTCTTTTAACTGTCTCCCAGATAAGTTTCATTTGTCCCTCCATTTGAGTTACTATTTCAAGTCCCATAATTTCCTATCTCGTAATGTTATCCCATCTAATAGTTTTTCTACACCTTATGCCATATAAGGCTTAAAAACGAGCCATTTTATAGGATGCATGATACATATTATTGTATTTAAACTCAATCATAGGAATATATTATTCCCACTTTAATTTTTTATCCATGCAATACATCCTTAGCATATCCTCCAAGACTTGATTTATCATTTTAGTCTGTCTATTGGTTTCTGGTGGTAACCTCGAACTGAAATTTAGTTTTGTTCCCAAGGTTACATCAATCATCTACCCAAATATAGAATTCATTCTAGGATCTCTTCTATTATGACCATGTTTTATATTCCATGAAATCTAAATATTTCTTAAAAAAATATTGTTGTCACATACATGTGAATCATTTTTCAGATTTATAGGTATTAAAATGTGTCACATTTGTGAGCTTATCTAAAATTACATCATGTTTATTTTTGAACATGGGCCTAGGATGTCCTTGGAGAAATTTTATACTAATTACTTTCCACTTATAATGCGGTACATTATGCACATACAACATTCCTTCTAGATGTAAATGTTCTACCTTAAACCTTTGAATTCTAAGCAAAGACTCTACATAACTTATTGCATCCTTTTTATTCCTTTCCAAAAGTATTGTATTTTTATATCAGCTAATAGTTTTGTTACTCCCAAATGACCTGAATAAGGTGTATCATGATATTTATTAAGAAATTTAGTTCTTAATTCATTCCATAAAGGTACCTATACTCTGTTGAATAATGCAAAATTCTATCCTCTATAACTTTGAAACCTTTATACCTATTGTCACTAGGATTGTTCTCTAGTAATGTTTTAACTTGCTGATTATAAGAATCTGATTAATTTTTTTCTCTAACTTCATATTTGAATTGAATTCTTAAATTAAAAACATCAAAAATATGCTTCTTACTACTTAAGGCTTTTGTTGCATGCTTTTATTTTACCTTAATATAACTTATATCAAAATCATATTATGATAATAATTATAATCACATATGTTGTCTTTTATTTAAAGTGGGCTTTGAACAAACGTATCTAAGACCTAGATGGTTTTTTTAAACTTAAATGGTTTCCTAATAGATAGTGCTTCTAAACTTGTAGTGCATGGAGTATAACAACAAGCTATAAAGCATGAGGAACATAATTCTATTCATGTACTTTTAGTTTTCTACTTTCAAATGATACTACATGTTAGTTTTGAAGGAATCCTCCCAATCCTTCTCTAGAAGCATCAGTTACTACTGTAAAATTCCCACTTGGATCAAGAATCTTTAAGATTGGGGCTGAAGTTAATTTTTCTTTCAATAAGTTGAAGTCTTCTTCACAATAACCATTCCAAACAAATTTATTGTTTTTCCTTTGCAAGGTAGTAATTAGACCTTCCACTCTAGACAAATACTTCATGAAATTCCTATAATAAACAGTTAGTCCCATGAAAATTATAAATTCATGCAAATCTTTAGGAGTTGGGCACTCCGTGTAGCCTTCATCTTAGACGGATAAACCAAAATTCCTTTTTTTTACCGATAATATGACCCAATAATTGTACTTATTTTTAGTAAAAATATATTTGGACCACTTTCCATATAGTTTATGCTTCCTTAAAATATGTAAGAGTATATCATTAAGGAATACTTGACACGAAATGATCTAAGTATACCTAAAAAACACTATTCATTAAATTCATAAAATTTTAGGTGCATTAGTGAGTCTAAAAGGTAAAGGAGTGAACTCATAATGCACATAACATGTTCTAAGAGTTGTTTTTATGGATGCTTCATCTTTAATTTTCAATTGATGGTAAGCAAATTGCATATCCATATTTGAATAGATTGAAACACCCATCATTTGATAAAAAATATCATCAATTATAGGAAAGGGATATCTATTATTAATTGTTACTTTGTTTAACATTTTGTAATCAATACAAAATATTAGAGAACCATATTTCTTCTTTATGAATACTACTTTGGTGCCCCGAAGGTGATACACTTGGGCAAATCAATCCTTTGGACAATAATTAATGTAATTGAGCTTTCAACGCTAATAATTTAGTTGCGCAGCTATTGTAAGGCACTTTTGACATAGGTTCATTCTAGGTTTAAGATCTATGATGAATTCAAATTCTCATCTCATTGGTAAACCAGGTAGTTCTTCAAGAAAAACATCTCTAAATTCATTTAAAAGAGGAAAATAATCAATTTATGACTCATTTTCATCACTGGAATCTTCTATTTTTATTGTATAAAACATAAAACATTTGTTTTTAGAATTTTTGACTATATAGAAGAGATTTATACTCAAAATATATTTTTATACCTTACATTATTGTTTTTTTCTATTGATCATCAAGGCATATTATTTCTTTTGTTAGGAAATCTATGGATGTTTTGTCTTTGAGACATCCAATTTATGCCTATGACTACATCATAAGTATGTAAAGGAGTTATAAAATGGTTTGGTTCTATAGTAAACTATTGCATTTCTAAGGTTGCTTCAAATATGAATTTTATCTCTATGGATAACAATATTTCCTTACTTAATAGTCCATAAATTTTCCATGTATCCAACCTCTTTAGAAAATTTAGAAGATAACATAGGATAAAAAACATTCAATTTCTCCTGTATCATATAAAATTGTAATAGGTAAGATAGAAAACTTACCCTTTTAACTTCTACGGGAGTGGCCTATTTATCTGCCTCTTAATTTCTTACATCAACATGTATTCTCTATTGAAATGGTTGTTTGGTCTCAAATTTATTTTTCCACTATTTATTATTAGCTTGGTTATTTTGTGGACAGTTACTATCATAATGATCACCTTGACATTTAAAATATCCCCTACATGTCCCTTCATATCAAATATGTTCTCAAAACTAAACCTTTTCTATCTTTCCCTTTTTTATTTATTGTATATTTTTCTTTTCAAATTTTTCCTTTTTATCAAATGTCTATCTCTATGTCTTGTTTGAAAAGGAAGGTGAGGAGTTAGTATTTATCATTTTTCAATTTTATTCTCTTGAAGAAAAGATTTCCACAATTTTTATTCTTATTTTACAAGAGTATTTTCACAAACTACCTCCATAGTGGATGGTCCATGCACGTCCACTTCACCCCCTATACTAGGATTCAAGCACAAAATGAACTTATGAATCTTAAATTTATCATACTTTTGATATTGGGGAACATAGTTCAGAAGCCTAGTGAAACGTTACTAGTATTAAATTAATCACAATTTTCCTTGGATTAAACTCGAATTCTATCATTTTTGATAAAAAAATAGCTAGGGTAGAAATGTTGACAAACGTGTCATTTAAATTGTTCCCAAGTTATGACATATGTCTCAATTCCTAGTTCCATTTTATGATTGTGCCACCAAGTGGAATCTTGATGAGAGAGTTGAAAAGCCTCCCACACAACCTTAGTTTCCTAAGAGAAGTCTTTGATCTCAAATATTTTTCCATTTCACTTAACCAATTTTCTACTCCATCTCCCAAGGAATTTGGTGTCTTTGATTCTTTTTATATCTTTTTCTAATTCAGAATTCAAGAGATATTTATTATTATTTATTTGATTCTCATTATCATGTTGTCTGAGATGTTCTTCATCATGTTCCTCCCCATGGTCCTCATTTTCTCCCCTAACCCATTACTTTAAGGCATCAATTCAGTTATAAGTGTCTTGAAAGAACTAAGAGGATCTTACCCATTTTTTCATTATCTATTCCCTCCTAATTTATCGAATCAAGTTACAACATCATTGTTCATTTTTATTGTTACAATTATATTATGTTAAAACAAGGATAAATTAATCTTAGCATAATGAACCCATTAAGTCCAAGAGTTGAAACCTTTAACTTTGATACCAAAATGTAACAACTCAAAATATTTTCCCAAAAACTCAAGTTTTTTTAAATAATATTCATATTAAGTCACAAATATGAAATAAAGTTAATTCAGAGAAACCAATTATAAATATTAAACAACATGTTATTAGTTTGGTTTGATCCATCTGATAAGTCTTCTGTGTATAAACCTTGTGCAATTGAGAAGGATTTATTCTTTTATCTCTTCATTCCACTCAAAAAGAGTAATCATATAATAGTTAGTATGGTTTGGTTTACCTTTTTCAAGGTCAAGATAACTATGTTTTCCATCCTTAAATGTCTACCACGAAAGTCAATCTTTGTATTTTGGTATCTAACATATATCAATTAAGGAAATGGTGAACAAACAATGCAATCAACCACTTGCATTACCTTGGCCAAAGTTTCTCTTTGTGCCTAAACATCATATCCCGAGACCATACAAAAGCCTAGGGATATATTCTTCAATAAAAAAATTTATCTTGACACAATTATCTGGATCTTTTAGTTTATGAAGGTGAACATGTTAAGAAAGAGGAAGTGTGTTCTTTACAGGACCATCTCTATAAGCTAAAATAACCACGACTTACTCTAGGTTCTTACAGAATAGGGAGATACCACGTAATGAAATTACTTCCGTTATGCCCAATTTCCCTTTTTAGTAACTACCCCTAGTTAGTAGTCAAGGTAGTTGTATGATGACGTGAGATTACATCTCATCTACATCGAATATTAAGGTCTACTACAACAACCGTCATTCATTTTTGACGTTTTCTATGTTATGTAGGCTACCTTTTGTTTACTTAATATATCCTTGAAGTATTAATTGTGATTTCCTAAAGTCAATCAATTTTGTTTCCCACAACTACGTAATTTTCATGATATGGGAGTATAATATTAATTATTTTCTAGTAAGGTCATCTTATCGAAGTTATAAGTATCTACTTCAATGATATATTTTTTTACAACCCCATTTTCTTTTATTTTAAAGAAGATAATATTATTTTCTCACCACTTAATATTTCATAAGGAGATATGATTTAGGAATAATAATTTCATGTAGAACATATTGATTAAACTAAAATTTAAATACACAAGCCTAATATGATGCTATAGTAGTAGTAAATAAATACAATAATGAAATAAATAAATATACCAAAGAAAAATAAGCAATAAATATGTAAACCCTAAGTGAAAAAATAAATTAAGAATCCTTAGCTGATTCAAAATGTTTCAAGGTGTACAAAACTAGAAACTATAGAAAACCCAAGCACTGAATATTGCACTAGAGCTTAGAAAGTTGCAGAAATGGAGGAACAGGCTAGACATGGGTGCCTAGAGAGGGATAGGGGCAGTTGTGAGAACTTGGGCTGTAGAAATACTTAGAAACACGATTTCTTAGGGTTACAAGGTGTTCACCGATGCTTGAATTTTTCACTATGAATTCACACAATGATCTCCGAGGTCACAATAACCCCGTAAGGAAGTATAGAAATGAAAAACCCTCAAATAGACATCAAATCCTAAAAAATAAAGATGTAAAATGAGGGGCCATATTGTCCTCAACCACCACAATGGTGGAATTAAAACCAAGCATTGCACTATATATCAAACATAATGTAGTTTTTGTGTGTGGAATCTTGCTAAAGGTTTCTCTTGTGCCAATCACATTTGGATAGCGAGAAAGTAGCTAGATGTAAATAAATGTAGTAAATGTGTGCATGTAATAGAATAAAATTCCCTCCTATGAAGTGTATGTATAAAACCAACCTCGTGTCCCTTGTGATGGAGCTATATGGATGAAATAGAGCTCTTAGATTCCTTGATGGATGCAACCTTAGATGGAGATAGTAGATGCTTAGTACTTGGTCCTTTATTATGATCACATAACTTTATATTTATATGATTCCTTCACTTCAACTTCGTAATCAACCCTAAAAGGATGAATACCAAAACCTTTGAGTAAAGTACAAAGGGAACAATGGCACCCAGTTGGATGAGGGCACCTAAGCTTGGGTCCTAGTCTAAGTGCTAGTGTCTAGGATGACAAATGTCGAAGAATAAAAAGGAAGACTAAGCAAGTAGGGGTGTAAGACTGAAAGTAAAAACATAAAGTGAAGAAAGGTGGCCAAAGACATGGGTTAATTATACCATTCTTATTTAGCAATCAAATGAATAATATTATGTAATTAGGACTAGATAATTACCCAAAGTGTAGGATTTTGTGTCTACATTTGCCCCCACTTTATGTTGGTGAGAGGAAAGCTCGCTAACATAAAATAGATAGATATGCATACATGCTATCCATGTAGATTGATGTAGGAAATTTTATGAGAGACTAGACAAAGAGTGGACGCTAAGGAAGAGAAAGTGTAAAAATGTTGAAAATGAACCTAGGATGGAAAACACATGTGTAGGTGTCATGATGTACCTTCTCATCAATGTTGATGTGTGTGATGTTGTTGTTTTGATTGTTGTGATGTTGATTACTGCTTCCCATAAAGACGACAGACTGCAAAGAGAAATTGAAAAGTATTCAAATATGCATGCATATGATGAAAATATGTAATAACCGTGTAAGGAAAGTATGTAAATTTTGAAAATGTTAAAAAGTAACATGTGAACATGATCTATGACAATAAAAAGGGTGTAGAAAGGATCCTGACGAAGATGATTTCTACATGCAAGTTTTTAGGGGATCGTGCGCAATTGTAATGGAATAAGTGTAGGGAGAACTCTGTCTGTGTCATTTTCCAACCTTTAACTACTTATCGCTATGTAAAACACCACTTGAAGACGGTGTATATGTGATAAGGAATCTCATCCTGTAAAATACGTTGTGTAAATGCCCGGTGCTAAAGGACTCTCTTCTCTGTCAAAATCCTTTCTCACATGTCGAAGAATGTATAATTGTCACTGGTGACCGACACTCTAGGAAAGACTGGTGTATTACTCCTTGGTTTTAGGAATTTAGGAAAGGCCAATGTACTAAGTACCCAAGTATGATTTTGAGCCCCATTTGAAACTAAAATTGTGTTATACTTTGTACCGTGATGTGTGTATCTATGTATGCGGGGTGATTAATTCACCCATATGATGCCCCCCTCATTTGGGGTGCATGTGACATCACTTAAGGAGTATGTGGCCCAAAAGAGGACCAACCATTGTGCTAAAATGTGCCATGTAGGGAAGGGAATGTGCTTGGTAGAAACCAAAGCACACACAAATAAGTGGCTAGGAAAAACAAGTGTTAGTACAAGGAAAGAAAAATACTCATATAAAGGATGAAATACAAGCTAATCATACAATGTGTAAACACACAAAAAGATAATGTAGACCTCGAAAAGGGGTTGTAAACATGGGACATCAATCACGATGTCACAAGACAGTCAAGTCCATCATGGCCGTAACAAAACAAGTATGCACACAAGAAAATGGGAAAATCCTGTAAAAAAATAATACAATGACAAGCAATGGAAAATAATGTAATAGATAAAAATGGAAGAAAATAAATCTTGTGTAGAAAATGTTACACATGAACCACCCATTATAATGTTATAAAGATAAATTTTTTTCAAAAAGCATGTATAATCTAAGAAAATAATGTGCTATGAAACAAAAAAATGAAACAATAACACCTGTAGTGTACGAAAGTGGATGCTCCCGGATCCTTTGTGGGACTTATAATAGGTACTATGCAAAACATTCCTGCTATATACAAAAGATATGTATAGTATATAATCAAAACTAGAAAGGAAAGTGAATGCACATGTGTGTATGATAAAGATAATGACATACAAGATATCTATCTAGCATGTGTAATAAGATGAACATGTAAAAGCGTAAGCAAGAGTAAATGCAACTAAGATATGTAGTATGTTTTGGATGAGGTGGATGGAATGTAGTGTGAATGATAGGAGCACCGTGCTCCCCCTGAGTGGATGGATATGTATGCAATGAGGTTCATTTGTTTATGCCCCCTCAATAGTCAAGAATGAACCATAAACGAGAGTGCATCATCGGAAATGGTTTGAAATGTGTACAGAAGAAAGATGGTGATTGTAAGTTGTCATGTAATGTGTGGGATTGAATGCGACAAAGTAAAATTGATGAGGTGGTAGAATGTGTGATGATTTAGCCTAAAGTGTATATCACTAAATATATGAATAAGATGGTAGAAAACGTGATGATGTAGCAAAAATGTATATCACGAAATGTGTGAAGAGGGAAGTGGCTAAAAATTTCACATAGTATGATAAAAATATTGGTTGAGAAAATGTGTGAGTGTGATGAGGTCCATTTGATTGGTAAACCCTCAACAGTCGAGTATGGACCGAGGGACTAAAGTGCATCATCAGGTAGTGAGTGCAACATGTAAAAGGAGATGAGTAAAATGTGTAATATGTGTAATAGTTGTGGTGGTGAGAAAATGTCATGTGATGTGTAAGGTAGGTAATGTGTAATGTGCAATGTAAGATGTGTAGATTATATAAGTGTGGAAGTGCAAAGTGTGTGTGATGTAAAATGTATAATAGTATAGGGTGTAGACTGTGTATGATTTATAGATGTATAAACAAAAAATGCAAATGATGCATAATAGATGTAAAAGAAATATGATGTGTATGTAGAATGTGTGAGGATGTGTAACATGTAGTGTCTACTATGTAGTGTGTGAGGTTCATGTGTATAGGATGCCCTCAACAGTCAAGTGTGAACCATAACACAAGAGTGTATGATAGGGTGATGATGATGCAAATGTATGCAAATATGAAGGATGAATGTAAAAGACTAGATGCAATGTGTATAAGATGTATAGTAGTTGATAAGGAAAATAAAGTGTGCATGTGTGGGGGGTGTTAAGTAAGTGTGATGCCCCCAAGCATGTAATAGTAAAGGTGATCAAGTGAAGTCATCTAAAAGGTCATCATTGTCATAGTTGAAATTGTATGGTGAGGCATATGAGACCTGATAAGCTATAGTGTTAGGTTGGTTGCGTAAAGAACCATCTAAGCGTAATTTGTATACTCCCATAGCATATTCATCATCAGTGAAAGGAGGTAATGGACACCCGTATGCATACCACTATGTCATATTAGCTTAATAACCAAGGAATGAATCATTGCAAATGAAAACATGATAAAATGGCATAGGAAATGATATATCAATGTGAGAAGGGTTTAACATGCCCCGATTTAAGTAAGCCAATATTGTCCTAATGTAAGTGGAGAAGAGCTAGGGGATCACGCAAGGTAGACGGTGAGATGGAAGACATGTAGACCATAAACGGAAGTGATAGTGATGAATCCATGATAGAGATGAGGGTCATGAGTTGGAGGATAAATATCCTTGAAAAAAATATAATTCAAGTTAAACAATCATGTGAACATATAGGAACATCACAAGTAGGATTGATGGGAATGTGGTTCCAATAAGAATCATTCATAAAAGTGTACAAGTAAAAGGGAGGTGGTGTAGACATTGATTATGTATGAGAGGGTATAGAAGGTGGTATGATGTCTGCATTGTAGGAACAAACCCGATAAAGAAAAATAGTAGTAGTAGTAGTAGAAGCGGAGGTGTAGATGTAGTTGTGACATAATCTATCATGCAAATGGAACCTTCAAGTGGTGGTAAATGTGGTAGCTCATCTATGGGTTGCGGGTCATTAGTAGTGTCAGTTATTGGAATAGGAAGTGTAGTATTTGGATCATGGTCGTAATATTTTTATAGATGATGGTCACGAAGAACAATATACTCGACACCCTCATGTATAAATTTGACATGATAATGCACTATAGAGGAAAAAAAAATGCATGGCATAGAGCCATGGCATACCAAGTAAAAAATTATATAAAACTAGAAAGTCAATGACAAAGAAGATTGTGTTAAGAATTTTTGGCCCTAAAGTGATAAGTAAAACAATGTGACCTACGCATGGATGAATATAGCCATCATATGCACGAAGAGAGAGACATGATGGACTAACATTAGCAGCTGAAAGACCAATATTTTCAAGGAATGACATGGGACATAGATTGAGATCAGATCCATTATCAATTAAATTACACTTGATACCCATATTGTAAATGTGAATCATGATATGTAAAGGTGGATCATTGTCAAAAATAGAAAGATTAACATGAGGATTAGATGAGAAAGCTATATGTTGAGAAAATGCATCACAAAGGAGTTATATATGGAGTCTAGATGCATATCAGCAGGAATACGAGTAACAAAAAAAGATATGTTGTACTCTATGTCTTAATTCAGGATTGGCCAACAAGAAGTCATTAATTGAGATACTCATGATGATGAGACCCTAGGAAGATGAGTAATAAAAAGCATGAGGATCCTAGGAGTGTGAATATTGATTTTAGCTTCACCAAAATGATTAATCTAAATATGAAATATAAAAGCCTAATTTGATGCTATAGTAGTAGTAAATAAATGCAATAACAAAATATACCAAAGAAAACTAAGCAATAAATATGTAAACCCTAATTGGAAAGAAAAGTAATAATCCTTAGTTGATTCACAATATTTCCAAAGGTGTAGAAAATTAGAAATCAAGAAAATCAAGAATCACCATCACACTGCGGAGCTTAGAAAATTGTCAAAATAGAAAAACAAGATAGAAAGGGGTGCTTGTAGAGCACCCGAGTACCGATTTTGGGTGCCTGGGTCTACAAAATTCTTAGAAACCTGAATTATCAGGGTCACAAGATGTTCGTTGATGCTCTTCTTTTGTCTCTGTGAATTCGCGCATTGATTGTTGAGGTCACAATAAACATTCAAGGAAGTATATACCTACAAAACCCTCAAACAGACATCAAATACTAAAAATAAAGATGAAAAATGAGGGGTCAGACTGTCCTCATTAGCCACCACCGGTGTAATTACAATTGAGTGTTGCATTACATCTCAGACCCAATGTAGTTCTCTATGTGTGTGTCGAATCAAGCCTAGGTTGCTCTTGTGCCACCACACTTGGATAGCGAGCAAGTAGCTAGATGTAAAGAAATGTAGTAAATGTGTGCATGGAATAGAATGAACTTCCCTCCTATGAAGTGTATGTAGAAAACCAACCCTTGTGTCCCTTGTGATGGAGCTAGATGGATGCAATGGAGCTCTTAGATGCCTTGATGGATGTAACCTTAGGTGGAGATAGTAGATGCTTAGTGCTTGGTCCTTTATTATGATCAAATATATTTATATTTATATAATTCCTTCGCTTGAACTTTGTAATTAACCCCAAAATGATGAATACCAAAAATATACGATGCTTTGAAATGGATAGAAAGGACCAAAAAAGTGTGAGTAAATTACAAAGGGGATAAGGGCACCTCGATTGGATGAGGGCTCTTGGCACCGACATCCCGGTCTAGGTCTAGTGTTCGAGATGAAAATTTCCAAAGAATGAAAAGGCGAGACTAAGCAAGTAGGGGTGTAGGACTAGAAATGGAAACAGAAAGGGAAGAAAGGTGGCCAAAGACATGGGTTAATTAGTACTGTTCTTACTTAGGAATCATATGAGTAGTAGTATGTAATCATGACTATATAATTACCCAAAGGGAGTGATTTTGTTTCTACACATACCCATGTAATATTAACTATGATTATATTACCTACATTTATTAATATCATATAATCCTAACATGAAATATAGATAATATGTTACCCTTTTTGGAAATATGTGTTAATTTTATAAACATAATAGAGATCCATACTATTAATTTAATGATAATAAATTTAATTTGTTAACTTATTTTCTCTTGTATTAATCAAAAGACTAATTTCATCAAGGTATTAAAGTAAGTAATATTTTAATAACTCATCAAGAGTTTTTAATTAGTTATAAAATTCCCTAGATATGCGCGGCTTTATCTAAGCTATAATCATTCAAATGAAACTTAGAAAATGTATACCTTTATATAGATCATAAATTGAATAGATCATTAGTCTCTTTATTAATACAAAATCTCAAGATGATAAACAATCCACTTCCATTAATAAGGTTTGTAACTACAATTTTACATCAAGGACTAATGCACATCTTTTCAATGAGGATTTCATCATGAAATTATTTAACGAAATGAAAAAATCATTAAAAGGATCCTTTAAACATGTGACCATATGGTCGTAATTAACAAAAGGTATTGAAAATAGTCAATTTTTTCACTTTTTAGCTTCCTTTTTTTTACGGACAACAATTAAATGCTTATTTCACTAAATTGGGACTTATTCTAGTCCCGTAGCCAAAACTATACTCAATATGTGAATCGATATTGCTATTTTCAGATTCCCAAATTTCAGAATATTAGAATTATCTGTACTCAAAATTGCACAAATCGGATTCCAATATCACATATATTGAAATCCATAATCACATATATTGGAATCCAAAATCACCTATATTGGAATTATATGTACTCCAAAGTCCCATATATCAGAATCTAGAAAATTAAATATTGGAATCCATTATATGGGGTAGCGATTATTAGCTAGGCATTATTTATGATTATTTATGTACAGAACATGTTTCTATTTTATAAGGGCTAGTGACCACTAGCCATTATTTATGCTATGTTATATATAGAAAATGGTTATGTTTTAAATGGCCTAGTGTCTGCTAAGCATTATTTATGGTTTTCCTTAGTGAAGCTCCAAAAAAAAAGTTGCCTCGAATTTCATTTTTGATAAAATATCATCCCAAACATCTTCCAATTTCCTTGATGGTTCAGCAACAAAGTCCACATACCGTGGTGTTAAATTTGACATCCGTTTAGACATTTTTTTTATCATTTTTATCCATAAAATAGTTGCAAATATTTGAAATAACCGTCACATATGACTTGCATATTTTAGATATGACTACAAATTTTAATAGATTATTTATATATTAATTATATTAAAAATATTAAAAAATAATTAAGTATATATAGTATAATTTAATATTTATTTTATGAACACTGTAAAAATACTATTTTACAAATTTTCAAGGGCAATTTTTTCTGATAATTCACCACAGAAGAAGTTATTCAATCATATTGTCATCTTATAATCAATGAAAATATAAATCCTCCCAACTTATATTTCAACAATCTCAACATTATAGAATAAAGTTACATAGTACATTCATAATAACATATGAATGTATATATTATTCACAATGTTAAGCATTACAAGAATAACAACATTATGAAAAGATAAATAGTTATTTAGCATTTTTCTTGCTCAAGTATTTGATGCCCTCTACCACATTCAATACTTGAGACACTATTTGTGATATTTGTTTTGTACAAATCGACCATCGACCATTTATATTTTGTACAATCTTTGCGTCTTCTTTTCATACCCAACATTAAATTTTTAGGAGGGTTTCCCTCACCATAATGTAATACACAAAGTATTTTTTGAAGTGTATGAAAAATTTTTTGTACTCAAACTTTTCTATGTCTCTTATTTCCATTCCATCGACTATATTGCAATGTTCCTTTCCCCAAGTGAGTCTTGGATTTAATACGTTCAATAGTTTTTATTGAAGCCTATTGATATCTTTTTAACATCAACAAAAATGAGAGTGTCGGACCAGAATCCCAGTTCACATATGGTGATAGTAATTTTATAAATTCTGATAGGCCACCTTATAAGTTGACATCTTTCATACTAAACTTGAATGACATCTTCCAATTGTATGCTTTGTTTATCCCATATAGTAGGTCCTCCATATCTAAAATAAGTAAATAAATCTTATCGCTACCTGTAGGGAAGTAATAAATTTTATTTTCATCGGTTACATATAAATTACAACCAATTGAAATAAACAACATTTTAGCTTACGAATAATAGTTACCGATTGAGATTGCGGCTTGATTACACTGCATCTTTACACGTTATTGGATCTGTTGATGCAAGAGATATTTCAAATAAACAATCATCAATTCATAATATATTTATTCCTATTGAAAATGTGAGCATAATGTATTTGAAATAAACATTAATCAATTCATAATCAATTTCATGTTGTGGAAAACTTAACTAGATAAACATAGTGGTTTATGTGGTGATATGGTAAGTACAATATCAATTATTCTCTATATTATAATTTAAATTTAGTCCATTAAGCTACGCTTATATTTTCAAACACCTTGAGGTGAATAATAGTCCTCACTATTGTTGAGGATTTGTGACCACTAGGCTATGCCATCATTGGCCAAACTACACTTAGTTGGAAAACCTTTAATGAGGCTAGCCAAGTGTTGCTTTACATACGTATGAGATGGATCAAGCCATATGTATTTATTTTATGATGATGTTGAAGCCAAAACAATGTTAATTCAATGTAAGTAGTCAGTATGCAATAGTGAATTGGTGAAACATTGTAGATAGTATGCATTTGTAAATCAAGCTAGATATTGATGAATGTAAGGTTTTTTAGTCAAACCATTTCTATATTGAACGTGGATGCATAGAGTTTTAAGATCTATATAGTTCGTTTTAAATTGTTATCGTATCTTACAAATGGATTTCCTTAAACTTTTTTGACCCTAAGCTAAGCATATAAACTAATGTCTGTTAGTTATCATTTCCTATAAATTTGTGGGCCTTATAAATAATTTTGTTGTAAAATACACATGGATATCATATTGTTTCCTATAAATTTTTGGGCCTTATTGGTTTTTTGCATAATCATTTATTTTCTTATAAATTTGTGGGGCTTATTAGCAGTTTTGTTTGTAAATTCACACGATTAACATACCTAGATATGATGGCATTTTCATGGCCATTGTGCCTATGTCCTCCACATCATCATATGAACTATAAAAAACATAACTTTGTTAAAATAATTGAAAACCATGGCAATTGAAGATAGAGCTCATTAAAATTATTTATAAAATGATTGAAAGTAAATCACCATGTTGAATTAGTTGTGTAGCGTCATGGTGAAACAATTGTACATCAAATTTTATAGCTTTGTAGTTGTTTGCATAAACAATAATTGTATAAGTAGCATATTTAGGTTAAAAGCCATTAAAAAAATCACTTTTTGAAGTTGTTTTTGGAGAGGAACCTTTCTTCAGATGAGAATAGTAATGTTTCAAAAAAATCACTTTCCTTATGTGTATCAATAATAAAAAATGAATATAATTTGGAATCCACCAATGCATGGAGAGTGAAATTTCTACCGTAAAGCACTAGTACTAGAGAATTTATTAAACATCATCGAGTGAACATCTCAGCCCATAAATCATACAATATTTGAAAAAGAAAAGGATGGATGTTTCATTGTAGGCCAATTTCACTTGCAGTTACCAATTTTCGTTGTAGTTTCTCCTTCCAATCCATAGTGAGCTCTTCTCTATTATCATCATTATTGTCATGGTTGTGAAAACAATATATTTTACATGAGACAAATTTTTAATATCCCATTGTTATCGTAGAGTCTGTAGCATCCATCAAAATTGATACTCCAATGTCTTTAACCTTTTCCATGTATCTTTGTATTGTGTCACTTAACATTTTTGAATAACCAGTTAGTATTAGAATAATAATAATACAATCCAACACACTGGTTCCGATAATTGTTAGAAGCTCCATTATGACATCGAAAGAAATATCACTGGCCAAATTACAAAAATAAATGATCACACATTCAACATTGAAAGGATTAGTCAAGGAATAGCTGATAAAGTTGATGGAAGATGGAATGGATATGCACATTTACAAGAAAAATTGTCTGTGACTTTCACCCTTGCTTGGTATATTTCCTTCCAGTGACATCACATAGTTGTCTAATATTATCTGAGCCGTGACAAGAAGAACTTCTTCCACCTCATGATTTTTTTCTTTTTCCATTTTTTCCCAATATGGGAATCATATTTTCTTTTTCCATTGCTCTCTTCACCCAATAGTATATAAAACTAGCGGTAGTGTGATTCATGCAATTTAATTTTTTTGATTACATTAGATTCACTACAGGATGTCAATACAATATTATTCGGATGCTTATTTCTCAAATAATGTAGAACTTTTTCTCTCATTTTGTTTTCTCCTTTTATTATCCAGTAGTAAGAATCAAATTTCTCTATTATTACACTAGCCTCAAAAGACCCAGTTGATTTAGTATTCCTTTTCAACCCATGTACAATTTTGATTTAGATGGGTCTATCTCCAATTTAGTCAAATATGTTCACGCCTCAACATAGTAAATAACTTGGCATGTTTTGGAGGTGAAAGAAAACCTTTTCTATGTAAGAAATGACAAAAAAAAGATGTTTTTTTGTTTCTATACAATATTATGAATACTGTAAATAAACCATATTCAATGTTTTCTACATTTGAACACCCATTTTGTTAGAATCCCCATCTTTTTGAATAGAATATGGTCCACTATTTATGGAGGAATGCATTTTCCATTTCTAAACAAATAAACATCCAAATGCATATGTAGAATAATACACTTATTATTTTCAAAGTCGAAGCCTTCCACCTGGACACGTAGTGTCCCCAAATCAATAACTTCTAATGATAGAACAATACAAACTTCCTCGTGATTGTCATCTATAAAAAAAAACCACATGTTGATGTGGTAGTATTTAGAGGAATTAATTTCCATAAACCATTCCTTGTCTCTTTTCTTCCAACAAATACCTCCTGATGAATGGTATTGTTCTGAATGGAGTGCGAACAATGGAAGACATTTTACCTATATGTAGAGTAAAATACATCAATAATTAGGTCATTTCCAACTTTAAAGTGTTTTCTCACATTTTCTGTTAAGGAATTTAAATAGTACCCTAGCGGACACCAAATTATAGATTTATTTACTATCTATCATAACAAAGTAATTAACTTAATGGTTAATGACAACTAGGCTTCGATATGACATCTTATGTATCATTCAACTAGTTACAATAATTCATATTTTATGGATCAAATCAATAATAACATAATTATTCTAAAAGTCTGAAATATAATTATGATGCATTGAAACATAAGAGACCATTTGCACCTTTTGAAAGTATTACATATGATCCATAAAACCATAAGATTATATAGATGGCATGATAGGACGCTTTAAAAAATACACACTTTAGTGGAAGATAGACTTCTAGTCAACATATAAAAGAACAACCTAAAATAATTTTAAATCCATTTACCTTTTTAATGATAAACCGTAGAGGACATTAAGATGTAATATTTGGTATTTTGAAGAGAGTTTACGGTAGCTTGGGATTTTTTGTTTTACAAGACTATGTGATTTATGTGTATATCGGTCATACTGTAGTAGTGAGGATTAGATGCCTATAACAAGACTAATGAGCATGTTTAAAGGATAGTGGTTAGAAGATCTAATGTTTGGTATTTTGAGGAGAGTATTTGAGAAACAAATCACATTAACGAGTTAGTGATATCTCATAATTTTTTTATATAAGACAATGTGAAATATATGTTTATCGGACATACTTTATTCATTATGTCTAAATGTCTATAACTACTCTAAGTATGATATTTTAAGCATAGTGCTTGGTGGGAAATTCCACAACAAGCTATAAAAAATAAAATGGGAAGGATTACACTTTTCCTAAATGTAAGTATGGCCTTCTTCATAATAGCCATTTTCATGGAAACAATGCTCTCTATAAGGTCACGATGGGTTAAACCTATTTGAGAAAATATTTGATTATTAACAATGTTTTTTGAGTACCACTACAAAAAGGGTCTATTCTCTCTTACTTTGACTATAAGTTAGATTTAAAATACTAATTGAAGAAATTTATTCCAAATTTTTGAACTTATGTTAACTTATTTATAGTGTCAATCTTCTTAGGCTGTAAACATTTATTGTCTATACACTTTTGGCTCATATCCATGGTGGAAACAAGTGCTACACTATAAATCCTCGAATAAGGATCAAGCCATATGTATTGTCCATAAAATATATTGTTTGTAACATATAATTCACAACGTTTTGTATCAGAAAAATTTTTTTAACCTAACGCTTAGTTTCATTCATTATCAAAAGTAATGGCACAAAATGCTAGTTTAACTAGTTTCTTTATTAGAAATTGTGGTAAAATAATAAATCGCGACCTAGTTGAGTGACCACGAGGCTCCTACCATTACGGTCATTGTAAACACTATCTATACAACTTTGAATCACTAGTGTTTTTCATTGATTATAATTATATCATGTTGGCTGGAAGGTACAGGGGGAGACAATAAATGCACTACATACCATATAGAGGGATCAAGCCTTACGTAGTTCCCATAAGATATATTATTTGAAACACATAATTCACATCAAATCTTATAGGAGAAAATTATTAGCGAACACTAAGCATTTTTTCCTTATCAAAAGTAAGGGCATAGTGGACGCTAGGTTCAACAGTTTAATAATTTGAAAACAATGATAAAATAAAATATCATGCTCTAGTTTAGTGGTCGCTAGGATCCCACCATTACTACCAGTCATTATAAATACCATACGTATATAGCTTTGGGTCACTACTATGTTTTCATATTTTTTTATTAGATATTTAAACACTTTTACAAGAGCTCGAACCTTGGGGATTAAAGGAATCCCACTGAAGTACAACATAGACCATACCATAAACCATCCAACCTAAATCAAAATAAAAAACACCTGTAAGTATGTAGGGAGACTAGAATCCCAAATGCCACACCAGAGACCACTAGAAAAAAAACCTAAGACCAAAACTATACATAACAAAAATATTGAACTAGAGAAGCATATAGGCGAGGAAAATCCACCTTCTTACCTCCCAAATTCCCCCCCTTCATGAGCCATCCGAAGGAGGAAGTTTTAGGTAAAATCAAACTTGCGAAAAATCCCTACGATGATATGCAAAATCCATGAAGACTGATGCCACCAGAGACCTAGGATATCCAATTTCTCAAGACATTTCCCTTCAGAGAACTCTTTTGCACATGCAACATGCACCTCTTCAGCGAATTTCATCAAGACCACAATCCTAGCCAACATCTCCACTATCACTTATCACACCACCTCTAAAGCTTTTCCATCCTAAACCAAGTCACGAAAATGTTGAGCTCTACCAAATTCCTCTAGCACTTCCACCAAGTTATCTCAGTGCATGGGTTTGATGAAATGAATCGTTATCACCCTGACCTCCTTAATAGTCTACCTCACTAACAATAGCTCATGACAAAAACTAGGAAGCCACCTTAGATTTAACATGAGAATGAGATAAATCTGATAGATATTCCACCCCCATAATATGAGTAATGGACTCCTTAACATAATTAGACTCAACTCAGAAAATAATCCACAGGAGAGCCTTTGAAACCTCCTCATGAAAGGCCATCTACCTCTTCTCTCCATGTAAGAAAAATATAGGCAAAGCCTGAACTCCCATGGAAAACTGGAATGAAACCTCCACCATCACGGGCCATCAAATAGAGATGAGATGGAAACAACCCACACCACCTCAAATTAAAGAGCCTCGGGCTCCCTTCCTAAGAAATAATTTCTTCCAAATCCTTCCATTCATTCACACGCTCAAAATAAGAAATGAAACCCACTATAACCAAATTTGGGGTACTCCTTTTATTTAATGAAATACCCATAAATCCTTGTAATCCATTGTTCCTAATCAAACCTTAAAAACAAAAAATACCCAATACACTAAAACTCAATAAAACATACCCAAAACAAAATCACTTCCTTCCGAATCAATCATTTGGAATCTCCACCTCTCCTTCATTTATTTCGATTGTAAATCCTTGGGAACCTTGTCATCATAGTGCACTTGATAGAAAGACACGTACCTAAAATATCCTTCATAGTTCCAAAAAGATATTTTTTTACATGGATCGTGGCTTTGTGACCTTTGTAAGTTCAATAACATCTTCCAATGAGATTTTCCCGGTATGTCTAATGTTTTTCATATTTTTCCTTTCATGTTCAAGTTTCCTTCTACGAAATGATTTAATCACATGTAACTTTGGCAACTCTGTAATTTTGGCCTGATGATTTTGTACAGAGCTTAATGGTAACACTCAAACCCTTCCAATATCTTTTATAGTCTCCTTTACAATGTCTTCTCCAATGTTCTTTGGTGAAAGACCAAAGTACCAATTTTAGGGGCCAATGAAGAGACCACTCCAACTCCTCCTCCTATCACATGTATGTAAAAATCACCTCACATCCCGAGATGGGTCCAACTTTGTTGGCATTTTTCCTCAACCCTTAGAATTTTGCCTTTTAAAAATCCTTTATAACTCCGTGACCTCTTACTAAAAGGGAAGAGTAGGAAAACTACGTCTCTATCGATACTTGAGTTAGGGTTCACTTTTTTCTTCTTTTTTTAAGTAATATATGTTGTTATTTCTTAGAGTTATTAAGGTACAATATTAAAGGTATGTAATTATTTTCCTATGTTGTTATTTCTTAGAGTGATTAAGGTACATGAGGGATCAAGCCTTATGTAGTTCCCATAAGGTATATTATTTGAAACACATAATTCACATCGGATCTTATGGGAGAAAATGCTTAAAAACGCTAATATTTTTTTCCTTATCGAAAGTAAGGGCATATTGGACACTAGGTTCAACAAGTTTAATAATTTGAAAACAATGATAAAATAAAAGATCATGCTCTAGTGTAGTGGTCAAAGAATGAACTCCCATCATACTTTCTCCTCTCGTACCAAAACCCATCATCGATATTGTGTTTATAGTTCATCTTATTGTAGTGAAATCTCACTGGAATGGAATTGTAGATGGTCTTACATCAGTCCTTAAACCTCAAAACTATGTAATCCAAGTTGACTCCTTTGCATCACTTCCATTTTCGGACCATTTTCCAAATTTCCAAACCCCAACCTTGTTATAGCCATTTACACCACCACTTATGATAATTTTTATAAATGATTTAAGCCTCATGCCAATGTCTCATCCTTCATCCAAAAATTCATAGGAAACGAGCTTTGTCTTGTAAAGTGAAAATAAATTATTACAAACCTTAGCCAGTAAATATCTTACTAGACGTTACTTCTTATTTTGGTTTAATGCTTCCAACTTATATTTATAGTCTAAAATTACCAAAATAACCTTTCTTTTATTAAGGAAATTAAGCCTACAAAAACAAAGTACATTAAACAATCAAATACACAAACATTAAGTAAGCAACAAAACCCACAATAACCAAATTTGGCATGCTCCTTTTTATTCAATGAAAGACCCATAAATATTATTGGTTGCTCAAAGGTCAAACCTTTGCCACGTCCCAATACACTATCTTACTCAATAAAATGAGACCACAAAAACCATCCCCAAGTTGTGGGACCTTGCGAGCTTGGGATGGTTCTCCTGAGAAGGCCAGGCTTCTTCTCTATATTTTCATCTGCTACTTTGCTACTCCTAGTGTTGAAAGGGAAAAATAAGCTAAGGATGCCAAGGGACCAAGGAAAGAAGGATAACATGAAAGGAAAATACACTAAAAGGTGATAACACTAGAAAAGAGGGTCAATCTCTCTCCACCACAAATGGAGACAAAATAGAGCGGGTTCCCGAGAAATGAATGGGACACCATCGCCACGTTCAACATACATGAGCTCAGCCTTCCATTCTCCGCGTGCAAGCTTTAACATAAAATCAGGAATGAATGAAGAGGAATACACACAACATGCTAAAAATGTAACAGAGAGGTGAGAATGCAATGAAAATGAGAGAGGGAAGACAAGAGTCAAACCACAAAACATGATTTTCTCGGCTCTAAGGTATGCAGAGTTATTTACATCCATGACATGAGGTGACTAATACATTGCAAAGACCAAGTCAAGGTCTAAGACCCATGAACACCTCCACACCATTTTGGCATGGTGTTGTTAAATTTGGGGATTCTTTTTCCAAAGTAGAATCACCTCTTCTGTTATTTATACTACTCCAAGGAGATAAGAGAAATAGAAAACTAGGAAAACTTGGATCTGTTCAAATCTTCAACCACCAACATCCAATGATAAATTCCTAAAATCCACTTATAAGGCTAGATGTTTCCTAATGTCTATTAAGGCATGTGGAATAAGGAAGAATTTTTCCTATGATGAAATCTAGTATTGAAGGTCGATTGTATGTGTGCATGATGAGCTGAGAGACATTTCCTATTTTTTACCTCTTGAAATCCCACCTAAATTTGAATTTAATGGTCCTTGTAGGGGTCATATTTCTTTCTAAAAATTCTCGGCTTGTGGGGGTGGAAGTCTTATCTCTCGAATTCTACCATAAGGGTTTCCTAAGATGTCTAAAGTAAGTACCAATGGTGCATGTTCAACAGTGGCATTAATAAGTTGGCTGAAATAGGTTCAGATGGCCAACTATTCATATCGCTTTCATCTTTTTTTATACCATGTGTATGCACTAGTTGGTTGTCTATATTTGGTGCCCTATTGTGTTTATGCTTCATAGATTGTGTGTGAAGCACACTCAAGTCTAATAGAAGATGACATGGCACATCATGTATGACTATGCACAAAAGAAGGTGAAACAGTTTTTCTTATAGAGAGGAAAGAACACAAATTACAAGCAGAGGGAGGAGCATGTGTAGGAGGAAGGTAGGTTTGTAAAGGTGCATGTAAGGAGTGCATGACATGATGGAAGATGGGTATGAAGGCATGCAAGGGGAAATAACCCACACATGCAATTTATAGGAGGAAAAAAGGAGCAAGAAGGCATGCATTATCTCAAACCATACAAGAGGGAACTTACAATAAGGTGTCAAAAATATCAATCTTGAGTGTCGCAACCATTTTGAAATGAGAAACACTATCTCGGGATGAAAATATAAGTTATCCTGGATAACTAAGAAATTTATTTGGATAATAAATCCTTAAGCCATTATTCCCCAATCAAACCTTTAAAAAAACAAATACCTAATACACTAAAACTCAATAAAACATACCCAAAACAAAATCGCTTCCTTCCGATCAATCCTCTGGAATCTCAACCTCTCCTTCATCGATATCTAATTATAAATCCTTGGGATCCTTGCCATTGACAATGCACCCAATAGAAACACACATACCAAAATCTCCTTCACAGTTCTCGCAAGATGTTTTTCCATGGATCGGGGATTCATGACCTTCACAATTTCAATAACATCATCCAACAAGATGTTCCCAGTATGTTTAATGTTTTTTTGTTCTTTTTCCTGTCATTTTCAGGTTCCTTCAGGGCTTTAATCATCAAGGAAAGCTTCACTGGGAACAAATTTAACTTTATCCTAATGATTTTTACAATGAGCTTCATGATAACCCTCAAACCCTTCTAATCTCTTATAGTCTCCTTTGCAATGTCTTCTCTGATTTTCTTCGGTGAAAGACCCAAAGGACCAATTTTAGGGGCCAATAAGAGGTTGATCCAACTTCTCCTGCTATCACATGGATAAACACCTCCACAACTTGAGATGGTTCCAACTTTGGTGACATTTTTCCTCAACCCTTCAACCATGCCTCTTCCGCAAATCCTCTACAACTCCACGACCTCTTACTAAAAGGAAGACTAGGAAAAACCTACATCTTTATTTATACTTGGACTTAAAATTACTTAGGGTTGTTCTCTTTTGTTTTATTTTTTTAAAGTAATATATGTTGTTATTTCTTAGAGTGATTAAGGTACAATATTAAAGGTAGGTAATTATTTTTCTTATTTTTTGGGCCCTAGAATATTAAAGGTAGGTAATTTTTTTTTTCCTATTTTCTTTTCCTATGTTGTTATTTCTTAGAGTGATTGAGGTACATGAGGGATCAAGGTTACATATTTTTAACAATATTGTTTGAAACATAATTCAGATGAGATCTTGTGAGAGAAAATACTTAGTGATTGCTAAGCATTTTTTCCTTATATAAAGTAAGGGCATAGTGGATGCTAAGTTTAACAGTTTAATAATTTGAAAACAACAATAAAATAAAAGATCATGCTCTTGTTTAGTGGTCTCTAGGATCCCACCATTATTACTATCATTATAAATACCATACGTATATAGCTTTGGGTTGCTACTATGTTTTCATCTATTATGTAGTAATCACAAGAATTATTATTTATAACATATAATTCACATATATTTTTATGAGAGAAATGCTTAATCTACCGCTAAAGTTTTTGTATGTATTGAGTGGAATTTCATAACCTAATGAATTGATTGGTATAACTTAGTGTCGCTGGCTCTTTCCTTTACCTCTTATCAATATAAATACTATCTTTAAGGTATATGTTTGAAATACATAATTCACATCGGATCTTGTGGGAGAAAATTGTTAGCAAACGCTAAGCATTTTTTCCTTATCAAAAGTAAGTGCATAGTGGACGCTAGGTTCAATTGTTGAATAATTTGAAAGAAGCGATAAAATAAAAGATCATGCTTTAGTTTAGTGGTCGCTAGAATTCCACCATTACTACCAATCATTATAAATACCATACGTATATAAATTTGGGTCATTATTGTGTTTTCATCTATTATGTAGTACTCACAAGATTTTGTTTTGTATCATATAATTCACATATGTTATTATGAGAGAAAATTCTTAGTGAACCGTTAAAATTTGTACGTATTGAGTGGAACACCATAACTTATTGAATTGAATGGGATAGCTTAGTGGTCGCTTAGACTCTTATACTTTACCTCATATCACTATAAACACTATCTTTATAGTTTTGGATCACTAGCCTTAATATGTAGTTCCCATAAGATACATAGTTTTCAACTCATATTTTATCTCATTTACAATAAAAAATTCTTAGTGACCGCTAAGATCCTTTACTTATTGATAAAAATAGCATATCAGACCATAGGCTCAAAAGTTTCTTATTTTGAAAGTAGACATAAAATAATAAATCATAGTTTAGCTTTAGCGGTTGCTAGGCTCCTACCTTTACCTTTTCTCATTTTAAACACTATCGTTAAATTTGTTCATCACTAGGCTTAATATGTAGGTTTCATAAGATACATGGTTTTCAAGACATATTTTACGTCATTTATTAACAAAGAAAAATGCTTAGCACCCACTTATGCTACTTTACTTATTGACATAAATGACATATCGACCATAGGCTCACACATTTCTTATTTTGGAAATATTTGTATACAATAACTCTAATCAGTACAATCTTAGATCACTAGCCTTATTATGTATCCCAAATAGCTTGTTCAAACTTTCCACGTGGCACATTATAATTGGGTAATTAATTTAAATTACCTCACACACTAGATAATAATTTAGAAATATATTTTGATAAAGAATGGAACGTAAATGTGTGTATATTATTCTAATAATCTTTAAAACTATGTTTAGGATTTATTTCTTCTATTTTTATTTTAATATATTTTTTCTATGCTTGGTTCATTTATATGTTGTATAATATATTTTTTATTATGTTTATATTATTATAGGCTATAGACAATGAAAAATGTTTAGTTTTAAATTTTTAAACCATATGAAAATAAAAATAGGGAAATATGAATTCCCCACATTTTTGGATATTTGAAATTTCAATAGCCCGCCCTTTTGCTTTTAGAGGGGAAAGTGAAAATTTAAAATTTTTCGTATCCCGCTCTTTTTCTCTTTTGAATTTTCTTTTGTGAAAGGTGATAAAAAATTATTAAATACCTCGGAGAAATATTGAGTAGGGTTTCGTATTTTTTTATCAATCGAGAAAATCATGTCTTTAAAATTAAAAAAATACACTCGATTGTTGATTGCGGGGCCGAGTGTTCGAATCTAGGTTTTTTTGCATGTTATTATAATATTTTTCATACAGAAAGGCACACAAAAGAAGAACAAAAAGGATGAACACAAAGACACACAAGGAGGGTAAAGAACAGAGGTTCCAAATGGATCACAATGATTGTTTGATTGAGATAGCGAGATGGAGGTTTCACAAACATCATAAAGCACAAAATCATTCCAGATATTACTAAACTAGGTATTTATAGTAAATGTATACCTTTTTTTATCATGGGATCTATTAGTTTCTCTGTAGTTGATTGTCCTTGTGTTTTTCATGACAGTCCAATCGTGATCCACACAAGCCATGCATTTGTTCTCTCTACCAATCATGCTCCATACCAAACATTTGCTTTTGATCTCCATGCTAAACTACCTTGTTCTTCATGAAAAATCACTTTTTGTATGTTAACGAAAGCAATTTCAATCACTTTTCTTCTCTAGTATTTATCTTTGTTTAATGCTTTCCCATTTTCACCATTCTATGTCTCTCTTTGGCTATTTTTGGTTTTGATTTTTTGGTTGTCATCCCCGTGATTTTGTTTTTAGGATAATGATTTATTCGACACTGCTCACCTTATTTTTAATTTTATTTTGGTCAAGAGAACCAAAAATAGTTTAATGTTGTTCATCAAGATGATGTAAACAAACCTTGCTAATTAATGCATATTACATTTTTTACATGGTTTCCGCTTAGATATTTTAGGAAAATATATGAGGTTAAAAAAGTAATTCAAAAATATAAAACTATATTAAGAATTTAATTGTACGATAATTGTTTAAAACTATATACATGTTTCCATGTATAATTAACCAAATGTAATGTCTTCATCATCTTTATGTATGTACATTGGAAGTTAAACACATTATATATGCAATAATATTATTAAATCTAATTTTAATCAATATGCATTTAATAATTAATCTATTATTCCTTTTGAGCCAATTAATCTATGCAAAAATTTAACATAGCTTTGACGCTACCACAATATAAATGGTTGTTTTGACCACAACCTATCTATTGATGAAACCCCAATTCTATTTTGAATTATTGCATACAAGATTTTACACGTATATTTATATATCTAATATATAAATTTTGGATTTATTTGTTATCATTTGTATATTTTCAATATGATTTATTTTTATGAATAAACTCTACCATAGGAAAAGTTGTCTACCCTAGTGTCCGCTAGGATATAATTCTAATTTGGAAAAAGCATTTTTTTCCTTGGCATCTCACGAGATCGATTATTGTTATATAGGGAAAAAACATTTTTCGGTCCTAGTGATCAATTTTGTTCTTTGTCATTTGTTATATTTGTAGAGATTAACAATTTAGATTTATAAAACAACTTCATTTTGAACATGATATATTTACCTATTAAAGATATGATTTTACACGTATATTTATGTATCCATTATATAAATGCCATATTTATTTGTTATCTTTTATAGCTTTTCAATATGATTTCCAGAAAACATTAAGATTTTAGATTTATAACATAGTTTCATTATGAACATCATATATTTACCTTTAGGAATAACTTAGCGACTACTAGGGTTTAACAAGTAGATCACATTGTATTTAAAAAGTTGTAGTATAACTTCTAGTTCATAGGTCCAAATTTCTTTTCTTGTCCTAAATGTAAAAATATTCTACCAAAAACTTATAGGAAATATTAAATTATAGACGTATAGTTGTGTATCTCATGAAAAACATGATTCTAAACGTACACATCTTGATTATGAACATGATATATTTACCTTTAAGTATAGCTTAGAAGCCTCTAGGGCACAACAAGCCCATGTCTATACGTATACTATTATATAAATTCTAAATTTATTTTTACCATTTATATAAACTACATTTTGAATATGATCTAAATGAAAAATGTTGGCTACTCTAGCAATCGCTAGGCTATAATTATTATTTGGATGAAGTCTTTGTTTACCTTTGCGGACTCAAGGATAGGTGGATTTTGATATAGGAAACACACTTTTTTTGGGTCAAGTGATCACTTTGCTATTTTTAGGAAACATTTTTTTGGGTCAAATGATCGCTTTATTTTTAACTAAGAATAACTTAGCGGCTGCTAAGATTCATCGAGGATATCATGTTGTATAGCATTAAGACCTTACGGTTTGTTGGATTAAACAAATTAAATTAAAATATTTTGAGATAAGCAGGTGTTAGGTACTTCCACACTATAATATTTTGAGCTTAGTGGGCATTATAATCTATCCAATTACCCAATTATATTTTGAGCTTAGTGGGCATTATAATCTATCTAGTTACCCAATTATATTTTGAGCTTAGCGTCCACTAGCTTATGACACAACATAATATTTGGATCTTATAAATCTCTAGGTTTCAGTAAAAGAAAGTAAGATATTATAAGCATAGCAGTGGGTAGGTTATGCCAAAACATAATAATATGATCTTAGTGAATATTAGTATTAAGAGCTTAGTGGCTGTTAGGTTATGCCACAACATATTATTTAGGTATTCAATTTACTAGGTTATGTATCACAAACATGATATGTTATTTTAAATTAAGATATTTTGAGCTTAGCGCCCACTAGGTTATGCTACCACATAATCATTGGAACCTAGTGGTAGTTATGATTTAGAAACTAAATTGAGGTATTAAGAGCTTAGCGGCCACTAGGTTATGCACACAATATATTATTTGGGTATTAAATTCGCTAAAGCATATGTATCACAAACATTATATGTATTGTAAAGAAGATATATATAAATTATTTTAATTCATTCTATGATTTTAAGATATTAAACTAGGATATTTTGATGATAAGTCTTCAAAAAAAGTACATGAGGAACTAGTCCATGATAAGTATTCTAGTAGTGGACTCCCATGATGATTAAAAACAACTTGTCCTACTAAATATATTCCAAAATATTAGGAAGCATTGTAATCATATTCACTTCACCCACAAATACTTTCTATATCAATAAAATTCACTATACAGACAACCATTATGGCCCTTAATCAAAAAATAAAGACAAATACTTCCAAGAATGATTAGGTCGTTCACCTCTCGAATCTACCTTGCGCCAATGATATCAAAATTCATGTCCCCTTTACTCTGATTAGAGGAGGAAGACGAATCGACACAATATTTTAACATTTTCACTTTCGTAAAGAAGGGAGTTCTATACCCTAATTTTCCACAAATTCCTCCAAACCATGCGCAATCACCTACATCCCCCATGTCAAGGTATGGACATGATACTAAAGTTGAATATATGCTCTTCCAACTTCTCATTCTCTTTATGTAAGATAAACTAGCCCGAAGAGTTAGACAATATGTTTTTTCGCTCAACCCTTGCACCATGTCAAAAATGTTCCTCCGCCCTTTGGACTGTTCGGATCAAGCATTAGCTTGCACATGCTCTCAAAAATATCACCATCATCTTCTTCTTTGAATTTCTCCGTAACCAACCAGACCTTCTTGAGCCAATTCCACATAGTTGTGTTCCAAATTTTCCCATCCATCTAAGAAGTAAATGATTACCCGACGTCCTTTCCTGTCATAGCTCTCTACTCCTTCCTGCTAGGAACACACTCAATGTTACACAATAAATAACCAACACCCCTGTCACCATCGCAAAGAGATAGGAAATAGAATGACCAAATGTGAAAAGAGGTAAGGGGTAGTGAAATGTCAAGTCGGCCTAGAGATATAAAGCCACTAGTGCACAACACACGAAAGGAGGCAAGTGTGACATGATAGTACCAAAGATCATCGATTAGATATCCTTATCATAAATACCACACTTCCCATTAAAACTCTTAAATTCCCAACAACATCTTATATTTCATGTGCTTATAACCCTTAATCAATTCCGACAATCGCACAATTCAATCTATCGATGTCACAAATGACCGTTAAAGCCGCAGATGCCATATCCTCTTGTTACCACTAAAAAGGTTACCCCTCAAAATAATCTAACCATTTTTATTAAAATCTTATAGGTCACTAATTTTTGATAAATTAAAGTAGGTTGTTTTGAGCTTATTGACCTCTAAGTTAATCAACCACGTTAACTTTAGAGAAATGTTTAACAATCAAGATCTGTAGAAATTAGTCAACTTTATTGTATGATTTTAAGATTTAAAATTAAGATATTTCGAGCATATCCCCCACTAGTTTATACCACCACACAATCTTTGCAGCCTATCGGTGGTTAGGATTTGATAAATTAAATTAATATATTTTCAACATAGTGGCCACTAGGTTATGCCACAACACAATATTATAATCTTAGAGACTGCTCTAGGTTTCAACAAAAGAAAGTAAGAACTTAAGAATATAAATTTGAGATAAAAAAGTATTTAACAAAGAAAAGAAAGATAATGACTTTTGATATCTTTATAGAAATTAGGATGAGTATAAATTAATTTAATTATTTGTATGAATTTAAGATTTGGAATTAAGATATTTCGAGCTTAGTGTCACCTAGGTTATGCTACCACATAATATTTGGTAACTACCAGTGGTTTCATATACTTTGAGCTTAGCAGTTTGGTAGCCTTTGCCACAACATATTATTTGGATATTTAATGGACTAGGATTCAATAATTCATAGTTACAATATTTTACAACAGTTAATAAATTACAAGAAGATATTTTGAACAACGACATAATATACGGAGGTTACGATCGACATGATTAAAGAAATTAAATTAAAATATTTTAAACTATGCGGACTAGGTACTTCCATAATATAGTATTTTGATGATAGTGGTTGTTATCATTTAACATGTTATTGAGTGATATTTTGAGCTTAACACCCGTAAGATTATGATGCAACATAAAAATTGGTGCTTAGAACTCACTAGTTTTAAACAAAAGAATTAAGATAAAAATTGGATCTTAATGGTGACTGTGATTTTGTAAATTTAAATCAACATAGTTTGAGTTTATCCACTGTTAGGTACTTATACAATATATTATTTTGATATTCGCGGCCGTAAGGTTTTGTCACAACATGTTATTTGGTGATTTCATCACTAGGGTTTAATAATTCATAATTAAGATATTTTACAAAGTTGTCTAGAAAATTAGAGGCAAATATTCATAACTTTTCTAGTGCTAAACCCACAATATAATATTCTGGGTTTAGTTTTTACTATCACCTAACTAGTAAGATAATTATATTTTGATATTAGACAATGGTACATTATGCCACACCATATATTTTGGAGCTTAAATTGGTCATTAGGTTTTATCAAAATAAAGTAGGATAATGTGATTCGAGAAGCCGCTCGGTTATACCAAGACAAATAATTTGGAGTATAATGATCTTAAGGATGTAAGAAAAATCATTAATATATTAGGATCTTAGTTGTGACTATGATATACCAAAACATTAAAATAATTGGAATTAGAGTAAAAGGGGGTTTTCCCAAATGACTCACATACTTGCACAAAAAATCCCTCATGGCCAGGAATCATAGTGAGACAAGAAGTGAACAATCCCGTATGCAACAAAAAAATTGAAAACCAAAAAGTCCCAAACTAGACAAATCCAAATTACCTCTTTTAGATATTCATGAAAGTATTTTATTCATCCTTAGCATTGGTAGTAGGGATTCATGGAACCAACACGTCCACTAACTTAATTTCTTCCAGGAAGTCTTCATTGATTTTAGTCTAGGTCATGTCTATAGTTGCATTGGGGGATTCCATTTTCTCTAGAAGAGGAGAATCAGAGTAAAATGAGGAGAGATCCCACAACACATCTAGAGTTTCGAGTCCATGCTAACTTCCATGAGAAAATTTGGGAGGGTAGCCACACATGCTTCCATGATTAGGTGAGTTGAGTCAGTTATAGCCATTACAATGTCTGTTGAGACGAAGGGAGAAGCCATAGAAGCATGAGCAAGAGGTGGAGAGGAAGTATATTCCACATCCAAGGGTAGTTCGTAGAGAACTTAGGAGATTTCTTTAAGTGGTACAAAGGGTTAAGATCTGCAAAAGAAGAGAAGGGAGTGACAAGAGTGAAATATTTTTGGCTAATGATCTTGATGTCCGAATCAGATTTTGAAGGGAGACGAAGGTGGCAATGATGGTGATGAAAAGAGGGAGATGGTTACAGAAGAGGAGTGAGGAAACAAGTGCTTTCTTGTAAGGATTAGAGGGGAAGCACCAGTATCTTTTTGGGAAGATTCAATTTTAAAGAGAAAATACAAAAGGCCTTGGTGTAAGAATGGACCTTCATCTTCTTTAGTCAGTTTAAGGGACCTCTCAAGTGATTGAAACAAAAAAAAAAAATCACATTTTGATTATGTTGAAGATGTGAAAGAAGAAAAAATGAGGTCTATTGATCACTATATAGCATTGCTTTGCAGTGTGAAGTCCCTCTTTAATTTCTCAAAGAACCCTATCCTAAGGTTCTAGAAGTTAGTCCCATTCATAGCTTGAGTGATACACTCGTCGATTTTCAAAAGAATATAGGAAATCATCCAAATCCTCCTCTGAAGCGAGTGTTTAAAATAAATGTCTCCTCCATAGGGAACCTCGTTGACATTTAAATTTTTGTCTTACCCACTTTGACTCTTCCTTTCTCCTAGGTTTCCAACACACTACTTGGTCACTTGGAAAACGTTCCCGGATAATCTTTCCATAAACAACATAACACCACCCTCATGAAAAATATTTCATACTACTGGGTCAGCCTTAACCTCTTCACAAGAAGAAGGCTCAACTTGTTTTACAATGCCACCCATACTAAACAATGTTATTCGACGTTGATTTCAAAAGGCTCGATATAGACGATGCTTAAATAGATATGTCGAGCACCTTCATTCCAATCTTCAACATGTGTCTCCAAGATTTCTAATTGAAATATGACATAATTAGTAATAGTCATTATTTGATCCCGCCCATCACACGAATGCAATATATGAATGCCATAAATTCCCAAAAAACCCACAAATGTTGTATCCTCTTGTTGCCACCAAAAGAGGTTATGCCTCAACATAACCTAACAAATTTTATTGTAATGTTAGTTAATTTTTAGCCAACCACAACATTAATAAGTTAATTTTCATGCCATTACTGCATTTAGTGGATGTCGAATATTTAAATGTTAGTGATATTATATTTATTTAGTCAATATATATTATAAAGGAAAAATATGCAAACAAAATGAAATAACTAAAATTTCTAGACGTGATTTCATATTGTATAGATTATTAGACAAAAAATCATAAAGCTCACAATTAGGTCATAATTCCATTAAAACCCCATCAATTAAATTAATCATATCCTACCCATTCATATCCCCTAGTTCACATGTTAATTAAATAAATTATCTTAATTAAATTAATCAATATCCTCACTTAACCACCTCACCCAACCAACTCACCTAGCCACCTCACTCAAATGACCCACTCAAACCTCATTAATGACCTAAGACCAAGTCTAAGCTTATCCTAACCAACTAGGACTTAGTCTAAACCTAGAATTAACTCCTATTAACAAACCTAAAAGGAATCTTACTCATCCTTCCGTGATCTATCACTCAAGACTTAGATAAAGATTGGAGACCACACCAAAAATAACAACAATCAAGCTATTTTTGGCCAACCTAGATATTTCTCGCTTGATTAACACCGCCATATCTCAATCGACACCGATCACATAATCAAGCTAGTTAGGTTAAATACATTTCCAAAAGCCTTTTCCTAGGTTGGTCATTCGATTTAGGATCTCATACGAATAGAGACTTGGAGCACTCAAAATTTCTGAAGCACTTAGGAAAAGGAAAATATACGGGAGCACTACCAACAACCATTGGCATTCATCATCTTCTTCACAATCATAGATTCACACAGAGAGAAGCACGATGTTTGAAATTCCATGATAGTAACACGTCTCTTCTCTCCGCACCTTTTCCATCACCATCTTCATCACATGCATTCTCTAAACCTACTCTTCAGTAAGTGCCTAACATCTCTTTGTTTATTTTTGATTTATTCGAGTAATATTTATTATTTAGCTCAGTAAGATTTATCTTTCTCCACATCCGTACACACCCTTCTTTCCACCAACTTATCACCTTACCATACCTGGACCTTCCACATGTCTTCCCCTATCCTAATCATCTTTGAACCTTTTAGACCATTTCACGACCTCACCCTCACCATTTCCAACCTCTGTACAATCACAGAGAGTCTGAAAGACCATTTCTAACCTCAATACAATCACAGAGAGTCTGAAAGACCATTTCTAGGAACTTTATGCTAGTTTCCCCTACTGATGCTCATTATCCAACCAATGTCGATCATTCTAACTAACCAACATTGGTCACACAACCAAAATTGGTTAATGTGTTTGGTAATATAGCTCAAGACAATGAGCTAATACCTATTTCCCAATAACCTAGAATCACTTGTAACCTTTACCAGACCCTATACAGAGCCTGTACCATACCTATAACCCAATACTAGCTAGTTACCTGACCCATTTTGGCCTCAAACAACCTTTTGAACAACCTTTCTTATTTTTTTATAAGATACCTAAATCATTTTGATTACAATAGGATATTTATTTCATGCATATTTTGAATAAAATTAATATTGTTATATAAAAGTGGATTGACAACTTTACGCAAGAAGTATCACACTTCTCGGATCTAGCTTCCATTAGGCAGTCCACTCATTGCTTTGTTTAACTCTATCTAGTGGTATTGTTTTCCATTTTATAGGTAGTTCCTCCTGCACAAAAGGGAACTCTTGCAATCAACTTGGATCGAAAAATCGAACACGCGCACAAACTTTGACCGACATCATAAACACATATTCCTCCTTGGCCTATTACCTCTTATATTTTTCATTAATTTTCTAAGAATTTGGTGAAACATTTTGGCATGCCTAGGTGGGACCCATCCGTGGTTCCTTGCATTTATTCATTCTTAGGGAATCATGTTGTATGTTTGTTTCTTTTCAAAAGGAATTTAATATTAAATTATCTCCTGAAATCTTCTCTTTATTCCATTTGTCTCAAAGTGACATTTGTATTTTAAGACTAAAAATTCATTCTTTTTCTTCTTGATATTTGCATTACATCTTTGAAAGTAATTCTCTTTCCTATTCACTCCTTTTTACATTGAATATCACATTTCAATTTGGGTTCTAAATCACTTGCATTTTATACTTCTATGCTTGCATTTTTAGCTCAAGTTAAAACCGAGGGAAACCTATGCCCCGAAAGTCATGCCCAATTGATGGTTGACATAATTGAATCATAGAGCACTTTATCTTTTCTCTCTTTTCTAAAATGTACAAATATAAATTGACACATATTATTAAACAAAACCTTACCTAAAAGAATCTATCAATGATCACAGGATCTCGAGGATTGATAGTGGGCACCCAAATGGTTTATCTATCTAGTCTTTAACTCAGAGAAAGGACTACCCCCACCAAAACATAACCCGAAACCACCCTTACCCTTAGATCTTTCCTATTCATAGGACACCTTTCCAACCAAAAAAATCTATTCTGTTCAAAAGTCAAGATTAAATAGCAAAAGCTAAAACATTAAAATTCACATATAGAATTTTGTGTTTTTATTAGCTTTTTCTTGAGTTGTGTTTTGAGTGGTGAGGTCACATTCTTCATTTTCTTCTTCCTTTCACACTCCACCATCATAGTTGGTGTATTCTAAATATTTATGAGTGTGTCATGGTCCATTACTATCATACTCGGTTTCTTAGGTTGATATTCCATCTAATTTAATTCAAAAAAAATTTTTCTTCATTTTTTCAAATTTCACAAAGACCAAAGCATTGGTCCAAAGTGACCGTCTTTAGTTTATATCTTATTATCATTGGTTTACTTAACCATTTTTGGTTTCCATCTTTTTGGTCAATTTTACCAAAACAAAACTCATCGCATCTTCTATTCTTTTTGAAGTTCTCAAGACATCATCATACCCCTAGAATTTTAGAATCATAGTCGATTACAACTTCTTTACTTCATTTTCATGAATTTTGTTTACCTCATTTACAAAAATGTTGATTTCCCATAGTAACCGGTATCGGTCACCCTATCCATCATCGGTTATCCTTTCACCTTCATCGGTTACCCTAACTTCATCGGTTCATATGTTTTAATATTTAATTAAAACAACGACTAATTTCACCTCCTGAAATCTATTTTCTCTCCATTTCTACTATTTTTCTGTGTCATTTATAGAGAACAAATTACTAGGTTTTCACTAACTCACAGAGTTTTGACTTGTAGCCAAGCTAACTCCATTGTGTTTCATGCTAGCCTTCAAATGCTTCTACCTATCTCATCACCACCTTCCTTACTGTCACCTATGGATCCAACTTAGCCCATTACTATTAGTACCAGTGACGAAGAGTTCACAAGACTCATTGAGATGAATTCCACTTCCCTACAACACTATCTCACCCACTCATCTACTTGGGACTCATTAAGACAATTGGTATATGACATTCCTATGTCTATCACTCCTTCCCTTTCCCCCACTTGCACATCAACTACAACAAGCTTGGCATTACCTTCATCCACCTTACCAGATGTGGTGTCTCAACTGGACCCCACATCCTCTATAACTACATGATCTATGACATATGTCACATGTGTGGTGTCAACTATTCCTTCGACATTCATCTTGAGCATAACCCCATCCACACTCTTTACCTCATATGTACCAGTTACATCACAACCAACCATGTTATCGGCAACCCATACCCCATTCCATAACATTGTCATTTCCATCCTATAATACCTAACCCCAATTACTTGAAGATTTGTTATGAATACCCCACCTAGTTATAGATATTACCAACAACCCCCAATCTCGCTCTATCACCTATTCGGGATACCTTCTACCTCCATCTATTCCCCCTTCACAGCTTCTCATACTTGGCACAATCATATACTGATATGTTGTCCATATCATACATTCATCATCAACCTTCTTATACTATAGGGGGTGCCCAATCATCACAAACCACCAACGACCTTATTAAAATGATGATGGAAAAGATAAAAACATTACAAGCATCATTTTTGGCTCTCGCAACTCCTTAACCTATGATGAAATCTGCAATGAGCCCATCCATTTGTCTATTCCCATTCGCCCATACCCCACGCATTGAGAAATGCCCAAATTTAACTAGTTCAATAGTAAAGAAGACCCGCAGCAACACTTGCAGTCTTTCAAACATGGGTGTTATCTAATCACCCATGACGATGCTTTACTCCTATAAACATTCCCCATGTCTTTAACAGGACCCACATTAGACTGGTATAGTGGTTTGCCTTGACATTCCATTTACTCATTTAATCAAGTGGCTCAAGCCTTCTGGACCATTTTTCAATCAATATCATCAAGAAGGTCACTATGACCAACTTGTACTCAACTCGATAATATGAAGATGAGTCTATTGCCGATTTTGTCACTCGTTGGTGGAGCCTCATCAACTAGCTAACATTCTAGTTGCCTTAAACCAAGCTTAACGAGTTGTTCATTAGAGCTTGTACTAGGCACATTTCACCAAATTTGTAAGTACAAACCTTCTGCATACCTTCGACAAAAAGCATTTATCATGGCATGAAAATTGGGAATTTTTTCCATTGAAGAGAAGAAAAATTAATTATCTAACAAAAACACTACATTTAAATAAAATGATGCTTCTTCCTCTTCAAAACCTTGAAACAATTATTCAAAAGCCAAAGGATTTACCAAAAGTAGTTTTAAAGGATGGTCCATCTCACCCCTCTAATCAATTGAGACCTACCTCTAACCTTTCTCCCATTCAAAATTTTTCAAATGGTTGAGACAGAGAAAAGAAAAATACAATCCAATTAGGGAGCCTTATTCTTCAAGATTAGAAAAATTCTTAAGGTGGAGCCATCACTCTTCCACCTATAAAACCACATACTAGTTTTGACCCCATTTTTCCTATGCCTGCATGGTACAAGGAACATGACTATTGTAACTATCATCACGTAAAAGTCCATAGCGATGGTAATTATATAACCTTCAAGAACATTATCTAGGAAATGTTAGATAATGGAGATCTCATCCTAGACAACCTAAACACACCCTCTAATCAAAATTTGCATACCTTCAAGGAGTCGTTCCTTAACCATACCCCATCATCAAACCAAACTGGAAAACCTTTAACAAATGACAATAATGTCTGAAAATTCCATGCTATGTTTGACACCATACCATCCATTCCACAATTTCCTCCAATCTCATCTATCGAGGAGATTCTAGCATGAGATCCTCTACCCATAGAGGAACCTACTTCCTCTATTCCACCCACAGAGGAGTCCTCTTCATCTTCCCCTTTACCCATGGAGGAGTCCACAATTTTTGTGAATGTCAGTTCATGACTCACCTTGCAACCTAATGAACAACCAATGGTATTAACTCTCCTACCCATGGGAGAGTCATCCTCTCTTTCTTCTCCACTGAAAAAGGAAACTATCTCATCCCAACTATCATCTCCTCTACCCATAGGGGATCCTTTATACACGCCATTTCTTGTTGAGGAGAATTATCCATTAGCATTCAAGAATCAAATTTATCTTCTCTTACATCTCTTACCCATAGAGTGCAAAGCCAACCACTTCCCTGTCTCATAGACATATTTTACAGGGATTACTACTAAGCCAACATCATCTTATCTTACCATAACGCCATTTTCACGCTTGGTTGACCACTTGGATTATGTTGATAATATCATGCTTTGGGGATGTCTTCGCTATTACCCTATTCAACCCAAATGAAATTGTCTCTTGTGGATACTACCATGATCTATCCAAAGTTATTTCAAGGAACCCAATCAATCATGACCATGCATGTTGAAAGGGCCTCTTCATCATCACCCTCACTTATATCCACATCTTTACCAACAACTAAACCTATTCTTATGCCTAAGAACCTACCCGTATCCACACCTTCCCTTACATCCGGACCCATCACTACCTTGGGTGTCATGCCGATATCGGCCTAGTCCAACCACCCACCAAGTTGGATTTATCCACATCTTCCCAAGCTTGCACAGAAACCAATCGTCCACCTAAAAGGAAGACCCAACTTTTAGGCCGCATACACCAGCCACCCACCACGCCTTTATCACCTTTTCCCTTTCGTCTATCATAGGGCCTCACCCATTGACCTTGGCCAAGAAACCGCCTATCTAAGGAAAAGAAAAAATACAAAGAGTCCTCCTCTTCATCACAATCCTTTATTACACCCAACCTATCAAGCACAACATACACCTTTTCCATTACCCACATATTTCTTACCACCTATACCCCCACCACTTATAGTAACAACATCAGTACCTATGATATTTCCTTCTCTTCAACCCATACCTTCTACCTTTCCTCTACTAATAACCTTCACCATGCCTCCTTTATCACCTTGGCTAACTCATCCTCTACCACCATCTGCTTTCCCCTCTACATCACGTACACCTCCTTCACCTTTACCTAGGAAGGTGCAACCTAAATTGAAAAACCCACTACCCTCCAAGGAGGTAGTTAAGCCTACAACACCTTCTATTGCTAGTTCATCTACTACACCTCTACTCAAGAAGGTACATCCCAAGCCTAAAATAGTACCACCTACCAAACTAGTGGTCAAACCTATCCCATCTCTAATTCCACCTCCTATAGTACCTCACACATCACAATAACCTACACTTAAATCCAGACCCACACTCACCTCACATTGTGATCCATTGGCTGGGACTTACGTTAACATTCTAGCTAACCTTTTAAAGACTTTTTCATCACATTTCTGCCCCTTAGACCTTACAACCCACTCAAGCCCAAACCAAAAGGGTTTGAAAATACTAAAATTTTTGCCTACCATCGTGTGCCAGACATGATGTAGAAAATTATAAGGCTCTAAAAATTGTTTTTCTCCAACTTTGTCCTCCTTAACAAAACTTTGATGATGATGATCTTCTAGATGAGGAACCGGTTCCACCTCCACCTATCACTACACATCCTCTTCCATGACTTATTCAACGACTTGTACCACCACCTCCAAAACCCTTTTATCCACCTAAAAATTCAAGATCAATATGGTTTGTATAGGGAGCTAGCTAAAACCCCAACAACATGCTAGTGCACCCTACTCATTTTATAAGGTTCTTACCCTACACTAGGTTTTTTTCCATCATGTCATTATACTTTTCTTAACACACCTTCTCCATCCACCTCTCTTCCTCAGATTAACATGATCCAAGTTGCCACTGCACTACCCCGAAAAAGAAAAAGGAAGGGAGAAATAAACAAGCTGTCTCGCCAATCTTGTGCCCAATATACCATCTGCACCTGCACCTAAAATCACCATTCGGAGACCCACATATCCTATTTCTAATTTTGTCACCCATCGTACAATGATAATACAATTACACCAATCCCCTCTAAAAATGTATTTTTATAACCTCACTCAAACTTTTGAATCCCATCAAAAGCCCTCATGGAGGTTCTACAATCCATCAAGGTTTTACCTAATGACCTGACACCTGTGGCCTCCATTCTCACCCCTCACCATGTATCTTCTCTCACTAATTCATCCCCTTCCTCTACACCCTCACTACTCACCAAGTAGCTGCCCTCAATTTCTCTGATGACAAGATTATACCTCTCCAATCGATGATCCTAATCATGTGCTTTTCATCTCTATTTATATCGATAATATATGTGTTCAATGCATTATGATCGATGGATGTTTTAACATCAACATCATCTCCTCCCATATATACAATACTATGGACATCCTTTCAAATTACATGAATAATAACTTAGTTATGTTGTGTTCATTCAATGACACCATCACTCTTGGAACCATCACCCTCCACATTCTTGTGGGCCCCGTACCATTCCATACCTATTCTATGTTTTAGAGAGGGAGTTATAGTACAACCTATTGCTTGGCTGACCTTAGATCCACGTCAATGGTTGTGTTCCTTCAACCTTACATTGTTGCGTGAAATTTTAACATGAAGGACATAACTATACCATCCCAAATGCTAAACCTTCACCATTCAAAACTCCGTAACATGTTATACAAACCTAATGGTGTCCTTGTACCAATTAAGGCATCTACCAAAGTGTCTCTACTTCTCCTTCACCTAGAAACCCATCCAACAATGTTGCTGCTCCTTTTTCTCGTACCTACTTCCTTTATTCCCTCTATCACTATAGCCTCTATAGCTGACCCATCCGCTAACCGATCTACTTCTCAACCGACCAATGTTTATTCTTCCCAATTGCCTAGTGATTCATCTATTCCCGTTGCCCATATACCAACTACGATCCCTTAGAAAGTGTTTTTCAACGTCTCACTCTAGAGAAGTATCGCCTTTACAACATCGACACATTGCTTAATCCTCAAGATTATGGTAACATTTTCCAAAATCCTCTCTATGATCACTACGTAGGTGAGGTTTTCTCTTATGGTCCCGCTCACCTTCATACAAACTTAACCTATGGGGACTTGATACTTCTACCTACTCACTCAAGCCACCTTCCGTAACATGACCATTTTCTTTCCCGAGTACTACACGTAAACACAATGACCGTAGTCATATTGGATTTGCCAAACCATCTTCAAAGAATGCCCATGCCAAACTCATTGAGGATGAAAAACCTTCTTCACCCCATCTACTAACTTCACCACCTTCACCCATAGAGTATATGGATCAAGAATCTATTCCTCCTAACTTTATTTTTCGTAAACATTATTTCCATGCCACCACTTCCTTATCAAAGTGATGGTGAGGCTCCCTCTTCCTTTCCCTTCTTGTATCCTAACATGATTGATGACGATACACCTTCTATTAATGTCATTCAATGTCGGGAGGATGAGTCTATTCTCACCTATCTTGGTGCAAAAGATTCTTATATTCACCGGTCGTTGCCTTCCGAGACACAAATCACATTAAATGAATTGATCATTAAAATCAATATTCACACTTAGGATGACCCACATATTCTAAATATAGGCCAATATTTAGATGCTTCCGAACATGAAGCTTCTACCTCATTTCTCCAAGATCATAGCAATGATTTTGCTTGGTCCCATGCTAATATGCCCGATATTGACCCCAACATTTTGGTCCACAATATCTTAACTATTCTGAAGCCAAACTCAGTAAAATGCAGAAGCCGGAAAAAATGCATCCTTGCATTTCCCTTCTTTTCAAAGAAGAACTTAAACACCTTCTCTCGGTTTCCTTCATCTTACCCATTGATTATCCCCAATGGATCTCTAATATCGTTCTCACAAAAAGCAACAAGAGGACTCTATATATACATAGATTTCCACATGACCTTTTAATTTAGCCTTCCCTAAAGATGACTTTCCTCTACCTAGTATAGACCAAATAGTCGATCTCATCGCTTTCCATGAGATTTTATCACTCATGGATGGTTTCTTAGGTTATAACCAAATATTACTTTCCCAAAGATCAACACAAAACTTCCTTCATCACTCCTTGGGGGACCTTATGTTATTGATTTATGCCCTTTGGCCTTAAAAACGTTAGTGCTATATATTAGTGGTCTATGAATTATATCTTTCATGACATCATGCATCACATATTGGAAGATTATGTAGATGACCTTCTTGCCAAATCCAAACATCGAACCAACACCTTACGCTTATTATGGTAATTTTTGACTGTCTCATCAAGTATTGTGTTCTCCTTCAACCTAAGAAGTGTGTCTTCATTATCCTCTCAAGAAAAATCCTTGGTTTTATTTTTTCTTTCCATGGCATAGAAGTCGATCCTACTAAAATCAAGGCTTTCTTGAAATTCCTTCACCTACTACACTTGGCCAACTACGTAGTTTGTAAGGAAAGTTGCATTTTATTCATCATTTTATTTCGTAGATTTCCAACCACTGCCACCCCTTTCATCATCTCCTCAAAATGCGTCTCCTTCAAATGGGATGATGGATGCCATCAAGCCTTTCGTGCCTTAAAATGATACCTCCTTTAACCACATGTACTCATTCCTCCTAAAAATAGCCAGCCATTTTACCTTTACATTTCTGCTGCGGATCATTCCTTAGGAGCCATGCTTACTCATCATGATGAGCAGCATAGGGAGTAAATGGTTTATTATATAATCTGTATGATTTTGAATTATGAAACCTGATACACCTCTCGCCAAAAATGCTGCCTAGCCTTAGTTTTTGTCACTACTAAACTTTTCCATTACCTACTTAACCATAAAAATTTTGTTGTCACCAATACAGACCCCTTACATTACATGTACGTTAAGCCCTACCAACATCAGCGTGCTACACATTGGCTCATGCTTCTTGCATACCTAGACCTCAAATTCACTCATAAAAAATATATCAAAGGCCAAACTATCACTAACCAACTTGCAGATGCACCTCTCTCTAGAGATCAGTCCTCTAACTTTGATTTCCCAAATGAATCCATCGCTACCCTCTCTTTGATGATACAATTTTCCACATGACCTTATTCTTCAATGGTTCCAAATGTTAGTGTGGGGGTAGTGCTTGAGTTATCCTCATTCCTCTCGATGGTGAGCCTATGTCGTTATCTTTCAAACTTGATTTTGAATGTACTAAGAATATCATTAAATATGAAGCACTTGTATTAGGCCTTTAAACCACCATTGCCTTAGACTTCAAATCAATTAATATATTTGGTGAATCTCAACTTGTTGTAAATCAAGTCAATGATATATACTAGTGTCATAATGAAATACTTCAAAATTATAAGCATCATCTAGACATACTTTTGACTACCTTTGACCACTATGAACTTTACACCACTCCACGTTCTACTAATAAATTTATAAATACCATGGCCTCGCCTTGCTTCTCGTATATTTTCTTTTCCCTCCAAATAAAAAATATTTTTCACAATACAGAGGCTGCAATCACCTTCCTATCTATTTCAAGATGGAAACCTCGTCGAAACCGTTCAACCTGACCCATGTGACCTTTGGTATAAGAAGTTTGTTGATTACCTTTCCCTTTTAATTATACCTCCAGACCTTACTCGCAATGAACGGACAATGTGCCTTTCTCAAAGGTGTCTCTTGGTATGTCATCATGAGAGGCCTTCTTTATAAACATGGCTTTGATGGTATCCTCTTGCAATGCCTTACAAGTTTTGAAATTCCCTACACCATCAAGGAAGTTCACGATGACATTTTTAGAGGTCACTTCAGTGGTTTAACTATCACTAAATGCATTCTCCATGTAGCCTATTATTGGCCAACCTTAAACCGCTATTGTTGTGATTATGTCAAATGTTGTGTGAAGTGCCAACAACATGCTAATCTTTATCACATGCCTAGTCATGCCTTACAGACACACAAGATATTTGGGCTTTCTCTCAATGGGGTTTGGATATTGTTAGAGAAATTAATCCCCATTATTCACAATCATCACCGGATTATTACCACTAATGAATAGTACACTAAATGGGTATAAATCATACCTCTTATTTCTAAAAAGGTTGATAAAATATGTTAATTCATCAACCATCACATCATTTTTCACTTTGGTGATCCCCACCGTCTCATTACCGATAAGGGAAAATAGTTCAAAAATAAAACCTTACGGAAGCTTTGTGATATCTTTGGCATTCAACTTAGTTTTCTTCACCCTACTACCCTCAAAAAATGGCCAAGATACATCCAAAAACAAAGCCTTAAGAAAATTCTTATGAAATTTGTCGACGATACTTGGAAAGGATTGGAACATGCACATTCATTTTTCCTTATGGGATTACCATACTAGTATTCATACCTCAACCGCATCTATGCCTTTCTCTCTCGGTCTATGGTACAGAGGTTTTCCTACCTCTTGAATTCCAAATTCCATCTCATTGTATCTCACTCAAAAATATTCTCAATGATGATGATTTTTGGCAAGATCGTTTGGCACAAATCGAGTTATTAGACATACGTCGCCTTAATGCTCTTGATTACCTTCAAATCTACCAAAAACACAACAAGTGGGCCTATAATAAATGTGTCCATAAAAAACCTTCCAAGTTGGTAACCTTGTCCTGAAATAAAATCAACATGTAAATAAAGAGGAAAAAATTAAAAGTGGGAATTTTTCTCCTAATTGGTTTGGACGTTATATCGTTACTTATGCTTATGGATCGGTGATTATCGTTTGTCTTCACTCGAAGGTAAATATGAACCTGAATCCCTCAATGCCTTAAATTTTTGACCATTCTACTCTTTAATTAATTCCTATATCACCTTCTATAAAATTCAAATGCTCTTCCCTTGAGCACTATCTATTTTACCTATTTTATGGATCAACGACTAAACAAGAGTCATGTGATTACCCGTTACCTTTCAACCTAGTATTGAATATGATTACCATGGCTCTACTCATGGCATGATTCTCATAGATAATTTTCATCTTTTTCAAGAAGGAATCGATGGTCGCTCATCACTTAAAACATCTCTATCATAGTTAACTACTCATGTGCTATAGTTTTGTCTTAAAAACAAGAGCCTATTTTTGTCTATAGTCTTGTCCATGAATTAAAAGTCCAAGATCAAAAAATTTCAAAAGTAAAATAGGATTCAAATACTTGAGTCGAATTCCAGCAAAAAGATGACTCCTCAAAAGGACATCAACGATTTTCTATCTTGCTGCTATAAATAGACTTCTCCCTCAAAGGAGAGCTATGAAAAGCTATCCATATTGTACTTATTCTATCATCAAAAGAAGACTATTCTTACAAAAAAAAACAAAATATTAGAAGTTTCTCACATCGATCAGCTTCATGAAGACCTCACGGAGATAATATACTCATCCCACATAGAATTCCCACATAGATCAGTCTACCAAAAACAAAAAAAGAAAGAAGAAAAAGATAAATTTTTTGTTAGGGACTTTCCTAGATTGATCTTTAGTCTCTTGCCAAGTAGGCATGCTGTCTCACACCAGGTTATGCTAAAACCAAATTTTTTTACCGCATTGCCTTTTCACACTAATTTCCTACCCACTCAAGGGATGTGCCACAAATGTGACATTTTATGATCATGTGACTTTCTTCTACCTTAGAATAGTCCATTATGAAATGCCTTTAGGGTCTTACACTCATAAGTCCATGTTTGGTATGATCGAATCGTTATGGTTCTTATCAATTAGGTGCTTCTTTTTTCACCTCTTACCATTCACATTTTTCATTTTTTTGGATTATCCTACATAGGACCAAGCCTTTGACAATTACATTCCTCCACACCTATATGAGTTAAAAACTCAACCACACCTATATGAATTAAAACTCAACCACACCTACATGACCTAAAATCAACCATGCCTAAAACCTACCAATCCATTTCTCTATCTCATCATATTCTTCCCTAGCTTATGGGAGAACTACATCGGTCCGAAACCCTTTACGTTGGGGCTATGTAGGCAACACTCTGAGGGCATGGGGCCCTTGGAGGTTAGCTTAGCCACTCTTTACCCTAAAAATTATCCATCCCCATTTTTCTATTCACATTTTACCTTAGTTTCTCTCTCATACACTACTTGGAAATTAAACACACATTCAAGTATATAAGCATGTATACTTACCTATTTCTTACATCATCATATCATAAATTAATAAGTCCATATTTCGATCTTTGTAAAATATTTTGGAAATTTATAGCATAACATACATTTTTGTCATAAATTATATTTCCATGTTACCAATAACTTGGAAATTAAATTAAAACCAAAAACCTAACTCCACCATGGATAACTCACCTAAAATCCACCATGCCATGCCTAAAACACCTAAACTCAACCATGCCTAACGAACCTAACTCCACCAGCCTAATCGACCTAACTCAATCATTCTTATACCTTACTCCACCAAGCCTAACTGATCTCACTCAACCATGCCTAATCGACCTCGACTCAAACATGTTTATACCGACTCCATCATTCCTACATAACCTCGACTCAATCATGCCTAATTCACCTAGTTTCCATCACATACACAATAAAAATGAAAATTACATCATCCATACCATAAATATCATCATCTATAACAATAAGAACATCTTTGTATCAATACAAATGTACACTAATACAAATAAATACACACCATCTCAAAACTCTCATATACATCCTCACTACCTTCGGCAAGTAGGCCATTATAAAATCAAAATCTCAAAACCTTGATATCATCCTGAATATCTTTAGAACGTATGCGAGTATAAAATAAAAATCTCAAAACCCTCATATACATCCTCACTATCATTGGCACATTGGCTGGAATATACCAAAGCTCAATACACCGATCATATCAGGTGACGAATCGTCACCCCACCTGATATCCATGCCAATATCATTTGTCTCCTCCTCCTCTCCTTCATCTCGGATACCTACTAGTATCTCTCCACCTAGCATGGGTCTCGGTATAATCTCTTCCTACCCCTCACCTGGGACTATCCTCCATGAACTTGTAGCCTCACCCTGACCCTACCTTTGGGCTCATTGGCCCCCTGTGCTCTCCGAACTATGAGTGCAAGATATAGTCCTCTCACTTGCTACCTGCTATGCCCTGTACTCAACATAGGAGGGGACATCTATCCCGGGAGGTCATCATATGATCCTGGTAATACCGTACCTCATTCAAGGAAACCCTAAACATCGCCATCAACACCATGTAAGGTGGTGCCATAGGTCTCACAACAACTTGTGATCTCTAACCTAATAACACCGGCCTCAAATCTTGTACTTGTGAGCCATGTCCTCCTCCTTATACTATGGGAATTTATCCCACCATAACTTCCTATAGTGTGGGACCCTTTCCCCGAGTCTTTGGAGGTACTGTGTTGTAACATGGGCCTATAAGGCTATAAAATAAGCCTACATAGTGGTCAACCGGCCTTACAAACCTGCTACCTATGCTTATAAGGAGGATGTATGTCCCCCATCTCCACCCTGTGTGGCTGTTGATCCTTGTGTTACTTATTCTTATAAGGCTGCCACTAATCCTATAAAATGACAACCTTTACCTCTGACCTAGTAAGATTCCCTTTTAAATATGTAATCTAGGCCTGAAGGTAGCCACCTGACCCTATAAGGTATCCCTTTACATTGTGATGTTTGCTAAGTCTAGCTACCCCTGACCTCGGTTGTGCCGCCCACCCTCGCCTATATCTATCAGTGATCCCAACATCATCAATATTCCTATCCACTGGCTGCTCCTCCTTCCCTATGGGCACACTCGGTCATAGTGGAGACATAACTCTCTCCACATCATCTCTCTTGTAATGTGGGAAAGGTGGGCTTACATCTTGTGGCTGACCAAACTATTACCTAACCCTATTTATAGGTATCAATTCATGTTCGTCGGCATGCCGCCCGTGTATCCACCTCTCCAACTGTAGCTCCTCTAGATCCTCTACCATGCCTATGTAGGATGGATAGCCAATATAGGGTCTCCACACAATATTGACCCCTGAAATCCCCTCCAATACCCGTCTGTAATACAAAACATCACATGTGGCCCTAGCCACTATGTGCTACCCACCAATTGGTACCCACCATATGTATCTAACTCTGACCTAGCCACCCCTAAACCAATCATGTTGGGGAAAACCAACTAGATGTACACATACGATGTACTCGTATGCCCAGCAGTGTAGTAGAAAGGTGTAACACAAGCTAAACCGCCGCAATCTCCCATAAGCCCACAACTCCTTGTATAGCTACACTAGGAATGCCGGTGCATAGGAAAACATATCCACTCCTCCATCATATCCTGGAGCACTCCCATCAGTGCTTGTGGGAATCTCCCACCCTCAACATTTGGTAAGGAGAAACAACATACCACCTCCATCATCAAAATAACCAACCTCATCTCCTGAGGATGGGCCGCATACATGTCTCCATAGCTAAGGCTCACCCTATGGTACTTGCAGCTCACCCATCACCTTTTCAAACACATCCCCTATCGATCCACATATTCCTTGGAAGAAATAGAATACACTAGCTCCCCAACAATCGGTAGCTATAAGATCCTGTACACATCCTCTAAGGTGATAGTCATCTCACATGTCGGTAAATGAAATGTGTTGGTCACTGAATCCCATCTATCGATGAGTGTGACCATCTAGCTATGATCACAAACTATACACCTATATGAACGAATCCCAGCAAGTCCAACATCGGTCATATGCTCCCACTGCTCTGCAGTCACACTAGACTACATCAATACCAACAGAGGTGGTAATCTGTCTCACATCGCCAACATGTTCCTAGCTTGTATCCAAAAAGCCACAACATTGTTCATACCTAAATAAATCCAATTACCTATTAACCCCAAAACCATACCCAATCACACCAATCATGATTACCCCATTTACCTAATTTACCTACAAGCATACTAAAATTTACAATCACGACCCATTACCTTAACATTATTTCACCTATTCACCTATATCATATCACCAAAGATGTTAATTTACCCTTATCCATCTACAAGTAATCTTTACATGCCCCTTCTTTCCCAATTTTTCTCTCATACCTATCCCTTCTTACCCCTATTCCTCCTTCAACCTAACTCGGTGTCACCACCTGACAGTATCCATTTTTCTTAATCGAGATTGGTTTCATTTAACCAAAGTCACCACCCTCGACCATGATGATGTCAAGCAAAGTCCGACTTACATAGGCTAAACCTATACCGACATCAATCTCTATTATGAAAAAAAAAACTGAAAAACCCCTCTCACATTTCTTAAAAATTGGAAAAATAACCTACAAACCTACTTAATCCAAACCACCTTTACCCCACATTTATTTCTCACCCTACATAACCTATATTTGACCTTATCCCCCGATTTTTGCCAATTTTCACCCCCATTTCAAAATCAACATTCCCACCCAATTTTCTTCATTTTACAACATAATTGGATAAAATATAAAGCAAGGATAATGCCACCTACCTCATTGCGATGTCTTCTCCTCGATGGTATGTCATGATGCTGCGCCGGTGGTCTACCTGAACCTTCTCCCACCTCTGTCATGCCAAAATAGACATTGAATCCATCCACCAATCACACATCTCTAACCACTCTTGTGGACCCATTTATCTTGCTCCTCTCACCACTTGGTAACCTCCGATCAGCTAGGTATAATGCCTTTTATTTTTCTCCAATAAAATACACAAGTCACTCATCTCTTTGATTTTCTCAAAGTCAAAAGATAACAATGATTCCGTAAAATATGGAATTTCAACTTTATAACCCTAACCCGACATGACCGATGTCGGTCATACCAAACCGACGTTGGTAACCTTATAACACACATCACCACCGCCAAAGCACCATTTTACCTACCTTTTGCCCATTTTGAACAAAACTCATTACTATCAAAATACCTCGTAACCTCACCAATACCTCTTACACCTTACCCACAAGCCTAAATTACCCATACATTTCCTTAATTGCATTTAAGGACTTGTTATTTACCCACACCTTGGCCTTACCCATGCCATGACCTATATACCCTACCCTGACCCACCTTCTTGTGACCTTTGAACTTATGTCCTTGTTATAACCTCTGATATTGTTACTTATGTTGTTTTAGCCTAATGACCTTACCTTTCCTATTGTCATGTTGTTTATCCCAACCAAACATTTGGTGTCTTTGGACCATACCTAAACATTCTTGTACATAACCTAAGTTGTGTTTCTGGACCATATCCTATACCCTGGATACCTGAATCACTTCTACCTTTTTTAGATAAACCTATCGATCTTAGACGATGTAGAGTTTGCATGCTCTTCAACCTCGTGCGTGTCGCAATCTTTACGTGTGCGTGCATTTGATTGTCATTAGCCATTACCCAATATGAACATTTCCCATTAACCATTACCTAATTTGACCCTTTCCCATTACCATAAATTCCCATACCCTTACCTATAACTCACCTACCTTCGCTTTCATCACTTACCCATTTATCAAACCACTCACTGATTCTATCTCACACCTCATCATCTCTTGGTTTAAGGGGGATCACCTCTGCCCATACTTGGGGAAACCTTACTCCCACTTATATTTAGGGCAACCAATTCTTGTGTTTTTAGAATCAATTACAAATACAATGCATGTAAAAAAAGGGAAAATGTAGACACCAAAATATGGTCATAATTCCATTAAAACCCTCTTGAATTAAATTAACCATATCCTACCCATTCATATCCTTTAGTGCACATGTTAATTAAATTAATTAATATCCTCACTTAACCACCTCACCTAGCCAACTCACCTAGCCACCTCACTCAAATGACCCACTCAAACCTCATTAATGACCTAAGACCAAGTCTAAGATTATCCTAACCAACTTGGACTTAGTATAAACATAGGCTTAACTCCTATTAACAATCCTAACAAGAATCTTACTCATCCTTCCGTGATCTATCACTCAAGACTCACACGAAGATTGAGACTGTCCTAAAAACAACAACAATCAAGATATTTTTGGCCAACCTAGATATTCCTGCCTTAACTGAGGCCAGTTATATCTAAACCGATGCCGATCACCTAACCATCACTAGTTAGGTTCAATACATTTCCAAAATCATTTTCTTAGGTTGGTCATTCGATTCAGATCTCATACAAATAAAAACATAGAGCACTCAAAATTTCTGAAGCACTCAAGAAAAGGAAAATATATGGTAGCATTGCCAACAACCATTAGCATTCATCATCTTCTTCATGATCACAGATTGACACAAAGAAGAAAAAATGTTTAAACTTACGCAACACTAACACAACATATCTTTTCTTTGGATCTCTTCCATCACCATCCTTATAACTTGTACTCTCCAAACCTACTCTTCAGTAAGTTCCTAACATATCTTCATTTATTTCTATTTTATTCCAATGAAGATTTATTTTTCAGCTTTCAAGAATTTATCTTTCTCACATTTGTACACACCTTCTTCCCAACATCTTATCACCTTACCATACCTATAACTTCCACATGTTTTCCCCTATCCTAATCATCTCTTAAACTTTTAGACCATTTCATTACCTCACCCTCACCATTTCTAACCTCTGTGTAATCATAAAGAGTTTGAAAGACCATTCCTAGGAAGTTTCTGCTAATTACCCCTACCGACATATGTTATCCAACCAACATCGGTCATTATGCCTAACCATCATTGGTCACACAACCAACATCAGTTAATGTGTCTGGTAATATAGCTTAGGCTAGCAAGCTAATACCTATTTCCCAACAACCTAGAATTACTTGTAACCTTTACTATACCCTATCCAGAGCCTGTACTAGACATGCAACCCAATACCACTCATCACTCCGACCTATTTTATCCTCAAACAACCTTTTGAACAACCTTTCTTATTGTTTTGTATGAGATACCTAAATCGTTTCAATTACAATAGGATCTTTATTTCATGTATATTTTGAATAGCATTAATATTGTTATATAAAAGTGGATTGACAACCCATGCGTAAATCATCACACTTCCCGCATCTAGCTTCCGCTAGTAGTCCACTCATTGTTTTGGTTAAATCTATTTGATGGTATTATTTTGCATTTTACATGTAGTTCTTTAGACAAAAGGGAGATCTCACAATCAACTTGGATCAGGAAATCAAAACATGCACACAACCTTCAATTGACATCACAAACAAGTATTCTTCCTTGGCCTATTACCTCTTTTTTTTCATTAATTTTCTAAGAATAAGGTGAAATAGTTCTCTTCTGACAATTACATTCACAATTACAGTACATGACAAGAATAATTAACTTTTTCATCTTTTAACTAGCCTTGTGGATGTTAATTTTTTTCTTATATTAAACCCTTACGTGACTTTAGACTAGTATAGGTATATATATTAACTTAAATAAATATTGTTTTGTTGTAGGTAGAATCAATAGTTAGTTGTTTATATTACTTCGAGCATAGTCGCTCACATTCATTTAACAAGTTACTAAATGATATTTTGAACTTAGCATCTACTAGCTTATGAAACAACATAATATTTGGATCTTCGTAGTCTCAAGGTTTCAAAAAAATAATTTTAGATATTATTTTTATTTTAGTGGTCACCGGGATTTAACGAATTAAATCAACCTATTTTGAGCTTAGCGGCCGAATGTATTTGAAGATTATAATATTTTTAGTCAAGAGTCACTATCACTTTACAAGCTAAAGAAAGACATATTGAGTTTAGTTTAGCATAGTATCTCCATTTTAATTTCGTAATGAACTTACACCGGTTGGAGGATTGAATCGATATAACAAAAAAGGTATAGTGGTTTGGGATTGAAGTGAAATTTGTAACCTATTTAAAAAAATTACCACTCAAAAAAAGTGTGACTAGCATCGTGGATGTTAAAAGTTCTTCTTATTTGAAGGATTGAAATATTTGATAATTTCTACAAAATGCCTTTTATGTTGTACTTATAATATGTAATGTTGTTTGAAAGAAAAAATATTGAACATGTTTATCTCCAATGACTACAATGCTTAAGTAAAACACCTGACATATACATTATTAGACCAAACATATTCATTTTCAAATCATATGTCATCTTGCAAAGGATTTATGGAGAAAAAATTAGACCAAGGATTTACTCCCCAAGGTCAACAACATGAAGACTAACTCGCTTTAACTAGAATTTAATTGTAAATATTAGAGGATGAAAAATTGTATTTATTTTAAAGATATTTTACTTACTACCAAATACCTTTTATGTTGTACTTATAATATGTCGTTTGAATGAAAATTATTGAGCATGTTTCTAAAATAATATGATGTCTTTTAAACATCCTAGATCAATTGTTTTCACATAAATGATTTTCCTACATACATTTATGGAGATCAATGACTATAATGCTCAAGTATAACACTTGACATATCAGTTCTTGGACCAAACATATTCATTGTCTGAGCATATGTTGTCTTGAAAAGGATTTGTAGAGGAAAAATTTGATTAAGGATTTACTCACCAATGTCAACATGTTTTTCTGGTTAGCTGATAAAAACAAGATTTTAACCCTTTGCAATGTGAGAAAGGATACAATTAATAATGACACCATAAGTAATATCCATAAAGATAATAATGAAAATTTACTGAAAGATTTGATAAATGTAATTATTCATACCCCTAGAAAGGGTAATAAATGTGTTGATTATCTTACCAAATTGAGTGCTAAAGGTAGTGATTTTAAAGTGTGTGACATGGGAGATGATATCACCAATGTTATTAATCACATTAAGAACATTAAATACTAATGTGTTGATGGTTTTTTTCCCTCTTTGGGATGTCATCCTTGTACTTATGGTTATTAGGACCCTTCACACATGTAGGATATATGGTGGGATTTGTATTAATTTTTCTCTTACGAATCATTTTGGCTATTGCTTCTTCCATTTTCAATCTCAGTCGACTAAAACCATGTGAGGTGGTCATTCAAGAACCAAGCCCATGAGCTATGGTTCCCTGAAGGACAACCCTTCCTTGTGGCACATTCTGAAAATTGGGGGTTTAGGAATTTCATCTCAAAAATCATGGGGTATGATACTTATCTAGTGTTGGAGTTTGGGAAGGCATGAAACAATGACAACATGGTGCTCTGGGGCATGGAAATTCAGGTTTTGGAGGATTCGATAGTACAGGTGACTAGAATGGAGACAAAGGGCTTAAAGATATTCAAAGACCGCACTGCAGACATAAGCAAAAATTGAGACTTTGTTCCGCGGTAAATAAATGCTTTACCTGCTAGTAAATGGTATAGCTAGATTCTACATCCTTGATATTTGGAATACAATCTACCTCCACCTTATGAGGTAAATTACTCTTGGGGTGAATTATAGAAAGATATTTACTCACCATCTTACTATGCTTATAAATTTTAGGCATAAGATTACTATGAGCCTTCCATTTTTCTTGTTTATGTCACTCTCTCGTGTCGGTACATGATTTGCAACATGGAAATATTGATTCCTTGATACACTAAGTACTAATTATTTTTCTTATTACGAATGGTAAACTAGTGGTGGCAAAGGAATTAGAGAATGAATCTTAGGATTCAGATGAAAATTGTACTCTTGTATACCATATGAAAAAACTAAAGAGAAAGAGTAAAAAGGCACCTTTGGGGAATGTCAATCTTGGTACTAGGGCTATAGGTTCTTACATTGATACGAAAGGGGAGTCATCTAAAGGGAAAGATAGAGTGGAGCTTGGTTAGAATGTGGCTTTTGATAAAATTTATCTCAGGGTGAGTCAGGTGGAAATGGATATAGAGGCATTAGGAGAAGTTGGAATGGATATGGGAAACAATGTCATGCATTACATCGACACCTCTAAGAAAATTTACATCACCTAAACTCTATCAGGGATGATATGGTAGAGATCAAAATTTTGGTTTTAGAGCTATAGGGGTGCGTGGTTAAGATAGATCAGGGACACAAAATTCATAGGTATAATCTCCACCTCAGTAGTTCTGATGAGGAAGAGTAGGTTAAAGATGACATCCCTATCACAAGCGAGAAGGATAATAATATGAAACGTTTGAAGACTAACTAGTCTGCTTGGTTCTTGTAGATTTATTTGACTGTTTGTTTGATCGTATCATTTGGGATGTTTTCCCCTCCATGTTTTGTGATTTTTCCTTGTATTGATCTATTGGACTATAGTTTGGGATAATTTTTAAGCCCTTTTTGTCTTGTTTCTTTTTTGTTCACTCTTGGTGATGCTCACGATGCATTCTATTGTAAGGTTTCTAGGTGCCTTAATCCCTGTATAAAGTATGCAATCATTATGTTCATGTATATTTAATAAAGCTTTTTAATAATAATTTTTTATGAAATTTTAAAATAAAAATACAAAGCAACAAATTCATGCCTCACGGATGCGAGATGTGCTAGTCGTGTGATTGTTTTTCATAGAATTATGATTTTTATTAAATAGAATAAATAAATATTGCAACAAGGCCTCATATTTTTAAAATCAATGCTAACTAGCAAATAAAGAAAAATATAAATAAGTTTCATAGTTAAAAAAATATTTAAATAAATTACAAACATTAGAAAGTTGAAAAGTTATAGAATTTTTTTACTTTGATTGGTGTATCATGCGGAGAAATTTTAGGTAAGATGTTTTGAGCTTAAGCACGCGCTAAGGTAACCTAATACTACCATAATATTAAATTTTGAGATTATGTATCACTAGCATTTAACAAGTCAAATAATATTATTTTTATCTTAGCATCCACTAGCTTATGCAACGGCATAGTAATTGGATATTATCGATCGAAAGGAATTAAAAAAATAAAGTAAGATATTGTCATCCTAGAGTCTAGTACAATATGCCACAACAACATATTTTTATTAAAAAAAATGTGTCCAGCTTTTTGTATAAGAGTTAATATGGGGGTTTTGAAAGTACCCTCATCCTTATACAAAAAGGTCCTTAAGGTAGAATATGACATCAAGCATAGAAGAGAGAATTCCCGTAGGTAGGAAAAGATAAAAATCCACATAGCCACGATCAAAACAGAGCAAATTTACATTTTAAAATAAGTTTTCAAGATAGCTTATACTTCCATAATAGAGGCATCTTAGATTTTCCTTGTTCCTCAAATTCTTTGTTCGAAATCTATATTGGTTCTTTTGCTCTCCAAAATCTGTTTGGTTCTCCCACTTTCTTGCATTACCATATTTTTTTGGCAAATAGGTCACCGTAATCCTTCACCAACACATTTAATGGAAAATCATTCTTAACATTAATATCTTCTAAAATATTTTCATTGACAATGTCGATAATGTCATAGCCATTGAATTTTGTTCGAGTATGTGCAGTGGAGGACTATTTGTAGACAACAATAAGGCCAACAAAATAATATCAATTTTATAAAATACATCTGCTTCTTCTAATCTTGTGCATCAACGTGACCATAAATTGATTTTGATATTCAATTTCTTAATATGAAAATCGATCCACCATCCATACCACCAGGGATTATGTTTCAAGAATCAACAAGTTCTTGACAGTGTTTTGGGTTTTTAAAAATTCTCGCTAATCTTCCTTTGATGTTTTTACGTATTAAGCTACACTATTTCTCTATCAATATTTTCTCCATTCCATCCTTTCTCACCGCTCTCTAACAAATGTTCACTATATTACTAAATTATTTATTTGAAAAAAACTACCTTCTACGAAATATTGAATAACAAACTTGTTTCCGTTTAATTATCTACAAAAGCCCTACATAGATATAATCAGCTATGGAAATTTTTACATTAACATAATTTGGTAATTCTGAGGGACATAAGGTGATAATGCATACCAATTTTTGGCACACAGAGGAAATCAAAACATTTTGAGAACTCAAGCACAAAAATTTCAATGTTTGCATTGGTGAGATTTTTGGATTGTTGAATAAACTTACACATTGATGAAGAGAATAGAAAGGAAAATGTTAAAAATATAAACTCAAATACTGTCTACTTATAGTGATATGTAAACAAATCCAACTACCAATTTCGTTGGTGTGTGAATTTAAGAGGGCATGCATATGATTTTACATTTCTTTTCATTAAATGGCTAATTAATGGTTGACAACAGTTACATGCTCCAAAAGGCGCACATATTTCAAATGGAACATGTACTTTTAAATGGAGAATTTTACATAGCTCGAATTAATGGCTAATTAATGTTGAGGAAAATGCAACATTAATTAGTATTTTTCCTTACAAAATGGTTATCATTAATACTTCATTTGGTATTATAAATAATTAATGTAATAATTTAATATTATATTTTTGTACTTTAATAATAAAATACCTTATATAATTCGGGTAAAATAAATCCCTTAATTCTTGTGCTTGCACCTCGACGTGCTAATCTTGATGCCCATTTATGTTTTGTTGATTATAGCTATAAAATACTTGCAAATATTTATAACAAACATCACACATGAATTTCATATTTAATATTTAACCATCAATTATTAATGTAGATTTATTTATAAATTATAAAAATTATAAAAAATTTACATCAATACATATTAAAAATAATGAAATTTATATAGAGTAATTAATATAAATAAACACTATTTTGTATTTTTGAAGGGCAGTGTTGAAAAATCACCATTACGAAACAATTATTTTACATGTGACTTACCGCACCTAACTTTGCAAATCAAGACTTGCACTTAGTGGTGTGAATCAAGACTCGCACTTAGAAGTGCGAGTCGAGACTAACACTTAGAAGTGTGAGTCGATACTCACACTTAGCAGCCTCTGAGTCAAGACTCACATTTAAAGTGAGAGTTGAGAGATGTGTGATTCAAGGATCGCACTTAGATGTGTAACTGAGTCGCATTTGTAAGTGCGATCACTCACACTTATACACTACTTAAAAATTTATAAATGATAATTCCAAATTTTTTATCTATTCTTAATATATACGTATAAATTTATATAAATATTGATGGTCACCTTTTAAACATTTGAGTCATATGTGTCAGTTCTATAAAATATTTGAAAGTATGTTACGTCTAAAATCACGAAAAACATCTAAACAATCACAAATTTAACACCATTAAAGGAAGTTCATGGAAGGGATTTTCAACATAAACGTTTATTGATTTTAATAAGGTATGCAGGGAGAGTTGTATATATATGATGATATTAAGATTGATATGTGGCATAAATGAAAACAATCACTTACGCACTATCTTGAAGTTAGTGGTCGTTTGGCTTATATAAATTAGCAATCACTTGGCTTATGTAATGTAGCGTAAGCTTGGCTTATATAATTAGGTGTCCATCTGGTTTATGTGGCAAATGTGGAATCCAATAATAGCATTATTGGAATCAAGAAATAGTGAAATTAGATTCTAATAATAGGGATATTGGAATCCAATAATAGTGAAATTGGAATCTAATAATAGAGAAAATGGAACTTGAATAAGTCCAATATTGACAATATTGGAATCCAATATTTCTATTAATGAAATATGATATTGCTACTAATAGAATCCTGTATAGCCAAAAATGGAATCCAATATATGCAAAAATGGAGATGGATTTCTTCTAATATTTGAAATATTTGAGTATCAATTCACTGAATATGTCCCAATTTATTTAAATAAATGTTATTAGGAGAGAGAAATATACATGGGCCACTTTGATAGAACTAGCATGAGTCAACCTACTCATATTCTATAGCATAATAATTATATTTTGATAATAATAGTCCATATTGACCTTGTACTTGCCAATATTTTTTGTTAATTGAAAACAATAATTTAAGTCAACAACTATAATACCCTTCTAGACTTAACCATATAATCCGTATGTTATACACTTCCCCACAATCAATAAGTAAATTAGAAAAACAAATTATTATACAAAACCAAGTTCAATTACGTAAAACACTACTAATTAAACTATTGTTAACAAATTTAATTTTTAATGAAATCTACTAATTACAATTATAATACAAATAATGGTATTTTCGATTAAAAGAGTTCCCAACTTAAATACTACGTTATCCATAAAATAACTTTACCTAATAAAGAGAGGAAAAATTCTAATTGTTTACCTTATAAATATTAAAATACTTGGAATGAAAAATTATTCCTAATGTCCTACACCAATTTAGCTCAAAATAAAACAAATAGATAATCCAAAAATCTTTTATTTTCTCTATTTCGATAATCAAAAAATAAGACTAGTAATTAAAGAGATTTCTTACCCTGCACTTAGCCATGTATAATTTGACACAAGAGTATCCTATGATGCTACAAGAAACTAAAACATTTCATAATAAGCCTTATCAAGGCTTATACATCATGTTCAAGGTGTTAGTCAAGTTTCCCTCTAAAGTTTCATGCTTGAATATTTCAAATTGTGATGTAAAAGCTCTTTACCATAAGAGTAAAAGAGTGAAAATAGGTGTGTTAGGTGTGCATGCTAAATTTCTTGTGAGTGTGCTATGTTGATGGGAAATTCCACAAATCTTGTGAAGTCAAAGTTTTCTAGTCACGATTGTCCCTAAGTTGGCAAAACTGATTCCTTGAATCAAGCATGCATGGTTGAGAGAAAATATCACCTACAGATAGGAGTTATAGTTGTAGACAAGGGTAAAACAAATAAGTAAAGAATAATTCAAGAGAAGGGTCGAATTCCATTAATAGAGAGATGAGAAGTGAATAATTGACATGAAGGAGGTGATGTGTTGAGTTGAAATGTAATAATTTGTATGAAATTAGTGTTGTATGAATGTTATTCACTAGCAATGAAATAGTTTTGAACTTCATGAGCCTTGATAGATCTAAAATTTCTCCTTATTTTCATGTTTACAAGGTGTTTGATGTTAGGAAATAAGTAAATTACCTCTATTCTTATGAATTGACATGTTTTATAAGATTGTTAGCAAGAGTTTTCATAAAACAATGAGCTTAAACCTGTATATATGCAAAAACTAACTAAAATCCTTGACCACTACGTTAAAAATTAAGAGAAATAAATTACAAATCTAATGAAATTTATTCGGGATATTGATTCTATGTTTTGAGTGTTTTATAACCCTTTTTATGCCCTCGGCTCAACTAGGGCAAGCCATAAAATTCGTTTTACCCAACCAAATTGGACTAAATTGGGAAGAAAAGTATGCCCTAGCTAGAGAAGAGGTATGTAATGTTTCATACCTAGATCACACATGTGGAACAAGATATCTCCTACATAATTTTCTAGGTATGTGAAGTAGTGAAAGTGAGTAGATATTTTAGGTAAATGATGTAAATTTGATGATTCTTTATGTTTCAAGGCTCTATATTTTTTAGAATGATTTTTTAGGAAAATCATAAGATGCTTGATGAGGTTTTTAGGAGTGATAACTCTATTTGAAATTACCGTAACCTAACAATCCTACTCTAGACCTCTATGGATTGTCATACTCTGTGTTTTTTCCAAATACCTATCAAAGAAGTCATAGATGAAAATTATTACATGCTCTAAGGAACAATAGGAGGTTCTTATGCGAGATTCTGAGATCCCATTATCACATTCTAAAGGAAATATCAAGAACACGAGTTGAATCTAAGACTTATTAGATAAGATGACTCCTAGAAGAGGGGACATAAATATCATAGGGATCATGAAGAAATATGTAATAAATGGTGCTCATAGGGTTAGGAAATTATTATTCTATCACCTACAAGTTGAATACATTATCATAATCCCTTATTCATAGCTTGAATGCATAGACTAAGGTTAGAATAGAGTTTTATAAGTGACTTACCATATAACAATATTGGTAGTTGAGGGTATACATATAATTCTTGTATGGTGAATTATGATGAAGGTTGATATTGAATCTAAAATGAGGTCTTAAAGACTTGAATGAATGCAGATGACATGGGTAAAAACATCAAAGGACATAGGTTTTCATCAATGAACATGATCATATCATAAAAGAAGAGGAAAATCTAAGAATGAGATATCAAATTCTAGCAAGCTAATATCAACTGTTACCCCATAATGAATCAGGTAAGGAACTACCTAGAATAGAGAAAATCTAGTACATATAATTCATTTTTGAGTGATAATGGGACAATATTGAATAACAAGTATGCAGGATCTATGAAACTAGTGCTGCACAATGATAGATGTGAGGGAAAAGAGATGTTTAAGGTTGAACCTACATATTCAAGTAAAATGGAGATTTGAAACTCCTTAAATCTTACAACAATGTAAGTGTATGATTTCAATATGTCCCTTACCATTAAGATCAAGACTACAAAGGAGTAGGACTATGGGTTCCAAGTGTGAAACATATCATGATCATTTTTAGGATGTATATAAGGCTAAGCTATGGTTTGCACCCTTTTGGTATCGAGCATGAATGAGAAGATTTTTTTGGAATTCATATTGTTTATTAATGATGAAATGTTGAATGGTACAATACATATCATAGGTGATATTATGAAGATACTGAAAGTGTTCAAGGCCTAGAGTGTTTAAAATTAAGGAAGTTTGGCAAAGAAGAAGCCCAAGAGAAAGTTAATCTCAAGAAGAAGTCAAGAGACCAAGGTGGAATAGGCTTGGTTAATAAAAGTAAATATACCAATAGACTAGGGTGAAAAATAAATAGGTGAGGATTAAAAGGATCAATAGACCAAGGTATAAAATACTTTGGGTGATTATCTATACTTCTATTGAAATGGAGAATTTGAGAAGAGTGAAGGGATTTGAAGAAGAGAGATGCCACATGAGAAGAAGAGATCTAATCTCATATCAAGAGATAGAATAAATAAGAGAGTGAATAGAGAATTTAGGATATATGATTGATATTATGATGATCCAATAAGTTGGATGGGGGATAAGAAAGAAGGTGAAGTGGCCAATTGAGCTACTGATGGAGAAGATGCTACAAAAAAATTCTTTGGAGAGAGAAGAAGACAGATACTCATAGAAAAATTAAGAATGAGTTACCTTGTGAGGAAGAGAAAAGATTTCTCATTGTAGGGAACATGAAGGAAGAAGTGTTTAAAGAGCCATTTGAAAAAGAAAACATGAAGAATGAGAGAGCATTAATGATGTAGAAAATCATAAATATGTTTTGGTATATTTTTTTGATTTCTAACTCTTTATTTCAGAATTTATGTATACATGGATGGAATATGGTCTTGAGAAGATAAAAAGTGTGACCTTGAAGTGGATAAGAAATTGGTCAAGGAAAGAACCATGAGGAAAGATAAATAAAATATTAAAGAGATTGTAGTAGCTCAAGAAAAAGAGATGCATTTGGTATCATCCAAAGAAGAGAATAATAGAAGCATATAACTAGAAAAGGGAGATAGAGATTGATCCATAGGGATCCAAAATCACTCTAATTCATCGATCATCCAAAGCACGGAAGGAGAAAATGGAGAAAAGGAGGTTTTGTCAAGTATTTTAATAGAATCTTCACTCTACATGGAGTGACGGTTTGCCGCAAATCAAGCTACCCTTCGGGGGTCATCTGTAACCGCCACCTGGGCCTAGGGTAGTGATCATGTGATCACCGGTCTACATCGGGTGGTATTCCTATCAATTTTATAGAAAATAATAAAATTGAGAATGAATAGTCCTAGAATAGAAAAGGCCGACATTGTGTCTCTTCCTTCCATGACATTTCCCATTCTCTAATGCATGTTAGAATATGGGAAGGGATATAAATACTTGAAAGGGAGGAGATAATTGATCATCAAAGAATGAAATTAATTGACAAGAGTATTCTTAGTGATGGATTTGAGTTTATAGAAGCAAGGGTATTGAAGGCTGGTGTCACCCAGATTTCACCCTGAAATCTGAAACTACCCTATCCGAAAATTTTTCGTACTTTTAAAATAATGGGTCGTTTTTGTGTTTTTATTACTCCGAAAGCTATTGTATTACATCAAGATAATCCCAAAGAGCCATATTAGCCTTTTTCGCCAAATACCCAGATGCCCAAAGTTGTTATATTCTGTCGTCGGGATTTGTCTGCGAGAAATTTGTATTTAATTATTTTGAGCCCCGTATGAGGCTATTTGCACTCCGTTTTAACTCTGTTATGATCGAATATGTCATTACTCTTATGTACCAAAAGGGTTTTAACTTGGAATAAGTTTTGGGCTTTATTTGTGACTTTTGGCAATTTTTCATGTTTTTGTGTTGTCCCGTTTCGTTTTCTGTGAAATTTTTCTAGAACAATTCCTTTGCCGGGTAAGCCCGATTTTTGGTCTAGAGCAGCTAGAAAACATATAAGCACATTATGCTTGGAGGAAGTCGCCATCAGAGGTCTGGATCACTCAGAAAAAGTGAATTCAGCATGGGAAAAGCCTCATGGGATGGGTACATTTTTGGAAAACAAAGGATTTAAGCTGCAATGGGAAAAATAGAAGCCGTAGACAGGTGGGAATTTTATACCTGCCTAAAGAAGGTACTTTTTCCCGTGTTATAAAATTCACTTAAGTCAGCGTAGTGGGGAAATATAGAGGTTTGCATGCAGTGGGAATTTATTACCTACCTTGCAGGGTAAAAATTCCCATGATAAAATAAAAGGAAAGTGACTTAAGTGAAATCATGGGATTTTAGTGCCTGCCTTGCAGGGTAAATAATCCCATTGTCAAAGTCAAATCACTTAAGTGGATCATGGGATTTTGGTGCCCGCCTGCAGGTAAATAATCCCATTGTCAAAGTCAAATCACTTAAGTGGATCATGGGATTTTGGTGCCTGCCTTGCAGGGTAAAGAATCCCATTGTGGAAAAATTCTTAAAAATAGAATTATATGTGCAAAAAAGTGCGCCCCCTTTGGTGAGATGATGGATGACTTAAAGTGATTATTTTAATTAATCTATTCTTTCAAAAAGTGCGCCCAAGCTTGGAGGAAGTCAACAAGTCAAAGAGGGAATAAAAGAAAGGAATTAAATGCATTAAATTTAATTTATTTAGTGGCTGCCCCCTTCCTCTCAAAAAGTGCGCCCCATTTGGGAGTTATTTAATGTTTTTAAAGGCATTAAAACATTAAATTAATTTCTATTTTCAGTGGCTATGGTCAAAGCACACTGTGAAGCTTCAATCAAGTGATGTGTGAAGGATTAAATTGGATTAATTTAATCTATTGGATGGTTGTCCTTAAACATGCTATTTTTAAAAGAGAAAAACATGATTTTTAATTAATTAATTACCTTTAATTGTTAGGGCAATTATTAATTATAGAATTGTGAAGGTTATATAAGCATGGGCAGCCATATGGGTGAATTATTTGATTCACAGGTAAAGAATTGCAGCCAAGTGGAAAAGTGCGCCCCCATTAGAAGAAGGATTTTGCTCAGACAAGGTGACAACAAGGCTAAAAGCTTCCAGATTTGGCGCATGCTTTGAAGGAGGTTGATCTTTGTCTGCATAATTGTTTGCATAGGTGTTATAGGTGCTCAGGTGTTGTTGAAAGGATTCATGCTCTCTTTATGTGTAAATTAAACACCAATTTTTGGGGCAGCGGGCTTGAAAAGTGCAGATTTTTACAATTAAAATTCACTATTCATTCTCCAGTGGCCATTTTTGTCTGAATAAATTATAGGAATTCAATACAGGTGCTTTACAAAGGAAAAGGAGCTTTTAAAAATGTCCAATACATTGCATATATCCTCCGAATCTGAAGAATTGTCCAGATCTGCACAAATTTTGAAGAAATCGCCAGTAAGAAGAAAAAGAATTATTCAGACAAAGATAGACAAAACCGTGGCGAAGGGAGATGAAAAAGAAAGCATGATGGAATCATGCATTGTTTCCAAACTTGTAGACATAGGAGACACAAATCTAGGCCCGGAACCTCTTGCCGATTTGATTGATAGATCCAGAGTGGGAAAGACTTCACTCATGCGTGTGGTTAAAAGCAGTGGAATTATCCGAGCTGCAGCTTTTCCATGTACAGCCCAGTTTCCAAAATTTGTTATGGAATGCGCTAGATCTTACCATCCTTCATCTAGATTAGTGCGTGATGCTTCAGGAAGGACAATAATTCGTTTGGACGTAGAGTTCTTCAATTATTGTTTGAAGATTCCAGTGCGAAAGGTGGTGACTTCTATTAGCATTCAGGATGCTGACAGTAGATGGGAGAAGCATAGATCTGATTGCTTGAGCATAATGAATAGCTGATACATGAAGAAGCCTAGATCTCCTTCAAAGTTCTTGAGAACTCTTCCACGGTCCAATTTGGTGCAAGAGGTAGATGATGTCGTCAAATTGCTATGCAGGATGAATGGCGAAGTGAATGCTTACACTTTCCGTACATGGATGTATGCTTTCATCAGGACCATTGAAATCAACAAGGTTGATTCTATAATTAATTGGTCAAAAATTATTAGCAACAACATCGGTGAGCAACTCCGGAACATGAAGCATACTTTTAGCTTCAAGATGACTTCATACTTGGTGTATGTTGCAGCTTCACAAGGTGTCTTTTCCAAGCTGGATAGATGTGGTGTTCTTTCCAAGGACCCCATTTTCAAGTGCTACCCGCAGCTTACTGCACCTGCATGTGAGAAAGACTTCAAAGTGATCAACGATGAATTCTTCTATGATTTCATTTGCAGGCTAGACAAAGACTTGAAGGCCAACAGGGTAAGCAAGGAAGCGTGGGAAGTTGTGTCCAAGATTGGCAGTCTATTCATTCAATTTGTAGATTTCACATACCTCAGGGTTACGGGATTTTCTGGAGAACCAATAAAGATGCCCATGTATTTGAATGATAGATTGATCGCCATGGAGCTGAGCAGGCAACTTGTGGAGTTACATGACCTTCAGTCAAAGCGGCACAAGTCTACGGGCTTCTTCCCAATCACTGTGGGATATTACAGCTACATTAGCATTCATAGAGCTCGAGGGATGGAAGCGCAAATGTTATCCGAGTATGAGCAAGAGTTCTTCCCTGCATGGCTAAACTTCGATCCATTTGGAGTATCCAGGAAGACAATCTCCCAGGAGTACGCACATGTGCCTTCATTAGAAGATTTCTGGATGAAGTGCAAAAGTGAGTACGAGGTTAGAAAGAGAGATTTCAACAGGCTATCAACAAAGCAAGTGTTCAACTTTGGACTAGCGCGGATACCTGCGGATCTTAAAGATGATGGGAATGTGGTACTTGACACTTAACATCAAATGGGAGGAGATAAATCCATACTCCAGAATAACATAGGAGGCTACAACATAATTGAATAAAGGTCGGGAGCTGTGTTGGTGAATACTTCAAACTGGTTGCTGACGAAGGGATATTACCTTGATGAAGCATTAATGAATCAAGTCACGGGAAACTTTGGCATAGGAGATTCCCTCAAGCCTAAGCACAGAGGAGAAAGCAGCAGGAAAGTCGAGAAGTTGAAAGTGCATAGAAGATTAAAATCTAAGGAGAGGATCACTTCTACGACCATGACTTTAACTATGTTTTCTCCAAGACTCAATACTTCACCAACTATTGCACCACAGCAGCAGGATGCTTCCATGCCTCAATGAATCCAATGACATTCATATTCTCCCCTCACCACTTCATTCAAAGGTCTCTTGCCCAGAGGATACATTGAAGCTATAGATGACAGAATTCGAAAGGGCTTTGTCCTTGGATGAATTAGAACATTGCAGCCATAACACTATGGCACTTTTTGGCGGAGATGATGCAGAGCGAAAGATGGTAGTACACTCAGAGACTTCTCATTTTCCGAGGAGTAACTTCTCGGAATGGTTGACTTCGTAGTTGGTTCCATAAGCGAGAATGGAGATAAAATTATAGGAGCACAACTTGCAGCTACTCCAGAATCTGGGCGGAAGAGACAGAAGGCCTAAAGTTTCCAAAGAAACTTCTAGGTTGATCATCGAGGATTCGGAAGAGAAGTTTGCTAAGATATCAATTTTGGTAGAAGAAAAGATAGAAGAGGAGCTCACGGCGGAAGATGTGACAAAGTGACCAAAGTACCCTCGGTCAAGCCACCACCGATGGATTGAAGTAGGACACGTGGACATTGATGGATGCTTTATTCCTTAGGTTGATAGTGAAAAGGAAGAGAAACAAGAGCTGCGTGGCAAGTATCTCAACTATGTGAGATCATAGCCAATGTTGCTAAACCTTCCATTCAGCCCATTTCAGAGTAGGTGAGTGATCATATTATGCAGGAAATAGAAGATGCAAGCAATGAAGTAAAGGCTATTGATGAATGGAAGGATTTGATTATTCGTCAAGCTTCTGTACAACTTGGGCAAGTGCTAGCTCACCTAAAGGTTATGAATGATGCAACAAATCAACTAAAGCAACTGATGGCAAACATAGAAGGCATGAATATAGTTGCAGAGAGTAACCTGAGTATTTTGGTTGAGATCAACAAGTTTCGGAGATGTATTGATTGCGGAATGATTGTACTGACGGATCGGATCACCAAGAAGGGGAAGTAACTAGAGTTTACAGTATCTTTCCATTTGGAAATCTACAGAGTTTTGCTGAAGAGGATGCAGGCACTTGAGAGTAGGACATCGATTTACCGACAAAGTGTCATTTCTTTCACTGAGGAAAGAGTGGATGGAGGTGTTACTTCATACGTGTGGATCATCTCAACTAAGGTACCTCATTCCTGGAAGGTTCTCTTCTCGATGGTACAAAAGAGATATATAAAGCTACCAAGCCTTTCACGATGAATTCTATTAGTAGACTGGTGGTGCACGCAGCGAACATTGCAAGGATTGGGCCAAGCTTGGAAGATGTGGAAGCATGCATCAAAGTGTTGAATGAAGGGTTGTTGCAGTTTAGGACAGAGAAAGAAGCAGTGGCTAAAATAGATGGAAGGATGTTGAATTACATGTTCGACAAGTATATCCGATATCAGAACAAGAAGAAGACATAAATGTTACAGCTGGCATGACTTCTTCTATTTCTTTCTTCTTCTATTTTCTATGTTCCCGATGAAATTGTAAAACTTCTAAGTTATTGGTTTTGCAACCATTACTTAAAGTCATGTGGAACCATTCTATTAGTTAAGTGATACATGTGTCACTTAAGGAGAAGATAGTTGAGGATGATTGCCAAATGTCATCTTTACTTGTTGTTTATGTTTCAGTTCAGTTTGAGTTTTCCATTTGTACTTTTCCTCCTACATTCTATAAGTAGGAGAAGAACCTCCGGGTTAATCATCGATCGAAATTTGTAAGCAGAAATCCTGTGTTCTAGACTTTGTGCTGAACCCTTGAGAGCAACTTGGAGCAAAGGAATACAAAGGAGCAGGTTTCCAGAGAACTTTGTGTCACGGTGTACTATGTTTCTTGCTTTTAAATCTTAGATCTCTTAATATACTTTGTGTTATTTTAGATATAGATGTAGAGCTACCTTTGTTTTATAATTCTGTGTGTTCATATCTATTAAGTTTCTTCTATGTGCATGCAATTAGCTCTGCTATCTACTAATTGGGATGCACATCTTCCCCATTTCTTCTCTGTATTTCCTTTACTTCCTTCTTCTATAACGTTCCTTTCTTAAACAGATGCTTACTTGCTGTAGAAATTCTTAGTTATGGTTCATGAACTAAGTGGTTAAAGTAAAACCCCGATAGATAATAACATGTTTTTATTGAAAAATCTGACACGGGAGCCTCATCGGTTAAATGAGGGAGATTTATCTCATGACTTCCTAGGTTTGATGCTATGCAGAAAATCTAGCCAACAGCTTTTTGCATGCGACTACTGGGAAACAACTATTTTTGCAAATCAAAGATTATCTATCAAGATCGTGAGTGTTTTCCACACAAATCTCAACCTCGTTTGATCGTCCATTCACCCGATCTATGAAGGTGCAAGGAAGGACTGATGATTTCTTCTGAATACAGGAGCAATTCAATTTCAATCATCCTCCTCAAGTTAGAAAACCACAGATCTAGTCTCTCACTAGGAAGGAGAGTGCACATCCATCCGATCCGGATCGTATTCAAGATAATCCAAAGAAATGGAATTATCCATCAAGTCTATCAAAGTCTACATAAGGAGGAGGCGTGCTCAAGTCAACATGGTGCATCAGATTGTACCTGTCCCATGGGGAGCATCTTTTGGACCTCTGAACTTGGCTCCACCTATGCATGAACTGCCAAAGGGATCCAGAAAGAATTTTCCAAAATTCTTTGGAGATGGAAAGCAAAACCCGGATGATCATTTGGCGGCCTTCTTTATATCATGTGGTGTGCTTGCATAGAGAGCATGAAGATGTCTCATTCAGGCTCTTCATTGAGACTCTACACGACATAGCGGGAGAATGGTTTTATCAGCTAGCTCCTGGCACCATAACCAACTGGGCGACTATGCGTGAGAAATTCCTAAAAAGATTCAAGCCTGCAGAGGACGCTAGCACATTGATCACCCAACTGACGCAGTTGAAGAAAGAGCCAAACGAGAACATGCGGGACTTTATTGCAAGGTTCCAAAGGATTTTGTATAAAATCCCCACTTCTGCTGCATTGAGCGATGAAAATCAAAAGACATTTTTTATAAACGCTCTATTGCCTGAAGTTGGATATCAGCTAAGAAGGGCAAGACCGTAAATCTGCTTGAAGCACAAAATGCTGCCGTGGAGGTTGAGGACGACTTGATCATGGCTGGAAAACTCAAACAACCATCTCACAAAGGTGATGGTGCTTCTTCTAGTACTTCAGATCCTTTGTTGCAGAAATTGGCTAATGACATGCTGCAGATCAAGAAGCAGATCTCTCAAGCAGGGAATGTAACCCCCTCAAGAATAGCTCCTACCCGGACCTTTAATGGTCAAAATCAAAATCAAAACCGAAACAGACTTGCTGCTGCACCACAACGGTTGGCAATAGAAGCTGCTCCAAGGAATAACTTGGAAACTAATGAAGAGGATCTCGGCATTGATGAATCATTCGATGATGAAGACTTTATAGATCCCTCTGGCGACTCCAATATTGGTTACCTGGACTACAAATCTGACGATGGCTATTATGAATCTTGTAAGGATTCTGATGGTCACACTTTTGTGGTATTTACAAGGTCTCAGATGCGCCAAAATGCCGAAGCATCCACAAGCGGCCGAAAAGAGAGAGAAGATCCTGGCCCGGATGTTACTATCTTGAAAAGAGGTAACACTCTTCCTTCTTCATTAGCACCTAAGGATAAATATTCAAATTCTTTCAATTCGCAGCAAAGAGCCAACGCACATCCTGCTGAAGCAAGTCAAACTTTTGACATAATTGATCACATCAAGAGAAACAAGGTCCAAATGTCAGAAGCTGAGTATTTGAGGGCATTTCCTGATCAACCTCGAATAGATTGGTCAAATATGTGCAAAGTAATGGTCCAACCCAACAAATAATACTTCACGGGGTATCTTGTCAAATCCAAAGAATACTCCTACAAATAATGCGGGCAAGTTCTTCTCCTTCTACCTCTTCTCCTGCTACATCAGAAAGGATTGAACCATTCTATGTATCTTTTCTCATCAACGGACATAAATTAAGTAATTGCATTTTGGATTCTGCGGCTTCTGATAATGTCATGCCTGCCAAAGTTACTGATGCCTTGGGTCTCACATTGACAAAAACCATCAGGAGATGTTATTCAATGGAAAGGCAAGTCCCTATTGTGGGGAAAATCAAAGATGTGTAGGAAGTACTTGCTTCTTTTCTAGATAAAAGACTTGAAAATGACTATCCTCAGAAGCAGATATTCGAGTCTCTTATGGCATGTTGTTCAAGAGAAATTTATGCAAAGAGCTAAGTGGAGAAGTCAAGATGGATTGGTCTTGTGTGCACATACCAATCAAAGGAGTAAATCAGAAGCTAGAACCTGAGAAGAAATCTAAGTACACAGTATCAAAGTCTGAGGATCCTAGATCTCAGATCTTGTTTCAAGAATCAGATCACGGAGTCTATTATCTAGAAATGGATAAAGAAGATGTTCAATCAATGATTCAAGAACCACATCAACTTAATAACAAGATTTGGACTTTGGAATTTGATGGCAGCTGCTATTCATTTAGATCCAACGTGCAGGCATTGTTCTTATCTCTCCTGAAGGGAAGGTGCATGCGCACTCCTTCAAATTGATGTTCAAAAATACTAACAATACAACTGAATATGAAGCGTTGTTGTTAGGCATGGAGCAAGCAAGAACAATGGGAATTAAATTATTACACGCAAAGGGAGATGCTGAGCTGATCGTGAAGCAGATAAGAGGCCTCTACCAAGTCAAAAAAGACAAACTGTGGCACTATAGAGATCGGGTCTACTCTGCTATCCTGGATTTTTCAGCTTTCTCGGTATCTTACATTCCGAGAGAACAAAATTCAAGAGCTGATTCACTTGTAGTAACTGCAGCCTTGTTGAATCCGAATCAGCCTCCTGCGTTCTTTAGACAGGGGACTACAAGGTGGAGATGGTCTTTTGCCCAAAGGTTCCTGACAACGTCCAGCAATGGCAGGTTTTCAATGATGACATGCAGATTGTTACATTTCTCCAATAGAAGGACAACTTTGAAGAAATCTACTATGAGGGAAGCAATTCACCTTCTAGGCAGACTACTATCGGAGAAATGGATGTGGACGCTCTCGTGAAGTCGAGAGATTATCCACTAAAGGGAAATAAAATTCCCAAAGGTTTGGTATCTCTTGAGGAAATGTTTGATAAACATGATCGATGCTTAAGAAAATGAAGAAAGTGGGGAAGGTTATTCTTCCAACACACAATTGCTAAATTTGGGAGCCGTAATGATCCTAAATTAGTAAATGCAAAGTGTTGCTCGTGAGGTTGAAAGAGAATATTTTACCGAGCTTCTTAGGAAATACATGGATGTTTTTACCTGGTCTTACCAGATCTTAAAACATATAGCCTCATGGAAGCTCAACACTACATCCCACTTAAACTAGAATAGAATCCTTTCAAGCAAAAGCTCACGGCAAGACAACCCTACCATTTCGGGAACCATCTTTGTAGAAATCTAGAAGTTGTTAGATGCAAAGATCATCTATCCCATACATCATTCGGAGTGGTTGGCCAACATAGTCCCTGTAAGAAAGAAGAGCGGTGAGATTAGGCTGTGCATGGATTTCCGCAACCTTAATCAAGCTTCACTGAAAGACAACTACCCCATACCCATCATGGATCACACCCTGCAGGTGGTCACTGGATCTGAGATGCTCTCCATGCTTGATGGCTTCTCAGGCTACAATCAAGTCAAGGTGGCCGAGGAAGATCAATACAAAATGGCATTCATCACACCTTGGGGAACCTTCGCATATCAGAAAATGCCATTCAAGATGATTAATGCTGGTGCTACATTTCAAAGAGCTATGGATCTAGCCTTTTCTCATCTCAAAGATATAAGCATAGTGGTATATCTAGATGATTTGATAGTCTTTTCCAAAGAAAGAAGCACACACATTTCGAACTTGGAAGAGGTTTTCATACTGTGTCGCAAGCATGGTATTTCTTTGAATCCCAATAAATCCATCTTTGCTGTGACCAAAGGAAAGCTGCTAGGGCACATTGTTTCCAAATAAGGAACAAAGGTAGATCTAGAGCGTGTCAAATCCATTTAGATATTACCTTTTCCCACATCCAAAAAAGGAGTTCACTCTTTCTTTGGAAAAGTTAATTTTCTTAGGAGATTCATTCCTGACTTTGCTGAGCTAACCCGTCATATTTCAAATATGATGAAGAAGACACAAGATTTTAAGTGGAGCAGCAAAGGGAAAGAATATTTCAAGAAAATTAAAGAGGCTCATTGAAATCTCCAGCCTTGGTTTCACCCAACTTCAAGAAAGAGTTTATTCTTTATCATATTCCTCTCGAACACACCATGTCAAAGAATATTGATGCGTAAAAATCAAGAGGATGCGTAAGCTCCTATTGCTTTCATGATTACACCTCTTAAAGCCTATGAGTTGAAATACACTCCCATGGAAAAGCATGCATATGCAGTGGTGAAGGCGTGCAAAGCATTCAGGTATTATATTCTTTCCTCACACACTGTGGTTTTGGTTCTAGATACTGCAGTTAAATCTATCCTTACTCAACAAGAGTTAGGATTGTTGAGAGGCACATGGGTGACAAAGGTTCAAGAATATGACCTAGATATTAAACCAACAAAGCTGGTTCGAGGAAGAGGTCTGTGTGAATTAATGATGGAGATGAAAACATCAAAGCTGAAGCAGATCAAGATGAGATAGATGGAGATTTGCCTGCAGTACTTTTTATAGATCTAGTAGAGGAGTGGTATAGTAACATTGCTTACTTTCTGACGTATGGAGAATGCCCAGATCAACTTTCCAGAAAAGAGAAATGAACCATCAAACTGAAATCCAAAGATTTTTTTCTTTGGGATAATGGTTTGTACAAGAAGGGAATTGATGATGTTTTTCTCAGATGCGTCAATAAAGCTCAACAGGATCAGCTACTTCAACAATTTCATGACATGGCTTGCGGTGGTCATTTCTCAACTTGAGTCACTGCACACAAGATCCTTAGAGCAAGGTATTACTGGCCAACCCTTTTTCAAGATACTATAGAATGGGTAGCTAAGTGTCAAGCATGCCAACATTTTGTTGGGCGTGTGAAATTGCCTGCATTACCTCTAAAACCCATTGTGATCAAGAACCTTTCCAACCATGGGGAATGGATTTTATTGGTATGCTTAACTTGGATTCCAAAGTGCGGTCACCATTACATTCTAACAAATGCACGATTATTTCAAGTAAGTGGGTGAAGCTATTCTTGTGAAGAATGCCACTTCCGAGGTGTGTAATTTTATAAAAGAAAATATTATTGTCGTTTGTTTGGCATGCCCAAAAAATTGTAGCAGCATAACACTCCAAATCTTTCTTCTAAGGAGCTGGTCGATTCTTCTACACTTATGGGATCCAGCTAGTTCATTCCTCAAACTACTATCCACAAGGGAATGGTCAAGCTGAATCTAGTAATAAAAACTTGGTAACTATCATGCACAAGCTTGTAACGGAAAATCAAAGGACTTGGCATAAAAAGTTGTTTGATGCATTATGGGCCGATAGGATCACACCAAAAAGGGCGATAGGCATGTCCCCATTTCAGCTGTTGTACGGTAGAGACACGGAGCTGCCTCTTACCTTGGAACTACCTGCCCTGCAACTTTCTAAGGCCCTGGAGGATTCCACTTTCACGGATGCTATTGATAAAAGAATTATGTACCTGACTGAATTGAGGGAAGTACAAACTCAAGTTGTAGATAGGTTGACAGAGCATCAAAGGAAGGTGAAAGTCATCTTCGACAAAAAGGCCAGGGAAAGAAAGTTTGAAGTCAATGACTGGGTCCTTCTATGGGACAAAAGAAGAGAAACAAAAGGCATGCATGGAAAGTTTGATTCACTATGGAAAGGGCCTTTTGTGATTAAGAGAATCACCGGAGCGGATAGCTTCATTCTTGCTCATCAAGATGGAGTTGAATTGCCATTGCCTTTCAATGGGCAACACTTGAAGTAGTTCCTGTGCATGAGAAGCAGGTTAAAACCTATATGTACATAAATAAATCTTTGTTTGTTTTTCCTTATTTTGTTTTGTTTTGGTGTTGTGTTGTGTTGTGTTTGTTTGCCTGACCCCGTGCCCAAAGGACAAGATACGAAACCAGAGATGATGGGATCTCATCTTTTCCCTTTTTCATTCTGACAGAGAAAAAGATGTCCACAGACAGAGCCGACTGGTGTCACCCAGATTTCACCCTAAAATCGTGACTACCCTATCCAAAAAAATTCGTACTTTTAAAATAATGGGTCATTTTTGTGTTTTTAATTACCTAAAAGTTCTTGATTGCATCAAGATAATCCCAAAGAGCCATATTAGCCTTTTTGCCAAATACCCGATGCCCAAAGTTGTTATATTCTCGTCCGGGATTTGTCTCATGAAAAAATTGTATTTAATTATTTTGAGCCCCGTATGAGGCTATTTGCGCTCCGCTTTAACTCGTTATGATCGAATATGTCATTACTCTTATGTACCCAAGGGTTTTAACTTGGAATAAGTTTTGGGCTTTATTTGTGACTTTTGGCAATTTTTCGTGTTTTTGTGTTGTCCCGTTTCGCTTTTTCTCGTGAAATTTCTCTAGAACAATTCCTTCACGGTAAGCCCGATTTTTGTCCTGAGCAGCTGAAAACATATAAGCACATTATGCCCGGAGGAAGTTTCCATCGGAGGTCCTGGATCACTGGGAAAAAGTGAATTCGCAGACGGGAAAAGCCCTTGCTGCATGGGATGGGCGCATTTTTAGAAAACAAAGGATTTAAGCCGCAATGGGAAAATAGAAGCCACAGCAGGGTGGGAATTTTATACCGCCTAGCAGGTACTTTTTCCCATGTTATAAAATTCACTTAAGTCAGCAAAGTGGGAAATATAGAGGCAGCAGCAGTTAGGTGGGAATTTATTACTCCGCTTGTAGGGTAAAAATTCCCATGATAAAATAAAAGGAAAGTGACTAAATGAAATCATGGGATTTTAGTGCCTCGCCTTGCAGGTAAATAATCCCATTATCAAAGTCAAATCACTTAAGTGGATCATGAGATTTTGTGCCTCGCCTTGCAGGTAAAGAATCCCATTGTGGAAATTTTTTAAAAATAGAATTATATGTGCAAAAAAGTGTGCCCCGTTTGGTGAGATGATGGATGACTTAAAGTGATTATTTTAATTAATCTATTCTTTCAAAAAGTGTGCCCAAGCTTGGAGGAAGTCAACAAGTCAAAGAGGGAATAAAAGAAAGGAATTAAATGCATTAAATTTAATTTATTTAGTGGCTGCCCCCTTCCTCTCAAAAAGTGCGCCCCATTTGGGAGTTATTTAATGTTTTTAAAGGCATTAAAACATTAAATTAATTTCTATTTTCAGTGGCTATGGTCAAAGCACACTGTGAAGCTTCAGTGAAGTGATGTGTGAAGGATTAAATTGGATTAATTTAATTTATTGGATGGTTGTCCTTAAACATACTATTTTTAAAAGAGAAAAACATGATTTTTAATTAATTAATTACCTTTAATTATTAGGGCAATTATTAATTATAGAATTGTGAAGGTTATATAAGCATGGGCAACCATATGGGTGAATTATTTGATTCACAGGTAAAGAATTGCAGCCAAGTGGAAAAGTGTGCCACCATTAGAAGAAGGATTTTGCTCGTATAAGGTGACAACAAGGCTAAAAGCTTCCGATTTGGCGCATGCTTTGAAGGAGGTTGATCTTTGTCTCGCATAATTGTTTGCATAGGTGTTACAGTGCTCAAAAAGTTGTTGAAAGAATTCATGCTCTCTTTATGTGTAAATTAAACACCAATTTTTGGGGCAAAGCAGGGCTTGAAAAGTGCAGATTTTTACAATTAAAATTCACTATTCATTCTCCAAAGGGCCATTTTTATCTGAATAAATTGCAGGAATTCAATACAGGTGTTTTACAAAGGAAAAGGAGTTTTTATCAATGTCCAATACATTTCATATATCCTCCGAATCTGAAGAATTTTCCAGTTCTGCACCAATTTTGAAGAAATCCAGCCAAGTAAGAAGAAAAAGAATTATTCAGATGAAGATAGACAAAGCCATGGCGAAGGGAGATGAAAAAGAAAGCACGATGGAGTCATGCATTGCTTCCAAACTTGCAGACATAGGAGACACATTTCTAGGCCCAGAACCTCTTGCCAATTTGATTGAGAGATCCAGAGCGGGAAAGACTTCACTCATGCGTGTGGTTAAAAGCAGTGGAATTATCCGAGCTGCAGCTTTTCCATGTATAGCCCAATTGCCAAGATTTGTTAAGGAATGCGCTAGATCTTACAATCCTTCATCTAGATCAATGCGTGATGCTTTGGGATAAGACAATAATTAGCTTGGACATAGAGTTCATCAATTATTGTTTAAGATTCCATTGCAAAAGGTGGTGACTTCTATTAGCATCCGTGATGCGATGAGTAGAGGGAGAACCATAGAGTTGATTACGTGAGCATGATGAATAGTTGATACATGAAGAAGCCTTGATCTCCTTCAAAGTTCATGAGAACTCTTCCATGGTCCAATTTGGTGCAGGAGGTAGATGATGTCATCAAATTGCTATGCAGGATGAATGGCGAAGCGAATGCTTACACTTTCCATACATGGATGTATGCTTTCATCAGGACCATTGAAATCAACAAGGTTGATTCTATAATCAATTGGTTAGAAATTATTAGCAACAACATCGGTGAGCAACTCCGGAACGTGAAGCGTACTTTCAGCTTCAAGATGACTTCATACTTGGTGTATGCTGCAGCTTCACAAGGCATCTTTTCCAAGCTGGATAGATGTGGTGTTCTTTCCAAGGACCCCATTTTTGAGTGCTACCCGCAGCTTACTGCACCTGCATGCAAGAAAGACTTCAAAGTGATCAATGATGACTTCTTCTACGATTTCATCTGCAAGCTAGACAAAGACTTGAAGGCCAACAGGGTAAGCAAGGAAGCGTGGGAAGCTGTGTCCAAGATTGGCAGTCTATTCATTCAATTTGCAGATTTCACATACCTCAGGGTTACGGGCTTTTCTGGAGAACCAATAAAGATGCCTAGGTATCCGAATGATAGATTGATCGCCATGGAGCTGAGCAGGTAACTTGTGGAGTTACACGACCTTCAGTCAAAGTGGCACAAGTCTATGGGCTTCTTCCCAATCACTGTGGGATATTACAACTGCATTAGCATTCATAGAGCTCGGGGATGGAAGCGCAAATGTTATCCGAGTATGAGAAAGAGTTCTTCCTTGCACGGATGAAATTTGATCCATTTGGAGTAGCCAGGAAGACAATCTCCCAGGAGTACTCATATGTGCCTTCATTAGAAGATTTCTTGATGAAGTGCAAAAGTGAGTACGAGGTTAGAAAGAGAGATTTCAGCAGGCTATCAGCAAAGCAAGTGTTCGACTTTGGACTAGTGCGGATACCTGCAGATCTTAAAGATGATGGGAATGTGGTACTTGACACTTACCATCAAATGGGAAGAGATAAAGCCATACTGCAGAATAACATAGGAGGCTACAAACACAATCAAGAAAGGTCGAGTCAGTTGGTGAATACTTCAAACTGTTTACTGACGAAGGGATATTGCCTTGATGAAGCATTGATGAATCAAGTCACAGGAAACTTCGGCGCAGGAGATTCCCTCAAGTGAAAGCATGGAGGAGAAAGCAGTAGGAAAGTCGAGAAGTTGAAAGTGCATAGAAGATCTCAATCCAAGGAGAGGATCACTTCTACGACCATGACTTTAACTATGTTTTCTCTAGTACTCGATACTTCACCAACTATTACACCGTAGCAGTAGGATGCTTCCATACCTCCACTAAATCCAGTGACATTTATCTTCTCCCCTCAGCCACTTCGTTCAAAGCCTGTTCCAGAGGATACGTTGAAGCTGCAGATGGCAGAATTCGAAAGGGCTTTGTCCTCGATGAATTCAAGATGACAACCATAACACTGTGGTACTTTCTCGACGGAGAGAGGATGCAGAGCGAAAGATGATAGTACACTCAACACTCGGTGACTTCTCATTTCCGAGAAGTAACTTCTTACAATTTTTGACTTCGTAGTTGGTTCCGTAAGTGAGAATGGAGATAAACTTAGAGGAGCACGACTTGCAGCTACTCCAGAATCTGGGCGGAAGAGACATAAGGCCTAAAGTTTCTAAAGCAACTTCTAGGTTGATCATCGAGGATTCGGAGAGAAGTTTGCTGAGATATCAATTCCAACAGAAGGAAAGATAGAAGAGGAGCTCACGGCAGAAGATGTGATAGTGACCAAAGTACCCCTCGGTCAAGCCACCACTGAAGGATTGAAGTAGGACACGCAAACATTGATGGATGATTTATTCCTTAGGCTTGACAGATAAAAGGTGGAGAAACAAGATCTACATAAGCAAGTATCTCAATTATGTGAGATCATAGCCAAGGTTGCTAAACCTTCCATTTAGCCCATTTCAGAGCAGGTGAGTGATCATCTTATGCAGGAAATGGAAGATGCAAGCAATCAAGTAAAGGCTATTGACGAATGGAAGGATTTGATTATTCGTCAAGCTTCTGTACAACTTGGGGAAGTGCCAGCCCACCTAAAGGTTATGAATGATGCAACAAATCAACTAAAGAAACTGATGGAAAACATAGAAGGCATGAATACAGTTGCAGAGAGTAACCTGAGTATTTTGGCCAAGATCAACAAGTCACGGAGAGATGTATTGATTGCATGGAATAGATTTTACCTGATGGATCACCTGAAGGGGAAGCAACTAGAGTTTTCAGATCTTCCGTTTGGAAATCTGCAGAGTTTTGCTGAAGAGGATGCAGCACTTGAGAGTAGGACATCAGATTTACCAGACAGTGTCATTTCTTTCACTGAGGAAAGAGTGGACGGAGGTGTTACTTCATACGTGTGGATCATCTCAACTAAGGTGCCTAATTCCCTGGAAGGTTCTCTTCTGATGGTACAAAAGAGAATTGATAAAGCTACCAAGCCTTTCACGATGAATTCTATCAGTAGACTGGTGGCGCTGCAGGCAGACATTGCAAGGATTGGGCCAAGCTTGGAAGATGTGGAAGCGTGCATCAAAGTGTTGAATGAAGGGTTGTTGCAGTTTAGGATAGAGAAAGAAGCAGTGGCTAAAACAGATGGAAGGATGCTGAATTACATGTTTGACAAGTATATCCGATATCAGAACAAGAAGAAGACATAAATGTTACAGCTGGCATGACTTCTTCTATTTCTTTCTTCTTCTATTTTCTATGTTCCCGGATGAAATTGTAAAACTTCTAAGTTATTGGTTTTGCAACCATTACTTAAAGTCATGTGGAACCATTCTATTAGTTAAGTGATACATGTGTCACTTAAGGAGAAGATAGTTGAGGATGATTGCCAAATGTCATCTTTACTTGTTGTTTATGTTTCAGTTCAGTTTGAGTTTTCCATTTGTACTTTCCCTCCTACATTCTATAAGTAGGAGAAGAACCTCCAAGTTAATCATCGATCAGAATTTGTAAGTAGCAATCCTATGTTCTAGACTTTGTGCTGAACCCTTGAGAGCAACTTAGAGCAAAGGAATACAAAGGAGTAGGTTTCCGAGAACTTTGTGTCACAGTGTACTATGTTTCTTTCTTTTAAATCTTAGATCTCTTAATATACTTTGTGTTATTTTAGATATAGATGTAGAGCTACCTTTGTTTTATAATTCTCGTGTGTTCATATCTATTAAGTTTCTTCTATGTGCATGCAATTAGCTCTCTTATCTACTAATTGGGATGCACATTTTCCCATTTCTTCTCTCAGTATTTCCTTTACTTCCTTCTTCTATAACGTTCCTTTCTTAAACAGATGCTTACTTGCTGCAGAAATTATTAGTTATGGTTCATGAAGTAAGTTGTTAAAGTAAAACCCCGATAGATAATAACATGTTTTTATTGAAAAATATGACACAGAGCCTCACCGATTAAATGAGGGAGATTTATCTCATGACCGCCTAGGTTTGATGCTATGCAGAAAATCTAGCCAACAAAGGCGAATAAAATAAGTAATTGGGAGGAGGTGAGAGACATTGTCAATTTCCTTTCATACTTATTGTAATTTCTATAACTTCATATATTTTAACTGGCCAATACAAGTGGGAAGAAAGTGAAATTTCCCTTCCTAATTGGTTTTCCTCCTTTGGGGGTTTCCAAGATAAAATTCTTGGTGTTTTGTGCTAGAATTCATTAAATCTCTCTGTAAATTCTGATTCTATAGCTTAGATAATTCAGTCACTAGCTCAAACTATCATTTTCAAATAGAAAATAAAATAAAAACATTTTAAGTTATGGTTTGTGAGAATTCCAAAGTAGATGGGTTACAAATTGTTTTTGTATCAAAGCTAACAAGTATCCAGGAATGTGGTATTCATTCTTGTGATTTTTATGATAGTAAAAATGTCTAACGGTGAAGAAAATTTAACTTGTGATACAAACATTTCTATGAAGAATTCAGGGGAAAATGGAGGAAGAGAACTCTATCCATAGAATCGAGATGTTGGAAACCATGATGGATAGAATGTTTAGAAGATAAGAAGAACTTGCAGATTTATAGAAGATGAATTTTGCTAAGTAATACCCCATGGAATCAATAGTTTGAGGCTTAGTTGCAAAATTTTGTCACAGGAAAGAGCCATAATGAGGAAGAGTGTGAAGAAGAGATTCCAATTACAAGAGAGAAGGTAAAATCTGATCATGCTCCCTTTAAAATTGAAAAAAAATTGAAATTAAGATCTTTGAAGGAAAAGTAGATGTCGAGTTTCTTGATAAATGGTTAAAACAATTAGAAGTCTATTTTAACATCCATAATGTTACTAAGCCACATAGGACCACCTTTTCATGTCTCAAGATGGATGGACACACTCTGGTTTGGTGGGAAACCCATCTAGCCACTTGTGAAAAGAAAAAATGTCATGTTGTGAAATCTTAGAAAAAAATTAAGGAATTACTTAGAGCCAACTTCTATCCTATTGGCCATAAGACTAAATAAATGATTAAATGACAATATTGTAGAGAGGAAGTGGTCAAAGTGTGCAGGATTATACTACGGAGTTTTGGAGACAAGCCATTTTGTTGAATATGGACTTGGAGGATGAAGATATTCTAACCAAGTATTTAGGAGGACTTCACACTCACCTTCGAAGGAAGGTTATCTCCATGAAGCCCAAGGATATCAATGAATCTTGTGTGCAATCGTACTATATTGATGATGAAAATAAGTAAGGAGAAGAAGAGCCAAAGGAAAAGTAGTTGAAAAATCAACGTAATAAAGAACATGGGGAAGTAAGTAAAAAAGGTAAATGGAAGGTGAAACGTAAACAAGATGTCGACACTTTGAATACTTGCAAACTTTGTAAAATTTGTTACAAAAATTATGATATCAATGGTCATACGACGCTACATGTTGGAAGTTACATCTTAAGAGCTAAAACAAGGACTCAAAAAACTCCATGACAAGCTGTAAAGATAGACTCGGGAGGTGGAAATCTAAGATGAATTTGATGTAGACGAAAGGATAGGATGCATGACCACCAACTTGGATAACCGGAAGAGGAGATGAGTAGGCTATTCCAAATCAAAATCCAAATCAAGATAACTAAGGTAAATACTTTGTTTAATATTGGTTCTCAATCTAACTTGATTTCTAAAGTAGTTGTAAAGAATCTTTGTATTGAGACTTATGAGCATCCTCATCCATATCCTTTGGGATGGGTGAATAAGGGTGTATAAATTCGGGTAACAAGAAAATTTAACGTCAAGTTTGGGATCAATTCCCAAAGTATATTGATATACAAGAGGTTAATTTTAGTCCACTCGATGCATTTGGTGTTGTTTTCAGAAGTCCTTACTTGTATATTAGGGATGTTATGTTCATGAGAAGGGATAAATGATATAGATGGATTAAGGATGAGATTAACTACAACATCCAGCATTAAAGAGCATAAGTAACGAGTTACTATGGTGAGTGCTAACCAAGCAAAATGACTTATTCAGGAAAATCATAATACATTTTGTTGTCTTTTGCTAAAGGATAAAAAAGATGGGGTGGAAGTTTTAGAAATTTGTAACTGGGGGATGAAGGATTTGGAAAGTGTCATTCAATATTTTCGTGAAGTTTATCGGGCTCCCAATGGGTTACCACCAAAGTGGGAGGTAGAGCATGAGATTTAGTTGTTTCCAGAGTCCCCTCTACCAAACATTGGGTTGTATAGGAAATCCTTTTTGGAGGGTAATGAGGGGAAGAAAAAACTCCAGGATTTGTTAGTCTAAGGTGTGATATGACCGATCACCTCACCATGTGGTTCACCTATTGTGATGGTTCCAAAGAAATATGGTTCTTGGAGAATGTGCTTCAAATACCATGATTTAAATAAGATCATCATCAACAACATATATCTAATTCCCTACATAGATGACCTCTTGGACCAACTTCAGCATGCCAAATTCTTCACGAAGTTGGATCTCAAGTCTGGTTATCACCAAGTTAGAATGAAGGAGGAGGATATATGGAAGATTGTATTCAAAACAAAACAAGGTTTGTATGAGTGGGTAGTACTTCCATTTGGTTTATGTATCACACCCGCTACATTTATGAGATTGATGAATGATGTATTGTGGGATTTCATAGATTCATGTGTCATTATTTATCTATATGATATCATGATTTTTAGTGCCACATGGGAGGAACGTCTAACTCATTTGTATCAAGTCTTGCAAGTTATCAAGGAGAAACTACTTCTATGCAATATGAAAAATGTGATTTGTCCAAACAATTAATTATCTATCTTGGGCATGTGGTTGGAGGAGGAGAGCTACAAGTGGATTTGAAGAAGGTGGAAGCCATTACCAACTCGGCCAATGCTAATGGGATTCACAGAGACTAGTATTTTTGTGAGAGTAGTACAATACATGAGGAAGTTCATTCTGGCTTCTTCACTATCAAGCACATCTACAAATAATGTCCATAAAGAGTAATGTCTTTTACTGGGGTAAGGAATAAGATAAAACCTTTTAATTACTGAAGTAAAATATTAGTCATGATTTAGTACTTGTTCTTCCTAATTCGAATAACCCTTTGAAGTAGAGACGAATGTCGGTGATTATGTTATCCGCGCAATGTTGTTTGAGGGAGGTAAACCCATATGCTATCATTCGAAACTTTTACTTTAGTCATTAAGGGATATTAAGTATATGATAAGGAAATGTATGCACTATTTTAGGAAATAAAAAATGGAATAATTATTTATTGTGTAAAGAAACTATTATGCACACTAACCAAAAACCTCTCTAGTATTTGCAAGCATAGTCTAAATTACATTAGGTAAGGCACTACAAATCGATGGGGTTTCTCCACCAATTCCATCTAGTGATAAAATATAAGAAGGGTAGTAAATATTTGGTGGAAAACATGTTTGTAAGGCCACCCACATAAGAGAAAGTATCCTGCTTGGCCACTATCTCTCATATTGAGTCCTTCAAAAATGAAGATTATGGAGAGGAATACGCCAGAAAAGACTTTGGGGTGATATTTTAGAAATTGTAGTCCTAAGGGGATGAAATAATGGGGATTGAAGATTTTTATCTCAAGGACAGGTTGCTCTACCAATGGGGGAAGCTTTGTTTGCTGAAAGAAGAACGACTTCTATTGATGAGGGAAGAACATACCTCAAAAGTAACGGGAGATTTCGGTGTTGGTAAGACCCTATCCCACTTGCAAAGTTATGTGTATAGGACAAATAAGTAAGAAGAAGTATCAAAATCTATACGTGGATGTAAACTTTGGTGTCCATGCAAATCCAAGACTAGGAAGGAAGGCGCATATATGCCTTTACCCTACTCGTCTGTGTGAGGAAATTGTTGTATATATTTCCTGTAAATACAGACAACAGAAGGATATGGAAATCAAAGAAAATCAAACCCCAACACTTATTGCGTCATTGCGCCCTTGGCTCACAAAAATGGCGCATGACAATGAGTGTTGACACTAAAATGTATGTGCCAAGGCGCAGGAAAGTGGCGCATAGAAATGAGTGTCGACAATGAAAAGGTTGCGCCCTTGGCGCACGGAAATGGCGCATGACACAGAGTGTCAACAGGGAAAAATTTTTGCCTTGGCACATGTAAGAGGATGTCGACACACACACGGATGCACCTATGGCGCACCTTCAGGAGGCGCAACATTTTGAGCGCTGACAGGAAGCAGACCCTGGCGCAGATATTCAGATGGCCATAACTTTTGACTGGGAGCTCGGATTCATGCAAGGTTGGACTTTTCGGAAATCTTACAAGGTCCTCTATCCAACTACGACTGGATATATTTAATTGGGTGAGAAAAAATTCTTAAAAATGTGAAATACAGTTCGCCACTTTCTGGGTTCGCTAGGGTTCTCACCTACCACCATAATGAGATAATTAAATGCAGTCTGGAGGTGGTTGGGGTAGATTTCGAATTCCTCTCTTCTCCCTCTCTCATTCTTCCTATAAATTGTAAGGAGGGGCTTCTTTCTATGTGGTGGTTCATCTTTTTAGCTCTACCCTCCCTTCTTTTTCTTCTCCAGGGTTGAAAAAATGGAGTTCGAACCTCCTCCCCCCGCTCCGTAATGGCATTTTTCCTTTTACTATTGAAATGATGTTCACAGTGCAAACTTATGGAGCAACAAAAAAATGTGTTTTGTGATGCATCTGTCCATCCTTTCTCATTTTTTTTACTTTTTTTATTTCTTGCCTCTCTTCATTGCGGTATTTGCGCATGTTCTAATGTTCATTACGTAGATCTGGAGCCGTGTTCATGGAGTTTTGGGACATTTTCTGTGTGAAATCTATCCTTGGGTTTGTGATGCATCTGTCCATCCTTCCCATTGCTCACCTCTCCTTGTTCCATGGTAGTTTTGATAGATGTTCAACATTCTCCTTCTCTGGTGTATCACCGTTTTAGTGTAGGCTTTTTTTCTTTTTCCCTTTTCTCTCTCTCTCTCTCCTCTCTCGGCATGGTTAGATTAGGTTTAGATTAGCTTGCTTGCAGACTGGAATAGCTTGTAGCGGTAGTTTAGGAGTAGGTACCAGCCTTCTCTGGAGATTCCTCTCTCATTTTACAAGTCCCACACTTGTAGAGAGGTTTCAATGTTGTGCAATCGCACTGGATGCTTCGAATGATCAAACTAGAAATCTGATCAAGATCCGTGGGGTGCGGTGATTTTGCACCAACAAAAATTTCTATGGATTTTACAGAGTATTACCTATGTCTAAACATGGTCATGACTATCTTTGTGTTGTTGTTGATATTTTCTTATGGAATGTAAAAAGACAAAGAAAGCACATGAGACAATATATATTTTCTTTACTAATGTATGGGTACATTTTGGCTTACCGAAGTTTATTGTTTCGACGAGGATTCTAGGTCCTTGGGGAAGTTTTAGCTAATTTGTGGGATAAGATGGATACCAAGTTATAGAGGAGTAAAACCTTCCATCCACGTACTAATGGGCGACAGAGAGGTGGTAAACAAGAATTTGGTGCAGCTGATCGAGAGGATATAATAGCAAATATCCTAGGACTTGGGACGATTCCTTAGCCTACATTCAACATTCCTATAAAGCCTACATTCAACATTCCTATAACTGATAAATACAGACATCCACCATGAAGTCACCATTTAAAGAATCCTTGGGGTATCTACCTACAAATCCAATGGACATAGCGATTTGGTAGAAAGATGAGGAGGAGATGCGAGACACATAAGTGAGTAGAGAAAACAAATTCATTGAGAGGATCTGAAAAATCCATCTCAAAGTCAAAGAAAAGCTTGAGAAATACCAATTTAAGTACAAAGCTAGACATGATAAAAACATGAGAGAACATAAGCTTCATGTTGGAGAAAACATTTGGATTTACTTGAGAAAGGAGAGACTACAAGGTTAGGTATGAAAGCTCAACCCACTACGATATGTACCCTTCACCATATTGGAGCAGGTTGGGGAAAATGATTTTGGATTGATTTTCCACCATTTTTGTGGATGTACTCAGGTAGTGAATTGTGATAATTTTCACCAATATGAGCCATCCATGATTGATGAAGATGAAGAATTACAAATGCTACGTTCTATAGAAGATTGTGTCTTAGACTCATGAGGTGAATTAGATGAGGATGTAGTGCTGTTGTAGAAGGTCAAAGAGACAAGGAGAGGTCCACATGAGTCTTAGCAGGTTGGATTGAAAGGGAAGACACCAAGGTAGGCTTGATGGTACTCGAAGGAGCAAGTGAAAAATTATTTACTCATCTACTCCCCACTAACTAATCATTGTGGGACCAAAACCCTTATAATAAGGGGAGGTGTGATCCATAGGGATACAAAATCACTCTACTTCATCGATCATCTAGTACAGGAAGGAGAAAATGGAGAAAAGGAGGATATGTCACCATTTTAATAGAACCACTACTTTGCACAGAGTGGTGGTTGTTGAACCGCCACACTTCAATGTGGTGGTCTTGTAACTACCATCCAACTAGGGTAGTAGTCTTGTGATCATCGGTCTACACCGAGTGGCGTTCTTGTCACTTTTTATGGAAAAAATTAAATTTAGAATGAAAATTCCCAGAATTAAAAAGGCCAACTATGCCTCTTCCCTTCCACGACCTTTCCCATTCACCAAAGGTGCATTGGAGGACATGGTATAGGATATAAATACCTGAAAGGGAGTAGAGAATTGATCATCAAGCATGGAAGTAAGTGAGCAGAGTATTCTTAGTGTTGGATTTGAGTTTGTAGAAGTAAGGGGATTGAAGGAAGAGAAAACAAGTAATTGGGAGGAAGTGAGAGACATTGTCAATTTCCTTTCATACTTATTGTAATTTTGTAACTTCATATATTTGAATTGGCCAATACAAGTGGGAAGAAAGAGAAATTTCCCTTCCCGACTAGTTTTCCTCCTTTGGGGGTTTCGAGGATAAAATTCTTGGTGTTGTGTGCTAGAATTTATTATCTCTCTTTGCAAATTCTGATTCTATAGCTTAGATAATTCATTCACTAGCTCAAACTGTCATTTTCAAATAGAAAGTAGAACAACAACATTTTAAGTTGTGGTTTGTGATAATTCCAAAGTAGAGGGCTTACATAACATAGATGATGAACCTAAATTATATGATGCATTGGGAGATGAAATATAGAAAGTACATAAAAAGAAAGATCCCTTAAGTGAATAAATTTTTAACAAAGGTATGCGAATATAGCATAATGATGAGGAGGTAACGATAAGTACAAATTTTTATTCTTATCATACACATAAGAAAGAAATTAAAATGAGCCAATTCATTATAAAAGTGCATATAGAAAGGAGGTTCTTAGGATGAATTTAGATTTTAAGTATGATATTTCTAATTCCTTTAAGAAGTCAAATGTAGATGCAAAGGTTTTCAAGGGGATGAATGAACTAAAACTTTAAAAATTGGCTTATGATTATTGCTACATAGTTCCTAAATGGCTTAAGAAATCAGATTCTAATGTGAAAAAATAAGTTTGGGATGCTAAGAATGTAAGTAATAATGGATATACACATCAAGAAGCTACACTAACAATGTGATGGGCATGAAAATATGATAATGGTACTAAGATGCCTATGGAAGAATGTTGAAGCAAGCTGAAGCAAGTAGGAGAGAAGGTGAAATGACAAGCAAACAAGAAACATTCGAAGGAATGAGAGGTATACAAGAGAAGTGAAAGGTAAAGAAGTTAAAAGGAATGATAACTAGATCGTACTCAAGCCAAGAACATAGATGCTAATAAAACATCACGATCAATAAGATAAAAGTAATTCGCCGTAATAAATTTACATAAACCTTTGCAAAAAAATGAGCAGCAAGATTATCATATATTATTATGGATCTCAATGAAATACAATGAGAATGGGCCTTGCTTATATAGGCAAGGAATAACAATCTAAGAACCAGTCAAGGTCGTAGATCAAGCCATAAATCATGGAAAGAACTAGTCATCAAAGAACTAGTCAAGTCCATAGATTTATGAGAGAACTAGACATCAAGGATCTAGTCAATACCATAGATCTAGAAAATAACTGGTCAATACCATAGATCAAGGAAATAACTATACCTAATAGCTAGATAATATCTCCTAATATCTAAATAAATAAAAGGAAATATCCACACACATAAGTGGGTAAGGATAAATACAATAATGTACCTAGGTGAACACGAGCTAAGGTAAATATCTACTCTAATAGAAGTTGTTTGTGATGATTTAAATGATGATGATTATGAAAATACCCTGATTTAATGTCTCAAATTAGTTTAAGTGGAGAAATGTGGAATGAGTTACCAATCATGACTAACATACAACAGGTGAAGGATATATCTTGGAAAACAAAGATCATTTTCATGATCGGGTTATGTTAGAGGATGAAAGTACATTGAGTGAAGAGTATTTATACCTCTTGAATAACGATATTGAATACTTCTTAAGACAAGAAGAAATGAAAGAGTATACTAATGAAAAACAGAGACTAGAAACGGAAACCAAAGCCTTAGTTACTAAATATGATGAATGACATGAAGATATAGATGATAATACCTTGAATGAAGAATTGAAGAGGATACATGAGATTCTAAATCCTTGTAAGGGGTTGTATATACGTCTAAATTAGATTGAGAACATCAATGATCAGCCATATAATGGGTTTAGACATTAGAAAAACATGATGATGATGGCATATTTGAATAAGGTCAATGAAGAAATAAAATAAAATGAATAGAACTAGCAACATAAGGTAACTCAAGGGGCTGCATGGGCCCAAGGTTTTACATACAATCTTTCATGTGATGTTGTGTTGGTTGGGAATACATTGAGATGAATCAAGCACCTAATTCAATGAGAGACGCCATAAAATAAGAAGAAATTGAAGACATAGAAGACATGAATGATGATGAAGTATGGAAATGGAGTTTTGGAGCTGAGAAAGAGATAAAGAGGAAGCTATACAAGAAGATGAAGGATAAAGACTACAAAAAGAAGACTCAAGCACATACAAGACAAGAGATAACACGGGCTCCGGTATACAAAGATGATTGGAGAATGATGAAAACACTTGCATTTGAACTGTAGTTCAAATGTTTTCTTACCTAGGGATTCCAATATAGGAGCATCCTATGATGCTACAATAAAAAAGAATAGTTCACAATAAGCCTTATTAAGGAAAAAACATCATGTTCAAGGTGTTAGTCAAGTTTCCCTCTAAAGTTTCAAGTTTAAATATTTTAAATTGTGATGTAAAATATAGTTACCATAAGATTAAAAGAGTGAAAATAGGTGTGTTATAAGTGCATGCTAAATTTCTTGTGAGTGTGCGATGTTGATGGGAAATTCCAAAAATATTGTAAAGTCAAAGTGATATAGTCGTAATTTTCCCTCGGTTGGAAAAATGTTTCCTTGAATCAAGAATACATAGTTGAGATAAATTCTCACCTAAAGATAGGATTTATAGTTCTAGATAAGGGGTACAACAGCTAAGTCAATTCTAATTCAAGAGAGGGTTCAAATTCCATCAATAGAGAGATAGAGAAGTGAATAATTGGCATGAAGGAGGTGATGTGTTGAGTTGAAATGCAATAATTTATATGAAATTAGTGTTGTATGATTGTTATTAGCTTGGAATGAAATTTATTTAAACTTCATAAGCCTTGATAGATCTGAAAATCCTCCTTTACATGTTTACAAAGTTTGTAATGTTGGGTAATAAGCAAATTATCTTTGTTCTTGTGAATTGACATGTTTTATAAGATTGTTAACAAGGGTTATGACAGGACAATGAGCTTGAAACCCTCTATATGAAAAAGCTAACTAAAATCCCTGATTGCTACCTTAAAAAGGAAGACGAATCAATTACAAATCCAATGAAACTTATTTGGGCTCTTGACTCTATGTTTTGATTGTTTTATAAGGCATTTTTTCCCTCGGCCCTAAACTAGGGAAAGCCATAAAATTTGTTTTACGTGACCAAATTGGACTAAATTTGGAAGAAAAGTATTTTTTATCTAGGATAAGAGGTATGTAAAGTTTTAGACCCAAATCACATGTGTGGAATAAGATATCTTTGACATAATTTTCTAGGTATTTGAAGTAGTGACAAAGGTGAGCATATATTTAAGGTAAATGATGCAAATTTGATGATTCTTCATGTTTCAAGGATATAGATTTGTTAGAATGATGTTTAGGGATAATCATAAGATGTTGATGAGGTTTTTCTAGGATTTTGAACTCTATTTGAAATGACTGTCACATAACAATCCTACTCTAGACCTCTATAAAATGTCATACTTTGTGTTTTGTTGAAATACCTATCAAAGAAGTCATAAAAGAAAATTATTACATGTTCTAAGGCAAAATAGGAGGTCCTTGTGCTATATGTTGAGATCCCATTATCACATTCCAAGGGAAAGATCAAGAACCAAGAGTTGAATCTAAGACTTATTAGACAAGAAGACTCCTAAAACAAGGGACAAAAAGATCATAGGGATATTGAAGAAATATTTAAGCAATGGTGCTCATAGCGGTAGGAAATGATGATTATATCATCTACAAGTTGAATACATGATCATACACCCTTCTTCATATCTTGAATGCATAGAGCAAGGTTAAAATAGAGTTGTATAAGTGTCTTATCATATAACAGTCTTGGCAGTTAAGGGTATATATATATATAATTCTTGTAAGGTAAATTATGTTGAAGGTTGATATTGAATCTAAAATGAGGTCTTAAAGTCTTTAATGAATTCAAATGACTGGGATACAAGCATCAAAGGAAATGGTTTTTCATCAATGAACATGATCATATCATAAAGAAAGAGGACCATCTAAGAATGATATATTTAATTCTAGTAAATATCAATTGTTACCCCATAGTGAATCAAGTAAAGAACTACTTAGAACAAAAAGCTTCTAGTATATGAATTTAATTTTTGAGTGATAATGGGACAATATTGAATAATAAGACTGTGATATCTATGAATCTAGTCTTGCTTAGTGATAGATGTGAGGGATAAGAGACGTTGAAGGTTGAGCATACACATTCAAGTAAAATAGAGACTTGAAAATCCTTAAATATTACAAACATGCAAGCGTATGATTTCAATATGGACCTTACCATTAAGATCAACACTACAAAGGAGTAGGACTGTGGGTTCTTAGTTTGAAACATAACATCACCATTTTTATGAACTTGATAAGGCTAAGCTAAGGTTGGAACCATAATTGAATTTTTTTGTAACATGCAATCCCTTTATTGACATATAAATAGACTAATATATATGTATGTATGTATTACGAAGAACAATATAAATATTCTACCAGCAATATTAGGTCCTGAAATTAAATAGAAGATCAAACAAAACATGGTACAAATCTTTAGCATACATGCCCATTATGGGTGTTCTCATTTTTAAAAAACAAACTATCTATCAAAGGATAAGTAGCTGAAGTTAAACACATGTAAAGATATAGATCCCTTTGGGGTGTTTATTAATATTCGAGATAACACGAATAATCTCAATTTCAGAATCTATCAAACTTTAACTCTATTCTTTTCCAAAATAAAAATACACAACGATAAAGCACAATCAAATTTGTAATCACTATCTCATAAAAAGATACATACCCATAATTTGTATAAACTTCTATTCACAAAATATGCATGCATTTTTAACATGCATTTGCATATATATTGAAATACTAATATAAAATAGAAAACTAAGTATAACCTATTTTCATTTAAACTTCCTTCACATATATTTGTATATGTTTTTGACATGTATTCTAATATAAAAAGAAGTCAATACAAAATAGAATTTATACATACCATGATAGTGAAAAATAAATCAACACATAGAGTTTTATACCTTTCCATACATGTAGAACTAAGTAACAGTGAAATCCATTCCCCAAACATTATTGATACAAACCCATATGCCAAATTCTATCAACTATTAGAATGTCTTAAGAATTTTCCACAAAGTAAATGAGATTTAGAAATACCCAAAAATGTCTTTACAAAAACATAAAATGAGTCCAATAAATTAAAACATAATGATGGGAGAGTTGTGAGTGATTGAGGGTTTTGCATGAGTGTAGTATCTAAGGTATTGGATGTGGAATTTCTATTATTTGGCGATAAACCTGTTGTTGAAATTCCAAATTTATAGCCAGATACCACTGAAATCACTGGTACTAAGTCTGGCGCTTGGGCGGACATTTTTAAGGTACATTCTGAAAAACATGTGGGTCCTCAGTCCGTTGCATATATGTAGAATAAATAATTATTCAAAATCATAAAGGATAAGGAGGGGATGACCCACATCCATGTTCCTGATGGATTCCTACATTGAGCATTGGGGAAAATGAATCTTTCCCTTGTTGGTAAGTTCTTGGGTGTTAGGCCCAATATTGATGCTATCAGAAAGTGGGACATACACCACTAGAAACCTAAAGGATATTTTGTTATTACAACCATGTTTAAGGGTTTTCTCCTCACCATATTCAATCAACAGGAAGATCTTGAAGCAATATTGTTGGGTGGACCTTGGTGTATGGGTAACATGGGGATTTTCCTAAAAGATGGTACCTAGGATTTAACCCTAATACTAAAAATATTCACACCATTCCTATATGGTGTATGCTACCTATACTTCCATTACAGTACTGGGATGATGAGATCTTGCTTCATATTGCTAAATCGATCGGTTCTCCAATAGGATTATATGGGCCTACTAAAAACAGATCTAGACTAGCTTTTGCTAGATTTTGCATCTCTTCTGAAATGGAGAAAGAACTACCTGATCACATCATCCTTCAATTTAAGTTTGGTACATGGAAATAGGTGATAGAATATGAAAATTTTCAATTAAGATGCAAGAAATTCCATAAGTTAGGCGCATTTCACCAGAAAATTCCCTATGGCCAAGGGACAAAAAAATGAGGGATCTAAGGATTCTCTAAAAGAGACTAGAAAGAAGCCTGAGGATAAAGAGAGATCTGAAGATAACAACCTGATAAAATTGAATGGATTTGGCACTTCAGTGAAAAACATCTCTCAAGAAGAAAATAATGAAGGAAAAGAGCCATCACAAATCAAGAATCCACAAACCCGAGATCAAAAAGGTAAGGGTATGGATAAAAGTATCTCTAACATGCCATATCTGAAATATAAAAGGAATAAAAAGGGTTTCAAAACCCCTATAAGGTGACCACCTTTTTTAGGAATATTTGGAGACCAAAAACTCCATTGGTTAAAAAGGGAGGGGATGTTTTGAAGGAAAAAGACGCTGGATCTTCAAAATATTGTAAAGCTAAACATGGAAGTGAATGAAAATAACGCAAGGATTTCCATTAACCTTGTAGCTTCAGATCAAGAGAAGACGAAGGATTTGATTGTTGATCATTTGATTGCTTCTTTTTAATAAAATAATAAGGAACATGTATAAAGAAAAACCTTAGCTACATCAGAAGGGCATGAGATGAAGACTCATCTAGAAATTGAAGACTTATTAGAATCCATACTAGAAGATCTAGCTGAAGAAGAAGAGTATAAGGTACTGGATGATCTCATGGAAGAGGAAAATACCTCCCCATCTCATGATATTGAAAATCTTCTTACTCCTACTAGTGAAAATATTTCCTTTAATCATACATTAACAATTTCACAATAGGACGATACAACGTGTGAAAAAAAATAGGGAGAACTTACCCCAGCCCCATCAAAGACACTTACTAACTGCAAGAATGATTTTAATAATGGCTTCATTGAATTTAAATTAAAAAAATGAATAATGAAAGGATTTGAGGGGATTCCTGATGCTCTGTATAGTGATAAAAAGAAGAAAATTGGAAATTGGGAAGCCTCCACATCAAGGATCACTAGATCATCTTCTAGGAGGGTGGAAAATCGTGGGGCTAATAGTAAAAAAGAAGACCTACAAAGAAGGAAATAAGAAAGAAAGAGACTGAGAAAGATATTACAGATGGGACTCAAAGTCAATTGGGCCATCTAGAAACTACTTCCCCAAATTTTTTTAGATGAAGATCTTATCTTGGAATGTCAGAGGACTGAATGGAGGTCCTAAACAAAGGATGCTTAAAGAGCTTAGAATATCTAGCAGACCTAATATTCTTTTAGTACAGGAAACTAAAATGAAGACAGAAAATTTGGCGAATGTAAAAATAAATTTTGGGAGAACTCTGATTTTGCTACTTTTGACTCTCAAGGGGCCTCAGGAGGTGTGGAAATATTCTGGGATAAAAACAGTCTCAATGGTAATGTGATTTTAGCTTCCCATAATCATATAGCTATTAAATTTCATGCTTCTGAAAATGACTCAATATGGATCCTTTCCAACATTTATGCTCCCAACACTGTTGCTAGTAGAAGAAAATTATGGGAGGAGTTAAAATACTTTAGAAGCATATTTGAGGATTATAATTGGTTGGTCATGGGTGATTTCAACACCCCTTTAAACCCTGGGGAAAAATATGGTGGTAATTCTGATTTCTCAGTTGGTATGGGGGACTTTGCTGAGTTTGTTTCTTCTCTCAACCTCATGGATATTGAGTTACATGGAAACCAATTCACCTGGTCTAATAGAAGAATTGGTGAGATTTTGATCCAGGTCAGATTAGACAGAGCTCTCATCTCTACTAACTGGATTCTGAATCAGTATTTTCACCTCTCTTCACTACCCAAGATTGGCTCAGATCATAACCCTATTGCACTTAATCTTTTCAATTGGTCCAAGCCATCACATAGCTCTTTCAAATTTGAAAAATGTGGTTGGATCATGAAGACATTATGGATAGGATTAAAGAATGGTGGCATTGGGATGGAGAAGGAACATCACAATTCAGGTTGGTTCAGAAATTGAAAAATGTAAAGAAGCAAGTTAAAACCTAGAACAAAGAGGTCTTCGGCAATATTTTTGAATAAAAGAAAGAGATGAAAGAAGATCTTAAAGAAATTGAGCTGAGAATCTCCAAAAAGGTATGAATTATGAGGATCAACAACTTGAAAATAAATTACTTTCTAATTTTCATAACATCAATAATAGAGAGGAAACCTTTTGGAGAATGAAATCTTGGGCTCTATGGTTGAAAGAAGGTGATAGAAACACTAAATATTTTCACATGACCACCCTAAAGCACATGGCCTGCAACAAAATCAATGAGGTGTCCAAAGGAAATGACATTGTCACCAAGGATCAAAATGATATAAAATTAAAATCTCTTAAGTTCTATGAAAATCATTGATTGAGAACAATATTTGTAATGAAGAAGCAACCTCTTTTCTTGTGGATGACATCCCTAGTAATAATATTTATGATAAGAGATTAATAAGTCTTACAAAATTTGTAACCATTGAGGAGATGAAGAAGGTTTTTTTCTCTTGAAGGGGATAAGGCACTAGGACCTGATGGTTTTTCTACAAATTTCTTCCAAAAAGATGGGATATTTTCTCAGAATACCTGTTGAAAGCTATCAATGAATTTTATAGAACATGATATCTACGGAATGAGATAAATAGTACTCATATTGTGTTGGCCCCAAAGAATATGGATGCTAAAGACTTCAAGGATTTTCGCCTATCAGCTTGGTAAATGTTGTTTACAAAATTTTTACTAAGATTCTTGCTACTAGAATACAACCTTTTCTAGCTGATCTAATCTCTAAACAACAAAGTGGATTTGTAAAAGGAAGGATTATTCAAGATGGAGTAATCATGGTTCATGAAACCATACACTCCATGGAAAAAAATAAAAAAACAGGTATGGCAATCAAATTGGACATGCATAAGGCCTTTGATAGAGTGTCTTGGATTTTTTAGATAAGGTCCTATCTAAATTTGGTTTTCAGAGAAAATTTAGAAAAATCATTTAGGCTTACATAGCCACTTCCAGATTTTTAGTTATTGTCAATGGTACTCCGGTGGGTTTCTTTTCCAATAGTAGGGGTATAAGACAAGGGGATCCCATATCCCCTTTAATTTTTATAATAATGGCTGACAACCTCAGTAGATCCATAATTAAGGCTTGTGAATACTGGAATGCTAAAAGGGTTCAAACCTACTTCCACTAACCATACATCTTCACATCAATAATTTGCTGATGACACAATTTTGCTATTGATGGCTTACATTCTTGAGGCTAGAGCTATAAAAACTATTCTCAGATTCTATGAAGTAGCATATAGAAAGAAAGTTAACTTTGACAAAATCTTGGTTTATTTTTTCAATACTCCTTTGGATAGACAGAAAATAATTGCACTCATTCTGGGATGTAAAATCAGCTCTTTACCCACTACCTATCTTGGCTTACCATTGGGTACTAATAAAGTCTCTAATGTTGTTTAGAATGCCTTGTTAGATAGATTTCACAAGAAATTGGAAAGGTGGAAAGGTGTTGTTCTCTCTAGTCTTTGGAAAATGCTTACTAATTAAAAGCACACTGCAAAACTTGCCCATATATATAATGTCTATGTTCAACATCCCTGCAATAGTTGTTGACAACATTGAAATAATTCAAAAGCATTTTACTATGGTATGGGATGGAAGAAATATTCAGTACCATTTAGTTTCTTGGGATCAGGTTTGTAAACCCAAAAATATTGGTGGCCTGGGTATAAAGGATATTAGGAAGATGAATGTTTCTTTAATTTCCAAACTAGGTTGGAGATTACTTAAGGAAAAACAACCTTGGACAAAACTAATTAGGATCAAGTACTTGGCTCAAAGCACAATATGAATTCCTTTCTTTTTGAAGAGCAAATTCCCAATGGATCTATCTTTTGGAACAACTTGCTTCAAATCAGGCACATCCTTGCTAAAGGTTGTAGATGGAAAGTAGGAAATGGTCAGGATATACAATTTTGGAAAGACAATTGGACTAATTTCATATTGAGTGAAAATTTGGTTCCATCAAAGACAGTCTAAGTGAGAAATATGGGAATAAAGTAAAAGATTACATAGACTTAGATGGAAACAAGAGAACTTGGAAGCAACTCAAAGTGGATAGGGAAAATTTAAAACTTGTTGTCTCCTCTCTGTAATAATATATTGCACTCATCCCTCTTAATAAAAAGGATTATAAGGATGAGCTTATTTTGGTTAATTATTTTAATGGGGACTATACTGTCAAATCGAGCTACAATGCATTCTTTGAAAATGTTCCATTTGTGATATAAACTGGAGTAAAATTTGGATTCCTGAGTTAACCCCAAAATTTTATGTCTTTCTATGGCTGGAGTTAAAAGGAAAGATTCTTACTAATGATAACCTAATAAATAAGGGTTTCATTATGCCTAACATATGTTGCATGTGCAAAAAGGAGGTTGAAGACATCAAACATTTACTTTTGCATTATGAATATGCCTTAAAGGTCTAGAGCCTCATTTTTTTCTAATTTTAATATTCCTTGGACTCTTCCTAATACCTTCTTGTAAACATGAGAATAATGGGGTCCACCATATAAAAATTTCATGGTAAGAAGATTATGGAATTTGGTCCTACCTCATACCATTTGGAGACTATGGAAAACAAGGAATATAATAATCTTAAGGGATAACAGAAGTTTATATAACAAGATGTTTAAATAAATACTTATTATCATCAAAGACAATATAGAAAGATTTAGGCCTACAAAAAATAGACCATACCCCAAGGAAGAAGAACCTATTCTAGCTACTTGGAAGATTGATATTGGCAATTCACATAGGAATGATCAAAACAACATTGACAGATCATTAGTCCATTGGATTCCACCACCCAAATTATAGTACAAGTTGAATTTTGATGGAGCATATAAAGGAAATCTAGGGGCATCAGGAGGAGGAGGTGATTAGGGATCACAGAGGTTGTCTAGTTGTTACATTTGCTTTGGGAAAATGGGCCATCAAACAAATCACTATGCTGAAGCCTTAGCAACATTATGGGGGATCAGGATAGCAAGAGATTGCAACATCTCTAATATTATAATTGAAGGGGACTCTATGAAAATAGTAAATCTTTTAAATCAAGCACAACCCCCTAGTTGGACCATTAGGGATTTCATCTATGAATCTATTGATATTTGTAAATCCTTTGCAAACTACCAAATTATTCACTCCTATCATGAAGGCAACAAAGTGGCGGATAGTCTTGCTAATTATGGAGTTAGTAATAACATGCAAACTTGGTTTAGTGATGAAATTATCCCTAGAAAGGTACATAATGACATCATCAAGGATAAATATGAAATCTAAAATCATCATTAAGAAGTCCTCTGCCATTTTGGGGGTGATTAACTTCTTACGCAGGGCTAATAATCACCATCATCCTTCACACACTTTTTGGGTCTACAAAGGCACTATCAAGAAGTGGTTTTGGGGAGAAACATTGCCATTTGGAACCAAAGAAACCAGTCTAGTAACAACAACAACAAAATGGGTGGAGCTCCATGCCAAACCGAACCCACCCGTGACCCTGCTTGGAAGGATGACGTGGCTCTGTGGACTTATTTACAAATGGGTGGGGTCTTAAACCTCATTGAAAGAATGTAGGGCCATGATCAAGACATTTCTCTTCAATTCATGGTTGGGTAGAAGAAGAGAACGGTTGAATATGGTGAAATCAGCATGAAAATCACTGAAGAGTTAATTGTTGAAGTCAGGGGCTTAGCTTGGAAGGTGCTAGATTCTTCAGTAAGAGGGTTGACAAGAAAATTGAAGCCAAGAAATTTCTAGAAGATGGTGAAGATCTTGAGTTCATTACTACGAATAAAAGTGGCTTCCATTCCAATTCCCTTTGATGAAATTACAAGGATGATTGTCAGGTATGTCACTTTGGAAGGAAGATATGTGACGGTTCCTCTCAAACATTTGGTTTTCCTAAATCATTTTAGAAGGAATATACATATTTTATTTCCGCATTATCTCTTAAACTCCCTGGAACACTCTGTTCTTGAGTTTCAAAATCACACCCGTGTCACCCCCTCCATCAAGGCCTCATTCTATTGCTTCATCGCCATTTCCTTTCCTAACACCCTTCAATCCCCATCGCCCTTGCCTCCCCTAACCCTGGTCCTTCCACTGCCCCCACTACTCCTTTAGGTTGAAGGAAGATTAGAACAAAAACCCATTATACCCTATCAATCATCCTTTCCCCTCCCAAAGAAACCTTCATAGCAACAAAGACATTGAGTCTACTAAAAATATGCTACACATTAGCAATCTTGCTAGTGCCTCTACTATGGAAAGGGAGGAATCCCTTCTTAATAGAATTGTAAAACTAGAAAAGGAGGTTGGGGTTTTGAAAGAAGAGATCAACAGTTTCCAAGAGAGAAGGAAAAAGGAAGCTACGAGAATGATCTTGAACAGGATAATGATCAGATTTTGGAAGTCTACAAGAAGCTAAATTCATTGGATAACAGACTGGGAAATGCAAAAGGAAGACATGATTACACCCTTTCTATTCTCAAGGCTATTTATAACTTCATGAAGTAACATGTCAAAAGTTTTTACATGATCAGTGACATTCCTCATTTGGGAGCTGGGATCAGAACAAGACTTGATTCTCTCACAGCTAGACAAGAAGGATCCCTCCCATGCCACTTCCTAGTACTCTTCACCTCTCTACAAAAGGTGAGGACAAATATTGATAGATTAGACAAGTGAAGAAGATTATCCTTACTCCTAGTTTTCTATTTTGTTACTGTTAGGATGTTGTTTTCATGCTACTTTGTTGTAGTTTTGTTATTGTTTGATCCTTTTTGTATAGTTTCTTAGATAACTATAGTTGGTTACTCATGTATAATCTAGATGTTGATCCAAACTTGATGTATTTACTGCATTATATGTATTTTTATCCTTTTTGTAAAGTTTTAACTACATTATCTACTCTATCTGGCTTTTGAGCCCTTTTTGTAACAGGGTATAGTCCCTTCAAAACTATTTAACCCTAATAAAAAAGTTTTAGAATATGAGAAAAGGAAGCTCATTCCCGTGAAAAATATTCTTCCCGAGTAACTCAGCTCTTTTCTCTTGAGGTTTCCTCTCGAAGTCAAAATAACAATATTAACAATAAAAATTCCTTTCTACAAAGAATTTTCACCTTATCCATGCTCGCGTTCATTATCATGGGCACAAAATAAGCACAAGGGAATAAAAGTTCCATTGCTTCAATGACCTCCGAAAAGTACAAGAGCCAAAAACAAAACCTAATCAATGAACAAAATGAATAAATGTGAATAGTGAATAGCTTTGTGGTAGATTTTTAGGGAATTTTATTATTCCTAATGAGTCTATCTCAAATTAATTCCCATAAACCCAAAACCTTCCCACAAATCCTTACCTACAATGTATTTCATAAATTTTCTCATAATTTTGGCCATGTATCTATATTAATTTAACTTCCTATTTTCCACATGGTTCACATACTTTATCAAAGATTAGGTCACATTTATTTACCTAACATTAGGCTAATTCCATAAGAGTCCTATTAAACATGTCGTGTAACTATTAAAATCTATATAATCTATTAAATAAACATTCTTATATATGTCTCCATTAAACTAATATTAGCATATGCCACTTTTTTAGAAAATATAATCATATATGGCACAAAAATTTACATGCTACCCACTAATATTAAGTGGTGTATTTTATAATGCATTATGCACATGACCTCACACAAACATAACAAATTCTAAGTTTCCATGACCGAACAATAAAAATTCATTTATGTTAGCTGAGTAAGGCTTATATTTACCACACTCAAGGTGGACACAACATTTACATGCCCCGAGTTAATACGAAACACCTTTACATACAACCGGCCTTATATGCAATAAAGGTTTTTGTAGAACAACATATAATGAAGGCCAATGAATTATGCTATGACACAGTAATGTACACATTTACCTAACAAAAATATTGAAATATATATATATATATATATATATATATATATATATATATATGCGATAGATATTTCGGTGTGAGCTAAGACTCCCGATTAATAACATTGTTTGCTCGTCTATATAAGTATCTATTTCTGAAAGAAAAGAGCAGATGTTACATACTTCCCCCTAAAAATTTATCACCCCGATGACATATTCATGTAAAATCATACTTAATCAATACATCACACAATATTTCTAGAAATTTTTAATTGTGGTTTATAAAATATTCACCTACAAAATTTCTTCAAAATGCAAATTTTTTTCTAAAGAAGGAATTGAGAAATTAATAAATAATCATCACTCGATGGTCATTTATATAGACAATCGAATCAAGTATCAATAATAGAATTATTTTTTATCATTTTTCAAACTTGGTAAAACAAAAAAGGAAAAGAAGTCCGCATGTCTTTCATATTTCCCCAAGTTGTACTTTCTTCATATTATTAGTCCCATTAGACCTTGCATTATGAAATATCACAATTTCTTAGCTACAAATTTTATATTTCCAAGATCCTTATGGTTTCAAATATAATGATTTTGGGATCCCGCACTTTTTGTAATGAATCCTAATTAAATATACTAGTTAGATCAACAATGTAATTTTTTAGAAAAGATATATGGAATACATCATGCATTTTGGACAATACAAGAGGTAGGGTTATCCTATAGGCTATAATACATATAACTTATAAATTTCAAATGGTCCAAAAAATTTAGGTTATAACTTGGTAGACTTTCCAAAAGTAAGAGAACTTTTTCTCGGTTTTACTCTTAAAATGATTTTATCACCCACATGAAAATTTCTTTCTATCATTTTTAAATCAAAATAATATTTTATCTACATGATGTTTCCTTTAACTATTCCCGAATAAGTATCATTTGTACCTCAATTTCAGTTAGCATTTCAGTCCTACAAACTACCTATCTTGAATGTTTTCCCAACTAATAGGTGTTCTACACCTTCATCATACAAGGCTTTAAAGGAGGCATTTTAAGTGATGAGTGATACATATTATTGTATGCAAACTCAACCAGAGGAAGATATTATTACCACATTTATTTCTAATCCATGCAATACATCCTTAGAATATCCTCCAAGACTTGTTTTACCCTTTCATTTGGTCTATTGGTTTCGGGTGGTAAGATGAACTGAATTCAATTTTGTTCCCAAGGCCGCATTAAGTGTCTACCAAAATATAGAAGTCATTCTAGGATATCTATTTGATATAATCAAATCTTTTATTCCATGAAATATAAATATTTCTTGAACAAATATTATTTCCAATACCAAAGAATCATATTTAAGATTTATATGTATAATATGTGCCAATTTTGTGAGCTTATCCACCACAATCGAATTACATCATTTTTAGTTTTGGACATGATCGAGTCCTTGGATAAAGTCCATACTAATTACTTTCCAGCTTATAATATGGTACATTATGTAGATAAAAATTCATTTTATTGTTATATCATTTAAAAATTTTGTTACTCTCATATGACTTTAATAAGGTGCATTATGAAATTCCTTAAATAATTTAGTTATTAATTCACTAAAGGTACATATAATCTGTTAAAATAATACATAATTACATCATGTTAAAATTTGAAACCATCATACCTCTTGTCACTAGGATTGTTTTCTAATGTTGTTTTAACTTGCTGATAATAAGGATATGATTGAATTTGTTCTTTAACTTCATCTTTAAACTGAGTTCTTAAAGTAACAACAACATAAATATTCTTCATATGACTTAAGGCATCGATACATGATTTTATTTTCTCTTAATATAGCTTATATCAAAATCATACTATGATAAGAATTTTAACCACTTGTGTTATCTTGCATCTAAATTGAGTTGTGAAAAGATGTATTTTATACCCGAATGGTATATTTTTAACTAAAATATTTTTCATAATAGATAATGCCTCAAAACCTTCGCTTTATGGACTATAGCAAAGAAGCTCTAAATCATGAGGAGCATAATTCTATTAATGTACTTTTAGTTTTTACTTTCAAATCCTACATGTTAATTTTGAAGGACTCCTCCCAATCCTTCTGCGTAAGTGTCGCTTACTATTGTAAAATTCCCATTTAGATCTAGAAAATTAAGGATTCGGGGTTGAAGTTAAATTTTTCTTTAATAATTTGAAGGCTTATTCACACTTATTATCCAAAACAAATTTCTTGTTTTTCCTTTGCAAGGTAGTAATTGAACCTACCACTATAGATAAATCCTTCATAAGTCCCTATAATAACTAGTTAGTCCCATGAAATTTCTAAATTCATGCATATATTTAGGATTTTTTCATTATAGGATAGCCTTTATCTTAGACGGATCGACCAAAATTCCTTCTTTACTGATTATGTGACCCAAATATTGTACTTATTTTTGTAAAAAGAACATTTGAACCACTTGTGATATATTTTCTCGCTTCCTTAAAATATGTAAGATTTTTCTTAAATATTTATCATGTTCCCTTATATATTTTAAATATATGAGTAAATAAACAAGGCATATTAACACGAACTGATCTAAGTATTCCCGAAACACATTATTCATTAAATTCATAAAGGTTGCATGTGTATTAGTGAGTCTCGAAAGGTAAAATCATGAATTTATAATGCATGTAGCATGTTATAAAAGTTTTTATCGATGTATTCATATTTATTTCTCAATTTATGGTATCCATATCACATATCGATCTTTGAATAGATTGAACCACCCCTCATTTGATAAAAAAGATCATCAATTCTAGTAAGGGGTATCTATTTTTAAGTGTTAATTTTTTTAACATTTTGTAATCAATACAAAATATTAGAGAACCATCTTTCTTCTTTACTCGAGATTATTGGTAACCCTCAAGGTGAGCGGATCAACCCTTTAGATAACAACTTATAAAGTTGAGCTTTCAACTCTACTAATTCGAAGTAGTTATTTTGTACGGTGTTTTTGATAGTAGTTTCATTTTTGAGATCTATGATGAAGTCAAATTCTCATCTTGGTAGTAAATCGTAGTTATTAAGGAAAAAAATATCTAAATTAATTTAAAAGAGAAAAAAATCTATTTTTGGCTCATTTTCATTGCTAAAATATGTTATTTTTACCGAATATAACATACAACCATTTTTTTTTGTCTTTTTCAATTATATGACAAAGGTTTTTCTTATATATAAATATCCTTTTATACCTTGTATTATTGCTATTTTCCATTGACCATCAAGGCATATTATTTTTTTATTAGGAAATCCACGCACAATTGGTGCTTTGACTATCAATTTATGCATATGACTACATCACAAGTCCCTAAAGGAGCAATAAGATGGTTTAGTTCGGAGTAAATTCTCGGGAGTTCTAAGGTTGCTTACAAACAAGCATTGTGTAACTCTACGGACAACTTTATTTCCATACTTAACAAGAAATGCATTTTACATATAACCAATCTTTCTAAACAATTTAGAAGATAAATTAAAATAAAAAAACATTTAGTTGATCTTGTATCAAAGAAAATAGTAACAGGTAATCCAAACAACTTACCCTTTTAACTTATATAATAGTGGCCTATTACTCTACCTCATAATTTCCTGAACAACATGCATTCTCTCATTGAAATGGTTCTTTGGTCCCATAGTTGTTTTTCTACTATCAATTATTCCTTTGGTTATTCTATGGAAATTTAATATCATAATGATCACCTTGATATTTAAGATAGCCCCATATAGGTCCCTTCCTCTTAATTATTTTTTTGAAAAACTAGAATTGTTGTGTCTTTCCTTTTTATTATTTATGGAAATAAAATTTGTAGTATTTTTATTTTCATATTTTCCTTTCTATAAAATCTATTTCACCTTTTCTTCTTGGAAAAATAAGGTGAGGAGTTAGTATTTGTGATTTTATGCTTTTCTTCTCTTGAAGAAAAGATTCTAAGTAGTTATTGTTCTTGTTTTTATATCCTTTTTCAAAATCGCCACCATAGTGGATAGTCCATGCACATCCACTTCACTTCCTATGCTAGGATTCAATCCCAAAATGAAATTATGATTCCTAAATTTCACAACTTTTTGATATTGGGAACATATTTTGAAATTCTAGTGAAATATTCCCGATATTTAATTCTTGGTAATTTTCCTTGTATTAAATTATGTAATTATTTTAGAGAAGTTTTTAATCTCAAAATATTTTTCCATTTCACTTAACCAATTTTCTAATCCATCCTCGAAGGAAGTAGCAACAACATTTGGTGGGTTGATTATTTTTATATATTTTTCCAATTTAGACGTCAAGAGAGATTTCTTATTATCTATTTAATTTTAATCATCATACTTCCCGGGATGTTATTCCTCATGTTCCTCCTCAAGATCCTCATTTTCACCCCCAACCAACTACTATATGGAAGCTATTCAGATTACGGATGTCATGGAGAACCAAGAGGATCTCACCTAGTTTATCATTAGTTATTCCCTCATGATTTTTTAAACTAGTCATAACATCATTGTTCATTATTCTTCTTACCATTATATTATGTTAAAATAAGGATAAATTAATATTAGTATAATGAACCCATTAAGTCCAAGAGATGGAACCTTTAGCTCTGATACCAAAATGTAACAACTCAAATTATTTTCCCAAAAATCAAAAAAGTTTTTAAATAATCTTCATGTTCAGTCACAAGTGTGAAATAAATTTACCTCAACAGAACCAATTAACAAGATTAAACAACTTGTTATTAGTTTGGTTTGATCCATATGATAACTCTTCCATGTATAAATCTTGTGCAACTAAAAAGGGTTTATTAGTTTCTCCTTCAAAGGCACTCTACAAGAGTAATAATAGAATCTTTAGAACGTTCTAGTTTACCCTTTTAAGGTCAAGACAAATATGTTTTCCATCCTTAAATGTCTACCACAAAATTCAATCTTCATATTTTGGTATCTGACATATATCAATTAAGGATACAGTGAATAGACAATGCAATCAACCACTTGCATTACTTTGGCCAAAGTTTCCCACCGTGCATAAACAATGTATCCCAAGACCGCAAAAAATCCTATAGATATAGTATTTTGTCACCAAACAATTATCTCAACACATTTATTTAGATATTTTTGTTTATGAAGGTGAACATGTTAAGAAAGAGGAAGTGTGTTCTTTACAGGACCATCTTCGTAAACTAAAATAAGTACACCATACTTTGGGTTCTTATGTAATAGCGAGAGACCACGCAATGGAATTAATTCCATTACATCCTCTTTCTTTATTTCATAACCACCCCTAGTTAGCACTATGTCAATGTAGTTGTATGAAAATGTTATATTACATCTCATCTACTTTTAAAATTATGGTATAATACAACAACCATCATGCATTTTATGAATTTTTCTACGTTACTTAGGCCACTTTTTTTTACTTAAGTTATAACCATGAATTATTAATTATGAATTTGTAAATTCATTCAATCGTGTTTCCCACAACTACATAATTTTTGAGATATGTATTAGACTATTAATTATATTTTAGAAAGGTATTTTTATCAAAGTAATAAGTATCTACTTGAACGATTGATTTATTTTACAACCCCTTTTTCTTTATTTTAAAGAAGATAGTATAATTTACTCAATATGGATGACTTAATGTTTCATAAGGAGATACAATTTAGGGATAATAGTTTCATGTAGACCACACCCATTTAATCTTAACTAGGGTTATATTATCTACATTCATTAATATAATCATCCTAGCATGAACTATAAATAAGATTGTTACCCTTTTTAACAATATGCATTAATTTTATAAACATTATAGAGATCTATAATATTACTTCAATGATAATAAATTTAATTTGTTAACTTATTTACAGTTGTCTTAATCAAAAGAATAACTAGTTCAAGATATTAAAGTAAGTAAGATTTTAATAACTCATCAAGGTTTTTAAAGTTCTTATAAAATTTACTAGATCTGCAGATTTTATATAAGCTATAATCATTCAATTAAAACTTAGATGATGTCTACCTTTATACATATAATAAATTAAATAGATCATTTGTATCTTTATTAATAAAAATTATCAATAGGATAGAAGACCCACTTCCATTGACATGGTTCATAATTACAATTATACATCAAGGAATTATGCTTGTATTTTCAATCATGATTTCATCATAAAATCATTTAACAAAATAGACTCATCAAAAGGATCCTTTAAACATGTGACTCGAATGGTTGTAATCAATAAAAGGTATTAGAATTATTCCATTTTTTCACTTCATAACTTCATTTATTTAAATTTATAATAGTTAAGAGAGATAAATGTAAAACAGGACGAAATACTATAAATTATATTAATCAACCGAATCAAAATACAATAGAGCAAAGCAATATTTATACATATTGGATAGATCTGATACGAAAAAAATATGAAGTTAAAACTATGCAACAACAAACTAAAATATAGTAGCTTCCAAAATACATCCAGAAGCATAAATGAATAAATACATAATTGTTATAAAAACATAACAATTATAACCGTGAATATAACAAGACAAATATGGGTAATAAAACCATAAACCATTATACAATTAGTTAATATATTGTAATAATTAATTAATAAAAATAGTTAAATAATTAATTATAAAATGCATAATTAATTATCCTAACATTCCCCCCCTTAATTGTGCATTGTCTCAAGGGATGAGGAGAGGAACTCTCTGAACAACTCAAACTTGTCACGTGCAAGTGACTTCGTGAAGATATCTCATCTTTGTTCAAATATTGACAGAATCAAGTTGTATATTGTGATTCAACACATGTTCGCATATGAAATGAACTTGTACTTTAACATGTTTTATTCTTTCCTAAAACACTGGATTACAAACAAGTTTGAGAACACCTTCATTATAAACATATATGGTGGTCATTTTGTCATGTGGTATTCCAAGTCCTTCAAGTATGCGACGTAGCCATATCGCTTCAAAAAAATTTATCCTACAGAATGATACTTGACTTTTGTGGAAGAACAAGAAATAAAGTGTTGTTTCTTGCTTCCCCATGATATTGGTCAAAATCCCATAAAGAATACAAATCCTAAAGTGGATTTTTTGTCATCAATGTTGCATGCATGATCTAAATCTGAATATCCTGACAAAAAGAAGTTGTCATTCTTCTTGTATTCTAGAGAAAGATCCATTGATCCTTTGAGATACCTCAATATGCACCTTGCTACTTTCCAATGAAAAAATTTGGGTTCCTGCATGAACTTGGATAGATAGCTTACATTAAAGCTGATATCTAGTCTAGTGTAGGTCAAATAAATGAGACTCCCAATCAACTTCCGATAGAGAGTGGCATTTACCTCGGAGATGGATTTAATGAGATAAATACAATCTGCTTCTCCATAGGTGTATCAATTTGTGTGTAATCCATCATCCATAATTTCTTGAGTGTTGTCTTTGTATATTTGATCTAAGAAACAAAAATGTGATTCTCTTTCTACCATACTTCCAATCCAAGACAATAGCACATTATCCCAAGATCACATGTCGAACGATCGATTAAGATCTTTCTTCATTGCATTAAACATCCTCACTAAACTTCTAGTGATGACTAGATCATCGATATAGACAAAAACAATCACAATCTCCCCCTTGCTTTTTGAGGTAAAGATTGGGATCGTACGTATTTCTAAAAAATCCATGTTATACGAGATGCTCATCAATTTTGATGTACCATGCCTGGGGTACCTATTTAAGGCCATACAAAGATTTCTTGAGTTTGCATACCTTTGATTCTTGACCAAGTACTACATATCCCTCAGGTTGAGTCATGTAGAATTCTTCTTGTAAATCTCCATTTAGGAAGGAAATTTTTATGTCCATCTGATGGAATTTCCAACCAAACTGCAAAAAGTGCAGAGTAGAACAAAAATCATCATGATCATATTGATCTTAGTTGTGGGAGAAAATGTCTTCTCGTAGTAAATGCCTTATTTTGGTGCATACCCCTTTGCTACAAGTCTTGCTTTAGAATTTTCCACTGTCACATATGCTTTGTAATTAATTTTAAATATCCATCAAAGATCCAATGGGTTTCTTCCTGCCAGTGGAAGATCGACAAGCTTCCAAGTGTTATTTTTCATCACTAACGATATTCGAGTCCATGGCATCTTTCCAAGATTTTTACTATAGGTATTCCTAGACTGTAGAGGGATCATCAAACTCAACAACTCTACTCATAAAAGAAAATTTGACTTCTTCTCTTACTTTACTGTGAGTCTGTGGTCCAGGGTGAATGTATTCGGTGGAGCATCCACTCTTACATCTCGTAATGTGCTAGTACACCACTTGGGAATACATTGAACTATTCCCATGGGTCTTGGGTCTATTAAATCAACATGATCATCCCCATCATCACTTTTCACATATGTGGGAACATTAGATTCAATTTTCACAATCCGGTGAAGAATCTACATCGTGAGTCTCGAGGAGGAGACTCTACTTCCTTCTTCTAAAAAAGTCAACATCTCTACTGGTGTAGACTTTTCTAGTCTTTGATCCATCAATCTATACCCAATAGTCTCTTCACTGTACCCAATGAAGATGAGTTTTGTGACTTCATGTCTAATTTCTTTATGTTTTTCTTGGGTATGTGCAAACTTGATTTACACCCAAATACTCTAAGGTGTGAAATAGATGGTTTTTTCTTTAACCATGCTTCTTATGGTGTTACTCCATCAAAATAAATTGTGGGAACTCTATTCAACAAATACACTACTATCTTTGTTGATTCTACCTGAATGTCTTTTCAAGTCCGAGTCATCAATCATGCATCACACCATTTCCATGATATTACGATTTCTTCCCTCAATAACACCATTCTCGCTTTCACAGGTGTGTGTGGAGGAGGAATTTATTGATGAATCCCATGAGTTTGTAGGTAGTATTTTAACTCATTACTGGTGAATTCCCCCCATTGATTTGAGTGGAGAGTTTTGATGTGATAACCAATTTTGTTCTCAATGGATAATTTGAACTTCTTGAAGGTTTCAAAATATTCACTTTTCTCGAATAATTATCAACACAAAACATGAAATATTAGAACCTGAATGACTTGGTTGCATCGGACCTTAAAGATCGGTATGAACCGGTAAATTTTTCCATGAGCTCGAATGTACTCTTCGGAATGAAGCTCTATGTTGTTTTCCTGCTCAGAATGAGGACACATGGTTGTATCCTTCTGAAGAGATAGTAACCCATGTACCATATTGCGTTGGCCTAGTGTCTCGAGATACTTGAAACTAACATGACCAAGTATCTGATGCAACAAATATGCTGAGGTAGAGTTCTTAGCCATAAGTGCATGATCATCTCTTTGGAAAAATAAAGTTGGAACATGCGTCCCACATTGGAGGCTTTTGAAACTATTTTCAAGCCTCGTGATTTATCTCAAATCAAACACATTTTCTTGCTGAAATGAGTATCAAAGTCCATGTTTAGGTAGTGATCTAGGATTTGACTGATCAAAGGAGATTATTTGTCAACCTAGGGACATATAAGACCTCGATAGTCTACAAATATGTGAACCAAGGGGTAGAGAAATGTTCCCAATCCCCAATTGTATATAAAGAATCATCACTCAACAAAACATGGTTTTTGAAGGTGTGTCCTCATTAAGGTAAACCAGTCTCTGTGGCTGGTCATGTGTTGAGTGGCTCCTGAATCAACATAACAGACATCACTAGATGACGTGGATGGTTCACTTGATCGAGCAGTGTACAAGAAGTCTTCATTATCTGAATTTTCTTCTTTCTCAACAATGTTACCTTACTAATGGGATCTTATTTTCCAGTTCCCCTTTTTATGCCCTTGATTGTGGTTAGAATGTCCCTTGTAATATTATTGCTGTGGAGGTCCAAAGTTACTAGATGAACCTTTCTTGTAAGTAACATACCAACAATATTTTAAGTCATGTCCTCTTTTACAAATTGGACATTGCTTCTTCTATTGTTTGTCCCCTTGATGTTGATAATCGATTCGATGTTGATAATTTTGATAGGAATTAGGTTTTCCTTTACCTTTTTCTTTCCATTTTTTATGTGAAGAAAGTGTTTTCTCCTCTTCATCATCCTTATTGTGCATGGATTCCTCTTGTTGGTGTAGGTTTACCTACTTTTCAAAACTAAATCTCATATTTGACTCATTTAGTGTTGTGAAAATATGTGGTAAGAAGAGGGGAGTGCTCTCGGAATAATGGGAACGAGCACATCATCTCTGTCTAATTCTCCCGGGGCTAGAAGTGAAGCCCTTAATTCTCAGTAACTCTTCTTAAGAAAGATTCAATTTTCTCATTCTACTTGAACTTCAAAGGTGTGTGTAGACTCTGTAAATTTAGTATAACATTCTTTTTTGGCCTCATATACTGTGTGCAATTTATCCCATGCTTCTTTGGTTGTTTTGGAATCTCAAATGTGGGGTTGCACATCATCAAACACTCTAAACAAGATGATGAGTTTAGCCTTCTGATCTACTTTATCAAACTACCATTGTTGTGTTATATCAGCAGTTGATCCGGTTAGAGTACCATTCACAATGAATCCCGGATCTCTTCAAACTCAAGTTGTGTCTTGATTTTGTTCTTCCATACAACATAGTTTTTTCCTCCGAGTAGTTTTGAATCGGAAGAAAAATTTGGGGACATTGCTGCCCATTTTATAGAAATCACTAATAGGATTAGGCTCTTATCACTCCAAGTATAAGGTCTCCCAATCTATATATCGTCACCCAATATACCGAAACTTTCTATATATGTGCCCTTCCGATATACCCGACAATACGTGGAAGAATCTATTCATTTATATATACTTGGTGGTACGTGAAAGAGGTGTTAAAGTACGTGAAAAATTTGATACGTGGTACTAAGAAGGTACTAAAAGGGGTCTGTGTGATTATTGACACCGGCTCAAAGAAATATCCTCATATGTGTGCATAAATTTTCTATATACTTGGATAATTTCTCGGTCTTGATTTATGTCGTGCAATCATTCACGATGGATAGGATGGCTCATAGTGTGTGCACTGACCTTATTACCCCCTGTCAATTTAAAGGGTCGATGCCCAAATGACATTGTTACAGCTATATTAGGTGTTAGGTGCAGTAGTAGTCATGACGACTTTACCCGTAAGCACTTCCCGAGGCACTTTGTATATACCGAGACGGTGTGAGAATGAGATCTAGGATCTCGTGAGTGTTTTAGAACCAATTTTCACTATTTTTTTATTACAAGTATTTCTCATTTTCTCGAGAAGTTGCAATATTTTTGGTTGACTATGGTAACCTACAAATTAGTAAACATAATGAAGCATGTAATTACATTCAATTTTTTTTGAAAAAATTAAATGGTAGGCAAAAAAAAAATTTTGTGGGCCTTGGTGGCCTCTGGAGCCCAGTACGACCCTCAATTCAAAAAATCGTTAAAAATTAGCTCAAAATGAAGTTTTTAGATAGTCTTACTTTGGCAAATGTTGTCTGAAATTGGAAAAATATGCCTAATACAAGAATTTTTTTAACCCTAAATTAGGGTTTTTCTCACTAAAAATTTAGAGGCCTTTTTAGTTGTAACTAGCAGTTTGGAGATGGTTTTTTGGCTAAATAATCCTCTAACTATGGCGGTTTCACTATTTTACCACTAAAAGTCAAAATGGGTTGAAGAAAAGGTTTTAGGGTGGGGGTCGAACCATGCACTTCCCACTCCCAAGTCTTTCCACTTATCTGCCTTGGCTCTTATGAGCACTTGATATAGAAATGAAGAAAATTATATTTAAATTCAAATGAATTTGACTTACCTCTTTTTTTTAACCTAGCGACATGGCAAGGATGGAGCTCCACGTGGTTGTAGAGGAGTTGGATGCGGATTACGGTTCCTACTGAAAATCCAGATCTCAAAATCCTTTTGCAATGAAATGCACCACTACTTTGTTATATACTATCTTGCTGCTATTCAATGTTTTAACTCCTTTTGCTTTGATTAATCCTCAGTTTTTGTTTACACAGGGTGCAGGTTTTCCATGGAGGACAACTCGAGTAGATCCAATCAAGGCTCGGTGTAGAGCTCACTTTAAAAATGCCTCTGTCGCTGTGTTGTTTTTTATTGTAGGAGAAGGTTGAGACCATGTGGAGGGATGGAACAAACATAATTTGCAAGGAGCTTGGTTATCACACCAATGAAACAAGTCAAAACAAATCTCGAGACCTTCAATCCAATGCAAAGAACATTGAATTGGTTGTGGTCGATCAGGTGTCTCATCCACTTGCATAGTCGACACAATCCAATGCGAATCAATTTTTCAATGCAAGGATTTTCTTACACCATTCGACTTCAATGTATTTATTCCTCCAAATGCAGAGCTAGGCTGATTTTAGTAGAGAGTCCTCTAGACTTGGCAGGACTATTAGTGTTAGTTACAACTAACACTGTCACCAAATTTAGTGACAAAACCCCTAACGGGAATTTTTTTTTATAAAAACTTGTATATGTATAAGCTCTAGAAACAAATTTTCCTGGTGCAAAGAGCACTAAGGAAAAAAATTTATTTCTATTTACCCGAGATCATACATGAGGTTGTGAGACTACAAGGAGTTCGGGAAGTCAGCAGGAGGTAACACCAACTCTCGATGTAGTAATTTTATTCTCTAAAATTTTTCCTTCCTCTCAGTAACCTTTTTCCAACCTTTCCAGGAGCTTTAACCAGCTCTGGTACCAAATGTAAAACTAGGAAGAAAGCCTCATAAATTATATTAATCAACTAAATCAAAATACAATAGAGTAGGCTATAATATTTATACATATTGAATAGCCCGAATACAAACAAATATAAAGTTGTGACTATGCAACAATAAACTAACATACAAGAGTAGCTTTGAAAATACATCCGGGAAGCACAAATGAATAAAGACATAATTGTTATAACAACATAAAAATTATACTCGTGAATATAATAAGACAAATATGGTTAGTAAAACCATATAACATTATAAAACTAATCAATATAATGTAATAATTACTTAATAATAATATTAAAATAATTAATTATATAATGCATAATTAATTATCCTAACAATAAATATACAGGTTCAACAGAGAGCTAGCATGAGTTAACCTACTCATTTTCTATACCATAATCATTATATTTTGATAATTACACCCAGTTGACCTTATACTTACTAATATTTTTATTAACTGAAAATACTAATTTAAGTCAACAACTATAATACCCTTCTAGATTTAACCTTATAATCTATATATTATATACTTTCCCCACTCATCAAAAATTAAATAAGAAAAACACATTATTATGCGTAAACCGTGTTTAATTACTTGAAACATTACTAATTACTAATTGAAGTATTGTTAACATATCTTGTTTTAATAAAACATACTAAATATAATTATAATCTAGAGCATGGTAGTCTAGATTGAAAGAATGCATCATATCAAAAATTTCCCCGTGTTAATTCAGTAACTCGGATAATTCATTAAGAAATGGGAAGTGTTCTGCAGGGTGAAAATAGGTTTGAATGCAACATGTTGATAGTAAGTTTGGATGATACCAACCAACAATAAATGAAATGAGGTTATCATGTAAGAGAACATGTGACTCGCGTGAGTTGGGGTGTTGTAAGGAACTGTTACAAAGTAGAGATGTGAGTTGTATAGGTTGCATGAATTTGAGTCCCAATCGGTAAAGAAGCATACTACCGAATGTAAACAAAATTCATGCTACCGACCAATAAAGAACATTGATACTACCATCCGGTAGAAACATTGATACTTCTAGATGGTAGCAATATTCATACTACCATCCGATAGAAACATTCATGCTACTAGATAGTAAGAGTGATATTAATGATGTGGTCATGAATGAGACAGAAAAGGTAAAGCATGTACAAATGCCACCATCAAGTAAAAAAATCTTGCTACCACCAGGTAGTGAAGGGTGATAATGGTTAAGTCATGATAGAGCATGTTGAGGTGGTGTACTAGGTGTTGGAGGTGCGGTTTGCTATCGACCGTGCGGGGAATAGTCGACAGATGGAAGTAGGTTGTCTTGTAAATGTCTTGTACCCAACATGTTCCAACCGACCAACAACAAGAGTTTAAGGAAAGATAATTACAACCGACTGATGTGATGAATGAAATGTGATCTAAAAATGGGTGAATTAAATTTTCATTTATAAACATTTCCAAGGATTTGAGGAACTCAACATCAATGATTGGTAAAATTACTCCAAAAATTGATTAATTCCTTTCAAATGATGCACCTCAATCTGAATTCGAATCATAACATTGAAATGTGCAACTATATGTAATTTGTGGATTATGGATACTTTGAATTAAAAAACATAAGTCCATTTTTTCCCGTTTTAATGATGAATTACTTAATCAAATAATTAAAACCTTCTTACTAATTTTATCTGATAAAAAACTTCATTAAAAAAATTGAAACATCAAAAAAACCAGATTGATAACATAGTTCACCCGAAGGCTACATCTTTGGATTCTTGAAAAGAGAATTGATCTATTATTTCCCAAAGAAGTATAATTAACCCTTCCATAATGAAAAATAGACCACTATACCTATAAATGATCTTATCTAAGTCTCCTGAAGCTCTATACAAAATAAGAAACTGTCCTAAGATTGATTTGTGGCTCTATAATACTTCCACAAGTGTGATCCCCTTAAAATGCGATAAAAAAACAACTAAAACTAGATATTTAAAAAACTACGTGGAAACAAATTATATATCTGGAATGCTCTCAAAATTGTGAACAACTTTAATTTTTACACTATAGTGAAATTCGCCTCTAAGGGCCTCAAATCAAAGGTTGAATGCTTGTTGCTCCTTCCGATTACCTATACGACTTGTAACTCCCATGTTTTAAATAATAGTGATCTCCTTTTGTAGCTCAACAAGCCATCTTGAATAAATAGTGAGTTAATCGATTTAGGCACGAGTGGTCATGTGTTTGATTCTTCCTCCTCCTTTTATGATGTAATCTGTTTTATGTTTTGGGAACCAATATCCCACATTCATCCCTAGAGGTTTTGGATTGGCATTTAAATATACCAAGGGATGAATATTGTCCACGTTGTTGTGGCCACACTTTCTCATGTTTTTTTGGGCCGAATAACTATTGGCCAAGTTTTTGTTGCTTAGACTGCTAATTTGTGCCACAAATTGTGCTGAGGTATGTGTGTGATAAATCCAATCCATCAGGCAAGTTGGTAAAACTACATAGTGGTGGCTATGTTTATGTTTGTTGAGCCCGATACGGGCCGAGCTAAGTGGATTCGTCATGTTGGTCTAACTGCACCTTAAAAGGTTCTCGAGCTATGTGTAATGTTCCAATGCCCAATATAGGGCCGAGTTGGTAATGTAATCCGACCATCTAGAAGCCAATTTTTTGATTGAATAGATAGGATTCAAAGTCATGGATAACATAATATCCCGAGAAATGTGGAAATAGATAACCATGTGGAATGTAATCGGTCAATGCGGTGATAAACCTAAAGAATGTGGTAAAGAAATGTGATCAACTCGGTGGGTTGTTAATCACCCCACGGAGCTAGAAATATAGCTCTCCCGAGCCAAAATAAACCCGCAATGTAAATTATGAACTCTCGAAATAATAATCCCACATGGACAATGTTAGAGAATATATGGAATATAAAATTGTAAAAACAATAACAGAAATGTGAAATAAATGTGGCAAAGGCACCCTCCAACAAAAAAGTGTGTTAAGCTGGATGAGGGCATGTTATCACCAAATCACTGCCCCCTCCCAAAAGGCACGAGTGTTAATATGACATTCGGTGTGATTGGGTAACATGGGATCACCTTTCAAGTTGTGGTACTTATGGCTTAAGGTGAACCGCTAGAGAAGGTTGGCTTCCTCTTCCTAAAATAAGAAATACACTACTCCTAACTCAATAAAAACAACTACCTATACCTACACTAACATTTTATGGGGATTAGGGAGAGACGTTTGTAAGAAATAAAACCTAAGTTAGAAGTGGTGATGCACCAAGAAAGGGTTTTGCTAGGAAAAATTCCAGCTTGCCAATTAAGAGATATGATCATGAGGAGGATGAATATATGTCACATACTTCATTTACATATAACACTTCATTCCTTTATAATCACAAAGACCTCCAAATTTTTTTTAAAGAAACACTGGTTGCCCACTTCATTTGCAAACATGAGAAAGGAAAAATTAAACAACAAAATTTATGCAAGGACAAATAATTAGCCATAAAACATAATTTCATTATTCCAAGCACTTGCACAGGTGTCATTATAGTAGGGAAAGGCATAAGCTCCCATTACAATTTTGAGATGAAAGGCTTGAAATCCTGCAAATTGACAACAACTGAGCTTGTGAAGAGAGGGGAAGCATGGAAAATGTCTAACATTTTTTTGGAATAAGTACCCCTTTACAATTTATAACACTTTTGAGTTGTTGAGAGAAGGAAGGAAAAATACCTAAAAACTAGGCAAATTTGTAGTAGAACAGGTCAACCACGTTTACCTCATTAATTGCAACTCCACCTTTTAAGGAACTTTTCATATAATGAGTAAAACTTGCAATTTTGGATTGCACAACTTCTAAAAATCCACATTCTGATGATTTTATGGCGTAGCTCTCTCTCTCTCTCTCTTAATCCACATGAAATGTTAGTATAGGTATAGGTAGTTGTTTTTATTACATTAGGAGTAGTGTAGTTCTTAGTTTAGGAAGAGGAAGCCACGTGTCAATGCATGATTTTCTAGTTGACCAACTTTGACCATTTTTAAACCACATCTTTGACCAAAGGATAACTTCTACACCAAAAATCTGTTTCTAGAGTTCTACATACCGTCAGAAGGCTCTCACAACACTCTATAGTGTAGTAATGGTTTAGGGAGGTTTAACAAACATCCATCACCCGAAAACTCCTCCAAATCACTCCTCCCAACTGGGAATGATTTTTGTCCACAAAAAGTTGTGTATCAACCCTCAAAATGTGTTATCTCTTTATGTAACTACACAAACACATACAAGAACCTAAAATAGCATCATAGGTTAATCAAATGCAAAAATTTGATTAGCTAGCCATATAACCGATCAAATAATAACACCCATTTAAACTAGTGTCCAACTGAAATGTTGTAACCCTCACAACTCTACACACATCTCGTGAACTACCAAATTCCCCTGTAATGCCATCATAAACAACTAATAAAATAATAACACCTAATTAACCTATTCTTCAACTGTCACTTTGTGATATGGCCAATTAATTAACTTACAAGTCCATAAACATAGATTAGTATACTAGACATCTAAACTTCGCACAATTAGGCTAGTGTCCCATGTCTATCTGAAACTTTAAAAATGGAAATATTCATTATCCAGTATAGTTATACCATCAATGCCAAAATAGTTATAGTCAAAAACTGAATCCATGTGAATCTTCCAAAAACCACTGTAATGCCATCATAAATAATAAGTTAGATAATAACACCCATATATAATGGAGGCTAGTCTTAATCTAGCACTTTATGATTATGTTGATTACAATCTGTAAATATTCACTATGCAAAATAATTAAACCATCAACACCCAAAATGGTTATAATCAAAATTTGAATCAACATGAATTTGTAAATTCTATCCATACACACTAAACTATAAAAGGATAGATCAAACTATAACTGTGCTTACCCAAAATGGTGAACTACTCAATGCTGCAAATGATCACTAGGCATACCTACACACCAGTTTGTTAGTGCAAATAATGTACACTTCAATTGTAACTACATGGGGTAGCTACAAATACATGCCCTAAAATAAGGGTAGTCATGAATGTGCAATTACCCTATGAAGACACAATAGATTTGTATATTATCTACAAAATCAAAAGGTGTCAACAGACTTACACAATGACATTTAACAATAGTACTCAAAAATGCATTCCAAAAATAGACATCATTCATCACATGCCCACTAAAACTGCATAAACTACTACTAAAAATATAGAAAGTGGTATATTGCCATCTTTTAAAAAGTAAGAAGTTAAATTTGAGCATTTTTAAACTCTGTGTCTCAAATCCTCTTACAAGTGACCCCAATTTCCAATTTCAAGGTAATTAAAAACATATGTGAATTATTCCTTCATCATAACCGGAAATCCACAAAATTACCCTGAGAAGTTTGCATTGTTGAAAGCATGCAAAACAAAACTATCCAACTCACATGAGCCTACATTCTCCATATCAAAACTGAATAGAATCATAAGTGATTCAACAATGGATAAAGGTTTATTTAAAATTTGTGGTTCAAAAATTCCTTTACCTTGACTCTAACTTGTCTTACCATACACTAGATGGTTTTTGGATGAATTTTCCATCAGTTATCAACCCAATGCCTCATTTGACAAAATATGCAACTTCACATAGTGCACATGTCTGTGTTCAACCACTGAAATAACTGCACCATTTGAAGAAATCAATGTTAATCAGATTAAAACTGGAAGAAAAATATCAAGCTAAAACCAACTTTGATACCAAACTTGATCCGAACTCGGGTGAAGTAAATTCACACTTATAAACATTTCCAAGGATCTAATGTAATGCCTCCAAACATGACTAAGTACGTATGATGATTTCTAATTTAAAAGGTATAAACATTGAAAGATGATTTTTTCATAAGACGGTGTACTCTTATGATTTTGGAAATCATGTTTGCGAGAAAATAATTCTTCTATTGAATAGGCACATTTTGTCATATTTTTGCTTAATTAAAAATGAAGCATTTAATCTCTGTTATGCAAGATAAATTCATTGCATGGGATTATGAATTTAAATTTGAATTTTCATAATTTAAGAGGAATCAAACATCATTACCTTAGATCAGTTCCATTGATCTAAGGTATGCTTCTAATTTTCATGTCTTGTTGACATGATATCTAATTTTGACAAATGAAAGAAGTTCGGATTTGGAGTGTGTAAAGGCTATAAACGACCTGTATGCATAGATCTCTACTTCGTATTGGATCTAGTAATGATTCTGGTTCTTCTTTTCTATTTTTTTAGGATGAGATTTCATTCGAGCGATTAGGACCTAATATAAATAAGTTCTAAAAATAATGATTCTATCCTAAGGGTTAAACCTAGCCTAAGCTTCTATGACTTATGCTAATTGGGAAGGAAAAAGGATTAGGAGGGACCTAGAATTATACTATGGACCTATGTTGTTTTCCTAACCTAATGTTAACCTAACTTAAAGTTGGCTTACCTAAAGGAGGCATGTGGAACGACATGGACATTGGGTGGTCGATGGCATTGGTTTCAAGATATTAAATGGGATTTAATATTGTCTTATCTCTTCCTACTGCCAACTTTGGCATGGGCATTGGAAAAATTAGGAGAGGCTGAGTTGGCACCTCTACCAAGTTTAGTTGCATGAAAATTTAAATTTAGATACTGCTAAATGTGGATATGGCGGTGGCATGGGAATTGGAGGGAACTGATAGTCCTTTGCATTTAATTTTTTTGAACTTGGCAAAAACTACCTACGAAGATACATGAGGGGTTTAGTTGTTTTGATATTTTTTTGTTTTGAGTTTGGGATCTTCATTGTGTTTTTTAGTCCTTCGAACCTCTAGTTTGATTCTTGCATGACCGTAATTCTTGCATGGCATAGAACTATTAGGATTCTGTGAAAACTATAAAAAGAAAGAGGAAGTATTAATGGCTTTTGTTGACGTTTTGTGGAAAGGAAGAAGTTATTGAAGTTTTTCTTAGAGATATTTTGTGAATCGGTGAAGGATAAGGGCTATCGAGACATGATAAGATCTACCCATTAATTTGTTTTTCTTTTACTTAATTGATTCATTAAAAAAACTCTAATCTTGGGATTAATCTGGTTTTTCTTGGTAGATAAGATCACTTTGCAATGATTTTTGTGATGTTTATTGTGTTCGCTATTTCGACTTCACCTGTATGATGGAAAATGTGATCTAGGTTTCGATATTCTTAAACTAATTTTTTACATTATGATATAATATTCTCGCATGAGCTTGAGATGAATTCAAAAATGTGTGAGATATTGTTTGAGCTATTTCCATCTCGTAGGTAGCTTGCTTTATTTAATCTTCGGATCTGGTTTCCAATTGAACTTGTTCCTCTCCGTTTGGAAACCGTAGTCTTTAAACTGTTAGAATACTTGACTATTGATTAAATCTTCTTGAACCTTCAAGGAAGATAAAATCTATGTGACTCTTGCTTAAAATGTATTCCTCGGGTGCTGGAGGAAAGATTAAAAAAATAGACGAGTATGATTGTTTATCTATCATTGTCTATAATTTGGATCTGGTTTTTCTTGACAAGTGTTTAATGTTTCATGAACTAGTTTAAGTCATTTATTTATGTATTTAAGTTTGTAAATGTATACTTCTTTTGTTTTACCGGAAACATACGTTGTTTTCAAGATCTGATTTTGGGAAGCCATAAGGAATATATATTACTTTGTTTTCTTCTATTTCCTTGGGGTCTTTAATAACCTTGGAAGGATGGCATCTTGGGTGTTATAAAAAGGGAAAACACCCTTGAGTTTTAACTATTGTTATTTGCCGTCTGTGTCAACTTGAACCTCTTGGTAGTTCCTTGACATGGTATTATTGTATTGTGTTGGCATATTTCTTGGTCCTTGGGTCATCAAACCCGGTCTCGATTATGTAGATCTTAAGCAATGTTCTTCATGAAAAGGTGAAATGATTACTCCTATTTTTGTTTAATCGTATTGTTCACTTCTTTACCTATTTGGGTCTGAGTTGGTAGGTGGGTTTAGAATTGCTCTCCTATTGAATTTTCCCTTTTGCATCTTTGTATCTTGTGGGGGACAGTTTAATTGTAATCTTGTGGTAATCTTGGTTATTTGTACCATCTCTTGGAATGATGGAAGGTAATGGATTGTGTTTCTTTTTGTTATTTCCTTTCTCTGGATTGTGTTCACTCAATTTGACCCCTGGATTTGTTCTCTGTTTAGGGATTTTGGTATGGGACAATAGAGATTGGACTCGTCTATTTATGTTCCTGGTTACCTAATGGTATCTTTCTAATCATGCTAGAACTAAAGGGAAGTAATCTCTCTCTATCTCTCTATCTTTGATCTTCTTTATGCTACAAGGTGTTTTCCTTCTTTGATCTATTCCTTGACGCAACTCTTGGACCTGTTGTGTAAGATTGAGTTTAGGTTTTTCTAGACAAGAAAAATATAATAGAGAATAATTCGATGGATTATTTTGTTTGGTTGGAATATTTATGAGTAAATATTTGAGTTCGAGGAGAATATTGGGATGGTTGATTGAGTTGTACCTGAATGGTAAACCTTACCATTATACCCTCTTGACTTAAGGACAACATTGTTGTATATTTTTGGGAATTGATTGTAGTCCCATTTACATGCCAATTTGATCTTAACCTCTGATGAGGTTTGTTTTTAGTTTTTTGTACTTAACTTAAATTAGAGGTACTCTAAATTTGAGTATTAGGATACTCAAATCGGAGGCACCTTCTAGATAACATGTTTATATCATCCTAAATTTTTTCTTAATTTTTTAGTTCTCATTACTGGCATCTTGGATTTTAGGATGACTTTTAGTGGATGAAAAATTGAGAGGGAATTCTTGTTGTTTTATCTTCAGCTGAACTATGCCTAAAAACATGAAAATTAATGTATCAAAGAGTCAAGAAGGCTATGAGGCAATGTTACTCATTTAAATTATTGTGGTAATTATTTTGTTCATAAGTAATATAATGCAAGGTTGAAGTTGTATATTTCATGACTTAATCTTACTTTTTCTTGGGTATATCTCTTTCTGTATCTCTTTTATTTGGGTATGGTAACTTCCTTTGGTTATGTCTTCCGGATGCTCATGATTGTTTCATGACAATGATTTCTTTTTATGGAATAGTTAGCTATAAGAACATCATTTTAATGTTTAGTGTTTATCATGCTCAGTTTAATGAATTGAACCATGCTAGCAATTTTGCAGATGGACTTCATAAGTGATGAAAGGAGAAAATATATTTAGGAAGTTACATTTTTTTATCAAAGAGACTGGATCTTTTTATGATGAAATATGGTTCATTACTGAAATGTATTTTATGGAAAAGAAATTTTTATTTGAAATTGATTCAAGTATTATTGTTTGGCATTAGTAATGTCTGAAGTGTTTGGATTTTTTATTGTATGAATTTTCTTGATGAATAAAAGATATGTGAAATTTTTGTATTTGATGTATTTCCTTTTGGAAATCAATGAGTGGAAATGTTAAGTAATCCTCTACTTTTCAATCAGTGAGCTTACTCTTTGGTTTGGAATAGAATGGATAGAGATCAACGTACTTGATGTACTACTCTCTCTAGTGAAAATGTAACTTATTAAGTTGACATCCATGCATGGATATTCAACTATATCACTAAGGATATATTAAATCAAATGTTTTTGGGTGAATAAAACTATGATAATAACTTATAATATACTATGGGGTTATAAATGAACATTTACCCCTTTATAAGAAAAAGGGAAGACAACTTCCATGCAATGAAACATAGACTTGTTTAAAGACCTTTTGGGAATGAATCTGAATGTTATCCTTAGATAGTGGAAGGTGTGCTTCCTCTTGATTAGTTCCTTAACCAGAATAGGACTGATGAAAAAGAAAATAATTGGGATTAGACTTCATTCCAATGAAGTATAATATAAAAAGAAATGATTCAGAACTTAAGTAAGCTAGGACTTGGGTAAGTAAATAAGCAAACATCCTTTAATATATGCTTTGGATCTATTATATAAAATATAATTTTGAATGTTAATGGTATAAAAACATACCTTATGAAATGATTACGGGGTAGGTGTATCTACATACCTAATCTAATTACATTTTTAATTAGAACCCTAATGTTAAAAGAACCTTGTTACTCGGTAGAGGGTAACCGCAATTAATTCGTCTTGAGATAATAGATAAGTCATTAACTTTCTATAAGGTATGTTTTCCCAGATGAGGAAATCTCAGATAGATGTTGACACATACCAACTGCAAGGAAGTACCTTTGGGAAGACTAGGGTCTTCACAAGGATATTGTGTTGTAGTTGACATGTTTCAACACCCTTTTGAGTTTGTTCATCTAGACTAACATAAACTTTGACTTGATCATAGTTCTTCCCTAGGTAGGGATAAGGGCATGATCTAGTGTCAAGGTCAACTCACATTGACTTAGGATGAATAGACATGCCCAATTGACATAAGTCGATTGAGTATGTCTAAATACCCTTAGTCACCATAAGAATTCCTCCACACTAGGCCATGTTGCTAACCTTGGCTAGGGTTAAACCTTGAACAAGTGGAATGAAAAAGTCAGTGAAGACCATTCTAGATAATAGATCAAGTGGGGTGAAGGATGTATTCCATTTGACAAGTATGTCATCTAGGAATATAAACATAAATAGTATGTTTAAAATCTTTGGCCAAAGTATCGCAAGCTGCTGGTTGTGTTTTCCTATGTCACCTAGTTTAAGAAGCGAGATTTCATATGAATATCGGTAACAAATATTAAGATAGGCCTCTTAAAAAGAACACTTAATACCTCGAAAAGGGTAAGGGAAACAAGTATACATATTATACAAATCATTAAGTTAACATGAGAGATTGGTATGATACCAAGTCATGAAATGAGATATTAGTGTTACACTAAGTCATTTCGATTGCATACAATTTTTGTTATGAGATTGATTGGCTTTGGAATGTGTGTTCTAAATTAAGTTAATTTAGAACAGAGAACATTATGCAAAATAAAATATTTCCCTTGTTTCTAAAGTCTTAAAATGGGAATGTTACGAACTCAACATCAATGATTGGTCCTATTACTCTAAAATTTTATTAATTCCTTTCAAATGATACACCTCAATATGAATTTGAATTATAACATTAAAATGTGCAACTATTTGTACTTTATGGATTATGAATACTGAATTAAAAACCTTAAGTCCATTTTTTCCCATTTTAAATGATGAATTACTTAATAAAATAATTAAAAACTTCTTACTAATTTTATCTCGATCAAAAAATTCATCAAAACAAAATTAAAACATCAAAAAAATAGATTTATAACGAAGCTCACCCAAAGGCTACGTCTCCAAATTATCGAAAAGAGAATTGATCTATTATTTCCCAAAGAAGTAAAAATTAAACCTTTCAATATGGAAAATAGACCATTATACCTGCAAATGATCTGATCTAAGACTCATGGAACTCTACACAAAATCGAAACTATCCAAAGATTGATTTGTGGCTCCTAAAATACTTCCACAAAGTGTGATCCCCTTACAAATGCAATAAAAACACCTAAAAATGGATATTTAAAAATACTACATGGAAAAATATTATATATCTAGAATCCTCTCATAATTCTAAACAACTTTCAATTTTACACCATAGTGAAATTCGACCTCTAAGGGCCTCAAATCCAAGGTTGAATGCCTGCTTCTCCTTGTGGTTTATACACGAGACCTACAACTCTCGTATTTTAAATAACAATAAGCTCTTTTTATAACCCAACAAGCCATCCTAGCTGAATGGAAATTGATCGATTTAGGTTTGAGAGGTCATGGGTTTGAGTTTTCCTCCTCCTTTTATGATGTGACTATTTTATGTTTGGGAATCAATATCCCACATTCATCGCTGGGACATTTTTAATTGGAATTTAACTATACCAAGGGCTGGCCACTATCCACATGCCTGCAGACACACCTACTCATGTTTTTTTGGGTCACATAACTTTTGGCTAAGTTGTTGTTTCTTAGATTTCTAAGTTGTGCCACAGATTGTGCGAGGTATGTGTGTGATATACCCAATTCATTGGGCGAGCCGGTAAAACCAAATGGCGGTGGCTTTGTGTATGTTTGTTGAGCCCAATGTGGGCCAAGCTAAGTGGCTTCACCGTGTTGGTTTAACTACACCTTAAAAGGTGTTGATCTATGTGTAATGTTCCAATGCCCAATATAGGGCTGATTTGATAATGTAATCCACCCGTATAAAAGCCAATTCATTAATTGAGTAGATAGGCTTTAAATTAAATGATAACATAATATTCCAAGAAATGTGGAAATATATAACCATGTGGAATGTAATCGGTCAATGTGGTGATAAACCCGAACCAATTGGTAAAGAAATGTGATTAACTTGGTGGGGAGTTGATCACCCCACCGAGCTAGAAATATAGCTTGCACTTGAGCCAAAATCACCTTGAAATGCAAAATATGAACTCTCCAAAACAATAATCCCACATGGACAATGTTAGAGAATATGTGGCATATAAAATCATAAAAACAATAATAACAATGTGAAATAAAGGCGGAAAATGCACCCTCTTACAAAATTTTTAACGGGTCCACCAAGTAGTGGGGTCCACCAAATTTTTAACCATTTGTCGAAGATCGGGTCAAAACAAAAAAACTTAACCTTTTTCACCTTTTTCCAAAACTTCCATGTGTCAATGCGTGATTCGCCAGTTGACCAACTTTGACCATTTTCAAACCACATCTTTGACCCACGATAACTTCGCACTCGAATCCGCTTTTGGAGTTCTACATACCGTCAAAAGGTCTCGTAACACTATACAATGTGGTAATGGATTTTGGAGGTTTAGGAAAATTATAACACCTAAAAAATCCTATGAATCAAAATGCTACCGGCTAGTAGCAAGAATATGTTGTAACCATCCAACTTCAAGACCAACAATGATGGGTCAGGCATTAATGAATGCAATAGAGAGTAACTCAACGACCAGTTTAATGAGTTAAGGTTCCCATGTCTTCTCTTTCAAGTGAGGTACCATTGGGAAACAAATTAGTAAGGTTTCCCATACCTCTTTTCAGATAATTAATGCAGGTTATTGGTTGGTGGAAGAAAATTTGAGTTTCCTCTCTATATATAATGTAAATTCCCCTCATTTATGAAGTAGGAGGGGATGTTATAAAAATGTATAGAACTCTATCAAAATTGTTCCAGAACTTTTATGAGTTATAGGCCTCAGATTTGGGCATTTTGCAAGGTGATTCTTTCCTTTTGCCTCCATTATAATGGATTATGCATCCTTTTAAGTAATAAAATTCATGTTTTGTGGCTCGTATTTTCCCTATATTGTGTTGTAATGAATTTCCTTGAATTTCATTTCATTTTCAGGTATATTGTGTATATCTTGTTCTCTTTGTAGGATTCAAATCTCTTATGCTCCATGAAAATGGTAATTTGAATGTTGTTTTGGATTGAGCTACTCACATCTACCCTCTCCTCCATTTTTCTCTCATTTTCAATCGGAATATCTCCACATGTTGTTCTTGGTGTTATCACCTCCCCATAGTCTAGGATTTTAATTTTATGCAACCCCTTCTCACCCTAGTCCCTTAGAATCATAAATTAGAGTTAGATAGTTGAATTTCATTTACTAGGAGTAGTTTTAACATTATGAATAGGTAGAGGAACCAACCTTCTGACAAGGTTTGGCTCACGTAGTAAGTACCACAACTTCGAGACAATCCCATTTTAGAAAGTAGGGGTATTTAATGAGCAAATCCGATGGTTCTAAATTTTTGTTATAACATTTTTAGCACACATGGTGGGAAATAAGTGACATTTTATTGTCCTTTTTCCAATTTTTGGTGTGTATCTTGGTAAATTTCAGCCTTTAGAGGCTCTGCGAAAACACACCCTGGAGACCCCAATCTTTTTTTCAACTTGTTTTAAGAATTTAGATGGGATACAGAACAAAAAAATAATGATCTTTTGAATGCTTGTAGTCATCACGAAGGAGGAGAGCAATAGGTATAGCAGTTCAAATATCACCTTCACCACCAAATAGGAATATTTCTACTCCACCTCCCAAAGAGAACATTTTTTCATTCACCTCAATTTTTATACCCCATTAAAATTATGGTAGCACCACAAAGGAATTTACCATTTGTTACCTTCACCGGTGAAATTCCTCTTGCTCTTAATGCACAACATAATATACCAATAACTACACTCAAAAGTATTTCATACTTCACTAGTGAGAATTATGTTACCCCTGTTGAGAATATTCAGGATGTTACAAATGTATGCTCTCTTCATCTAGTTACAAAATATGATGTAGTTGTTAGGATGTTAGCATATTTACTTAAGGGTAAAGAACTTTAGTGGTATAGAAGCTTGAGACCTACATTCATTACAAGTTGGTATGATCTTAGTATAACTGTGTGTAATTATTTTAAGGATATGTAAGATCACCTATCTTTGTTAGAGCAGTTGACAATAACAAAGAGAGAGCCTAAAAACAAATGACTGATTCCAATGCCATATTTCAAAGGACTTGGGACTGAATTCCTTAAGTGGTGATGCATACACCTCAACATGTATTTCTTTATTATTTAAAGTATTTTAATACTAATATTTTAGTCATGATTTAGTCGATGGGGGTAAAACATTACAAAATTCCTATAGAATTTATATTAGGGCTGAGAATAGTTTTATTTAGGCTAGAAAACTTTCTCCTAGACCTCTAATTCCTATCTACTTAGAGATTGAGATGCCTACTTCTCATCAAACCCATGAATTAGATCTTATCGAAATCCAATAATTTAGACTCCTAATGAAACGTCTACTTCTTCAAGTCCTTCCATTGAGTTACAAGAAGTAATGAAATAATTTCAAAATTTTGGGATTGAGTTGGTATCTATGAAGAGGTAGCAATACCATAATTTCAGAACTTATCAAACTTCATACCAACCAAATAATCCTTGTTAAAAACTAAAAATAACTTCATCCCAAGATTCCCCTCAAAATTAGAATCAATTTCCTCCTACAAGTCCTTTTAACCATATAACCTAAAAGGGGTTAGTTAATCTCAAGCTTTAGTTCTGTTCAAAATAACCTTGTGCAAGATTATGAATGGTATTTCCCTTACCACCTTCCACACATCCAAGTAATGTGATAAAATTGAATGTTGAGCCAAGATTTGATGGTGTAAGGTACACATGTCTCTCAAGATACAACAATAGAAGAAAACCAACAATAAATTGTCACTCAGAAAAACCAACAAGTGATACTTCCTTGAAATTGGAAAATGGATTATTTTTGTGGAGTAAATCAAACATTTCTCAAGGTGTGCCTACAAATAATATTTATAAGAATCGGACTATAGAAGAGGGCTATAGAAGAGGGACATTCATTGAATTTTTTTCCTTCTCAACCTTCTTTGACACTTCCAAGAAGCAACATGTCAAACATAAAACCAAATGTACAAAGTCAAACTAAAAGACTTCCACATCAGCCCACGTGTAAGAAAAGGTTGTTGTAAGTAAGGTGCAACAAAATTATAACCCAACACATTTTAAAATTCTTGAAAAAATGAATAAAACCTATGTGAGAATATATATGTGGGAATAATTGTATATTATAGGATAGAGAGATATTTTGTAGGCAACTATGGCCAACTTGTCTATCCCAAGTGAGTCATCAAAGGAATAAGACAAGGTTTTTCTTACAAATGAATTACAACAGAAGGAGGATAAGCTGAGAAATAATATGAAGCCTCCACCTTTCTATGTATCCTTGATCATTGGAAAAACATTACTACACAATTACATGATTGACTATGGAGCAAGCAGTTTAGTGATGCCAAAATAAATTACGGACCAACCGGGCTCAAATATGAATCCCTTACTAAATGAGCAGTGTAGTTGGATGGGAAAAAAGTGGGAAATTTTGGATATATCGAGGGTTAAGCATCACATTGTATGCATTCCCAAATATTTCAATTCCTCAAGAAATTTTCATGATTGATTTACCTCCACTCTTTTCTCTATGTATGTCCTAAGATTTCGTTGTTAAGATTGGAGGATAATAATCAGTTGATTGGTCTAAGATGATCTTTAGGAAAAGGTATGACACTAAGGATACTATTAAGTTTGAACCTATTATTACATATCATAAATAAACTTTTTTCCTAGCTCAATCAATGCTAATTTCGTAATCTTTAATCAAGAAGACTCCCTAAATTCTCAAGAATAAGGTACTTAGATTGAAGGCATCCCTTACTTGCTACTTGATGAGTGGGGAAATGAATTCCATGGTTTTGACCTATATCGACAGATTGAGGAAGTTGGCCTCGGATCTATTTTATACATGAGGAGAATCCACCCTTGCCTAGTGTTATCAAGTCAACTGATAAAGAAGATGAAATTTGGAGAATGTTCTTTGATGGATCAAGAGGTAGAAAAGGTGCGAGAAGGGGGTGTATTATACATGCGATATAGGTATAAAGTATTACTCCTCCTCTAGATTTCAATTCAGCTACTCCAACAACATAATAGAGTATGAGTCTCTCAACCACAGTATTCAATGGGAAAGGAAAAGAATATTAAGAAAAAACAAACCTTCAACGACAATGAGCTGATTGTGAACTAGGTTAGAGGATCAAATGCATCCGAGAATGATCTAATCAAAGCCTGGAAGTACACAATATGGGATATTTTGGAATATTTTGAAGCTTTCAATATTCATGCCATTCTAAGAAAGGAGAAAAAAATTGTTGACATGTTGGATGCAATTATAGCAATATTTGATGTTGTTGAGGATGTTAAAAGAGACATAATTTAACGTCATGCCAGGGATGATAGTGAGATTTTTGTACCAGAGAATAACAAAATTGGTAGGTGTTTGAGAATGACCAAAATATTGTTAATTTCATTCAAGGAGAAGCTAAGTTTTCTTCAAGGAACAAGGACAAGTTGGAGAGGAAGTACAAAGATCGAGTGGTTTAACTCGGATCAAACAAGATACCCAAGGGTCTAGTGACCTTGGAGTCCATCTTCAATCCCAATGACCAGTTCAGAAAAGAAAAGGTAAACATAATGGTGAAAGGTGAAGACTCGGATCCCATATTATTTAGTGAAGGAAAATTTCTCCAATTTGGCAAGGTAAGAACTTCACAAGAAAAACATGATTTTGTATAACTTTTCCATGAATTTGCTGATGTTTTTGCATGCGAGATATGAAGACCTTAAAGGTTTTGATCCCAGCTTAGTTCAACACACTATTGAGTTGGATCCAACTACTAAACCCATTATACGAAACAAATACTTGTTAATACACACATTGAACCCTTGATGAAGAAAGAGATAAACAAGTTAATTAAAGAAAGCATAATTTTTCCTATCAAGCATTCATCTTGGGTTGCCAACCTAGTCCCAGTGTGGAAAAATAATGGATAAATAAGGATGTGTGTCAACTTTAGAGACTTGAAAAAGGTTTACTTGAAGGATCATTACTTGTTTCCCTCTATGGAATAAATATTATAAATGGTAGTAGGTTTTGAAAGGTTTTCTCTCCTAGATGGATACTTAGGGTATAATCAGATCATGGTAAAGGATGAAGATCAGCTCAAGACAACCTTCAACATAAAGTGGGGAACCTATGCCTATAAGAAAATTCCATTTAGTCTATAAAATGTAGGGGAAATATTTTAGAGGGCCATGGACATAGCATTCTAGGGATTAATAAATAAAATTGTTCTTGTGTACTTTGATGATATCATAATATTCTCAAAAATATGAAACTCATCACCTTTTGCACCTAAGGAAGGTATTTGAGAGATTTAGGCTATTTTTAGTTTCTCTCAATCCCAAAAAGTGTATCTTCCTATCTCATGAAGGAAAAATCCTTAGCCATATTATTTATTGAGAAGGGTTGAACATTTAAACAAAGAGGGTTAGTGTCATCCTTGCATTACCATTGCTAAGAAAAAATAAGTCTCTCCAAAGTTTCTTAGGAAGGATAAATTTTGTTAGGAGGCTTGTGCCTAACTTTTCTAATCTTGTTAAACCTTTAATACTAATGTTAAAGAAGAAAAAAATTCAAATGGACAACTGGAGGAAACAATGGTTTTGAATCCATAAATAAAGCAATTGTATAGTCACCAACTCCCATTAATCCATATTTCACGAAGGATTTCACCTTGTATACCATTGAGGTACTGAACAATATCTCGCCAAACTAGTGCAACTAAATGAAAAGGATTGGAACAACTTGTCACATTATTAAAACAAATTCTAGAGGATTATAAGGTGATATAATAATTCATTGAGAATCAGGTCCTTGTTGTGATAAGAATTCTAAATAAATTTATACATTTAGTGTCCAAAAACAAGATTCATCTTCTAGTTTCACACGCTGGTGTGGAAGAATTCATTTTGAACAAGGATTTAAATGATAAATGAGCTATATGGATAACTAGGGTGATGGAATATGATATTGACATAAAGGTAGCCAAACTAGTTAAAGGTAAATGGATGTGTGAATAATTATCTTTATACTAACAAATTGAGCAGAGACTATTTTAGTGCTTCAAGATGACTAGGAAAAATAAGCCAATGCCTTATGCAACCCTTATTGTAGGCACCCAAAATTGGCTCACAATCCTCTAAGCCCCTTTCATTTACCATGAACCCTTCCACAAATTATTATGTTATTACCTCACCCCTCCACCTTACCTCTCCATCTCACTTGGACCTATCCCAAGGGCATTTAACTAATTAAGACTAGGTCATCACTCCTAACATTGAGTCATCACTTCACTTAACTAACTAAGACTTATTATAAACCTAACATTAATTGTCAATTACCTCTTCCATCAATTTCCCATGTGTTTAAATGTGAACCAAGACTCCTATCCCATAATCAAATGTTGATGATACCAAAAAAAGAAGAAACATGCTATTTTGAGAAAAATTGACTATTTCTCCCTAACCAACGCCGGTTATTCCTCGGCGATTCTCGTGAAGGAACCACCATCGCTTATTTTAAATAACGATTTTCCACTCTTCCACCAGTTATTATTTTGGGTTGGATTTGGATTATTCACTCACATCCTAACATTCTATTGAGCATCTAATGATCAAACACAACACCAAAGCATCTAAGTTCTTCACCAAAAACTAACCTCTTGCTCCATAACCTCGGATCATTCACACAAGGAAGCACCTAGGCTTTTCTATCACAACACTAGATCTTGGCCCATCTCTTTGTCAAGCACTCACCAACCATCATCATTTACTAATCTCCATATCGTCAAATAAGTATATTAACCAGGTTGTTAGTTCTTAACTTTGGATTTAGATATCTCATTATCTTTTGTTGAACGACTTATTTCTAAACCGAATCCGTCCATCACCTATCTACCCAATAACCTACCAATCTGAACCTCTCTATCCCTCTAACCACCCCCATTACCCCTTATGAGCCTTCACCTAAATCCCAACACCCTGTCTAAGCCTTCCCAATACCTCGTGTCATAATAGAAAGCCCAAAAAATACCTTTTCACCTTTGCCACACAATTTCCCCTATCAATGCTGGTTGGGGGACCAAAGTACCCATTTTCCACCTTTCATATGTTTTGGACCCTCCAACAAGCATGAGATATTTCTTTTCATGTGAGTTGTATACCTTTTCCTTCTATCCCTTCTCTTCCTTCCATTTTGTCTCTAATGGATCCTAATGCACCTAAGATGATACATGAAGGTGATGAGGAATTCACTATATTCATTGATCATAACACCAAGGCCTTACAACATTACCTTTCTACTTCTTCCACCCGTGACTCATACGATCAGCATTTTTATGGAATGACCACTTCCATACGACCCATTTCTAGTGACTCGCCATATTGAGGAATGCTAATGCGGCCACCCAAACTACTCTAGCATTGCCTACTCCTATTTTACAACAACCTACTTCTCACGTAACCTCTACATCCTTGACATCTTATCTCCCACTGACATCTGTAGTACCCATATCCACTGCCCCTATTATGTTATCATCGAGTATCTTCTATACCCATTCCTACACAACAGCTAGTTGCATTAACCTCTTCCACCCCATTTTAGAATTTTTTGGTCTCTATTCCCCAAACTCTTCCTCCTGTCACCATGAGGATCTTTTCACAAGTTAATCCCACCTACACCTTACCTCGACACAACCTATCACCTCTACTTCATATTTGAGATATATGCCATCCTCTTCTACTAATCCGTACATTCCTACATCTAAATTCACGTACTTGACAAAACCACATACTTGTATGCCTTTTATGACCCATTAATCTTATCAAATCCCTTATTCCTAATGGGGCATCAATTAATCAAAACTGACAATGGATATCATTAAAATGATGATGGAAAAAATGTAGAAGCTTCATGCCTTTGTTTTGGGTCCCCTAATGTCTTAACATATGATGAGATTTGTAACGAACTCATCCATCCCTCTATATGTATTCATCTGTATCCCTTAAAATGGGAGCTACCTAAATTCAACCACTCCAATAGTAAGGAGGACCCATAGTAGCACTTGTGTTCATTTAGACATGATTGTTATTTGATAGGCCATGATGATGCCTTTATCCTTCATACCTTTCCCATGTCCCTATCCAGACCTGCCTTAGATTGGTATAGTTCTTTGCCCAAACATTCTATATTTTCCTTCAATCAATTTGCATAGACCTTTCTCAATAAATTTATGATAAATATATCTAAAAAGGTATCTATGAATGATTTTATATTATATTTTTCAATATGAGGATAATTCTATATTTGATTTCCTCATGCATTGGTGAGGCTTAATGAATCATTTCTCCTTCACTCTCCCACAACTTGAGATCGTAGAGTTGTTTACTAGGGCATGTGCCAAACACATTTTCCCAACTCTTTAGGTTCAAATGTCAAATGTTTGATGATATTTTCACCTAATCAATTAGATCTCCTTCACTCTCCCACGCTTTGAGCTCATAGAGTTGTTTACTAGGCGTGTGCCGGACACATTTACCAAAATCTTCAAGCTCAAATGTTTTGTATGTTTGATGAGGTTTTTACCATGGCACAAAAGCTATAGATTTGCGCCCTCTAAGAATTGAAACTTAAATTTCATATAAATAATGCTACCTTAAAATCCAACCAATATTCTTCCAAACCACCGAACAACCATTCTAAGCCCAAAGGATCTACCAACATGGTGGTTATAAAGGTTGGAGTATAAACCCAAACCTCTTTCCAATCTCACGCCTATTCAAATTTTTCAATACAAAATATGAACAAAGGAGTTACACTCCCATCAAAGATCCTTATTCTTCCACACTGGAATTGTTTTTAAGGCCGGATCCATCACTCTTCCTCCCATCAAACCATATAATGGTTTTGATCCTTCTCACCCTAGACCATCTTGGTATAAAGAACACAACTTCCATAATTACCACTTTGTAAGAGGACATAGTGACACAAAATGTAAAACCTTCAAAAACATTGTGCACGGAATTTTAGATAGTGGTGATCTCATCTTTGACAACTCTAACACATGTGCTAATCCAAACTTGGAAGTTTATAGAATACCTTTCCCCACCATTCCCCTTCATCAACTTACACTTTGCCAAGACATCTAAAGAAGAAACCAATGTCCATGTGGTTCATGCAATCTTCACTACAACATCTGATCCTTCTATCGAGCATCCTCCTCTAGCATCTATTGAGGAAATTCTTGCATGGACTCCCCTACCCACAGAGGATCCCACCTTACTAGTTCCTTTACCCATAGAGGAACCCACCTCACCTATTCCTTTAGCCATAAAGGAACCCTCATTATCATCTTTTCTACCCACAGAGGATCCTACATCACCCACCTTGCCTTCTCCTCAACCTATAGAGGATTCAACCTTTCCTACATCACCCACCTTGCCTTCTCCTCAACTTGTAGAGGATCTAACCTTGTCTACTTTACCCAATTTTCCTCCTCCTCTACCCAAAGAGGATTCAATCTTATCTACCTATTCTATTTGTGATACCTCACCGAAGGACCTCAAAATCCCATTACTCTTCTTACCTCACTCTTACCTACTAAATCTAAGGTCAAGACCTTCCCTATCTCACAAACCTTAGAGCTCATCATGGGGATTAACACTAGTGCATCATCCTCTTCATCTAAACTAAAACCATTCTCTCATTTGGTTGATCGCATGGAGTATGTCAATTACTCTACCCTCTAGGGGCACCTTAGACTCCTAGTTTCCACCCAAATGTAGATGTTATCCCCGATACCTTGACCATTTACCCCAAGGTATTCAAAGTGATTAAGGCTATTACACCTAAACCAGTCATATTAGCCAATTATTCATCAACACCCCTTCCAATAAATCCTCCATCATCCCAAAACCTAACACCACCTTAGGGATCTTACCGGTACCAAGTCTAGCACATCCCACTATGAAGCTAGACTTGTCAACTTCATCCCCACCCGTCACAAAATCTATTCCAACACCTAAAAGGAAGACCCAACCTTTTAGGGATCACACCCCAATATCTCCCATGCCTTCTCACTCACCTTCACCTCTACCATCAATTTTAGGCCCACATCCTTCAACCTTGGTTAACCTATCTCTTCACCAAGGAAAATCTAAAGTGTGAAAACCTATACCCTCACCTTCAGCTCCCATTCTACTCACACATTCTTCACTAACTTTACCCTCACTCTTTCTAACACCCCAAATTTCACCTTGGCTTACTCAAATACCTACACCTTGTAATTATCCTTCATGCTACCACATTTTTCCTCCACCTTTACCCAAGAAAGTGTTACCTAAACAAATAGCTTCACTACCTACCAAAAGGGTTGTTATAAAAACACGATCCCTCACCTCTCCCTCCTCATGAAGGTCACCTACCCCTTTTCCCAAGACAACCTTGACCTCTCATTGTGATCCTTTAGTAGGATCTTACTCTAACATCCTTTCTTAGGTTTTAGATACATTTACCATATGACTTCTACCCATAAATCCCTACATTCCTCTCGGACCTAAACTAGTAGGGTTTGATAACAAAAAAATTTGTGTTTATCATCACTCACCAGGGAATGATGTTGAGAGTTTTAAGGCTCTTAAAAACATTCTCCTTCTGATTTGTAATTCTTGTAGTCACTTTGAAGAAGATGATCTGTTGGAGGAATATAACATTATTTCTTCACCCATTGCCACACAACCCTCTTTTCCTTCTCCTATGTTTGAAATTAACATGGTGCGTGTAGTCACTCAGTCAAAACATGTGAAAGACAAAAGAAAGGAAAAGGTTGGTAACCCTTCTAGTTCACCTTCACCTACCATTATAGTGCACCTCCCCTAAGATAACCATCCTTGGGTCAAGTCGACCACATGCATCTTCTCGGGGTTACACATCATTCAATGATCAAACAACACCACCAATACACGTTGAAGATGTATTTATTCAACCTTATTCAAACCTCTGATTCTCATTTCCATGCCCTTATCAAGGTCCCGTGATCTATCGAGGTCCCACCCAATGACACTTCACCTATTTCTGCCCTCATCACCCATCATCAAATTACTTCCATTAACCTTTTCAAATCAGATATTTCCCCTTCACAACCTAATTATCTTGACCCCACTCTTTTCATCTCCACTTACATTAATAACATTTGTGTTAAGAGTGTTATGATTGATGGGGGTGCTAGTATCAACATCATCTCTTCTCATTCTTATGAAAAAATAGGCATACTACCTAATTGTATATCTAGTAACCCTTCCATGCTTTGATCTTTTAACGATGCCATGATAACTAATATTTCTGCCATTGTCCTCCACATCCGCATGGGTCCCCGAACTATTCCCAAAATCTTCTACATTCTTGAAGGAGAGTTCCAATATAACATGTTGTTGGGCCATCCTTGGATTCATGCCATGGATTATGTCCCTTCCACCCTTCATCATTGCCTCAAATTCTAATATGAAGGGGAACCTTACAGCATTCATACAAATCCCTTCCCTTCAAAACTTGTAATATGCTTTATCATCCAAATGATGTCCTAATCCCAATTAAGGTAGCTACCACATATACCACTTCTTCTGATTCACCTTCCTCATCTAACCCACCTACTCGACCCTCCTATTCTACCCTCTACTCATGTCCCACCTTCTTAGGATCTAGATCACTCATCTATACTTGTTACTTATGTGCCGATTACAAACCACTTAGTAGGCATTTTTCAATGCCATACACTCAAAGAATACCACCTCCTCAGCATTAACACATTCCTTACTCCTCAGGAGTATGGAAAAATACACCAACACCCACATTACAATCACCATATAGGAGAGGTCATAGCATACAACCCTCCCCACCTTTGCACCATCCTAACTTATGGGGGGATTGAAACTTCCTATTATTCTACTGAGCCTCCCTTCCAAACAAAACCTTTTTCACCTGAATTCTCCTACCTGACCAAACATAGCTTCACCTTCACTTTTATTCGCCAGTACGCCTAGAAAGGCTTCAAATTTTGTCATTACAAACAAGGTCATCATACCATCCTACCATGTGCCACTAAGAAACACAAAGACTGTTGTGGTCTTGGATTTCCTAAGAAGCCCCCTCCTAAGAAGGCCCGAATTATCCTAGTAGAAGATGAAAATCATTCCCCACCTTATTCACCTAGTGTGCCACCTTCTCCCATGGAGTCCATGGATCCTGAATCCTTTTTCCTAAATTTTAATTTTTTGAACACCATCTCCTTGGGACCTTTGACCTATCAACATGATGGTGATATTCCCTCTTCCCTTCCTTTTCTTTATCCCGACTGTCATATGATGATACACCTTATATAAAAGTTGTTCAATGTCACGATGGTGATTCAATTCTCACCTATTTAGGTGCAAAGGATTATTATATTCAAAGGTTGTTACCCTCGACAAGAAAAAAATGTTGAATGAATATACCATAAAAATCAACATCCACACTCTAGATGACCCGTGAATTTTATATATATGCCAATCTTTAAACTCCGTGGAACAAGAATATTTCACCTCTTTTCTTCTTCATCATAGAAAATAATTTAGTTGGTCCTAAAGTGATATGTCAGTGTCAACCCTAATATCCTGCTTCACAATATTGTAGCTATCCCTAATGCCAAACCCATGAAATAGAAGCTGCATTAAATACATCCCCACATTCGTCTTCTTGGGAAAGAAGAAATTCAGCACCTTCTCTTTGTTTCCTTCATCCTACCATTTGACTATCTGCGATGTATCTCTAATATCATACCTCTCACAAAAGTAACTTGGGGACTTCATATCTATAATAACTTTCATGACCTTAACCTTGCTTTTCCAAAAGATGAATTTCCTTTACCAAGCATTGACCAACAAGTTGATCTTATAGCCAGCCGTGAGATGCTATCTCTTAAGGATGGGTTTTTGGGTTATAATCAGATATTAGCCACTCCAGAAAATCAACCCAACACTACCTTCATCACCCCTTAGGGGACCTTATGCTATCACGTCATGCCCTTTGGCTTGAAACATTCTAGTGCTACCTATTAGCGTGCTATAACTTACATATTCCATGACATCATGCATGACATATTAGAAGACTATGTTGACGAAATTCTTGGTAAGTCCAAGTGTCATGCTGAACACTTGCTATTCTTAAAGTTATATTTGACCACATTATCCAATATTGTGTTCACCTTCAACCAAAGAAGTGTGTTTTCATAGTTCTCTTGGGTAAGCTCCTTAGTTTCATCATCTCTTTGTGGGGTATCAAAGTTGATCCCGCTAAGATCAAGGAAATTCTTTACATTCCTCCACCTACTAACCTTTGGTAGCTTTGTAGCTTGCAAGGAAAATTACAATCCATCCAACGCTTCATCTCTCAACTTTCATACCATTGTCAACTGTTTCACCACCTCCTTAAAAAGGATGTTTCTTTCCATTGGAATGATGAGTGTCATAAAGCCTTCAAAGCACTAAAAATTACCTTCTTCAGTCACTTGTGCTCATTCCACCAAAATTTGATCAACCTTTTTACCTTTACATTTCTACTACTAACCACTCCTTGGGTTCCATGCTCACTCATCATGAGGAGAAGCATAGGGAATAAAATATTTATTACATAAGCCATACTCTTATAGACTACAAAACTTAGTACACTCACGATGAATTTTTTTCTTATCCCTAGTCTTCGTAGCCACCAAACTCCAACATTATCTTCTCAATCACAAAATGTTTATCTTTACCAACACCGAACCTCTTCATTACATCTATGCCAAACCTTACCAACATCAACACACCTCTCATTGTCTCATGCTTCTTGAAGACTTGGAGTTGGAGTTCATTCATAAAAATTATGTGAAAGGAAAAACCATCATGGATAAAGTTGTAGACACTTCTCTTTCTGGGAATCAATCCTCAAATTTTGATTCCTAATGAATGTATTGTCACCCTCTCCACCGAGGATCTATTTTTTCAAATGACATTATTCTTCAATGGATACAAATTTCACCACGGAGGAGGTGTAGGGGTCATCCTTATTCCTTTTAATGGTGAGCCTATGCAACTATCCATTAACATCTTTGGTGAATCTCAATTGGTTGTGAACCAAGTCAATGGTTCATACCAGTGTCATAATGATGAGCTTAAAAAGTATAGACATCATATCAACCTACTTTTGACCATGTTTTATCACTACCTCATTCAAACCACTCCATGATCCACTAACAAATTCAAAGATACCATGGCTTGTCTTACTTCTCAAATACCCACATCACCTTCAAACTCAAAAATCTTTGTCAAAATACAATGGTTACAATCACCTTCTTATATTATTGCCATAATTAATTTTGTGGGTAGTATCAATACTTGACCCACACGACATTTGGTATAAGTAGTTTGCTTGACTACCTCTCACTTTCAATCCTATCTTCGGATCAAACTTGCAATAGATGGATATCCTTCCTAAAAATTATCTCTCATTACATCATCATGGGAGGTCTTCTCTACAAATGTGGCTTTGACATTATTCTCCCGTGACGCCTCACCAATTTTGAAATCTTATACACCATCAAAGAAATATATGATGGGATTTCTGGGGGACATTCTAGTGGCCTCACTATTACAAAGTGTATCTTTGAACTTGGCTACCACTATCCAATGCTTAACCAAGATTTTTGTGACTATGTTAAACATTGTGTGAAGTGTCACCAATATGCTAACCTTCAACATAGTCGTATCCACCCCTTACAAGTCGCCAAAGATTTTTTTCCTTTTTTCAATGGGGTTTAGATATCGTTGGGGAGATTAACCCTCATTCCTCACAACATCATCATTAGATCAATATGATGACTAAATATTAAACTAAATGGGTAGAATCCATCCCTATCATTTCTACCAAAGCTTTGAGAAAATAGTTGAATTTTTCAATCACCATATCATTTATCACTTTGGCGTTCCTCATCGCCTCATCATTAACAATGAAAAATAATTCAAAAAAAAACCTACAAAAAATGTGTGACATCTTTGGTATTCAACTCAGTTTCCCCTCCCATATTACCCATAAGGAAATGTTCAAGATGAATCTTCTAACAAAACTCTCAACAAAATTCTTATGAAAGTCGTTGATTAATCTGATAAAGATTAGCACACACACATTCCTATTGACTTATGGGCTTATCATACCAGTATTCACACCTCTACCACTGCCACACATTTCTCTTCGCCTATGGTACACGACCATCTTACCTCTCAAAATCCAAATTCCATCTCTTTGTATATCTCTTAAAGATATCCTCTCTGATGACAATTTTCTCCAAGAACATTTAGCACAAATTTAGCTATTGGACAAACGTCATTTAAATACTCTATACCACATCTAAATATAGAAAAGAAAATTAAGAATTCCTATGAGAAACATGTTAGCAAACAAAAATTATAGATTAATGATCTTCTTCTAAAGTAAAATCAACATGTAACAAAAATGGAGAAAAGTAAACGAGGAAAGTTTTCTCCTGATTGGCTTAGACCTTATATTTTCACCCATACCTATGGATCAGGAACTTTAAACATTAGTTCCCTAATTGACATCGGTTCCCACCTACATCAATTCCCCAACTAACATCGGTAGGGGAAATTTGGTGACAAAGGTGAAAATGGGTTGGTTTGGGTTCTTTGAGATTTCACAAAGTGTTGGAAGGCTTAGATAGGGTGTTGGGATTTAGGTGAAAGCTCTATGTGGATGAAAGATGTGGTTGGAGGAACACAAAGGTTTAGATTGGTAGGGTGTTGGGTACTAAGAAAATGGAATGTAGTGAGGTGAGAAAGGAGTAATACAACATAAGACAATAAGAGATCTAAGACAAAAGTTAAGAACTAACAACCTAGTTAAGATACTTATTTAGAGATTTGGCAATTGGTAGATGGTGGTGGTTGGTGGGTGCTTGTAGGAGAAATGGGTTGAGATCAAGTGCCATGGAAATAAATCTTGAGTGCTTCCCTGTATGAATGATCTGAGGCTATGGATTGAGAGGTTGGTGTTAGTGAAGAACTTGAATGCTTTGGTGTTGTGTTTGATCATTGGATGCTCAATAGAATGTCGGATGCGAGTGAATAATCCAAATCCAACATAAAATTACTTGGTGAAAGGGTATAAAATCTTTATTTAAAGTTACCGATGGTGGTTCCATGATAGGTGTCGGCCGATGAATAACTAGAGTCAGCTTAGGGAGAAATAGTCAAATTTGCTCAAAATAGCCTGTTTCTTCCCTTTTTTGGCGTGGGTCAAGATTTGATTGTGGGATAGGATTCTCAGTTCATGTTTAAACACACATGAAATTTATGGAATATTTAAACAATAATTAATATAAGGTTTAGAAGAAGTCTTTGTTAGTTAAGTGAATTGATGACTCAATGTTAGGAGTCCGACCTAGTCTCGATTAGTTAAGTGCCCTTGGAATGGGACCAAGGTCAGTGGAGAGGTGAGGTAATAATTAGTATAATATGGGTAGTTAGATTAATAATAATGTGTGGAAGGGGTTAAGGTAATTGAAAGGGGCTTAGAGGGTTGTGACCTAATTTTGGGTGTCTACACTTGGACTCGTGGATGTAGTGCACTTTTTCCAAATAGGCCAATGCCCTCAAGGATTGAACAAAGCCAAAAGGAGGTACTTCAGGCTTCAATCCATTCCATATGTGATTGTTGATGGAATTTTATTCAAGAAAGATGTGAATGGTGTTCTCCTAAGATGCATTAAAATAGATCAAATAGAGAGAGTGTTGCATGAATTCCATGATGGTGAAACATGGGGTAACTTTACCTCAAGGGTTATAACTCTCATGATCATGATAGCTAGTTATTATTGGCCTAATATTTTCAATGAATGTCATGCATGGATCAGGAAATTCAATAAGTGTACATTATTTACAAGAAAGGAGAGGTCGATAGCCCTTCCATTCCATCCCATCTTGATTGAGAAACCATTCATGCAATGGGGACTGGATTTCATTTGAGTGATCAATCTAAATTCAAGCTTAGGTCATAAGTGGATCATCATATCTACAAACTATTTCACTAAGTAAATAAAGGAATTTATAATGAAGGAAGAAAATGAGGTCAACATTCTTGATTTCTATGAAGGTATTTTGGTCAAGTTTGGTGTTCCTTCAACTATAATTTTTTATAATGGAATGACATTCCTTAGCACCAAGATATATGATTGGGATATGAAGAATGGTATATTCTTGAGAACATCTTCAAATTATTACACCCAGGGTAATGGTTAGGATGATTCTATAAATAAAAACCTTTTGATAATCATAAGGAGGACCTTGAATGAGAATAAGAGAACATGACACAAAAACCAAAATATACCTTGTGGGTTTATGAAATTACTCCCAAGAAATAAACTGGTAACTCTCCCTACAAATCAAGGTTTAGGAAAGAGAAGAAAGGCTTCTAATCCCCCTTTACTTTACAGATTTAGAGATCATCGATAAACTTAAGATATCCGAGTTTGAAGTCGTGGAAGTCGGTATGCATAGCTCATGAAGTTGAGGAATAGTTAAGGAATCTAGTGGTGCAAAGAATGGACAAGGATCAAACTCAGATCGAGATGATTTTTGATAGGAAGAAAAAATAAAATCTTCCAATAAGGGCACTTAGTCCTGAAGTGGGATACAAAGAGGGTGAAGATGGACATGCACTCAAACTTGGATATAATATTAAGTGGTCCCTATGTAATTTTAGGTTACAGTCAAGCAAAAATTTCTAGTTATCAAAATTGGATGGAGAAGAACTTCATATCCCGGCCAAGGGGATCTATCTCAAGCATTGTTATCAAGGGAAATATTCCATTGTACATAGTATTTTAGATTTCATTTGCTCTAATAAGTGATTTTTGAGCACATTTCCTTGTTGGTGGTGTAGGTTTCAATTTCCCTAAGTTCCTTTGTACAACATTTTGTTACTTTTGGATGGCATAATTTACACAATTCATGGTGTTTTCCAATGAGGTATGGAGTGATAAGAATTTAAATTTGTAAGGATTACCTCTCTAGTTTCTAGGCTGACTCGATACCCAATGAATGCATCAATCCCTTATCTCTTCATCTTGCAGAATATGGCCCCGTTAATTTGGAAAATTATCATCTAAAATCCCCATGGTCATTCCTCGTAACTTACATAATTCATTTGGAAACAGAAGTGTTATGCAGGGTGACAATAAGTTTGAATGTCACATGTTGGTAACAAAGGTTAATGCAATGCTCGATAGCAAGTTTGGGTGCTACCACCTAAAAAGAAAGAAATGAGGTTATTAGTAAAGTGAACATGAAATTCAGTGAGTTTTGGTGATGCAAGGAGTTTTTGTAAAGTAGAGAGGTGAGTTGCACATGTCACATGAATTTGAGTCCCCTCTAGTAGCACAAAGAATGCTACGGCTAGTAGGAACATTGATACTACCAATTGGTAGAAACATTCACGCTACCAATAGGTAGCATGGATATGAATGTTAGGGTCATGAATAAGATAGATGTTGAGAGAATTTATGGATGCTACCATATGGTATCAAGTTTCATGGTACTTACTAGTAGCATAATTCATTCTACCAAGTGACAAAAAAAGGATGCTACCAAATAGTAACGAGGGGGATAATTTCCAGTCACAATGGAGTAGGTCATGACAAAGTGTAATAGGTGTTAAAGGTAGGGATGATACCAATTTATAGTAGGTTCTCTTGCAATCGATCGAAACCAAACATGTTCCAACCGACCAAAAATAGGAACGTAAGGAAAATAATTACAACCGAACAACTCCAAGACCGTAAATGATAAGTCAAGCATTAATGAATGCAATACATAGTAGCTATATGACTAGTTTAATGAGGTATGGTACCCATGTCTTCTCCATCAAGAGAGGTACCATTAAGAAATGAATTAGTATGGTTTCCCATACCTCCTTTAAAATAATTAATGTAGCTTGTCGGTTGGTGGATGAAAATTTAAGTTTTGCTCTCTACATAATGTAAATTTCCCTCATTTGTGAAGTAGAAGGGGATGTTCGAAAAATGTAAAGAAACTATGTCAATTTTTTTAGAACTTTTATGAGTTGTAGGCACCAGATTTGGGTATTTCGTAAGGTGATTTTTTCATTTTTTTTTCATTGTAATGAATTATGCATCCTTTTAAGCAATAAAATTCATGTTTTATGGCTTGTATTTTCCCTATCTTGTGTTTTATTGCATTTCCTTTCCATTCATTACATTTGCAGATATATTGTGCATATATTGTTCTCTTTATAAGATTCAAAGATGTTGTGCTCTTCTAAAATGGTGATTTGAATGTTATTTTGGATTGTGGCACTCATGTCTTCCCTTTCTTCCATTTTTATCTAATTTTCACTCACCGGAGTATCTCCACCCCTTGTTCTTGGTTGTATCACCTCTCCGTAGTCTAGGATTTTAATTTTATGCATCTCCTTCTCATTCTAGTCCCTTTGAATAATAGATTAGAGTTAGATAGTTGCATTTCATATCCTAGGAGTAGTTTTAGCATTAGGAATAGGTAGAGTAACCAACCTTCTCTGGATGTTTGTGTCAAGTAGAAAGTGCTAGAACTTGGGAGACAATACCATGTTAGTAAAAAGTAGGGGTCTCAGTAATGAGAAAATCCTGTGGTGCTACTTTTTTATTAGAACAATGTCCAACTTAAATACTATGTTATATATAAATTAACTTTACCAACTAAAGAGGGTACAAATTTCTAATTATTTAACTTGTAAATATTAAAATACTTGGAATCAATAACCAGTTCTTATATCCTACACCAATTTTGTTCAAAATAAAACAAACAAATAATTCACCGACCTTTGATTTACTCTATTTTAGATACTCACAAAATAAGAATAGTAATTAAATATATTTTTGATCCTACACTTAGCCTTGTATAATTAAAAAAATATACAACATGCACCCATTTATGGGTATATAAATAAACTATAACATATATCTATTATGAAGAATAAACTTAATATTCTACTAGTAATATTAGGTCCCATAATTAAAGGATTAATCACAAGCCTTTGATCTTCCATTTTAGAGTGTTTGGTATTATAGCATATATGCATTTCCTAGCCAAGAAGATGAAAAATATGTATGTGAAGACACTCTAATGTATATTTTTGGGGTATATTACTACCTCAGAGGCATATCATCTCATGGATCCTGATCAAGGAAAACTTTAGTGGTGAATTTTCGTAAACTCACAAATATTAGGGATTTTGAAAATTGGAAATGGTGAATTTTCAGAAGTTAGTTTTCATCCAGCTTCACCTAAAATTTTAGTTGGAAAGTCATTTACATGGGTCATTTCACCTACTATTTATATTTAAAAATGAACTTATGAATGTATTTCACTAAATTTTATAATCAAAATTTTCTCATATTCACCTAGGTATAGTACATAGCTTGGGGGTTACAGGGGGTACCCCCATTCGGGGTCTAGGGTGCTATACCCCAAAGGGCGGTCCAAGAGATACACACACTGGAAGAAGTTCAAGGAAGCACTCCCAAAAGCCACATTTTATATGTTTATTTCTAGGGGAGAAATTCATCTATTTCTGAAGAGATGACCATCTTAATAGCATAAGATGGATGACCAACCATAAGATACAACCATCTAGAAAATGACGATAGTCCAAAGGGAAAGGATGAATGTCTAATGGGATCCATATAACCAAGAAGGGATAGTCCTCCAATAAAAATAGATGATCTTCCAGGATGGAAGACCAAAGCAAAAAGGGATGGAATCTAATGGGGTACATCTAATGTAATGAAATTACTAGTATAATTCGGATTATGAGCAATAATATAACACCAAATAACACAATATTTCATAATAGTGATCTCAATATGTAGTTGTAATAGCTTCGCCACTTCAAGGGGGAAACCTCCAAACCATATAATAAGACTCAAATGCTCAAATGATAATGAGCTACTACATATAATCCTCTATATATACTATTCATATGTTATGGCCATCACCAGTGCCGACATATTAAACATGAGAAAGTATAAATGATATAATAAAATGATATGGTAAGCCACAAGTCGGCTACTCATATCCTAATACAAGCAATAGGTTAATGGCATAGCATGCCCTCCTTTCAAACCAATGTTGTCCTCAACATTGAATAATCTGGATGTTGCTATAGAAAACCTTCATCCTCCCAGTGGCATCTTTTATGCTCAGATTCTTCCACTTAATCATATATTCCTTAATATCTCTGGTTCTCAGCCTCTTAGTACGTGTTTGTAGAATCTTCTCTGGATCCAAAATGATTCTTCCTTCCTCGTCAAGTTTTGGTAACTCTGTCTAGGCTTCAAATTTCTACCCAATAACCTTCTTCAGGCATGAAACATGGAATACTGGGTGTATGTGTGAATATGGAGGCAACTCTAGTTTATAAACAACACTGCCAATTTTTTGTAGAACCTGATAAGGGCCATAGTATTTAGGAGCAAGTTTGTTGTCCTATTTCTATTTCTTTAGAGACATCTATTTATAAGGTTGGATATGTACAAAAACCCAATCACCAATTTCAAAAGGTATTTCACTACGATATTGATCTGCTTATTATTTCATCATGTTTTGTGTTGATGCTAAATTCTCCTTCAAACTAGCCAAAACCTATTGTTGATGTTTAATGTGTTCCTCAACATCTCTCGACCTTAGTTTGCACCCTCAAGGAGGAAGTGATAGAAGGTGGATGGTAACCATATAATTCTAAAAATGGGGTCATTTGAGAAGTGGTATGAAAATATGTTTTATACCACCATTCTGTAAGTGGTAGCCATTTAATCCATCTTTCCTGCTTATCTGATACAAAACAACATAGATACCCCTCTAAGCATTTTTTTACCACTTTCATTTTCCCATCAGTTTGAGGATGATAAGATGAACTGTGAGCTAGCCGAGTACCCAAACATGAAAATAATTCCATCCAAAAATTACTTGTGAAAATAGGATCACGATCACTTACAATTATCTTTGGGGTTCCATGTAGCCTTTGAACTCGTCTCCAAAAAATAGTTGTGATCTGTATTTAGCTATAAATGGATGTGATAGGGCACAAAAATGGGTATATTTTTGAGCCTATCCAAAATCATGAAAATAAAATTCTTACCCTCTCGAACAAGGCAATTAGGTGATGAAATCCATGGAGACCTCCTCCCATCTCTCGGCTAGGAATTGGTAAGGGTTACAACAGACCTGGTGTCTTAATTGTTTCCCCTTTTTTCTCGTTGGCACACTAAACACTCTTGATATAAACTTTGGTACATCCCCTTTAGTCCTTCCCAAAATAATTCTCTTTTTATTCTATGATATGTCTTCAAAAACCCAAAGTGTCCTCCAACAAAGTAGGTATGTAGCTCTGCAAGAATCTTATGCTTCAACTCGAATCTTTACTCAGTATAACATGCCCTTGTACCATAGGGCATTACCTTTCCACTCAAATATTTTAGATGTCATAGATCCTTGCTTGATATTCTGTATTAGAGATTTTGTGTCCTTGTCTTGATCCCATTCCAATCTTGCTTCATCCACCCAATCAGCCATCAACATGGACATTCCACATAGTAAGGCATCCGAGGATGTATCCCTTCCTGACAATGCCAACTACTACATTTTCTTTACCCTTTTTGTATATGATTTCAAAATCATAACCCAACATTTTGTTACCCACTTTTGTTGTTCCTCGACGATAACCTTTTCTCCAAAAATTATTTGAGACTATCATGATTAGGTTTTACCAAGTGTCTACCCATGAGATAGGGCCTCTATTGCTTGACCGCATGAACAATATCCATCATTTCTTTCTCATGACTGGTTTAAGTAGATATTTTCCTTTGAATTGGTGACTCTAAAATGTAATTGGTCTTCCTTCTTGTATTAGAACTACTCCCAATCCTGATCCTGAAGCGTCACATTCAACAATGAAGGTTTTTGAGAAGTTGGGAGTAGCCAAAACTGGGGTGTTGCACATGGCTTCCTTCAGCTTCTCAAAGGATTTAGTGGCTAAGTTTGTCTAATGGAAGGCATCCTTCTTTAGCAATGTAGTGAGTGGGGTTTCTATTCTACCATATCCCCGCACAAATCTTTTGTAGTACCCTGTTAGTCCTAGGAACCCATGAATATTTTTGAGAGTTTTGGGTCTTGGCCATTCCACCATAGCTTTGATCTTCTAAGGATCAACGTTGACGCCTTCATGGGATATAATATGACCCAAGTAGTCTACCTCTTATACACCAAAATAACATTTAGATGGCTTTACATAGAGAGTATGTTTCTCCAAAACTTCCAACACTTTATTATCATGTTGTAAGTGTTCTTCCCATGTCTTACTATAAATCAATATGTCATCAAAGAACACTAATACAAATTTTCTTAAAAATTGCTTGAAAACAATGTTCATCAAGCTTTGAAAGGTTAAAGGCACATTTGTAAGACCAAAAGGCATTACCAAAAACTCATAATGGCCCTCATGAGTCCTGAAAGCTGTTTTATGAACATCTTCCTCTTTTATTCTAATTTGATGGTACCCCAAACGAAGATCTAATTTTGTGAAATAAATAGCACCATGCAATTCATCAAGTAAATAATCAATTACTGGAATAGGAAACTTATCTTTGATGGTGTACTTGTTGAGTTCTCGGTAATTTGGACACATCCTCCATGTTTCATCCTTCTTACATACCATGACCACTAGGGAAGAATAGGCACTCTGACTAGGCCTGATGATACCTTCCTTCAACATTTCCTGAACCATTTTGTCGATCTCACTTTTCTGGGAATATGGGTATCTGTATGGTCTAATGTTAGGTGTTTGGCTCCCTAGAATCAATCGAATGGCATGATCATAATCCCTAATCGGTGGTATTCCCTTTGGAATAGCATCAAAAATAGATGATCGAGCATCAACAATCTTTTGAAGATCGGGTGACATTGAAGACTCTGTATTTACTTCTATGGAAAATAACTTTGCTATAAATCCATCTAATCCTTTTCTGAGAACCTTCTACATCTGATGAGAGCTAATAATCTGCAGAGACTTATATACCATCCCATTCAATTGTATTTTCCTTCCATCTAAATGAAATCGCATGAAAAATTCTTGGAAATTCATCTCTATACTACCTAAGGTTGTGAGCCATTGGACACCCAAAACAATATCTGCCCCTCCCATAGAAATAGCAAACATAGGTGAGTCTAACATGTAGTCTCCCATGGAAAGCTTGATACTATGGAATTTTCCAGTGCACTTTACTATCCCACCATCCACAATCATAACTTGCATTTCTGGAGTTGGGTAAATAAAACAATTGAGGCAGATAGCTAACTTACTATTTATGAAGTTATGAGTACTCCCTGAGTCACTCAACACTGTCACCTTCTGTTTTTTGAGATAGCCAATAACCTTGAGTGTTTGAGGAGTACTAATACCTGACAATGCATGGCAAGAAATTGTAGGTTGGTGATCCTCTACTTCCTCTTCTACTGGTTCCTCAACCTCTCCTATAATTTCAGCATCCTCATCATCTTCATTACCTCCGTCAATATAGAACAACTTCTTCTCAGCACATTTGTGTCCCAATCCATATTTTCTATCATAGTTAAAGCATAATACTCTTGCTCTCTTTTCTTCCATTTTTGAGTAGTCACTAATTGGCCTAGAATTTGAAGGGGAAGAGATACTACATCTTTGGTGTTAACGAAAGGGGGCCTCCTACTACAAATAACTTTTTCCTCTACTCGATGTGCCATGATAATAGAATCAGAAAGCTTGAGTGGATTGAACATACATACCTCATGCTCGATGTCATCCTTAATACCCCCAAGAAATAGGTCATTCACATTCTCTTCTCGTATATTATCCACCTTTAAGGATAGGTTTTGGAATGGATGCACATAATCTTCGATCGACCCTATTTTTCGTAACTTTGCTGATTGACTAAATTAGTTCTCTCAAACACCGGAACTATAATGCAATTGTAACTCCTTGGTAAAAATTGTCCAAGTGACACCGAGACCATTCTTTTGCCTCTGAGCACATAACCATCGATACCAAACAAATTGGTCTAGTTCAAGATACATGGATGCAAAAGTCACCTTTTTCCCGATGGTGTTTGATGTAGCTCAAAGAATTTATCCATTTGATTTATCCAATTCAGGGGATCTTTACCATCAAATTTGCGCATATCCACTTTCGGCATCATGTTCCGTGGTCAGCAAATAAGTTGGATTCTCGATTGGGTGAGAAGTGATCCAACATGGTAATTTTTTCCATGATTTTGAACTAAATATCCTTCTTGGTTGATATGGGATGGATTTGGGCCATAATGTTTACCCTTTACATGTTGCATGATATCATCCATCTGATGATTGATTTGGGCTATGTCTCCTTTAGAGGCCATCTCAGATTGTACATCTCACAGCTCATACTCAAGTTGTCTCACCTTATGATCAATTGAAGTAAACCCTAGTGCTGAGGAATTTGTATTTACCCCTTCTGAATCCATCTCTTCAATCACCATCTCATATTTATCTAGGGTTTTACCCAAATAGAACTCAGATTCTTTTTTTCTCTTGTGGAAGGCCCCGCTTTGATATCAAACCTTAGGGTTTAGGGTTTCTAGAAAATTCGGCCGAACAAGAAAAAAAAAAGAGAATATACTAATACTATTTTTTTAATATATTTTTGAAAATGTAAAGAACTTGAAAAATTCCACAATTTGCACTCCTAGGGAGAAATTTTATGAAAAACATAAATTTGTAATAACTTGTGCAAAATAAATCAAAAAAGTCTGAAATTTTCAGAAACCTTGCTTGAAATGTTTCTCAACTTTGGTGAAAATATATCCTTCCAATTATTTATTTTTAAAAATATATTTTGGAAACAAAAATTAGGGTTTTTACCCTAATTTTGGCCCAGATCACACTACGATACCACTTGTAATGAAATTACTAGTATAATTCAGATTATGAGTAGAAATATAACAAAAATAACACAATATTTAAGAATAATTATCTCAATATGAAATTTTAAAATCTTCGCCACTTCGAGGGGGCAACCTCCAAACCATATAATAAGACTCAAATGCTCAAATGATAATGAACTACTACCAACAATCCTCTATATATACTATTCATATGTTATGGCCATCACCCAGCCGACCTATTAAGCATGAGAAAGTATAAATTATATAATAAAATTATATGGTAAGCCACAAGTTGGCTACTCATATCTTAATACAAGCAATAGGTTAAGGGTGTAACATTTAACCAGAAGGGACGCTCCGCCTAACACAAGTTAGAAGGTTGTCTTACAAGGACATGGTCGATGAGCCCTAAAACTGCTTCATCCAATAGGGATGTTTTATAAAACGAATCCTCTATCCCATATAAAAGAGATGACCATCTAACATCCATCCATTTTCATAAAACCATTGGAAAACATGACATGCTAAATCACCTTTTCAACAAAACAGCTTTTCATAAATTTGTCATCATTTCAAAAGTCAATTTCAGAGATTCACCACCCATTATATAATAATGTTTTTGGAGGGAGGTCTTAAAATGAATCATGATACCGAGACGTAAAATAGATATGAGTTTTGAGATATGGTTTGTGATGAGTCATAAGTTTCCTCATTCCCACACAAAGAAGAGTCATTATCGACCTCCTCCCATATATTTCTCTCACATATAGATGATGAGCATGAAGAATATTCATATAATAAAGATGAGTTGTACGGATAGTTGTTCATTGATCTTTGTCAATTGGACAATAATTCTTCACATCAGTAGTAGCATCAACGTATGAAATGGTTCTAAAGTACCATCGGGGACTCTCCCACTTTAACTCTCTCCTAGATACTTCATAGGATCAAGAACAAGAAGACATATAAAAAATAAGGTAAATATTACACTCATGAGATTAGTAGTTAATAACATTGAACTTGATACGCTTCAAGAGGAAATAAGTAAGCTAGAGTGGAAGAAGGCCATAGATGTTGAATATGACTCCCTCATTCGAATCGACATGGTAACTTGTCGATCTATGTAATGTCCCTATCTTTTAGTCCCAAAATCGATAATCATATAGATCACAATAGATTGTCAAAGAAATTTAAACATCATTATTAACCGAGATTCTTAGCTCACACCCGTATATCTATCACAAACATATAATTATAACAAGATTTTTGCTAGATAAATATGTACATTACTAGGTTATAACATAATGCACAAGTCTTATTTGTATGTTGTTCTACAAAAACATTTGTTGCATATAAGTTGGGTGGCATGTAAAGGTGTTTCATATAAACTTATGGAGTGTAAATGTTATTTCCACCTCAAGTGTGTTAAATATAAACCTTACTAAACTATCTTGAATGAATTGGTATTATTTGGTCTTAGAAACTTGGACTTAGTTATATTTTTATGAAGTCATATGTATAATGAATTATAATTTATACTAAAAATATAAGTGGATAGTATATAAACCTATGGAAAATATGATGATATTTGTTTAAAAAAATAGCATATGATAATATTCGTTAAATACGTACATATATAAGATAGTTTACTTCATGTATGGTATAGATTTTTTTGTTTACAGGACATGTTTAATGGGAATCTTGTGGACTTATCCTAAGGCTAGGAAAATAAATGTGACCTAATATTTGATAAAGTATGTGAAACATGTGGAAATTAGGGAGTTAAATTAATATAGATACATGGTTAGAATTATTAGAAAATTTATGGAATATGTGACAAGTAAGGATGATGGGTAGGTTTTTGGTATATGTGCATTCATTTAAGCTGAATCCTCGGAATGGTTAGCTTCCTTAAGAAGCCATCTCTAAAGCTATTCATTATTAAAATTCATTCATTTTTTTCTTTGCATTTGTTTAGTTTTTTCTCTTCTACTTTTGAGGGTTATCGAAATAATGGAACTTTTAGTCCAATGTATTTTTTTGTATCCATGAGAATTATTAAGATAATGGATAAGGTGCAAATACTTTATAAAAAGTAATATTTCATTATTAATTGTGTTATTTTGAATTATGAAGGAAACATCAAGGAAAAAGATCTAACTTACATAGGAAGAATATTTTTCACAGGACATGAAATTTTTTTATCATATTCTAAATCTTAGTAATTTTATTTTGTAATGTTTTTTTGGGTATTTTTGAATCTGGTTTACATGCTGGAAAATTCTTAAATCATTTTAATAGTTGATAGCATTCGGTATATGGGTTTATATTAATAATGTTTGGGGAATAGATTTACCCTATTACTTAGTTTTGCATGTGTGAAAAGGTATAAATCATTGTTTGTTGGTTTATTTTTCACTATTTGGGTATGTGTAAATTCTATTCTATATTGATTTTTCTATATATTAGAATACCTATCAAAAACTTTTACATATATTTGTGAAGGAATTTTAAATGAAAAAAGGGTATACTTAGTTTTGTATTTTATATTGCTTTTTCACTATATATGTGAATGCATGTTAAAAACACATGCAAATTTCATGAATAGAAGTTTATATGAATTATGGGTATGTATATTTTGTGAGAGATAGTGATTATGAATGTGATTGTGATTTATCGTTGTGTATTTTTATTTTGGAAAATATAGAGTTGAAGTTTGATAGATTTTGGGAATTTTGTTCTTCACTATTCAAATATTTGTAAACACCCCAAACGGGTTTGTATCTTTACCTATGTTTACTTTAAGTTAATTATCCTTTGATAGACATTTTTTATAAAAACGTGATAACACCCATAATGGGACTATGTGCTAAAGAATTATTGCATGCATCGTTTAATGTTCCATATCTCTTCTAATGTCTTATCATTCAAGATATTTTTAGGTGCCTAATTTAGAAGATATACATATTTCTAAATCGCTTCTACATAACATATGTTCTCTAACTTAGGAGTGGAAAATATGTAATGAGTCATCTCCATGAAAATTTGATTGCAACATTATTCAATGCCATTTGGTTGGGGAATATAGGAGGAAATCAAGTACTGTGTGATGTCATGATACTTCAAGGATGCCAAGAATTTATTTTACATTAATTCCCTTTGATCTAAGAGGAGGAAAAGACGGGGATGAACTATTTGTTGAATAAGTTATTGATAAAAGATTTTAAAATTGAGAAAATTCTTATCTTCTTCCTAAGAAATAACACCCATGTCTTACAAGAATAGTCATCGATCAATGATTGGAATTTTTGAAATCCTTGAAAGGAAGAAGAAAAATGGTCTACAAAGATTGGTATGAATGACCTCAAAATTGTTATAGGAATGGAAGGTACTCGGATCGAATGGATCTCGATGTTGTTTACCTACTAGAAATCTAGAACAGATGAGAAAGGAATGGGGAAGTGGAGTAAGTCCTCAAACCATCTTGTTAGAACTAAGATAATAGGGGAGACAGGAAGAAAGGTACCCATATTGATAATGCTAGAGTGAAGTATAATCCATTGTGAAGGTAGATGGATCAACTACAGAGGATGAAACTACATCTAGTCCAAAAAATGATCCTTAAAAAAATATCTAGAAAATATCACACCTTCTCATGAACTCCACATTGACATTTTGATTAAAGAGTTGAGAGACAAACATGAGATTTATGGTTAATCCCATAACATAGAACACTTTTTTGGGGGTAAAGATTCTCATCTTAAGAGTAATATTGACATTTCCCACTCCTTTTGCAATATACTACCTATTTTTTACAATTCAAACCTAATCTACAATGGGTTTATAATTCAATGAATCAAATATATTCTTATCACCCATCATATTCTTACTGGTGCTAGAGTCACCAACCAAACATTATGCAATGGCTATGAAGTTTGGGAGACTATAATAACATTTTGGCATGTGTCACAATTTACTAATTTGGGTATTTCCTCAACTGATTCATCATCTTGTTGGGACATGAAATTTCCTTTCTAATTCCTATAACAAGGATGTCATATAGATTTATTTAAATCACTATGACTAGATGTGCTCTCTTAACTAAAGTTACACTACGTGACGCTATTATACCAACATTTAACAATTTCGTGTGTATTTTTGGTGTAGATGTGACACCATCGACTTGATTTCTAAGAATTTTATTATTGTGGTTGTTTCTAGGGATACTTCTTAGACTAATTATCTTATTGTACCTTACAGACTTGTGAATTTTATACATTCTTGAGATAAGTGACTTGTCTTCAAACTCCTCATGCACTCGTCTAGATGGATTCTTATTTTTGGAGAAAATTTACCAATTATTCAAAGGTCACCACAATTTTGTAATGTTAAATGATCTCAAAAAGGTTCAAGAGCTTATAGTTTGATAGGGACTAACATATTTTCTTCCACCTTATCTCTCGAGCGCTACAAGTTCGATCATAGTTCTACCATGTGGCGTAGTAATTTCTCTACTTTCTCTATATCTTTCATATTAAGTATATGAAGATTTGACTTGATATGGATGATCTTTGTTAGGTTATTCGATTTGTAGATGGTGGAAACAACATCCCAAGTTTCAATTGATGTCATTATATCCTATACATTTGGTTAAACCTCATTAGAGATGTTGAGTGTGATCAACACCAATTATTTTACATCATTCTAATCATACTGTGTTTTCTAATCTACACAAGTGGGACACACTACTTTACTAATGTCGATTCCTTAGATCTCCTAAAACTAGAGAATTATGCTCATATTCATCTTCCAAGTGGCATGATTTGGCCCTTTCAAGAGATGAGAATTATAGAGAAAAAATTTGGCTATGGACATGGTAATAAAAAAATCTTCCACATTTTAGTAGATTCATTGCCACACTAAAATGAAGCACAAGCCTCTTGTTTTAAATAGACAATTCTCAATGAGAAGAGGAAGATTCAACATTGTGGGGGAGTTAATAGTTCAATTAGGTTTGTGCTTCAACATTTACTATCATCTACTTATAGTTTTGTGCACGTTGCTCCTATTCTAAATGCTAATAAACAATAATCACCAAAAAGACAAAAATGCAGTCAATTACAAATTCACACCAAAAGGTGAATTTTCTTCCACATAAGTCACAAGATCTTCCTTCAATACATAATACGTATCGTTTATTGTTCCATTCATATATAGATCCATGATTTATCTACCACATATGATTAAATCACTCTATATTAGACACGTCCTTTAAAAATGAGCTTAAAACTATAAGAAATCAAGTATTTTAAATTCTTGATATGATCGACACCTCTTTACATGAAGAAAGTGATATCCCGTGTTGAATCTAACAAGAAATGCCATTTTCCATGGCTCAAATACCAGTGATGGAATAAAAGAGTATAAGTATTTGATATATTATTCATGAGGGAGAAGAGTATATATAAAAATTAATATGGTGAGGAGGTTATGTGAAAGTGACTAAAACCGACTAAACCAACATGTCTATGGAATAACCATCATTATAGAAAATGTAATAAATATTACTTATTTATGTTAACATAATTCTAGATGGGCCATTTACACTTATTATTTTAGATCACCATTCAAGATGACACTTTTACATCCATCTACTAAAGCTTCCATCCTTTTTGTGTTTCCGCTGCAGAGACAAATCTAATTTTCTTGATCTTCACTTTGGGTACAAAGGTCTCCTCATAATCAATTCCTTCTTTATAAGCATATCCCTTTGCAAAAATTTATGCTCTATAATTTTAAATAGATCCATCTACCTTGTATTATGTTTTGAAAATACATTTGTAGTTAATGGATTTCTTTCCCCCGCAGGTAGATCAACAAGTTCCCATGTCCTATTCTAAATTGAGTCATGCTCTACATCAATGGGCTTCTTCCACTATGGTTGATTTAATTCCTCTTAAACTATATTAGGTTTGGTGTTGAAAACAAATGAACTCATGAGTGTGATATTTATCTTATTCATTCCATTTGTTCTCATTATGACCGCGATAAAGTATCTAGGAGAGAGTTTACATGGTATTCCCGATGGTTATTTTCACCCATTTGATTTTACTATTGATGTAAAGAATTATTTTCTAAATGAAAAATATCAATGAACAATTCTCCTTAAAAATCATGTTCATTGTGTGAATATTATTCATTCTCATCATCCGAATGTGAAATAAATCTATGAGAGGTGGTCGGTATCGACTCTTCTTTGTGTGGGAATGAGTCAAATGGTGACTCATCAAAAACGATATCTCAACTCTTGTATCTATTATTTGTCTTAGGATCCATGAGATGGTATGCTTTTGAGGTGGTATAATACCCTAAATGTATACACCGGAGTGTCTTTAGATTGATCTTTTTCCTATTTTTAGTTTGGACATGCATATATGTTGTATAATAAAACACTATAAGATGTGAGATTAAAGGATTGTGATTACTCCATACCCATTCTAGTGTCTTATATTGCATGATACTTATAGGTTCCCTATTCAGAAGATTGATAACATTTTGGACTAATTCTACCCAAAATTTATTCCACAACAAAGAAGGGAATTTCTCTTACATTGTTGACATTCCTTTGGGTGTTAGAATCCTCTTTCGGAAAATGCTTGTTGGGTACTGTGATGCCTAAAGAACATTCTTTCCTTGTAGCTTGGCTAACAAGTGTTTCTAGTGACTTCTTTCCCACATCTTTATCAACCAACACTTTTGGATGAGCTGTGATGTGGATGCTTGATCAGCTTTGGAAGGTTGAGGTTCCATTGCTCTCTTTTTTGAGTGAGTGTTTTCCACCACTGGTGAGGAATCTGTATTCAACTTGCAAAAATATTCTACTTGCCAATTTAACAAAGTGGTTTCTTCAAGTTCATGTGGTTGCTTTGCTATTTTTTGTGTAGATGAATTTTCTGTTGGCTCTGAAGGGTCTGATACACTTTGAATCATAAGGGCCTGGATAAGAACTCCATTGAAAAAAATATTTTTATTGTGGGGTTAAGAACAAGGATAACACAATTCGTAGTCTTGAACTAGATTATTATAGACAGTACTATCGCTCTTGATGAGCTAGTGGAAAGAGGGTTCCAAAAGTTCAAAGTCTTGACTTTCACAGCTTGATTTTTAGCTTGATTTTGTGGCTGATTGTTCCATTGAAAAGGAGGATGATTAGCCTGATATTTCTGATTTTGTGGCTGGTATGGACGATTATATTGAAATTGTTGCCTCTTGATTATAACGATATCATTCTCAAAAGTTTACAAAAGCGCTTGACTTCAAATAGTTCATTTGAAGAGGTAGGGGCGATCGAGCTAGTTTCTTTGAGGTTTTTGGAATTAGAGAAATGGTACGCTATTCGGAGACAATGACATTGGTGGTCATGGATCTATCTTTCGAGCCTAGATAAGGGAATTTTCCACTCTTATAGAATATTTGTAGGCATAAATAGCGTAGTCCTTCCCATGGACTAGATCATAACTACTATGTTGCTATTCAAGGCTTGCAAATAGTAAAATAATACATTATGTAAAGAAGCCTTTATGAGTGCCGAATCCTATTTCAGTGTCCTCTTGAATTGGAAGTTTAAATCACTCATGTATTCTTAGGGAGATTTGTTTATGGTAGTCATATTTTTCAAGAGTGATAGGTGATCACTCTTGTCTCCAAATTGTTTACAAATATTTTCTCCTAACTCATCCAACATGGTTATAGTGCTACACTTGACCTTCAAAACCATTGAAGTGTTTTTCCTTGAAAGAGGTAGCAAGAAGTCTAACCGTAACACTAGCCTCCATGATACTATGCACCGCATTAATGCTAGATACATCAAGAATATGTTCCACTCGGAGTAATGTGAGTTTTGACTATGTAGAAGGGTAAAATTTTGAGTGTTACAAAAGGTACAGGGTCATGTTGAGCCAAAAGAAGAGGAATGCTTACATTGAAAGGGGAAAAAATTTGGTTTCTTTCCATAGCAGTAAGAGGTTGATTATTCCTTGGTGGGGGAAACCTTCCGCAAGGAGGAGTTAAATGAACCCCATGAGGTAAAGATGCAATTGGTGATGTTGAAATGCCTATTCTCCTTTTCTTTGGAGGAGACAATGACAGCCCCATATGCTGATAATTTCCTTGCTTTGAATAATCTATTATCTTAATTCTTCACATAAGTCAACATACCGAGATTTGAAATCCGTATATATAGAGTTACTAGGTACTTTGATTTGTGCAAGTGGGAAGAGAAGTACCAACTCTTGGTCCCACCAGGCATGCAAAAAATTATTGTCACCAAATCATTGCACCATCCAAATGGATAGAATGTGAATAAGATGTTTGGTGTGATTGGGAAACATGGAATCACCTCTCAAGCTGTGGGACTTGGGCTTGTGGTGAACATTCGTGAGAACGTTGAATTCATCTTCCTAAAATAAGTCTTGTAATAATCCTAGTGCAATGAAATGGTTTATCTAGTCCTATGCTAAAATTTTCATAGGTTTTAGGGAAAGATATCTCGTAAGAAATGAAACTATACTAGGGATGGTGATGTAGACACTAAAATTAGGTCACACTCCCCTTTGGTCCCTCGACAAATAAACACCTTCTTCACATTCACCTAGCCATGGCCCCCTTCACCCCACTAATATTAATTTAATTAATCTAATTAAATTAATTCATTATCCTCACCATATTTATTATTTAAATATCTTAATTTAGATAATATCCACACATATACTTCACTTAGACACCTCATTAAGCCAACTCACAAGAAGATCTATTCTTAGTAAGTTGCCATAACTAACTAAGACCTACCCAAATCCTAAAAATCAATGCCTACATTCCCTCTAACCACATTATTGCATGCTTACAAGATGCTTCCAATCTACTTCACGGGTTAATGACACGAGATCCTAGAAAATCAAGAGGATCTCCCTAGTTTAGTAAACCTAGGAAATCCCACCTTGACCGATGCTAGTTACCCTTAACTATCGTTGGTTAAGCAGGAACCACCGTTGGTCACCTTTTAATCCCCAAAACAACCTTATTTTGAAGGTTGGAAGAAGGTTGGAAAACATTGGCACATTCCTGAGAGATATCACATCTTTTGAGAATGAATTTCAGCAAGAACACACATGCAAGGAAGGAGATCAAGCATTTTCTCCTGCCCAACCATCCAGCAATCACCCCAGTAAGGAGTTGATCCAATCAAGAAAGAAGGAGAGCACATGCAGCCCATGCAGGAGCTTTCCAACATTTGGTGATCCTCAACAACATTAAAACCCTTACCAACACCTTCACTTATCACTCACAGGCACCCAGGACCAGAATCCAAGTAAGTGGAATGTTATACTCCTCTGGTTCATTTCATTTTGTCATTATATTGTGACCCTTTGTTCTCTTGGCCATCCACAGATCTCCGTTAATAATCACCCCTCCATATACCCATTAAAACCTCACCAAATCCCTCCCAAACCACCTAATACCTCATTCTGACCAACCAAAGTCCTTTGCGTAATCACAAAGGAGACCTAAAACCCATTCTGTGGCATTCCTAGAATTCCACAATAATCGACACCGCTTATAGCCAACTATCGTCAGTCACCCTTAACCAAAGCATCTTCTTTGTATTTTCCCATCAACCCGCAATGCTGACCTATCCACCTAATTCCACATCACTTTTATTCACCTGTGATCTACTTGAGACCTCTGCCGATCTCAAGAGACCCGAACCGGTTACTTGACCTTCGGATCTTATTTTAAGTTAGCTTGTTAGATTAGATCTTTCTTATTGTGTTTTAAGTGAGAGATACCTAAATGATTTCAAATTAAAATGGGATTTATTTTACTACCCACATTAAATTATTTTAAATAAAGTTGGACTGATTAATGACCATCTAGGGAGTATCACACTTCCTAGATCTAGCACACACTAGGTAGTTCACTACACATATTGTTTGACTCTTTTTGGTGGTCTTGTTTTCGATTATAGGTAGTTCCTCCTAGCCAAATGGAAGCTCACAAATTAGCTATGGATTCGAATTCATACACGCACAACAACCCATCAACCAACATTTGAACAACTATTCCTCCTACACCCGTTACCCTATCTGTTTCATCAATATTTCGAAGAAACATCTAAGAATCAGGTGAAACATTTTGGCACGCCCGATGGGAGCCATTCAGGGTTCCTTGCATTTTATTCATTCCTAGGAAAATTTGTGTGTTTGTTTCCTTCTGAAAAATATACACATTAATTTTCTTCCTTGGTAACCTATCTTTTCTTTCTATTTTCTCTAAAAGAAATCTTTCTTTTGGTGTACTTAAAAAGAACCATTTCTTCATGTTTTTCCACATTTTAGTGAAAGAGAATCCCTCTTCCTCTTCATTTATTTATGTCATCCAGCTTCACATTTAGATTTGGGCTTAAAATGAGTGCATTACATTCTCGATTTATCACATAAGCTCACATTAATTGTGGGCAACCTATACGCTGAAGTCATTCCCACTGATGATTGAAAATGAATCATAGAAAGCACATCTCTCTCTCGAGTCTTGCCACATTACACAAATTGAAAACAAATACATATTCTTAAATAACATCTTTCTTAGGAATGCTCACAAAAATCACACTGATATGAGGATTGATAGGTACTCCCACTCGCCGCTTCTGTCGAGTCATAATTCGTAGCAAAGCCCGCCCACGCCATAACATACCAAAAACCTCACCTTTTAGATCTCCTTCTTTGTAGGAAGCCATCCTCACCAAAAACTCTATTTTACGCTTCATGAGTCGGTCCTTAAATAGAATAAGCTAAACAAACATAATAAAACGGTACTCCTAGGATTGCATTTTTCTTAGTGTTTCGCTTGCTTACATTTTGAGGTGAGAGGTCACGTTCTTCATTTTCCTTGCTCATTCTTTCATGCTCCTCATCATAGTTGGTGTATTCCGCTTCACCTAAGTATGCCTGACCATATTCTCATAATTCCCAAAATTCGGGTTTGATTCCTCATAATATTTTAATTCACAACCACTTTTCTTTCATTACTATTTCAATTCCATAGTGATCGCTGTTAGTTTAGCAACCATCGTCCGGTTACCCTTTGACCGTCATCGGTTATACCCAACCGCGCCGCGAGTTCTAGGTCCTTTTGTTAACCTATCGAAAAGGTACATTTATTCATCTTCTTCCATTTTTCACAGTCCCTGTCATTGCTATCATTCCCATTGGTGTTAAAAAACTCATCAGATTGGGCATACCTACCAAATTTGGCCTTATACTCTTGTTTTTGACTCACTGTCCATTTTCTATAGTGACCGGTGGTAGTTACCCTTGACCGGCGGTAATTACCCTTAACCGGCGTTGGTTTACCATAATTGGTATTGGTTAGCTTGTGTCACTTTCCAGCCAATATTTAGTACCTAATCCACTTTTTACCACCTATTTTACTTGTCCCTCCTATTTTTCTATGTCATTTACAGAGAAGTGGCCGAACCCAATTAGTACTAGTTCACATGGTGCTGACCTGAACACAAGCAATCACGCTTGTATTCTACACTAGTTGTTAACCACTCCCACCTAGTCCTTCACCACCTTCCATTTTATCACCAGCCATGGATCCCATCCACCTATCACTATTACCATCGAGAGATGACGAGTTCGCATGACTCCTTGACCAAAACCCTATCGCCTTGCGCTTTTACCTTTCCCATTCATTCAATTGAGATTCCTTAGGTCAGCTTGATATACGGCATGCCCATATCTATCCCCCCACCAGGTTCCCACTTCCATGTCAGCCCCATCTCGGTTCCGCGCTACCTCACTCTCCACCTTACCTCTAGTCGTTTCACAAGCTAGGTCTTGTACCCGATATGACCGCCACGTCTGCTACCTCCATTGAACCCATCACATCCACCATGCCTTCAAAATTACCTGCAATGCAACCTCATTTTCCCTAATGTCTCACACATATCCATAGCTACATTACCTCCTCCGGTGTTGGTGTCCCCTAGCCTTTTTTAGAGTGTGGTCCTTTCCATTCCACAATCGTTAGCCCCCATTACCACTAGGGTTACCACCACCCTTAGACCCCCATATACGTACTTTCATCGAAGCCTCCCATTTCATCTATTATTCACTCTGGATACGTATCCCTAGTTTCACTACCTTCTTCTCAATCAACCTATACGAAACACCATATACTTGAGTGCCACCCCGTTATATGCCCAAAACCAACCCTCTCATCCAATAGAGGCACCCACCATCGCAACCTACCAACGACCTAGTCAAATTGATGATGGACAAGATGCGACATTGGAGGCATCGGTTTTTGGCTCCCACAACACTCTCACCTATGACGATATTTGCAATGAACCCATCCTTTCATCCATTCCTATTCGTCCATACCCCGTGCATTGGGAGATGCCTATACTTTAATAAAGCAAGGAAGACCCACAACAACATTTGTGGTCGTTTAAACATGGGTGCTACCTAATTACTTATGATGATGCTTTGCTCCTAAGAACCTTTCCCATGTCTCTAATTGGACCTGCATTAGATTGGTATAGTGGGTTACCTAGACACTCTATATTCTCATTCAATTAGGTAGCCCAAGCCTTCTTGGATCATTTCTCCATCAACATCATCAAGAAGGTTACCATGACCAACCTATACTCCATGCGTCAGTATGATGATAAATCTATCACAAATTTTGTTGCTCGCTAGCATAGCCTCGATTAATTATCTCACTTCCAACGACAACAAACAGAACTCATCGATCTCTTCAAGAGGGATTGTGCTAGACATATCTCACTAACCCTGCAGGTTCAAACCTTCCAAACATTTGACAAAGCATTCACCATGGCACGAAAGCTAGAGATTTGGGCCATTGAAGAGAAGAAAATCCAATTACCTAATAAGAATTCAGAATTCAAGTCAAATGATACCTCTTCTTTTTCCAAACCAAAAAAAAATTATTCAAAAGCTAAAGGCACCGCTAACGCAGTGGTACTCAAGGCCAACCCAGCTCATCTGTCAAATCAAGCTACCCCCTCATCCAATCTCTCACCCATCCATACTTTTCAATTTAGACGAGAATAGTGGAAATACACCCTAATTGGGAACCTTACTCTTCTGTCTTAGAAAATATTATCAAATCCAGAGCCATCACCCTTCGCCTATAAAACCACACACTCGTTTTGACCTGTTCACCCCATACCCACATGGTATAAATAACATGACTTCTATAACTATCATCGAGTAAAGGTTCATAATGACGGTATTTGAATCACTTTCAAAAATATTGGCCAAGATATTCTCGAGAAAGGCAAGTTAACCGTGGATAATCCTAACACATCTACCAACCAATACCTACACATCTTCAAGAAACCATTTCCTAATCATGCCCCTTCGTCTCGATCAAATCAAGTGAGGCCTCAACTCATGATACTCATACCCACAAGGTCCATGATATTTTTAGTGACACACTTGATGTTTCCCAATTACCCCATATTCCATCCATAGAGGAGATTCTAGTTCAAAATCCTCCTTCTACATTGGAACCAACCTCCCCTATTTCTTCACCCATAGAGGAACACCTTTCACCTCCTTCCTCACCTATGGAGGAGTCTTCTACTAACATCGAGACCATTTCACCTTTATATTCTCCACCTAGAGAACCAATACCCATAGTAATTCTTTAGTCCATGGAGGATACTTAGTTACCTCCTTCATCCACAAAGGATCTCCCATCATCTACTCCCCCTATTACAGACCCTGTTGAGATACCTTTACCTCTTGGTGAGCATTCTTCATCAACTACCCAAGATCTTGCAGGACCTATTTTCACCTCTCTTACCCACGTGCTGAAGCTAGCCAATTCCCCATCTCTAAGACACATTCTATGGGAATTACCATTAGGTCCTCATCAATTCAATCTATAGATGTGTTGTTCTCACGTTTGGCTGATCACTTAGATCATGTGGATAGGGCCTTACTTTGGGGGCACCTTTTGCTTCATGTATCTACGTAGATGCAGATGTCACTTGTTAATACCTCCACTATCTACCCAAAACTATTTCGCCCAATTGAAACGAATACAACCACCTATATCACCATTCCTTCCATGACACCCATCATAACTCAACATACACCCTTACCCAATACCCAAACTACATCTAAACCCAAACCCACACCTACATCATCTGCGTCTAATAAACCTATTACCACCTTAGGGGTCACCCCAACCATGGCCCTTAATCATCCACCTATCAAACTATATTTAGCTACATCCTCTCAAGTCAACACCACACCTACTCCGACACTTAAACTAAAGAACCAAGCCCATAGAACTCGTACTCCATCTTTTCCAGTCACACCTTCACCCCTTCCATCCATCTTAGGACCTCAACCTCCTAGCATGGTTGAGAAACCTCCACCTGTCAAGATGAAACCAAAAACACAACAGCCCATCCCTTCCTCCCAAACCTCTAACCTATCCAGCACCCAACACAACTTACACTCACACCGCATCATATTTACCACCCATACTACCAATACTCTTTGTAACTTTTTCACTACCTACTACACTTCGATTTATCTCTCACACCACCTACACGACCCACATCATCTACCTTCACAAAGACCACCGTTATCCCCCGGGAAACTCGCCCTCTTCCCCATCTGATTTTCCTTCTAGACCTCGTACACCCATATCACCTTTACCCAAGAAGGTGCAACCCAAAAAAAAAACTCCGTTACCCTCCAATAAGATAGTCAAAACAACCACACACCCTCCTCATTCATCTACCATACCCCTACCTAGAAAAACATGACCGACACCCAAGACCACGCCAACACCCAAAACCATAGCTCGACCTATTCCCCTCTTGTGAGGACTGCTCTGAACAATCCACCGCACCTACACCCAAACCCACGTTCACTTCACATTGCAATCCACTAGTAGGGTCCTATGCCAAAATATTAACCAACCTCCTTAAGACTTATGTTATTGCATTACCATTGCTCGACCTTATGATCCCCTCAAACCCAAGCCAAAAGGGTTTTATGACACTAAAATTTGTGCCTACCATCATGTACTAGGTCACTATGTGGAGAATGGCAAGGCCTTGAAAACTGTCCTTATCTAGTTGTGTCCTCTGGAAGCCAATTTTGATGATGACGACCTTCTCGATGAGGACCCTACTTCACCAACACCCCTTCCCACATTACCCACTCAACAACCATGACCTCTACCTCCACTGCACCTAGAGCCACCTCTAAGATTTTAAATTAACATGGTTCGGATCAGAGAACTCGCCAAACCTCCACCCAAATGCCAGTGTGCTCAGCTCACCTCACAAGGTTTTTCTCCTCTAGTAGGTTTTTGCCCATCATGTCGTTATACCACTCATCCTACACCTTCTCCATTTAATGACTCCCCTCAAATCAACATGATACATGTCACTACGTATGCTCAGAAATATAAGGGTAAAGAAAAGACAACTGACCCACCGACCAATCCTATACCCAACATACCATTTGCACCCATGCCTAAAATTACTATTCGCAGCCCAACATACCCCATTTCTAATGGAGTCACGCATCGCACCATGCTCAAACAATTACACCAATCTCCCCTCAAAATGTCCTTATATGACCTCATCCAAACCTTGGAATCCCATTGCCAAGCTCTCATGGAGGTTCTTCAATCTATTGAGGTTTTACCCAATGACCCTACACCCGTTGCCTCCATCATCACACCCCATCATGTAGCCTCTCTCACCAGATTACCACCTTTATCCACACCTCCACCTACTCACCAAGTAGCCTCCCTTAGATTTTTAGAGGAAGAGATCGCACCACACTAAAACGATGACTTGACCGAACCCTCTTCATCTCTCGTCCACATTGATGACATATAGGTATAGTGTGTGATGATTGACAGGGGTGCTAGAATTAATATCATTTCATTCCATGCATTCACTCAAATGTGTATACTTGATAATTGCATGTATAAACATCCCATCATGTTGCGCTCATTCAATGACACTATCACCTCTACCCTAAGCACCATCATCCTCCATGTTTGTGTGGGCCCCCGCACTGCTCTGCAATTATTTTACATTTTCGAGGGGGATTTTCAATATAAAATTTTCCTTGGTAGACCACGGATTCATGTCATGGGTTGCGTTCCTTCCACTTTACATGATTGTGTAAAGTTTGAGCATGAAGGACATACCTATACTATCCTAGCTGATCCATCACCTTTTAAAACATGCAACATACTTTACCGACCCAATAATGTGCTCATACCCATTAAGGTGCCTACCTCTGCAACCACCACTACTTCACCTACACCTCTGCTTACTAGTATAGTCGCTACCTCAACCACACATACCTCTTCCATTCCTACTACTACCACAACCTCCACGGCTAACCCATCAGCCTCCCAATCCATTAACTCCACCTCCACATTGACTTCTAACACCTCATCCATTCTATCTACCTATATACACACCACTGATCCCTTAGAAGGTGTTTTTCAACGCCTCACTCGGCGGAGTACCACCTATATAGTGTGAACACATTCCTTACTCCACAAGAGTATGGAAGTCTTCACCAACACCCCCGCTATGATCACCACATAGGATAAAACCTCCTCTATGGTCCTCACCTTTGTACCGGTCTCACCTATGGGGGACTTGATACTACTAATTACACACCCAAACCACCGTCACAAATCCACCCATTTTCCATTGAATTCCAATATCTCACCAATCACCATATTTCCCACACCTTCCTACACCGATGTATGTGGAAGGGTTTTGGTTTTAGATTTTACAAGCAAGGATGCCATACCATTATTATATGTACCAACCGTAAACATAATGACCATAGTGGTATTGGATTTCCTGAACCACCTACCAAACAGGATCGCATTGAACTCATCAAAGACATCAGCCCTTCTCCACCTTCTTCACCCACTCCGTCTTCATCGCCACCATCACCGAAAGAGTTGATGGATCTAGAATCTATCCCTCCTAACCTTTTTTTCATAAACATCATTTCCTTAGGGCCTTTGACTTATCAACACAAGGGCAAGGCCCCTTCCACTCTTCCCTTCCTTTATCTTGAAATGATCGATGACGATACACCTTCAATTAACGTCGTTTAATGTCAGGATGATGAATCTATACTCACCTACCTTGGAGCAGAAGACTCATATATTCATCGGTCATTTCTCTCTAAGATGCAAACCATGTTGAATGAATCAACTATCGAGATCAACATTCATACTCAAGATGACCCGCATATCCTAAAGATCGGCCAATCTTTGGATGTTGCCGAATAGGAAGCCATAACTTCTTTTCTCAAGGATCATAACCACACTTTCACTTGGTCTTATGTAGACATGCCCGGTATTGACCCTACCATAGTGGTCCACAATATCGTAACCATTCCCGATGCTAAACCCATCAAACAAAAGTTGAGGAAAATGCACCCTCACATTGCCCTTCTTGTCAAAGAAGAACTTCAATGCCTTCTTTTTGTTTCCTTCATCTTACCCATTGATTATCCTCGTTGGATTTCTAACATTTTCCCTATCACTAAAGTGATAGGGGACTCCGCATTTGCACATATTTCGTGACCTCAACCTAGCCCACCCGAAAGATGACTTTTCCTTACCCGACATTGATCAATTGGTTGACCTTACCACTGGTCACGAGATGCTATCACTCATGGATGGCTTCTCGGGTTATAACCAAATCTTTCTTTCCATAGAATATCAACACAAGACCTCATTCATCACCCCTTGGGGAACCTTCTTCTATTGAGTCATTCATTTTGGCCTTAAAAATGCTAGTGCCACATATCAACGAGCTATGACTTACATCTTCCATGATATCATGCATCGCATATTGGAAGATGTGTGGATGATCTCTTGCCAAATCTAAATTCCGCTTGAATACCTTGCTGTCCTCAAAACCATTTTTGACCATCTCATTAAATATTGTGTTTTCCTTTAGCCTAAGAAGTGCATCTTTGCAGTCCTCTCAGGAAAGCTCCTGGGATTTATCTTTTCCCTACGTGGTATAGAAGTTGACCCTAGTAAAGTCAAGGCCATTCTGGACATGCCTCTGCCCACTAACCTTAAACAACTCCGTAGCCTGCAAGGTAAGTTATAGTTTATTTGCCATTTCATTTCACAATTATCTGATCGGTGCCAACCATTTCATCATCTACTCAAGAAGGATTTCTCCTTTAAATGGGATGATGACTACCACAAAGCTTTTGAGGCCCTAAAACAATACCTTCTCCAACCACCCGTACTCATTCCACCTAAAGATGATCAACCTTTTTACCTTTAAATATCAGCTACTGATCACTCATTGGGAGCCATGCTCGCTCATTGTGATGAACAACACAAGGAGCAGGAGGTTTATTATATAAGCCATACTCTTTTGGACTATGAAACCTGATAAACCCATCCCGAGAAACTTTTCTTAGCCTTAGTTTTCATTTTCACCAAAATATGTCATTACCTACTTAACCAAAAACCTATGTTGTGACCAACACTCGACCCTTACACTTCATGTATGCCAAACCTCATCGAATCAACATGCCGCATGATGGCTTATGCTTCTAGTGGACCTCGACCTTGAATTCATTCATCAAAGTACATCAAGGGCCAAGATATCGCTGACCAATTGGCCGAGGCATCTATTTCTGGGATCAACCCTCTACTTTTGACTTTCAAGATGAGTCCATTACTACCCTTTTCCTAGATGAACCCCCTTACCAAATGACACTCTTCTTCGATGGTTCCAAGTGTCGGCGTGGGGTAGGGCTGGTATTATCCTCATTCCACTTTATGGTGAGCCATGCCTTTGCCTTTCAAACTCAGTTTTGAATGCATAAATAATATCACCAAATACGAAGCACTTGTATTAGGTCTCCAAGCTGCCTATGCCCTAGATGTCAAATAAATCAACATCTTTGGTGATTGTCAATTGGTCGTAAACCAATTCAATGGTATATACTTCAAAAGTATAAACATCATGTAGACATAATTTTGACCACCTTTGACCATTACACCCTTCAAACCATCCCACGTTCAACCAACAAATTTGCAGATACCATGGCCTACTTGGCTTCCCAAATACCCGCTTCACCCGCCGATTCTAAAATCTTTATCACCATACAATGACTCCAATCACCTTCTTATCTACCTCATGATGTTTACTCCATCGGAACCGTCACCCTTGACCCGAGTGACCTTTGGTACAAACAATACTTTGACTATCTTTCTCTCTCCATCTTACCTCTTGATCTCACCCGTAATGGATAACACACCTTCCTTAAAAAGTCTCTCGTTACATCATCATGGGGCCTCCTCTATAAGTGCGGCTTTGATGGTATTCTCTTACGATGCCTCACAAGTTCTGAAATTCCTTATACCATTAAGGAGGTTCATGATGGCATATGTGGAGGTCACTTGAGTGGCCTTGCTGTTGTTAAATGTATCCTTCACCTAGGCTATAACTGGCCGACCCTTAACTATGATTGTTGTGACTACGTAAAACATTATGTAAAATGCCAACAACATGCCAATATACATCATACACCCATTCATGCCTTACAAGTCACTTGTGACCTTTGGCCATTCTCTCAATGGGGTTTGGATCTTGTCAAAGAAATCAATCCCCATTCTTCCCAGCACCAACAATGGATCATCACTACTACTAAATAATATACAAAATGGGTGGAAGCCATACCACTCATCTCCACGAAATATGAGAAAATATGTGAGTTCATCAATCATCACATCATTTTTTGCTTTAGTGTTCCTCATCGCCTCATTAATGATAATGAAAAATAATTCAAAAACAAAACCCTACAAAACTTTGCGATGCCTTTGGCATTCACTTAGTTTCTCATCACCTTATTACCCAATAACTATCGATAAGCCAAATCCACTAACAAAACCTTAAATAAATTTTTTAGGAAAGTGGTTAATGATACTGGGAAGGATTTGCATATGCACATTCCTTTTTCCTTATGGGCATACCACACTAGTATTCACACTTCCACTTCTGCCACACGATTTTCTCTGGTCTACAATACTGAGGAAGTTCTAGTCTATGATACTGAGGTGGTTCTACCTCTCGAAGTCTAGATTCCCTCACTTCACATTTCTCTCCATGCCATGCTCAATGATGATGACTTTCATCAGGACCGTTTAGCACAGCTAGAGTTATTAGACGAACATCGTCTTAACACTCTTGACCACCTTCAATTTTACCAAAAATGTATCAAATGTGCCTACAACAAACGTGTCCATGAACGAACCTTGCAATTCAGTGACCTTGTCTTCAAAGAAAATCAACATGTAACCAAAGTAGAAAAAAGTAAACGAGGAAAATTTTCTCCTAATTGGCTTGGACCATACATCATGACCCATGCTTATGGGTCAGGTGCTTATCGTTTATCTTCACTCAATGGTAAACCCGAACCTAAGCCCCTTAATGCCTTGCATATTCAACCATTCTATTTTTGACTTGTAGTCTTACCTCACCCTTTGACTTTTTCCATGCTCATCCCTCGAGCATTATCCACTTCATACACCTCACCAATGATTAAAAAAGAATCATGTGAGTACCTGTCACTTGTTATTTTCTTTTGAAAATGTGTACCATGGCGCTGCACATAGCATGATTCTCATGGATACTTTTCATCTACCTTTAGATGAGATCCCATGGTCGTTTCACCTTGCCTTTTTAACAAGAGTCATGTTCTCCACCTTGGTCTTGTCTATGACTTCAAAGCCTTTGCATGTGACCAAACTCCTTGAGTCAAACTTCTAATCAAAAGATGACTCCCTCAAAAGGAAATCTTCCTCTTGGCAATCACTGCTGCAAATAGAATTCTCCTCAAGGACAAGTATGTAAAGCCAACAAAAAAAAAAAAAAAAGAAAAAAAGAAAAGCGAGAGAATTTGAAGCTTCCCACATTGATCAGCTTCGCGAAGACCTCAAGGAGTTAAATTCCTCATCCCATATAGACTTCCTACATCAATCAGTCTATCTCTAATACAAGTCAAAATAGAGAACGTTTTAGTCATGGACTTGCCCATTGTGACCTCATATCTCTTTCCCAAAGAGCATGCCACCTCATACCATATAAAAACAAATTAACCACCTTTCACCCTTCTTACCATTCTCACTCCCATTTCCTACTGCCTCAAGGGACCTCTCGAAACCAAGACATTTGGTGATCATGTGACTACTTTTCACCGTAGAAAAATCAGTCATGTAATGTCTGTAGGGTCTTACGATCATCACCTCCTCCAAGGTATGATCCTAACCAATCAAGTGGCTATATTTTCACCTCTTATGTTTTAGTCGTCTTTTTTTATGTTTTGATTACCTTAAACAAGACTTGGTCCTCGATGCCTACCTTTGGGGTAATCTATCTTCTTCTTTTGCCAATAATCAACATCACCTATATCACTTTACCTCTAACCCACCCACACCTAATAGACCTAAACCCACACCATGCCTACAACCTACTAACTCATTTTCATACCGCATCATATTCTTCCCTAGCTCATGGGAGAACTACATCGGCTTGAGGTCCCTTTTTGCCAGGACTATATAGGCAGCACTCTGAGGGCATGGGGCCCTTGGAGGTTAGCTCGACCACTCTCTACCCTAAACAATTCATCTTTTATCTTCCTAACATTACATCATATCTCACTTAGTTTCCCTTTTATACCCAAAATTGGAAATTAAACCATATACATAACAAGTCGCTTCATATTTTAATCCTCATCATAACATACATTTATTATGCGTACCATTTATCTATCATCATTATGCATAGATTATACCACATCTCACATATGACCCATATTATCATTCATTACACAAAATAATAAATCACAACTTCCCTTACTTTGAACACAACCATGCCAACGACCTTGACTCAACCATGCCTAAAAACTTGACACAACCATGCCTAACAAACTTGACTCAACCATGCCTAATCCAACCTAACTCAACCATGCCTATGACCTAACTTGATCCATGCCTAACCAAACCCGACTTGATCCATGCCTAATATAACTTGACACAACCATGCATAATACCCGACTCGATCCATGCCTAAACTAACCTGAATTAACCATGTCTAATCCAACCTAACTCAACCATGCCTAATCTAACTTGACTCAACCATGCCTATGACCTGAATTGATCCATGCCTAACCAAACCTGACTCGATCCATGCCTAAAACCAACCTGACTCCATCATGCCTAACTCACCTAATTTCTCTCCATATCCGAACAACAAATCAGGAGTTGGAGGATGTTCAAAACCTCCTTCATATTAGTAGTGTAGGCCATCAAGTGGCATTACACATAGAGAGTACTACCCAAAGGCTGGAAGCCTTAGAAAAAGATATGTTCAATCTGAAAGAAGAAGTACAGAACTTGACTAAGCAAAAAGGAAAAAGGAAGAGGGAGGAGGATTTTGATCTTGGAAATAAACAAATTGAGGACATCTATAAAAAGTTAAACTCCTTGGACAACTATCTGGGGAAAGCTAAGGATCGTCATGATCACAACATGGCAATTTTTAATGCAATTGGTGACTTCCTTGAACAACATGTACACAGTGTCTCTGTTCTTAGTGAGATCCTGGAAACTCTGTGGGGTACGGATAAAGAAAGAAGTCAGACCATTAAAAAGTTGGATGCTAAGGACCCCACTCACATGATGGTGTTGGCCTTGTTTACCTCTTTGTAAACTATCAAATCTAGAATCAACAGAGCTGCCAAGAAGTAAAGATGATCTTCGTTGCAGATGTTGACTTCCATCGTGTTTTTTTTGTTTTGTTGTTGTTTTTTGGCTGCTTTGTTGCAGCATACGTTACTTTTTGTTATGTTGTAACTCTTTTTTGGTTACCTGTGGATTCAATGCCTATTCTAGATTCTGATCCTTCTTTTTTTGGAGCTTCTTAGTATATTATCTGGCTTTTAGGCCATCGATGTAAATAGGGTATAGTCCCTTCAAAACTATTTACCAATAATAAAAAAACAAATCAAAAGTCTCATCAAAACATCAACAAATCATGAATCTCATCTATCTCATCATATAAATAAGTGTGTATCTCAATACAACATACATGGATGTCCCATCATTTCCATCATCTCAAAATCATTGGCATGCAGGCTGATACTCAATACAAAATGTCATCGGCACGCATGTCGATCTCATATACAATAAAATAATGAAACAATACAAAATATCTTCGACATGCAAAGTTAGTATATACTCAACATATACAAAACCTCTTATACATTCTCACTATCTTTGGCATGTAGGTCGGTATGTGATCAACAATACAACTATCTCTCAAAGACGCAGCTAGCATATATAAAAAAATGACTATCACACATCAAATGTCAAAAGCCCCATTTCATGCATCTCGATGGATATCCTCTGTCTTTGTATTACCTATACCCTTTGCCTCTTTTGTCCCTACTGGCACCTCACCTGAAGCTGCTCTCTCGTAAGTTAGTGGTCTCTCCTTGATCTAGCCTCGAGCTCACTAGTCCCCTATGCTCTCCCACCGTGAGTGAGGGATCTCATCCTCTCACTCAACATCTATTATGCTTGGTACTCTCCATAGGATTGAAAGTCTATCCCAACTGCCATCAGCTAGTCTTGATAGTATCTAGCCTCACCTCGGGAATCCCATAACCTTGATATAGGCACGGTCTGTGGTGGTCCCATAGGTCTCAGCCCCTATACCTATCCTACGTGACCCTGTCCCACTCTTGCCTATGAACTGGGACCCAATCCTAGTGCCTATGGTGGTGCCCCTTGCCCCTGTTCTCGTATCTCGGGCCTCGAAAGACCCCAATCTATGCCTAGGTTGTGGCTAAGTAGCCTGTAAACCTACCACACGTGCTGTAAGGCTACCACCTGACCATCATCCCCCTCTCCATCTCCATCCCCACCACCGGCCATTTGGGCCTGCAGACTAGCCACCTGTACATGTAGCTCTCGTTATCTCGGCCTCTTAGCTCTCTAGCTGTGTCTAAACTATATCCAACTAGGTAATCAGAGTAGCCACCTACCTCTGTAGGGTGTCTCTCTGTATTGTGATGGTGGCTAGATTTGGCTGCCCCGATCTGGGTGGTATGGCTCATAAATGAGCCACCCACCATTTTCTATACATGTCTCGTGACCTTGACATCATCTATCTCGCTAGTGTACTACCTACACCTCCCGCCTCAGGGCACTATAAGTTGTGGTAGAGGTAAGGGCCTCTCCACATCGTCTCTCCTATACTTGTGGGAAGGGTGGAGGTACATCCTGTAATAGCCCAAACTGCCGCCAAACTCTATCTACCGAGATCATCTCATGCTCCCCGACATGGCAACCCTGTATCCATCTCACAAGTTTGGAGCTCAACTAGCTCCTCATGCATATTCCTATATGAGTGGAATCCCACATACGGCCTCTAGATAATGTCCAATCAGGACTACCCCTCTAGTAACTACTAGAAATAGGCCACATCGTGTATGGGCATGTCAGATCTTTACTCTCCAATAGTCAGCACCCATCGCTTGTACCCCACCCACACAAATCTTGGTGGGAATGCATCTGACCGGGGCATCCCTACTGGACACACAAGCTATGTGCTCATAATCCCAACAATGTAGTAAGAAGGTACAACATAGGATGAACCTACGTAGCCACCCATATGCCCACAAACTCTATATAGCTACACCAGAATGTTGGTGCTGAGGAAAAGCGAGTCTCATCTACCATCAGGTCGTGGAGTACCCCATCAATGATGGGGTAAATATCCACCCTCTCGCATCTCGCGGTCAAAGCAACACACTACCTCCATCAAAATAATGACTAGCCTCGTCTCCTCCAAACAGCTAGGTACATCTCTCCATATCAAATGTTGGGACTATGGAATGTTAGCTTGGCCATCCCCTCACCAAACACCGTCAGCATCAGCTCCTCTGAGGCCTCAAAGGAGATAGAGTAGACTTTTGTACCTAATATGGGTAGCCATAAAATCTTGAATATGTCCTCCAAAGGTGACAGACGGTGATCTCACTTGTCGGTAGGTAGAATGTGTTGGTCATGAAATCCCATCTATCAATGAGTGTGACCGTCAAACTAGGCTACCAGAATACATGCCGGTATCACCGGACGCCACTCAAGCCAACCGCCTCCACATGTTACAGCTCCTCTAGGGTTGTTACGCCATGCACTTTCATGAGAAGGGGTGGAACCCTATCTCACATATGTAGCTGAGTTCTCCCTTGGATCCAATACAAAAAAACATTAATCTACATTTATCATACCCATACTCACCTATTATCATTTTCCCGCACCCTATTTTCACCCTACCCATCTCAACCACCTAGCCCACATCACTTTTGGACCCTTGTTCCCAAAACTTAACTAGTGTTGGTTCCCTTTAAATTACCCCAGTCACCCCTTTACCAATCAGTTACCTGTTTAGTGATCGATACCGGTTCAACCTTACCAATGCAGCCACACTTGACCGACACTACCAATGTCACAGTAAAAAACCGCGATCCCTAAAACCCCCTTTCTTAAAAACCTCCCCCTTACCCCTTTTACCCACCAAAAATTACCTAATCCTCCCTTGCACCTCATCCCATCCCCTCCTCTCCCATTTATTGCTCTCCCCATTCCTATTTTACCCACTTTTCCCCCCATTCCCAAATTTTATTCTTTTCCCCACCCAAAAACCAAAACCAAAACTACAACCACAATTTGTAAATCACCTAATCTATTTAACGAAATACAACTAGAGTTGGATGCTTACCTCATCGCGTTGTCATCGTCACGGTGGCAATTTTGTCCTCTACACTTTGGTTGTCCGCCTGATCCTCTTCACCTTTACCATCACTAAATCTCTACTCACATCTCCAACTAATCGAATCCCATGCACCAATCCTGTGGACCCACGTCTCCAATTAGTCACCTGCTGTTTCACACCGCCAACTCAATGCTCCCTTCTATCTGGACATTTTTCTCTCTTTTCTCTCTCTTTTTCATTTTCTCAATTAACTAAATGACAAATGGATAACAAAAAAATAGATTTTTGTTTTTATAACCAACCCGACTTAGCCAACGCCGGTTTACCCTTCACCAAAGATCGGTCCGTGTGCTCTACGTTATCAGGGCTGGGTTCTATACCGGTGGTGTCGGCTACCCTTAACTCGAATCAGTCACCATCACCTACACATTGCCCTACATTTTACCCTCCTACCCTACCCTCCCTCCTCATTTTTTTACCTCACCAAACCTTCACTTTGACCGTTTACCCCACCTAACCTTTACCATGACCATTCACCTCACCCTTCGGACCTCATCATTGACCGCATACCCTTTTCCTCCTTTGGGGACTCCTTATTTTACCCCTACCTTGGCCTTACCTCAATACGTGACCTATATATTTAGACTGAACCATCTGTAGTGACCTTTGACCTCATGTGTTTACTATACCTTGCAACACTGTTACTTGTGTTGATTGACCTAATGACCTTACCTAGCCTATTGCCATGACTGTTTATCCTGACCCTACCTTTGGTGTACCAGAATATACCTAAATTTTCCTGCACCTAACCTACGTCATGTTTCCTGACCATATCCTATACCTTGGATACTGAAATCACTTCAACCTTGTTTAGATAAACCTATCGACCTTAGACAATGTAGAGTTTTCCTGCTCTTTAACTCCTGTAGCATGTGGTAGTTTATACATGTGCATGCATTTGATCATTTCTACCTTTGACTGACCCATTACCTAGATTACCCATGTAGACCATTAACCTTCTTTTCCCCAGTTCCCCACCTTTCCCTTTCTCACATTTACCTTTTATCAAACCACTCACCGATTCTCCGCCGTCACCTCGTGAATTCTTGGTTTGAGGGGGATCACCTTCACCTACACCTAGGGCAACCACATCTTAGTTTTGTTAGCATTGTTTACCAATACAAGCTACGCAACAAAAGGGGGCAAAATGTAGACACTAAAATTAGGTCATACTCCCCATTGGTCCCTTGACAAATAAACACCTTCATCACATTCACGAAGCTATTGCCCCCTTCACCCCACTAATATTAATTTAATTAATCTAATTAAATTAATTCATTATCCTCACCATATTTATTATTTAAATATATTAATTTAGATAATATCCACACATACACCTCACCTAGACACCTCAAGCCAACTCACCCTAAGACCTATTCTTAGTAAGTTTCCATAACTAACTAAGACTTACCCAAACCCTAAAAATCAATGCCTATATTCCTCCGACCACATTCTCGCATGCTTACAAGAAGCTTCCAGTCTACTCCATGGGTTAACTACACAAGATCCAAGAAAATCAAGAGGATCTCCCTAGTTTAGTAAACCTAAGAAATCCCACCTTGACCAATGCTAGTTACCCTTAACCATCGCTGCTAAGCAGAACCACCGTCACCACCTTGTAACTCTCAAAACAACCTTATTTTGAAGGTTGGCAAAACATTGACACATTCCTGAGAGACATCGCATCTTCTGAGAATGAATTTCTATGAGAACACACATGCAAGGAAGGAGATCAAGCATTTTCTCTTACCCATCCATCCAACAATCACCCCAACAAGGAGTTGATCCAATCAGGAAAGAAGGAGAGCACATGCAGCCCATGTAGGAGCTTTCCAATGTTTGGTGATCCTTAGTAGCATTTAAACCCTTACCAACACCTTCACTTATCACTCACAAGCACCCAAGACCAGAATCCAAGTAAGTGGAATGTTGTACTCCTCTAGTTCATTTCATTTCATCATTATATTATCACCCTTTGTTCTCTTGGCCATCCACAGACCTCTCGTTAATACTCACCCCTCCGTATACCCATTAAAACCTCGCCAAATCCCTCCTAAACCACCTAATACCTCATTTTGACCAACCAAAGTCCTTTGTGTAATCACAAAGGAGACCTAAAACCCATTCTTCGGCATTCCCAGTTTTCCATAGTAATCGGCACTTGGTTACATCCAACCACCATCGGTAACCCTTAACCGGAATTGGTCTCTGTATTTGCCCATACAACCCAAAATAGTGACCTATCCACCTAATTCTACATCACCCTTATTCACCTATGATCTGCCTGAGACCTTTGTCAGACCTGCAGAGACCCAGAACTAGTTACTTGACCTTCGGATCTTATTTTAACTTAGCATGTTAGATTAGATCTTTCTTATTGTGTTTTAAGTGAGATACCTAAATCATTTCAAATTACAATAGGATTTATTTTACTACCCACATTAAATTGTTTTAAATAGTGGACTGATAGCCATCTAGGGAGTATCACACTTCCTAGATCTAGCACACGCTAGGCAGTTCACTGCACATATTGTTTAACTCTTTCTGGTGGTCTTGTTTTCCATTACAGGTAGTTCCTTCTAGCCAAAAGGAAGCTCTCATGATCATCTGTGGATTCATAAGTCATACGCGCGTAACAACCCATCAACCAACATTTGAACATGTATTCCTCCTACACCCGTTACCCTATCTGTTTCATCAATATTTTGAAGAAATTTCTAAGAATCGGGTGAAATAGGTGATGTACCAAATAAACAAGTGTTTCTAGACTCGGGAAGGGTTGATTTGAAGAGGGTTTGTGCACTACAAGTCCACTTTACCTACCGCAACTTAGAGAGGGTACAAAATACCACGAATAGGAAGCATGGGTTCCCTTTGTTAAACTTGATTAGAAAAATGATCTATAATTCTTCCAGTGAAGAAGAATGAACTTGAGAAGGGTGAACAAGCACCATAACTCAACCGCATGTAATACTCTACCACTTGATAAGCACAAAACTCCAAGAATCTGCAATAGAAACTTGAACTTGCACGTTGTATCTACAACCATGATAAATACACAAATATGTATAGAAGGATGAAAGGACTAAGATTAGTCATAAAACACACACTTTTATTACTTCAATAACATGCACAATGCATCATACATTCGGAAGAGGCAATAGTTTCCATTACAGTCTTGAAAGGAGGCTTGAAAGTTCCCTCAACATATAAGAACAACTTGTAGAAGAAGGAGGTTTCTTGAAAACTATACACTTGTCTCAGAAGTCTAACTTGTCCAACCTATTGGAATGAGATTCCAACTTACATTTATAGAAAAAATCGTGAGAAAGAAGAGGAAAATTAATAAATTCTTTCCTCAATTGAAGGTACATTATGGTTCATTTATTATGAAGTTAGTTGAAGAACTTGAGAAGTTTCCATCACGTGGCATTAATTCCTAGTTGACTTAATGCTCTTAATTAATTAAAATAACATTTAAATTAAATATTTTAATAATAAAAATAAGTATTATTAATAAAATATTTAAATAAAAATATTAATTTAAATAAATTAATGGTGGCCCCAAGAAGACCGGTTTGATTTGAAGAAATCGGGTAATGAAAATAGGGAAAAATAGACGAACTCGGTGGTTGGTTCACCAAGCCAACCCACTAAGTTGGGATTGAGCTTTGTCTTTTGGGAGTTTTGAGTTCACCGACCGAGCCAACTTAGACCTTATCCCTTCTAGCTCTACATTAAGCTTTCCATTGAGCTTGTTATCCATGACCCAAGCATGACTCCCTCTGTCCATTGAGTGATTTACGTCAACATCGAGCTCACCGCTGAGCTCCCCACGAAGCCACCAAGATATTTAATGAGCTCTTCACAGAGTTCTCTTCATCATAGAGTTCTGATCTTTTTTTATCTCACCTTCACATCGTTCAATCTACCAAGCATGATCTCATTACCTTGACGATATCTCAACCCCATATTGAACCTAACTCGATCCACTGTCATCGCCAAACACCTTTACATGAATGCCTTGAGCTCACCTCTGAGTCACATAGTCCTCGAACCACCTCTCCCCATGTGTATCAAATTGCACAAGTTATACTCACATGGCCAACTCTCCATGTCTACCTTTGTTCTCATTTGAGTTAAACATGAGCTCACCTAGAACATTGAATTGTCTATTCCGATGTAGAGATCCTCCTCTATTTGTGTTCTACAATATTGAGATTAACTTTGCGTGAACCCCGATTAAGACTCGTGATGAGCCACGTAGTGTACGAGCTCTTTTTATTCACATGAGCTGATTTTCTCAGCTTCAAAATCCTTCATTGAACTCAATTTTTTGTGTGCCACGTCGAATCCCTCGCCATGAATCAACTCATTAACTTGAGATCCCTTCAAGTGGATTAGCGAGTTTTTTCAAAGCTACTTGAAAAACAATGACTCGGTTTTCTGAGTTATTTTCATGAGTGCATTACTTAGAGCGAGTAACTCGACCATTACCCTCTCCTCATGTTGAATCAAAATTTCATGTAGGTTTAATAATCCTCATCACCATGGATGATTTCCATGATCTTCCATCACTCCACAAGCTTCATCCAACATAGTGTGATGTTTAAGTTGACATTCACAGTCCTCACACGAGCTCATTACTTTCATGATGAACCCAGTCGAATATCTTTTCACGACACCAATACTAATGATATTTTACATGTTCAGTTGGGCTTTCACATAGAAAAACATCTCAGCTTCCCTTCTTGTGCATCGAGTTCCATTCTCGTTGCCTAGTACCAACACCATCACAAAGTGATCACCGCCAAGTTCACCACAACTACATCACCTCTCATTGATATAAGTTACTTGGAATAAACTAACCGTCAAGCTTACTCGCATTGATCTTGTCTCTTGCTCCATGATTAAGCTAAGCTCCATGTTCACACATCGATCGACAAGTCACCTACCATGGTTCTACTTGAGTTATTTTCCTCCTCCATCTGCGATCGACCTCTAGATTCTTTTGTATTGAGCTCTGCACCAAGATAATGACCGTGCTCTTACTTTTGTACTCACCAACACCGAGATATGAACTTCTCACAATTATTTCCCCAACGCTGAGCTTACGTCTATTCTTTTACATGAGCTCACTATAACCTCTCTTCTTCTTCACTATCTCTATCCTTAAGCTCACTCAACACCACCCACCAATCCATAGTGAGTGTCATGTTTCTGTCATCGTGAAATCACTTTTCATGATCTCATTGTTGATTCCTTCATGCTATCAAAGTATTTGAATGTCCTGTGACCATGACCTATCACCCCAAGTCCCTCACCCTCACAAGCTCCTTTTGTGACCATCTCTACATCGACTCACCTATTGAGCTCGCTTGCCTCTACCACGAATGCCTAACATTGGGCTTGTTCTCGCGTGTATCAACATGCTTTCCATGCTTCATCACCTTGACTCAGAAATATTTTCACAAGTCTTCCAAATCTATCTCCACATGACCGAAATTCATCTTGAATTCTATCATGATCTTACTCTATTCGATCACGCTCACCTTACCTCGACTCGGTTCATTCTTCTATGCATTACTGCAACATTTTTACATGCATGTGTGTTCATCAAAACAATCATTCATTGAGTATGTCCCTCACTCCAACCGTATTCGTGAGCTATATACGAGGAATCATGTCCCCGCATTCATTAAATGAACAGTTTTATTAAGATTTTCTAGGCTTTTACCAACCTCCCACTTAACTCGGCTTAGATGGCATCTTAGTGGAGGAATAGGCACACCTCATCCACACTCGCATGAATCTCTATGTGCAGGGGATGTACCTTATTCTTCCATCATGTTATCGCCACTAGGGAATGGATTCCCAAAATTCCCTTTTTCATGCCTTAGCATGGGATTTATACATCTTTTCCACCCAAGTTGGGCATGTCATAGCTCATTAACCCAAAAAATCCCCTAGCTTGACATCTTCATATTTCCACCTAGCCATGATTTGAATTTATCCTATGATTTTCCCTAACTCCCTTGCCATGAAAACTCAAGCTCATCATAATTCCAAACATAAGCTCTCCCATCCTTCACCCGATTGGCTTGGCTTGGCTTGTATCGATCTCAACCCTTTGTAAATTTATCAGGCTCTTTTGAGTTTTACTTGGTGGTTTGTATTCCTTCATTGTGTTAAGTATTTTACCAATCAAACCACCCGACATCCCATGGATTCACTTCGAGTTGTCCAACTATATTGATAACCCTGATCATGGATGAGTTGGCCCTATCCATGCACTTCCACCTTAGATGCCAACTCATGTGAGCTCGAGCTATTCCTGCTTCATTGCAAGACTACTATTTGGTCCTTATGGATCATCTGAATAGCCTTAAGCTCGACTCATTGAGTTACTTATTGACTCGGCCACATTGAACTTACCCAAGCTATGTTTGGAACTTGGTACTCCCTCACATAGATAAAAACATTGTATCTAAAGATGTCAACACCAAATAGCTTGTTATTGGCCTCCATGAGCTCATCGAGATGAAAAAATAATTAACCTCACATCCATTTAGCTCAACCGAGCTATATTGAAGGTCGCTCTCCTTATACATTGTGCAAGCTCACCTCAAGCCCCCTCGTATGAACCATTCTTGAATTATTTCAACCTTATTTCTTAATGTAATGGAATTCATGGAATTTTCTCAATTCTGAGTCATCATGGAGGTATAATAGAAAGATACAAAATTTCATACACCAACTTTGACCATTTTTTCTTGTAGACCCTCATTATCCATTTTTTCCTAGGAGGTAAAAAAATGGGTAACATTTTTAAGAACCTTTCAAGGATGCTTTCTGCTAAACATGATTTTACTAGCCATAAGTCATCCTTTAGGCATGGAGTCGATATTGGAATCCTGAAAGTGATCTGATCTTGTATGATACATCCTCAAGTCTATTTATTATTTTTGATCTTTAATTATTTAGAAATTCTAGGGAGTAAATATATTGAAACCAACAAATGCTTGACACCTATACAAAGACTACGAATTTTTAATGAAGCATATGCGGAATTGGGAATATCCTTAAACTCTATTTGAAACCTTGAACCTATTTTCTCCTTAACACCTTGAATGATGATACTATGTGCAAGAAAAACACAAAACACAATAACAAGGAAAGCATAAGAACAACAACACACAAAAATGTGCATAAGCACTTGGAGGAAAACACCTAACTACACTTTACATGAGGTGGAATGGTCTCAAAATAAATATTTGAGATATATCCCATTCACATGAATGGGTAGTTCATTTCCATTGAACTGGATATATGAAATGAACTATCCATTTTGCAACTTGTGATGATGTATGGCCCGCTCCAGAGAACGTCAAAATTTGCATTTTTTCCTAGTTTGGCTCTATCTTCATCTCATTTGAGAACTAAATCTCCCTCTTGAAAATGCCCGATATATGAATTCTTGTGAAAAGATTTATTAACCTAAGCCTGATGTTGCTCCAAAGACTTCATGGCCTTGTTTCGTACTTATTCTAACTCCATGAGCTAAGCAAACTTGAATATTAGAGGATCGGTCTCCATAACTTCAAGTTGATGAGATAACTCCAAAGAAGGTAACTCTAGGGAGAGTGGAATTTTTACTTCCCTTCCATATAAAAACATGAAAGGAGAATTCACGATGGCCCTTTTAGGTGTGATTTGATCTTCCCATAAGGAAGTCTTAAGTTGTGTATGTCAAGTCCTCCTGTTAGTCTCCATTATGCGCTTGATAATCCTTGTGAGGTTTTTGTTGCTAGACTCAGCCAATCTATTTCCTTGCAGATAGTAATTGGCTAAAGTCTTGAGGTAAACCCCATTTTTAACAACCCATTCACTTAGCTTCATACTAAGAAAATCCATCACATTGTCTAAAATAATTGTAAATGGAACACCGAACCTTATCATTATATCCTCTAAGAAATCAAGAACTACCTTCTCATTTCTCTCCTTCAATGCTACTGCCTCTGTCCATCGAGTAAAATAGTCTTATTTAGTAAGGACCCATTTATGTCCTTTAATGGATGGAGAATTAATCATTTCAATGAAATCCAACCCCCATTGAATAAAGGGTTGGTCCACTTGAATTAGATGTAATAGAAGAGATGCCAACTTTTTTTTCTAGTGAAAAGGGCACATTCCTTACACTTCCTTACCCAGAGATGGGAATCTTTGAAAAAATCCAACCAATAGTAACTAGCTCGCATGATCTTAGTAGCAGTTGTTCATGTAGAATAATGTCCTCTAGATAGGCCATTATGAAACTCTTCTAGTATCTTACTTATCTATTTTGGTCCCACACACCATAGGATAACACTACTCAAATGCTTTCAAAAGAGAATGATATCTACTAGAACATATGAAATAGACTGAAGATGGAAACTTAATTTTTATTTTTATCCATGTTCACAGGATATACTCTAATGAAAAGTAAATTCTTCATTTTGGATAACTAGTCAACTTGATCATCACCTTCATCAGTGTTTAGGAGCGTCACGTTCTCATCACCCTTTAATTCCATGTTTGTAATAAGTTTTGACACAAACCTTTACCTCTGAAAAGTTTGGTAACTTTGATATGTATGTCATACTCCATCACCTTCATGATCCATCCAACACACTTTTCATTCATCTCTTTATTCAGCAAAAAAATTCCTTAACAATTGGATGAGACACCATCAGATGAATTTTGTTGTTAGACAACATGTTCTTGAATTTCTTAAAATATTGAATAACTGTAAAGACTTGTTTTTCAAAAATAAATATGTGAGCTCATAGTATTTAAGTGATTGACTAAATAAATAAATTGGTTACTCCACCAAATTGTCATTTTGTTGGGTGAGGATACCTGAAATGCTCTCTTGACCTGTAAAAGCATAGAGAATAAAATATTTATCAAACCTAGGGTTCACCAATGTGGGAGCTTGAGAAATGTCCATTTTTATGGATTTGAAGCTCTCCCTTCCTTATTTTTTCCATGAGAATGGAATATTTTTCTTCAACATGGATATCGGTGGCTTAGCCAATTTTTTGAATTGAGGGATGAATCTTCACACAAAATTTATGGTTCCCGAAAAACTAAAGAGACCCTTCTCATGACTTGGGAGAGATAAGGACATAATTGAACAAATCTTAGTTTGATTGATTTATAGTCCTTCTAGTGAAACAACATGCCCCAAATAATTTCTCTTGTGTACTACAAAAATACATTTCTTAGGATTAAGTGAAACCCCAAATTCACTACGTCTTTGGAAAACCTTCCTTAGATGCATATATGGTCTTCTCCATGCTTAGATCATACAATTATATCATCAAGGTAAGCCAAAATGATATGATTTATTAGTCCCTTAAATGTCATGTCCATGGCTCTTTAGAAAGTAGCCCTGACATTGGACAATCCGAATGGCATTTTGTTGTAAGCATATGTGCCCCACTTGGTAGTGAAAGTTGTTTTTAATCGATCAGATTCTTGGACAAAAATCTGATTGTAACCCAAATATCCATCAAGAAAATAAAATCTTTAAGCTCTTTCCACCTTTTTAAGAATTTGTTACATTGATGGAAGGGGATAATGATCTTTCAATGAGGCATGATTCAAGTCCCTGAAATCCATGCACAACCAAATCTCTCCGTTCTTTTTTCCTTACGGGCACCGAATTGGCTACCAAAGAGGAATTATTGAGGGGAAAAATTATACAAGCCTCGATGAGTTTGGTTAGCTCCTTTCTCATTAGTGGATCAATTTTAGGATTAATTGGCTTCTATTTTTGATGGACTAGATTGGCATTAGGATCCAGTTCGATGGTATGTTGTGCTAGGCCTAGATCAAAACATGTAGTCTTTTTAGTTCCATGCAAAATGTCGTGATACTCTTGACAGAATTTGATGAAATCTTATTTCTCTTAGGAAGCACATACTTTTCCAATCTTTAGAAACTTTTCATTTTCTACCTCGACTTCCTCAAAATATTCTTCTTTGACCACCATGTTAGAGCTTTGTCTTTTGGCTTGATCATCCAATTGAAAAATTATTCCGAGTAACCAAACCTTTTGGTAGATTTTTTCTTTTCAATCATATAATTTTATCACCATATGATTCTTGTAACTTATCTTGATTTTTTGCAACAAACTTTTCCTCTTCTTGTAGGAAAAGAAAATTGTATTTGTCACTATCAAATACTTCCAAGATACTCACATTATTAGGGACTGCAAGTCAAACCACCATTTTGACACATTGTTTCCCTTCTTTCATGATATCAATAGGTATGTCATATTGCGATCCAATTGTAGCAAGCCTATCAACATCTTGGCTTTGATTTCTAGGAACTACATGGATCCCAAAAGATTTGAAATATTTAATCAAATTTTTCTTGTATGATCTTAAAAGATCATTTTTTGATGCATTGCATGTTGTCACTTGATGAAAAACTAACTGAATATCCCCAAAAATAGTCGGGGCCTTGATTCCCTTCTATTGAGCTAATGGATTCGTTGCAAAGGGACCTCATATTCAGCAACATTGTTAGTGCAACTGAATTGTAACTAGAAAGATGAAAATTACTTATCTCCCTCTAGAGAAATTATCATGACACCAAAGACTGACCCATTCTTACTTCTTGAGCCATCAAAGAAAAATTTCCACAGTCCTTCAAAATTTCTTGGTGTTTTGACTAGTTCTAGTATGATCGTACCATCTTCATGAATTCAGTATGTACCCAATCCCATCTCTTCCAACAACAACAAATAAAATTCTTCTTCTTCGGATCACCAATGGTATAATTCCCATTTAAAGGACTAGCAGTGTAGGGTTCTACATTATTATGTCAGATTGGTTCTACCCTTATGGTTACTTTGGTTCTGTATCGAGTCTTGAGAATCATATGTGACCAATCGGATGATAGATAACTACCCATCTTGGCAAAGTGAAATGTGATGATAAATAAATGGCAAAGAGAGGAGGGAGATCAATGACTGATATGTCTTGGGTGAACAAAAATACTCGAGCATGCATGGATGGTAAGTTGAAGTCCTTTGATAACTCCAATAGTTTTAATGGTTGTGCCATCTAGATGAACAACTCCTCTTGCAATCGGCACATATTGTATACCTAGTACATTTGTAATTTGTTTAGGCATGACCGAGCTACAGGCACCAAAATCGATCATGCAATTATGTACCAGGTGGTCACCAATGATTAGGGAAATATATAATTGTGGTGGTTTTTTTACCTTAGGAATACTTTTCCCTTCCAATTGACACAATATTGTAGCCATTGTTGTTCCATGACCTGATGATCCGTTGGTCATACCAAAATTATTCAGAGCCTCTTGCAAAAAATTTCTTTGAGAATTAATTGAGAGTGCATCCCACATAGTAATGCTCAGGGTGGTATTCTTCATTTGTTCCAAAATACTAAAGGGAATTTCTCCTACTTTGCTGAAATTCCTTTGGGTGTTAGAATCCTCTTTTGGAAAGTAATTTTTTGGTATTGTGATGCCTGATGAACCTTCTTTCCTTACAGCTTTTCTAGCAAGTGTTTCTATGACTTCTCTCCAACATCTTTATCAACTTCCACTTATGGCTGAGGATGTGAAGTGGATGCTTGATCATCTTTAGAATTTTGAGGTTCTATTTCTCTCTTTTTTGAATGAGTGTTTGCCACCACTAATGAGGAATCTGTATACAACCCGTAAAAATCTTCTTGTTACCAATTTAGAAAAGTGGTTTCTTCAGTTCCTAGGGATGATTTGTTATTTCTTAGGTAGATGAATTTTCATTGGCTTTGAAGAGGTAGATTCACTTTGAACCATAAGGGTCTGGGTAAGAAATCCATTGGGACAAATATTTTGATTGTGGGGTTGAGAACAAGACTAACACCATTCATAGTCTTGAACTAGAATATTTTGGATAGGTACTATGGCTCTAAATGAGCTAGTAATAAGAGGTTTCAAAGTTCAAAGGCTTGACATTTGTAGCTTGATTTGTAGCTTGATTTTGTGGTGATTGTTTTCTTGAAAGGAGGACGGCTAGCTTTGATACTACAGATTTTGTGGTTGGTATGGAAAATTATATTGAAATTTTTCCCTCTTCAAAGGTAAACGAGATCATTCTCAAAAGTTTATACCAACATATTAACTTCAAATAGGTCATTTGAATAGGCAGGGGTAGACTGAGTTGGTTTCTTAGAGGTTATTGGAATAGAAGTAATGATAGTTAGATTGTTTGTAATATCTCGAAGGCAATGACATTGATGGTTGTGGAGCTATCTTTCCATCCCAAATCAAGGAATTATCCGCTCTTATGGAAACTTCCTAGGCATGAGGTAGTGTAGTCCCTCCCATGGACTTGATCATAACTACTACATCACTATTCAAAGCTCATAAATGGTATAAGAATGTATTATTTGAAGATTCCTTTATGAGTTCCAAAATCCTATTCCAAGTCCTATAGAATCGAAGTTGAAATCACTCATGTGTTCTTGGGGAGCTCTTTTTATGGTAGTGAGTCATTCTAAGAGTGAAAAGTGATCACTCTTATCTTTAAATTATTTACAGAGCTTTTCTCCTAACTCGTCCTAAGTGGTTATAGTGGTAACACTTAACCCTCAAAACCATTAAAGTGTTTTTCCCTTGAAATACATAGCAAAAAAATTCTAACCAAGCATTGTCCTCTGTGATATTATGTACTACACAAACATTGGATACATCAAGAATATGTTCCACTAGAGTAATGTGAGTTTCTACTATATAGAAGGGTAAATTTTTGAGTGTCATAACAAGTATAGGGTCACGTTGAGCCAACATAATAGGATTTCCGCATTGAAAGGGGGAAAAGTTGGTTTCTTACCATAGTAGCAAGAGGTTGATTGTTCCTTGGTGGAGAAAACTTTATGTAAGGAGTTAAATGACCCCTAATAGGTAAAGATGCAACTAGTGATGTTAAAACACCTCTTCTCCTTCTCTTTGGAGGAGACAAGGATAGTTTGATATGCTAATAATTTTTGTTCTTCAAGAAGATCTTGTATGAATTATTCACATAAGTTAACGTACTAAGATTTGAAATCCAGAGATATATATTCACCAAGCACTTTGATTTTTGCAAGTGAGAAGAGAAGTACCAACTCTTGGTCCTAATGGGTGTGCCAAAAATTGTTGTCACCAAATCAATGCACCCTCCAAATGTCCGTAATGGGGATAGGACATTTGATGTGATTAGGAAACATGGGATAAGCTCTCAAGCTTTGGGATAGGGGATCGAAGTGAACCTCCGAAGAAGGATGAATTCCTCTTCCTAAACTAAGTGGTGTACTACTACTAGTGTAATAAAATGGTTATCTAGTCATATACTAATGTTCTCATGGGTTTTAGGGAAAGAGATATGCAAGAAATGAAACTATACTAGGGATGGTGATGCACCAAATAAAGGGTGTTTTCAAACTCAGGAAGGTTTAATTTGAAGAGGGTGTGTGCACCACAAGTCAAATTTACCTAATCCAACTTAGAGAGGGTACAAAATACCACAGACTAGGAATCATGTGTTCCCTTTGTTGAACTTGATCAGAAAAACAATCTATCAGTCTTCTAGTGAAGAAGGATGAACTTGAGAAGGGTGAAAAAACACCACAACTCAACCACATGCAATACTTTACCACTTGTTAAGCACATAAATCCAAGAACCTGCAATAGAAACTTGAACTTGAACAATGTACCTACAAGCATGAGAAAGGCAAAAATAAGTATAGAATAATGAAAGGACTAAGATTAGTCACAAAACACACACTTTTATTAATTCAATAACACACACAATGCATCATAAATTCAGAAGAGGAAATAGTTTGCATTACAGTCTTGAAAAGAGGCTTGAAAGTTCCCTCAACATACAAGAACAACTTGCACAAGAAGGAGGTCTCTTGAAAACTATACACTTATCTTAGAAGTCTAACTTTTCCAACCTATTGGAATGAGCTTCCAACTTAAATTTATAGAAAAACCAATGAGAAAGAAGAAGAAAAGTAATAAATTATGGTTCATTTATTATGAAGTTAGTTGAACCACTTGAGAAGTTTCCATCACGTGTCATTAATTCCCGAGTTGAATTAATCCTCTAAATTAATTAAAATAATATTTTAATAATAATAATAAATATTATTAATAAAATATTTAAATAAAAATATTAATTTAAATAAATTAAAGGTGGCCCCCTGAAGACCGGTTCGACTTGAAGAAAGTGGGGGCCATGAAAATAGGGAAAAAATAGCCCAACTCGATGGTTGGCTCACCAAGCCAATCCATTGAGTTGGGCTCGAGCTTCATCTTTTAGGAGTCTTGAGTTCACCAACTGAGCCACCTCAAACCTGATGTTGTCTAGCTCTGCACTAAGATTTTCATCAAGTTTTGTATCCACGACCCAAACATGACTCCTCCATATGCCAAGTGATCTATGTCAACATCAAGCTCACTTTGTTGAGCTCCCCACGAAGCCACCGAGATATTTAAGGAGCTCTTCATCGAGTTATCTTCATCATAGAGTTGAGATCTTTGCCGATCTCACCTTTTTGTCATTCCATCTACTGAGAATGCTCTCTTTTCCTTGACAATATCTCAAATCCATATTGAACCCAAAGCTGAGTAGATCCACCATCATTACCAAATGTCTTTACAAGTATGCCTTGAGCTCACCGCTAACCTACCTAGTCCACGCACCACCTCTTCTTCCCATGTGCATCGACTTACACAAGTTATATTCACATAGACCACTCTCCATGTCTACCTCTCAGTTCCTATTTTATTTTAACATGAGCTAACCTAGAACACCTAATCATCTATTTTGATGTGGAGGTCCTCCTCTATTTGTGTTCTACCATCTTGAGATTAACTTAGCATGAACCCTACTTAAGAATCTATAGCAAGCCGCTTTGTGTACGAGCTCTTTGTATTCACATGAACTGATTTTCTTAGCTTCAAAATCCTTTACCAAACTTAATTTTATATGTGATGCATCAACTCCTCTCCATGACTCAACTCATTGAGTCGAGCTCCCTTCAAATAGATTGATAAGTTCTTTCAAAGCTATTTGGAAAAAATTGACTCGGTTGCCCGAGTTCTTTTCATGAGTACATTACTTAGAGAAAACAACTAGACCATTACCCTCTCCTCGTGTTGAATAAAAATTTCATGTAGGTTTAATAATCCTCATCACCAAGGATGATTTTCATGATCTCCCATCACCCCACAAGCTTCATCCAACATATTTTGAGGTTCAAGTTGGAATTCACAATCCTCACACAAGATAATTACTTTCATGATGAACACGGTCAAATATCCTTTTCAGACCCCAATACCAACAAAATTTTCCATTTTTGGTTGGATTTCACATAGTAAAAGATCTCATCTTCCCTTCTTGTGCATCAATTTCCATTCTCATCACCGAGCATCGACACCATCAAAAAGTGATCACCATCAAGTTCACTAGTGTTGCATCTCCTTTCATTGAGCCGAGTTACTCAACATCACTTAACTAACAATCTTCCTTGCATTGATATTTTCTCTTTCTCTAACATCGGGTCAAGCTCCATGTTCACGTGTCGATCGATGATTCACTTTCCATGGTTCTGCCGAGTTATCTTCCTCCTTCTATCTATGACCGGGCTTTGGATTATTTTGTATTGAGCTATGACCGAGCTCATGAACGAGATCTTACTTGTGTACTCATCACCATAGAGATATGAGATTCTCGTAAGAATTTCCCCAATGTTGAGCTTACCTCTATTCTTTTCATGAGCTCACTTGTCACTGGATCTTTTCTTCTTCATGATCTATGTCCCCGAGCTCATTCAAGCACCGCCCGCCAAGCCACGTGGATTGCCATGTTTCCCTCATCACATAATCACTTTTCATGAGCTATTTTTTTATTCCTTAATGCTCTGAAAGCATTTGAACATCCCGTGATTGTGACCGATCACCCCAATTTCCCCACCCTCAAGAGCTCCTTCTACGACCATTTTTGCATTGACTCGCCCATTAAGCTCACTCATCTCTATCGTGACCACGTGGAATTGGACTTGTTCTCACATACATCAACATTCTTACCATGATCCATCACCATCAACTTAGAAAGTTTTACATGAGTCTTCCAACTCTTTCTTCACACAATTGAACTCCATCCCAAACTCTGTCACGAGCTTACTCTATTCAAGCGCGCTCACCTTGCCTAACTCCGTTTGTAAAAAAATTCTTCTATGCATTACTTGAAACATTTTTACATGCCTTTTTATTCATCAAAACACTCATTCATTTAGTATGTCCCTCACTCCAACCGTATTTATAGATATATTCAAGGAATCATGTCCACTACATTCATTAGATAACCGATTCTTATGCAGATTTTTTAGGTTTATACCAAACTCCCACTTAACTCATCTTGGATGGTGTCTTAGTGGAGTAATCAGCACACCTCTTCCATGCTCACACTAATATCCACATGTGGGGAATATATCTTGGCCTTCCATCATGTTATCACCACCTAGGAATGGATTCCCCAAATTCCCCTTTTCATGCCTTAGCATGGGATTTATACATCTTTTCTGCCCATGTTGGGCATGTCATAGCTCATTGAACCAAAAAATCCCACTGGCTCAACATCAACCTATTTCCACCTAGCCACTATTTTAATTTCTCTTTTAATGTTCCCCAACTATCTTGCCATGTGAAATCAAGCTCATCGTAATGTTAAACATGAGCTCTCCCATCCTTCACCTAGTTGGCTCGGCTTGGCTCGTATTGAGCTCAACCCTTTGCACATTGATAAGTCTCTTTCGAGTTTAACTTGGTGGTTTGTATTCCTTCTCTTTGTTAAGTATTTTACCAATAAAACCACCCAACTTCTAGTGTATTCACTTCAAGTTGTCCAACTATGTTGAGCACCATGATCATGCCCGAGTTGGCCCTATCTATGCACTTCCACCTTCAATTCCAACTCATGTGAGCTCAAGCTATTCCCTCTTCATTATAGGACTACCACTAAGTCCTTATGGATTTTTTGAATAGCCTTAATCTCAACTCATTGAGTTACTTATTGACTCAGCCACATTGCACTTACTCGAGCTATGTTTGGAACTCGTACTCCCTCACATACATGCCAACATTATATCATAAGATGCCAACATCAAATAAATTTCTTTTGGCCTCCATGAGCACACCGAGATGATAATATAATTAACCTTACATCCATTTAGCTTAACAGATCTATATTGAAGGTCACTTTCCTTATACATTGTGCAATTTCACCTTGAGCCCCCTCGTATGAACCATTCTTGAATGCTTTTAACTTTCTTTCTTAACGTCATGGAATTCATATAATTTCCTCAATTATGAGCCACTTTGTCGAGGTATAGTAGAAAGACAGAAAATTTCATATATGAACTTTTACAATTTTTTCCTATAGACCCTCGTTATACATTTTTTCCTAGGAGGCAAAAAAATGGGTAACATTAGTGGAAAGCATGCAATGATCCATCTCCATGACAATTCAATTGTAACATTTTGCAATACCATTCTATTAGGGTGTATAAGGAAGTTAACTATTGGATGATGCTAATCTTCTTTAGAAATGATAAGAACTTATTTGACATGAATTTCCCCCTCAATATCAATGGAGGACAAGAAAGGGTTACATGGTTTGTTGAATAACTTTATAATAGAAGTTCTAAATAATTGAAAATGTTTTACTCTTCTTCCCAAGGAAGAACACAAATATATTGTAAGAATATTCATCTATCAACAACTAGATGTATTGAAATCCCTAAAAGGAAGTGGGAAAGGGTCCACATAGATTGATGTGAAGTATGAATGACCTCAAGAAATTTCTTGGCATGGAAGGTATGTATCTTGAATGGATCCTAGTTTATCTTTCCTTCCAGACATCCATAATAGATAGGAAAGGAGTGGAAGGGTTAAGGAAGTACTTGTAACATCTCTTTAGAACTAATCTAATAGAGGAAGATGATAGAAGGGTTCCCATAGTGATAATTCTAGAGTGTTGTAGATTTTGTCATAGAGGAAGATAGAGATACTATAAATGATGAAACTGCATCTAGTACAAATAAACAATCATTTAAAAAAATATAGAAATTATCATACCTTCACATGATATAAAACATGATTTGATGCCTTTCTAGACCATGAACTCCACTTTAAGGTTGTGATTCAAGAGCTGAGAGATGAACAAGAGATTTGTTTTCATGCCCGTAACATAGAGCACCTTCGTGAGTGTACAATTCCTCATAATGAGAGGAATGGTGACATTTACAATTAATTCTACAACATAATCCTTTGTGTTTACCATCTGAACTTGATATCTAGTGGGTGAATTAGTTAATGAATCAAAATATTTCTATCACCTATCACATGCTTGCTAGAGGACACTATTCAGATACTGATCCTGACACTATTGGTCACATTTTGGATATTATTATGTTTTGATGTAGTATGATGTATCAGGGACTATTATGGACATTATTATGTTTTGATTAGTATGATGGTTAGATGTTAGATCCTGGATTAATATTGATCTGGATTCAGATATTTTGCTTGATGATCATTAAGACATCAGTATTATTATGTGGATGATGACATACTGGTTGACATGGACAGGTTATTGCTTTTGATTGTAGACATGTGACATTGATATTATGAATAGCTATAGTATAGAGATCTATTGGATGATGATATAGTTGTAGTTGAATTTAAATGATAAATGTTAAATTCTTGATAATGTTGTGATTTGGATTTAATAATTGTATGTTGCTTATATCATTTGGATGTTCTGATATGGCCACGAGGCCGAAGGGGTATATTGCATTTTGTAGGTTAAAAATCACAACAATGTCGGGGGACTGGAGACTAACCATATTGGAATTCAGTGTGAAATCAACAAGGTCACCATGGCAACTGTGTTTGAGTTGTATGTTGTGTTTTGTTAGGATTTCCCATGGGGGATTTCCATTATTGTGACCATGGGGTATATGTGTGCTTTATTTGTTGTGTCCCTTTTTAAAATTATTGTTGTATGTATTTTATTTGTAATGTGCTCTTTATTTTAATTATTTTAATGTGATAGTATAATGTGAGAGTCTTATAGTTAAATTTCAATTATATTAATTGGGATGTGGAAGATAAATTAAATGTTATTGTCTTGGTTGAAAATGAAATTTATTTATATATTTTATAACCATATGGTAATTAAATATATGGTTGTGTCTAAAGTTTGTAATAAATAAATGTCATAGAAATAAATGCATTTTAAAAGAGTGTGTAAGTTACCAAGTATGGGTTGTGTAAGTGAAATGATAGAATTGTAAGAGGTTGTAAGAAGATTTTGGAAGGTCAAACACTCCATCTCTCTCTTGAAATTCGAATTTGAGCTTGGAGGACAAATTTGGAGGCTTGTGGGACAAGTTAAACTTGTCCCACACCTCTCAAAATCCTCCACCAACCATGTTTATTAATTTGGAGTCAAAATCAATTTATTTTATTGCATTTTGACATGATTTATTGTAAGATTTGTTTGCACTTGTCTTACAAATTTTAAATGCATTCTTTTTTTTAGGATGGGCAAAAATGAAGTGTGTAAGTGGTTTGTCATTCACATTTATTGTGATTTTATTGTTTTGATGTTGATTGCTTTTGGGATGAGGAAAAATGATGTGGCATCCCACTTGGAATCCACATCATCCTCTTCCACCCTCTCCTTTAAAATTTAAATTTCTTCCTCATTTGAGGTTGTTGAAAGTTTGGGAATTCACTCTTGGGTCGAATTTTCTCTGCATTTTTGAGCTTGCTTGGTGGAAGAAGTGGAATTACTTGTGCATGCATTCCTCTTGTTGTTTGGGACTGGTTTTTGTGCAACAAAGAACTTGTTGTTTTGGAAACAAGTCTCCATTATGGAGAGGTAGGCTCCCACTCTTTTAAAATTGTTGTATTTTCCTCTTTTAGCATGAATTTGAATGTGTTGTGTTTGTAATTTTTTGAGGGATGGGTAGAATGCTTAGGGCATGGTGTGGAGAGAAGACTATGAGGTTATCAGAGGAGGGATAAGGGATTTTCCATTGTTATTTGTTCTTGGGAGGGAATGTTGGTTTGGGATCCACCTAGGAAAGGAAATTGCTTGCATTTCCTACTTTGGGGGAGGTATAAGGGATAAATTTGGAGGAGGGATAAGGAGGGGTTGAGGAGGGATAAGGTTTATGGGATTGCTATGATCTTGGTGGTTTTCTCTTGGTGGATGCCCAAAATTCAACTTGGGAGGCATAAGGAGACCTCCATAGTTCTTGCTCTTGTTTGGCTTGCTTGTTGGAGAAGGAGCCTTTGTTTTGTTTTTGAATTGATTGTTGTAGTTGAGAACTACATTGTTTGTTTTAAATTGCTTTGTGTTTTTTATTTGTGTTTGTGAATTTATGTTTTTGTTGTGAAGAAGCCATGTTGCCATGTGTTGTATTATCATGTTCCATTTCAATATGGTTGGGGCTCGGGGGCCAATGGGGAAAGATGGCTTCTCTTTTCCCATTGGATGTCTTGGTTGGGTGGAGAGCGTTGCCTTTCCCCCTTCCTTGTTGTGATCCAAAGAAGAAAGAAGATGAATCAAGCATGCTGCTATTTGGAGAAATTTACAGTTTTGATACTCACCCTTTTTGTAATTTTAAATGAAATCCTTCCCACTCCAAGTGGATGAATGTAATTGATATTGAGATGTGAAATGCATACCTTGTAATTGGAAGTTGTAAATCAATTTGAGAAATGTTAAGAAGAATCATACTTATCTGTTTTATTTGGAAAAGAAAAGGTGAATGAATTTATGTACCTTACATGTGAAATGTGAAAACCAAATCAGTAGGAAAGAAGTTCAGTTGAAAGTTTACTTGAATTATCAATCAAGGATAGCATTGATCCCTTTAAATTTGTATTGTTGTCAATGAATGAAGATCTGTTGAAAAGGAATAAGAATCTCTGTTTTGGAATGTAAAAGAAGATGCTTATGGAATGAAATTCAACGTTATTTTCTTTACAAACTGTCATGTTAAAATTGAAAATCAGAGATGCATTTTAATTAGAGTTGAATGTTTGAAATTGTGAAGCAATGATATGGATTAAGTCATAATCTTATGCTCACCCAGAAGACAAATCACCATACCAGTAAACTCACTGTTTTAAAGTTAAAACTGGTAATGTGCATTGGATTAAATGAGCAGTTCAACTTTATACTCAACAATAAATTACAAAACTTGAAATTTACACTTAGGAAGACTTGAGGAATCCAAATTCACTAAAACAGTCAAGAATAAATCTCCAAAACTCAAAGAATTTCAATTCGGAGCTTGCATGGTCATTTTTCCCATCAACTGTCGGAAAATTGAAAACTTGTATAAATTGATCAAATTGACATACTTAAAACATTCTAATTCTTCCCTAAGTTGATCCTCCATGTCTGTTTGACATGTTGAGTGGAAGAAGAGTTCAAATTTTATCAAATTGAACAAATCTTACAAGTAGGAAAAATTGCCAGTTTTAAAATTATAATCCCTGCAGATCAATTTCTTAAAATTGACCCTCAAAACTTCACAAAATTTTAAAATTGATGATTTTTGTGCAAAGAGGACTTTGAGAGATTTTCGGAAAGTCCTTGTTTTCCTAAAATGGAGCTTCCTATCAAAAGTTATGGCCATTTGAAGTTTTACTTCAAAATGGCCATCCCAAACAAAAAAAAAGAAATAAATAATTGACCTTAGAAAATTTAAATTTTGAACTTTGGAAAAATTTCCTAAAAATTTCCACGGCCCCGCCAACCTCTCATCCTATCAAAGTTTCCACGGCACCTTGGAGGGGCAGCCTTAATAAAAAAACTTAACTTTTTGAAAATTTTGGTTTTTCCCAAATTTTTCCAAATTTCCCCAATCACATGCTTGCACATGTGGCGACGGATCGAAAAAGGAAAACTTAAAAAAAAAATTTTTGCTTTTTGGGAAAATTTTCACTTTTCTCCCCCACAACCCCACAACCCAACCAATCACGTGCTGACACGTGGCGGGGGACACGCGGATCAAAATGAAAAACTTAACTTTTTTTTTCTTTTGGAAAAATTTCACTTTTCCTCCACCGACCCATCCCCGTAGCCAATAGGATGTTGACATGTGTCCCCATGGGTGCACGGGTCCATGCAATTCTTTTAACCTTTTAACCCATGGGTGAAAAATCCAAATTTCCTCCGCCGGCCCGTAGCCAATCACAAAGCGCCACGTGGCCATTTGAGCAAGTGCGGAGGCATGGAGGAAAATTTTCCTTTGGAAAATTGAGACTTTAGTTTGGGAAAAATTCAAATTTTTCCCGTGACCCGCTCGCCCGCACCAATCACGTGATGACACGTGGCATTTGGGAAAATTTTCCCAATTTTCTCCCTAACCCCGTGGACCTCCAAGGGAAAATTTTCCCCTAAAACTCCGCCCGGCCATAACTTGAGTTTTACAAGGAGTTAGGAGGACTTCTTTATATGGTTGGAAAGGTGAGGAAATTTCCTATCCAATGAGCCTAGTTTAGGAAAGTTTTGATAAATCTAAGTGTGTGAAAAATCTAGTTTGAAGTTCAGGGCTTGATAGAGAGCAGGCATGGATAAATTTCTCCCTGAACCTTAGTAAAACTTGTAACCTCAAATTGGAACCTTGTAAACTTGTTATAAGATAAAAATGGAAATCTTGTGTTTGGTTAATCAAAATTTGTTCTAGAACCTATTTAGTTTCAAACTAGTGTCTTGCAACTTGTTTGTAGACTCTTCCTAAAAAAAAAAATTATTCCATAATTTTCCTAGTTTGTTTCTTGGTCTCAAGTGGTAGTTGAAGCGGGCATTACACTTGGTATCAGAGTGGTGGTTCAAAAGCTTGGACCATTGGGCACACTCAAAACATTGAGACTTGAAACCTAAAACTAGCAAATTGATAATCTAGAAAACAAAACAATTGAAAATTGAACATGTTAGTAAACTTAGAAAACTGAAGAAAACTCAAGGTAATGAACTAACTCCCACTCTGGTCTATGCAGGGAGCTCAGATGGAGCAGGAGGAACATTCACAGAGGCTCAGAGTCACCACCACCACCTCCACCCACCACCACCACCAGACCAGGGTTTAGCAGCTATCCTACCACAGATTTTATAGACTCTCCAGGATGTTAATGCTGCCCTACGTGGAGGATCAGTAGGAGGGCACTCAGGCAGACATGACAGAGATATTTCCATAGAGGGACATGCACCCCCTCCACTCAGTGAGGAGGATGGAGGAGAGAATTTTCATGCAGAGTCAGTCAGAGCAGATTCACCACCTAGGAGGTAGGGTGACAGAGTTCTGGAGCATAGAGAGAGGTCTCGGAGCCCTAGGCTTAGGGATGAGCTTATAGAGAGGCCCAGAGGCCATCAGACCACAGTGAGATCACATCAGGGAAATCCTGAAGCTTAGGCCATCACATTATTCAGGTGACACAGGGGGATTCCAAGCAGAGGCCTGGTTGGTTAGCTTGAGCGGTTGCTTCAAGCTTTGTCCTTGTTCTAGCAACATGAAAGCTCGTGTTGCGATCCATCTACTAAAGGATGGAGCTGGAGTATGGTGGAGGACAGAGGAGCAAAAGCTCCATATAGACTCAGAGACAGTCACTTGGGAGCTATTTGAGGAGAGATTCAGGAGTAGATACTTGCCACGGAGATTCATACAGTAGAGGATCGATGAGTTCCACGACCTTCGACAGGCTTCCCTTACAGTGGCCGAGTATGAGAGTAGGTTCCTGGACCTGCTTCAGTACGTTGATTACATGCAGGATGAGCAGGTGCGGATCCACAGGTTCATCCAGGGCCTTAATTTGGACATTGGAGGTGCAGTACGGATCCACTACCCACAGACATTAGCAGAGGCCATTGAGAAGGCCTACATTACAGAGGAGACTCGGGGTAAAACCCAGCAGGCTAGAGACCGAGTCAGGAGCCGTATTCAGTAGTTACAGGATAGCAGATCAAGGGGGTTAGCTCCTCTCCTCGTGGTGGTCAACATTCTTCACAGTCATCTTTTAGACCATAACAGCAATAGTGTCCCGCCCACCATTTAGGCCTCCTCAGAGAGCTGATGCACAGAGAGGTCGCAGTATGGGGCCTCCTCCTAGGGGACCCACCAGGACACAGGGTGGAGCTAGAGCTCAGTTGGTAGGAGCTCGACCACAGAGGCCACAACAAACTATAGGCTGGATCATCGGGATCCACAACACCTACCTCTAGGGCACCTTCTGGCGGTGCTGTAGTTTGGAGGACTTCAGGTGGTTGCTTGGGTGTGGAGTAGTGGGACACTTTTGGAGAGATTGCCCCCAGAACCCTAATAAGGGTAAGGCACCCATCTCAGAGCCTATAGTCGAGAGACATGGGACGGAGTCACAGGATCTATGCAGTGGTTGAGAACCACTAGGCCGAGCACTAGAGCATGGTCATTGAGACTACAGGTAGCATTGGAGGTGTTCCTACTTCTATATTGTTTGATTCTGTTCTTCTGATTCATTTATTGCACCATCCTTGGTAGAGTGATGCAGGCTGGTGGCTGTTAGACAGGGTCATAGTTGGGATGTCAAGATGGCTTCGGGAGCCAAGGTCTCTGTAGACTCCTTAGTAAAGGAGTGTGTTGTTAACTTGGGACCTTTCACCACCACTTCAGATCTCCGCGTACTTCCTTTGGGCTCGTATGGAGTCATTTTAGGCATGGATTGGTTGTCTACACATAGGGCTAGGATGGATTGCTATCATAAGACTATATCTTGTGTAGATGATCTTGGAGTTGAGTCGGTGATTTCTGGGGTTAGGAGACCTGTTTCTATTCACACTATCTCTGCTATGCAGCTCAAGCGGTGTGTGTGTGGGGTTGTCAGATGTATGCAGTCACAATTAGTGACCGGACAGAGGATGGGTCTAGTGGGCCATCGCTAGATGACCATCCCATTTTGAGAGAGTATGCAGATGTTTTCCCAGGGGAGCTACTACAGGATGCCACCCCCACGTGAGATTGATTTCCATATTGATTTGGTTCCAGAGCAGAGCCTATCTCATGAGCTCCTTATCGGATGACCACCCCAGAGCTCTGTGAGCTCAAGTTACAGCTGGAAGGCCTTTTAGAGAAAGGCCTCATCCATCCTAGTGTATCCCCTTGGGGTGCACCGGTTATATTTGTGAAGAAGAAGGATGGATCATTGCGGTTGTGCATAGACTACCGCCACCAATTGAATAAGGTAACAATCAAGAATCGTTATCCCCTGCCTCACATTGATGACTTGTTTGATCAAATGAAGGGAGCCACGGTGTTCTCTAAGATTGATCTCAAGTCAGGGTACCATCAGTTGAGGATTACGGAGGTAGACATCCATAAGACTACTTTTTCGTATGAGGTATGGGCACTATGAGTTCACAGTGGTGCCTTTTGGTTTGACGAATGCCCCCGCAGTGTTTATGAGTTTGATGAATGGGGTATTCAGGACCTTTTTAGATCGCTTTGTGCTCATCTTTCTTGATGACATTCTAATTTACTCACGTACGCGTGAGGAGCATGAGGGGCACCTTCGTTAGGTTCTTCAGTGTCTTCGTGAGCAGCAGCTTTACGGGAACTTGGAGAAGTGTGCTTTCTTTCAGTCAGAGATTCAGTATTTGGGTCATATCATCTCAGGTGAAGGAATCACAGTCGATCCTTCCAAGATTAGAGCCATTATGGATTGGCCAGTACCCACTATAGTGACAGAGGTGCACAGCTTCATGGGGTTAGTAGGGTATTACAGGAGATTTGTGCAGGACTTCTCTCGGATAGCACACCCCATCACTTCCCTTCAGCTGGAAAGGGAAGAAATTTGTTTGGTCAGACAGGTGTGAGTAGGCCTTCAGGACACTGAAGGAATATCTCACTACAACACCCATTCTTGCAGTGCCAGATCCACATGGTGAGTTCTTTGTATGCACAGATGCTTCGTTGGCAGGCCTTGGAGGTGTTCTTATGCAGGAGGTAGAGTTGTAGCTTTTGAGTCTCACAAACTCAAGGATCATGAGCTTAATTATCCTACCCATGATCTTGAGCTTGCGGCAGTTGTGCATGCTTTAGTTCGATGGAGACACTTTCTTCTTGGTCGGAGATTCACACTCAGGACAGATCATTTGAGTCTTCGCCACCTTTTCACGCAGCCCAATCTAAATGCTCGTCAGAGACGTTGGATGGAGTTTCTTTGTGAGTACGACATGGAGATAGAGCATGTGAAGGGGAAGGAGAATGTGGTTGCAGATGCCCTCAGTAGACAAAGGCATTTGAGCATGGCTACTTCAGTGAGCACAAATTTACGAGCAGATCCTTCAACAGCTTCCTCTTGACAGTTTTTACATTGCAGCTCGAGCAGAGATTGAGTCCCAGAGACCCCTTGAGGGGAAATTTGATGGTTTCTCACTAGAGGCAGATGGTCTTCTCAGGCACAAAGGTCAGATTTATGTTCCTAGAGATGGAGGCTTGAGGCAGGACATCTTGACAGAGGCACATCATGCACCCTATTCAGCCCATCCTGGGTGAAGAAGATGCATGCCACCTTGAGACAGTTATATCACTGGAGAGGACTTTGCAGGGACGTGGCTCAGTTTGTGTCACACTGTTTAGAGTGCCAGAAAGTGAAGGCCGAGCATCAGCATCCAGCTGGCCTTCTCTATCCTCATGCTATACCGAGTGGAAATGGGACACCATTTCCATGGATTTCATTGTTGGGTTACCGATGTCGAGATATCACCACGATGCCATCATGGTCACGGTTGATAAATTGACAAAAGTAGCTCACTTTTCCCGGTGAAGACCACCTATAAAGCTAGTGCGGTGGCACGTGTTTACTTGGATGAGATTGTCAGGTTACACGGGATTCCACGTGAAGATCATTTGTGACCACGATCCTTTGTACACTTCTCATTTCTGGACCACCATGCAGTATGTTCTCGGGATGAAGATTAACTTCAGCACAACCTATCACCCAGAGATAGATGGACAGACCGAGAGGGTGAATCAGATTTTGGAGGACATGCTCAGGATGTACGTGATGGATCACCAGGTGAGATGGGAGGAGTATCTGTATCTTGTGGAATTTTCCTACAATAATAGTTTCCAGAGTTCTATAGGCATGGCTCCTTTTCAGGCCTTGTATGGTAGGGAGTGCAGGACACCCCTTAGCTGGGATAGATTGGAGGATAGAGTATCCTTAGGACCAGCTCTTTTGCAGGACATGGAGTAGTAGGTAGTGTTGATCAGGTAGAGATTGCAGGAGGCACATGATAGGCAGAAGAAGTACGCTGATCAACATAGAACCGAGCATAATTTTGATGTGGGCATGAAGGTTTTCCTTCATGTTAGGCCACATAAGAGCCCGATCCATTATGGAAAAGGTTCTAAGTTAGCTCCTCGGTTCATTGGACCTTTTGAGATCTTGGAGCGTATCGGCCCGTTGGCTTACCGTCTAGCATTGCCACCCAGCTTGTCTCGCGTACATGATGTGTTTCATGTTTCTGTTCTTAGGAGATACATCACAGATCCTTCTCATGTGCTTGGATTGGACATCATTGTAGGTGTAGGATCGGGGAAGGTGATGGTGGAGCCCATCCGTATCATATCATCGATCAGGACCCTAGGCCTTCGAGGCAGAGAGATTGATTAGGTACGAGTGCAGTGGGACAGATATGATGAGACTGCAGCCACTTGGGAGGATGCTACTTGCTTTTACGAGTGTAGTTTCCACATTTGTTCCAGTGACTTCCAGGAGGAAGTCGAGTCTAAGGGGAGGGGGATGTAGTGCCCACTTTCCTTGGACACTATTCAGATACTGATCCTGACACTATTGGTCACATTTTGGATATTATTATGTTTTGATGTAGTATGATGTATCAGGGACTATTATGGACATTATTATGTTTTGATTAGTATGATGGTTAGATGTTAGATCCTGGATTAATATTGATCTAGATTCAGATATTTTGCTTGATGATCATTGAGACATCAGTATTATTATGTGGATGATGACATACTGGTTGACATGGATAGGTTATTGCTTTTGATTGTAGACATGTGACATTGATATTATGAATAGCTATAGTATAGAGATCTATTGGATGATGATATAGTTGCAAGTTGAATTTAAATGATAAATGTTAAATTCTTGATAATGTTGTGATTTGGATTTAATAATTGTATGTTGCTTATATCATTTGGATGTTCTAATATGGCCACGAGGCCGAAGGGGTATATTGCATTTTGCAGGTTAAAAATCACAACAATGTCGGGGACCTGAGACTAACCATATTGGAATTCAATGTGAAATCAACAAGGTCACCATGGCAACTGTGTTTGAGTTGTATGTTGTGTTTTGTTAGGATTTCCCATGGGGGGATTTCCATTATTGTGACCATGGGGTATATGTGTGCTTTATTTGTTGTGTCCCTTTTTAAAATTATTGTTGTATGTATTTTATTTGTAATGTGCTCTTTATTTTAATTATTTTAATGTGATAGTATAATGTGAGAGTCTTATAGTTAAATTTCAATTATATTAATTGGGATGTGGAATATAAATTAAATGTTATTGTCTTGGTTGAAAATGAAATTTATTTATATATTTTATAACCATATGGTAATTAAATATATGGTTGTGTCTAAAGTTTGTAATAAATAAATGTCATAGAAATAAATGCATTTTAAAAGAGTGTGTAAGTTACCAAGTATGGGTTGTGTAAGTGAAGTGATAGATTGTGTATGAAATTGTAAGAGGTTGTAAGAAGATTTTGGAAGGTCAAACACTCCATCTCTCTTTGAAATTCGAATTTGAGCTTGGAGGACAAATTTGGAGGCTTGTGGGACAAGTTAAACTTGTCCCACACCTCTCAAAAACCTCCACCAACCATGTTTATTAATTTGGAGTCAAAATCAATTTATTTTATTGCATTTTGACATGATTTTGTTGTAAGATTTGTTTGCACTTGTCTTACAAATTTTAAATGCATTCTTTTTTTTAGGATGGGCAAAAAAATGAAGTGTGTAAGTGGTTTGTCATTCACATTTATTGGGATTTAATTGTTTTGATGTTGATTGCATTTTGGGATGAGGAAAAATGATGTGGCATCCCACTTGGAATCCACATCATCCTCTTCCACCCTCTCCTTTAAAATTGGAATTCCTCCTCATTTTGAGGTTGTTGAAAGTTGGAGATTTCACTCTTGGGTCAAATTTTCTTGCATTTTTTGAGCTTGCTTGGTGGAAGAAGTGGAATTACTTGTGCATGCATTCCTCTTGCTGATTGGGACTGGTTTTTGTGCAACAAAGAACCTACTGTTTTGGAAACAAGTCTCCATTATGGAGAGGTAGGCTCCCACTCTTTTAAAACTGTTGTATTTTCCTCTTTTAGCATGAATTTGAATGTGTTGTGTTTGTAATTTTTTTTTAGGGATGGGTAGAATGCTTAGGGCATGGTGTGGAGAGAAGACTATGAGGTTATCAGAGGAGGGATAAGGGATTTTCCATTGTTATTTGTTCTTGGGAGGGAATGTTGGTTTGGGATCCACCTAGGAAAGGAAATTGCTTGCATTTCCTACTTTGGGGAGGTATAAGGGATAAATTTGGAGGAGGGATAAGGAGGGGTTGAGGAGGGATAAGGTTTATGGGATTGCTATGATCTTGGTGGTTTGCTCTTGGTGGATGCCCAAAATTCAACTTGGGAGGCATAAGGAGACCTCCATAGTTCTTGCTCTTGCTTGGCTTGCTTGCTTGGAGAAGGAGCCTTTGTTTTGTTTGGAATTGATTGTTGTAGTTGAGAACTACATCTTCTTGCTTTGTGTTTATTTGTGTTTGTGAATTTATGCTTGTATGTGAAGAAGCCATGTTGCCATGTGTTGTATCATCATGTTCCATTCCAATATGGTTGGGGCTCGGGGCCAATGGGGAAAGATGGCTTCTCTTTTCCCATTGGATGTCTTGGTTGGGTGGAGAGCGTTGCCTTTCCCCCTTCCTTGTTGTGATTAGAAGAATAAAGATGAAGAATCAAGCATGCTGTTTTGGAGAAAGGAGAATTTTACGTTTGACAAATGATCACCCTTTTTGTAATTTTAAATGAAATCCTTCCCACTCCAAGTGGATGAATGTAATTGATATTGAGATGTGAAATGCATACCTTGTAATTGGAAGTTGTAAATCAATTTGAGAAATGTTAAGAAGAATCATACTTATCTGTTTTATTTGGAAAAGAAAAGGTGAATGAATTTCTGTACCTTGCATGTGAAATGTGAAAACCAAATCAGTAGGAAAGAAGTTCAGTTGAAAGTTTACTTGAATTATCAATCAAGGATAGCATTGATCCCTTTAAATTTGTATTGTTGTCAATGAATGAAGATCTATTGAAAAGGAATAAGAATCTCTGTTTTGGAATGTAAAAGAAGATGCTTATGGAATGAAATTCAACATTATTTTCTTTACAAACTGTCATGTTAAAATTGAAAATCAGAGATGCATTTTAATTAGAGTTGAATGTTTGAAATTGTGAAGCAATGATATGGATTAAGTCATAATCTTATGCTCACCCAGAAGACAAATCACCATACCAGTAAACTCACTTTTTTTAAAGTTAAAACTGGTAATGTGCATTGGATTAAATGAGCAGTTTGACTTTATACTCAACAATAAATTACAAAACTTGAAATTTACACTTAGGAAGACTTGAGGAATCCAAATTCACTAAAACAGTCAAGAATAAATCTCCAAAACTCAAAGAATTTCAATTCGGAGCTTGCATGGTCATTTTTCCCGTCAACTGTCAAAAAATTGAAAACTTGTATAAATTGATCAAATTGACATACTTAAAACATTCTAATTCTTCCCTAAGTTGATCCTCCATGTCTGTTTGACATGTTGAGTGGAAGAAGAGTTCAAATTTTATCAAATTGAACAAATCTTACAAGTAGGAAAAATTGCCAGTTTTAAAATTATAATCCCTGCAGATCGATTTCTTAAAATTGACCCTTGAAAACTTCACAAAATTTCAAAATTGATGATTTTTGTGCAAAGAGGACTCCGAGAGATTTCCATGGAAAGTCCTTTTTTCCTAAAATGGAGCTTCCTATCAAAAGTTATGGCCATTTGAAGTTTTACTTCAAAATGGCCATCCCAAACAAAGAAAAAGAAATAAATAATTCGACCTTAGAAAAATTTAAATTTTGAACTTTGGAAAAATTTCCTAAAAATTTCTGTGGCCCCACCACCTCTCATCCTATCAAAAGTTGCCACGTGGCACCTTGGAGGGGCGGGCCCTTAATAAAAAAAACTTAACTTTTTGAAAATTTTGCCTTGGGAAAATTTTCCCAATTTCAACCCCGCGGCCCCCAACCAATCACATGCTGACACGTGGCAGGGGGTGCGTAGATCAAAATGGAAAACTTAACCATTTTTTTTGCTTTGGGAAAATTTTCACTTTTCTCCCCGCAACCCCGCGGACCCGCACCAATCACGTGTTGACATGTGGCAGGGAGGGCC